>JAESUZ010004070.1:0-600000 GCA_017311185.1 Proteles cristata cristata | reverse complement strand
GTGTAGACGGAGAAGCAGTGTATGTCAAGCTTCCATCCTGGGAGTCCACCAGGAAGGGGGGTGGTTCGGGGAGGGAGGGGGCGGGGAGAGATGCCCAGGACGCCTCGAGGAGGAGCCCTTCACCAAGACCAGGCTCCTGGGGGCCAGATTCGGGAACAGAGAGAGCTTTTGAAGGTTCGGAGCTGGGAAAGCAGGGAATTAGGTTTGCACTTGCCCTTATGCCCAACGACAAATCAGGGCCAGCCTGAAGCAATGGTTAGGGCATCTCTCCCCACCGAAGATGATCAGGGCATCTAGAACACTTTGTGGAATGTAGCTTTAAGATCTAAAGTTGCCTATTTGAACTCCTCACCTTTACTGCCACGAGGGACTATGGGGCTGTGGAGTCCTGACCACTGCTCTTCGCAGTCTTCTTGGCGAAAGAAGGGATTTATTTTTCCCCATTTTTACGTATATTGTCTTAGTTAATATGATTTACTTATAATTCCTTTTAATTTAAATTTTAATTAACATGTAGTATAATATTGGTTTCAGGAATAGAATTCAGTGATTCATCACTTATGACGAATTCCTTAATAGTCTGCTTTATTATCTTTTTTGTATATTCTTTACCATATGTCTTTTTATTGTATTTCTTTATACTATTTTATCCTTTTAAGTAGTCTTTCTAATTTATTTTCTCTGTTAAAATGACACTAACAGGCTTTCTTTTTTTTTTTTACTAAAAATATATTTTTTTATATTTTTATTTATTTCTAGGGGAGAGAAAGAGAGACATCATGAGCAGGGGAGAGTCAGAGAGAGAGGGAGATACAGACTCTGAAATAGGCTCCAGGCTCTGAGCTGGCTGTCAGCACAGAGCCCGACGCGGGGCTCGAACCCAAGAACCACAAGATCATGACCTAAGCGAAAGACGGCCGCTTAACCGACTAAGCCACCCAGACGCCCCCTAAAAATATTTTTTTAATGTTTCTTAATTTTTGAGGGAGAGAGAGAGAGACAGAGCACAAGCAGGGGAGGAGCAGAGAGAGAGAAAGATGGAGAAGCCAAAGCAGGCTCCAGGCTCTGAGCTGTCAGCACAGAGCCTGACTCAGGGCTTGAACCCATGGACTGTGAGATCATGACCTGAGCCGCAGTTGGTGCTTAACTGACTGAGCCACCCAGGCACCCCTACTAGCAGGTTTTCTAATTATAAGAGTAATTTCTATTTGTGTGTGTGTGTGAGGGAAGGATGTTTGTATATTAGAAAAATATATGGACACGGGCGCCTGGGTGGCTTAGTTGGTTAAGCGTCCGACTTTCGCTTAGGTCATGATCTCGCGGTTCGTGGGTTCGAGCCCCGCGTCGGGCTCTGTGCTGACTGCCAGCTTGGAGCCTGGAGCCTGTTTCAGTCTGTGACTCCCTCTCTCTCTGACCCTCCCCTGTTCACGCTGTCTCTCTCTCTCTCTCCTAGAAATAAGTAAATAAAACATTAAAAAAAAAAAGAAAAATATATGGACAAGTACACACCAAACCTAATAATTGTTAGCAGGACATATGCCTGCTTTATATTCACTGTATGGTTCTTTTGTAGTACTTACCTTTTTCTAAGCCAAATACCATATATTATTTTTCAATATAAAATAAAGATTTTGGGGGTACCTGGGTGGTCAGTCAGTTCTTGATTCTGGCTCAGGTCATGATCTCACAGTTCTGAGTTCCAGCTGCTCATCTGTCTCTATGCTGACAGTGTGGCGCTTGCTTGGGATTCTCCCTCCCTCTCTGCCCCTCCCTCATTCCTGCTGTCTCTTTCTCTCAAAATAAATAAATAAACTTAAAAAACTGAACTCCATAAAAAAATAAAGATTTTTTAAAATAAAAAAAATTTAATATTTTTAAAAAGGGACACCTGGGTGGCTGAGTCGGTTAAGCTCCCAACTTCATCTCAGGTCATGATCTCACAGTCCACGGGTTCGGGCCCTGAGTCAGGCTCTGTGCTAATAGCTCAGAGCCTGGAGCCTGCCTCAGATTCTGTGTCTCCCTCTCTCTGCCCCTCGTGCCCTGCTTGTGTTCTGTCTCCGTCTCTCACTCTCTCAAAAATAAATAAACATTAAAATATATATATATATTAAAAATATATTGTTTTTAAAATAGTACTGTCAGGGGCACCTGGGTGGCTTAGTCTGTTAAGCGGCCGACTTTCGCTTGGGTCTGGCCCTCCCCTGCTCACGCTGTCTCTCTCTCTCCTAGAAATAAGTAAAAATATATTAAAAAAAAATTTTTTTAATAAAAAAATAAAATAGTACTCAATGATACAAAGAAAAAAGTAAAATGGTTCAAAAGAGATAAACATCATTCTTATTTTTGTGCGCATTATTATATATATTACATATTTGTTATATATAGTATATTTGTATATTTATATTATAAATACGTATCATCTGGATGACATATATATAATTATACTTCAATGATATTTTACAAACTCTTTTTCTACTTACAAGTATATTGTGGGTATTGGGGCGCCTGGGTGGCTTAGTCGATTAAGCATCCGACTTTCACTTAGGTCATGATCTCATGGTTCATGGGTTCGAGCCCCGCGTCGGGCTCTGTGCTGACTGGCAGCTCAGAGCCTGGAGCCTATTTCAGAGTTTGTGTCTCCCTCTCTCTCTGACCCTCCCCTGCTCATGCTGTCTCTCTCTCTCTCTCTCTCTCCTAGAAATAAATAAAAAGTATATTGTGGGTATTTTCCACATAAAAATTAGACATCTACATTGTTTGTTGTTGTTTTTTTTTAAGAGACAGAGAGTGCAAATGGGGGAGAAGGACAGAGGTAAAGAGAGAGAGAAAGAATGAGAGAGAGAATCCCAAGCAGGCTTCACGCTGAGTGTGTCAATCCCACGATCCTGGGATCACAACGTGAGCTAAAATAGAGTTGGACACTCAGCCAACCGAGACCCCAGCCACTCTACATTACTTTTTTTAATACTTGCCAGTACTGAGTTGAGCCAGGGGAGGCGGCTGCTCTGGGTCTGTGTCTGCATCCCAGAGTTGCTGGTACCAAGGATGGGCCTGCCTCCGAAGATCCGAAAGTGAGGCAGCATGAAGACAGCGTCAGCAAGGAGTCCTCTAGGTCCTGCCTAAGAGAGCCCACCGCATGGGTGAGGAGACCTCATCTGAGAGCTCTTGGAGGTGGCCCACCGGGGCCCAGAAGGGGACTGCAAGGGACCCCCTGGAATAGAGGTCGTGGGAACTCAGGAGAAAGGTCTCCGTAATGGGAAACTCCAGAGATGTACAAAAACTCCCCATGCAGAAGGAGGGGGTGCGTGGGCGAGGG
The DNA here is from genome assembly GCA_017311185.1 of Proteles cristata cristata. Taxonomy (NCBI): domain Eukaryota; kingdom Metazoa; phylum Chordata; class Mammalia; order Carnivora; family Hyaenidae; genus Proteles; species Proteles cristata. The sequence goes on along the minus strand of JAESUZ010004070.1, from coordinate 596,684 downwards.
AGGGTGCAAGGGAGGGAGTGTACACACATAGAAGTGTGCAAGAGAGAGATCTAAGCACCTCGTAGCCCCAGAGAGCCTGACATTAGAACGCACTGGGGCATCAACTCCAATATTAACTGTCTCGTCACCTTGGCCCTCTGCCCTGGCGTCCCACCAGCAGCTCACGGAGTGGGTGTGGGCAGAAGAGGCGGCCCTCGACCCCCTTCCCCAGGGGCAGGCAGACTTCCAGCTGAAGAGGCCCAGGCTGGGTAGGGGAGAAGATTCTGATACTGACTAAACTAAGTTTGACTTCTTCATTCATGTTCCAGACTATACGTTCAGTTACTGAATGGAGACTGTGCCTTCCAGCCACCCTAGGACTGAGTGTCACTGAAGAGAGAGCAGAAAGTCAGAGGACTGATGTCTTCAGAGAGAGAGCAGAAAGTCCTGGTCTGCTGGGTTTTTGCCCAGAGAGGAGAATAATTCCCACCGTGAGTAAATGTTAACAGAATGGTGAGAGAGAGAAAAAATGAAGTTGCGTTGGGTTACCTTCAGAGTTGTGCTTGTTCAAAACGTTTTGGACAGAGACCCTCAGCCCCTGAGGAGGGTGCGCAGCCCAAGGGCTCTCGGAAGCCCCCCTTCTCTGCAGGGCCTGTGGCGCCCCTCACCCTCTGTACGTAACCAGCCGCCGGAGCAGTGCTCACAGTAAATGAAGAAGCTGAGGAGACAGCATGTGACCTCGCCCCGTGTCACTTGAGCAGTAAGAAGTGGCAACACAGCCGAGGCAGGTCTATATTTGGGCTTTCACTCCCGGCAGGCGTTGCTATTTGCAGCGGGAGTCGGGTCATGTTACCCAGCTTGCAAAGTCCTGCTGTAACACGGGGCCTTCGGGGCTCGCAGAGGTCACCCGGAGGGAAATCTCACTGAAGGCAGAGCACTTTCGTAGCATTTACCCGGAGTCCCCAGAGGTAAACAAAAAAAAAAAAAAAAAAAAAGGAAGAACTACGGACTCAACATCAGCAGGCAAGTTTTTGGATAATCGTATTATTTCTAAAGCAAAAAGGTAGAAACTCAGTCATTTAATGCCACAATGTAAATGCAGTATCTTTCCTTTAGGGGAAGGAGGTATCATCTTAAATTGCAGATGTGTCAGTGACAGTAAACAGGGTGAATGTTTTCTGTGCCTTCCTGTAGCCTAGACTTGCCTTTACTGAACGTGGTGCTGGTATAGGGTGTGAAAGCCACTCATGCAGATAGAGGCTAGCAAATTCTTGCTGTGTGTTCTGAGGATATTTTTAGTGCAGGGGCCCGTTTGTAGGACAGTATGGAACCCTAAATAGTGTTAGCATCTGGCTGTGGTAGCGAGTCGATAAATACATTTTATTTTAATCTGCATGTGCATCCCGACAAATCATAATTTCGTGTTTTGCTTCAAATAGGGGGAAAAATAGTATTGTAATCATTTTTCAGTCGCTATTGCAAACCCGCTCTTCCCACAGAAAGTTTTCAGGTTTGGACTATGTCTGTAAAAGCTGATTTGAATTATTTTGTGTAACCATATGGCCAATGCTTTAAAGAAAGTTTCTTTAGCTGTGGCTCAGGAATTACCTAAGGGCTACATGAGTGAGCTTCTGAAATTATAGGCAAGATTATGTTTGCACCCATATGGGCTCACTTTGGGGGAATGAATTCACAGCTTTCTGTAGATTCTCAGAGACTATTCTCATGTCCCATAGAAGGTTAAAAATCGGGGCGCCAGGGTGACTTGGTCAGTTAAGCGTCCGACTTTGGCTCAGGTCATGATCTTGCAGTTTGTGAGTTCGGGCCCTGCGTCGGGCTCTGTGCTGACTGCTGAGAGCCTGGAGCCTGCATCAGATTCTGTGTCTCCTCTCTGCCCCTTCCCCGCTCTCTCTCACTCTCTCTCTCTCTCAAAAATAAACAAATGTATTTGAGACACAAGGAAATAAAATAATCTCTGCTCTCATTTCCTCAAAAAGCATGGATTCAAATGAGATGACAGACATTAATCAAACAATTGAGACAATTGTACATTGTACCAACACACAACAATTGAGATTACACTGAGTGATATAAAGAGGAGTGTCATAAGATACAAAATAGATGGAAGTGAATATTGTATATGGGGCCATGGACATACAACCATGCCACTACAGGTTGCAGATATAACCTTGAATATATTAGGGGAAATTTGCAAGCAGATAAGGAGTATGATGCAGGCAGTCCCCTGAACTCTCATTATTCCATTGACTAGACCAAGCGTAAGTGCTCCATGCGTTCTGGTCAAGGCTTTAGTAGATAGAAACCATCCTCAGTGCACAATTGTGAACACTCGAAGTATGAGAACAAACCTCATCCCCACAACATTGTTACTTATGATGGCCCAGGACACAAGACACAGGTCAAAAAAAAATTAAAATCAAGTAAATAAACGTTAAAAAAATCTTTAAAAAATCATTTTTGTGGGGGACTTTTCTAACTAATGCACAGGGAGACACCTCCCATATGAGGCTTAAGCAAAAGTCTTTTTGTTTTGTTTTCACTGCGGCTCTACAGCACACAGTAGAAGACATTTAGCTACCATATTCTTTATAGGCTCTGGCTTACTGCTCTGTTTCTCTAAGCTTTTGTCTCATCATTTATCAAATGACAATTTAGTGTTAACATTCCTTTCTCCCCAAATTTTTTTTCCCCTATTTCTTCAGAATTTGTTCTCCTGAAATGAATATTAAAAAATGGAAAGTGAGGGGCGCCCGGGTGGCTTAGTTGGTTAAGCGTCCGACTTTCGATTAGGTCATGATCTCGCGGTTCGTGGGTTCGAGCCCCGCGTCGGGCTCTGTGCTGACTGCCAGCTCAGAGCCTGGAGACTATTTCGGAGTCTATGATTCCCTCTCTCTGACCCTCCCCTGTTCACGCTGTCTCTCTCTCCTAGAAATAAATAGAGAACATTAAAAAAATTAAAAAAAAAAAAAAGAAACTGGAAGGGTTTGGGCGCTGAGGAGGAAAGCAGGGGTCCGCTCTGGGGGTGAGCTGCAAACTCCCTGCTTTGGTGCCGAGCGCCCACACCACTTTGCTTCCATGTCTAAAGCCGGAAATGGTGGCATGGAAGAGTCTGTTCCTCTGAGATTTATTCTCTGTGTTTGCTAGTCTTCTTGCTTGTGTAACAGTCCAGTTTGGTGTTTCAGTCTCCATCTTCCGGGTGACAGAATTTGTCGGCATGATTTATTGGTAACACAGAATTCTAGCTTTCTCCATTTAGGTAGCACCCTGCAATGTGTTATTTTTAGCCGGCTACTCTGGGGTCCGTAGGTGATATGTTTTAGTGGAAAACTGGGTCCAGATCTAACTCTTTACCTGCCCGCTTTGTGTCAAGCATCCAGCAGGGGGCTGGACACAGAGGAGCCCCAGATCACCCCCTTGTTAAGAGAAATTAGCCACAGCAAGTCCTTTATCCTCACGGAAAGTAAGTTTTGCCATCCTAAAATCAGAGAATTTAATTAGATGCTCTCCAAGGGACCTTCCATCCCTACACCTCTCCCTAGGCCCCTCGGAAACTCTCGCTTTGAGGACAGGCCACCTCACAGCCGAGGTCTGTGCCTGGATATGAAGCCGTTCTATGTTCGTGCCTTCTCCTGGCTTCACTTGTTTTCAAGGGACAGAATGATCCCACGGTGGCTGCAGATGATTCCACCAGATGGCTGACCCTGGTCCTCACTCTTCGTGATGACCAGGTGCGAGGCTCCTAACCTCGCCCAGGTGGGAGAGGTCAAGGTCCGGATAACGATAATAGCGGCCACCACCACAATAATGACAACAGGTGACCTGTACTGAGGACTTACTTTGAGCCAGGTGCTATTGTAAGCATTTTATATATCTTCTGTTATTTCCTCCAAATGCCAACTTCATGACAGGAACTAGTAATAAACCCATCTCATGGGCTCATGAAAGTAAGGCCCAGAGAAGTGATTTTCCCAAGGCTACACCGCTAGGAAGTAGCAGAGACAGAATGCAAACCCAGAACTTTCATAATCCAGAGGGCAGTAGCCTTAGAGAGGGGTGAAGGGTGGGGGTGGGGGGTGTTACCTGGATACTGAATTGGTAGAACCAGAATCAGCATTAATTGGGCATTAATCACATTGGGTGGCTCAGTCAGTTGAGCGTCCAACTCCAGCTCAGGTCGTGATTTCACTATTGGTGAGTTTGAGCCCCACATTCAGCTCATGGCTGTCTGTGCAAAGCCCCCTTCGGATCCTCTGTCTCCCTCTCTCTGCCCCTTCCCTGCTTGCATGCTCTCTCTCTAAAATAAAATAAAATAAAACATTTAAAAAAATCACATTGGGTCATGTCACGGATGAGCTCCTGGTCTCTGGTTAGGGTGCTGAAGGGAGTAGGTGTCATGCTGCGCTTTGTGGCCACATGCAGCGGCCCTCGTGAGGATGTGACAGGCAGTGGTCACGGCGTGGGCGCAGTTGGGTGGGGAAGGGCCGGTGGCTCTCAGCAGGAAGGGCAGCCCAAGCCAGGGCCTCAGGCATGACTTGCATGGGAGGGCCCTGGGCATGCTCAGAAGGAACCGTGGCGTCCGCTGGAGAAGGTGAGGCTGTTGGGGGAGATGGAGCTAGGACATGGGGGAGGGTGTGTGCCCTGTGCCCAGGGGGGTTGAGGCTCGGCAGTAACGGAGCCCTCATTGCAGGACATGCCGACGTACCACGCTGCAGAGCAGTGTGGCAACAACCTGTGCTTACACGGGGCGGGCACGCTCCTGAGGAGCTGGTGTGACTCACGGCGAGCAGACCGTAGGCTCGAGATGGCTTTGAGATCTCTGCCCACAGGGGGACACTCAGCTGTGATAGTGGGGCATCACAGTAGGAGTATTTTATTTGATCCTCAAGTACCCACCACTTACAAATGAAGGTGGCTCAGAGACGCTGAGAAACGAGGTCAAGGTCACATAATGAGAACGACATTGACCCCAAAGACCATGATCTTTGTGGCATGCTGCCTCCAGCAAAGCCGTTACCGCCTTCAAGCGCTTCCCCTGCCGGGAACCGTGCTGGGCATTTACTCACTCAGCTTCTGCTTTAGTCAGGCTGCGAATCACACTCCCCTCCCCCGCCCAGGTCCCAGTGTCCTATAGAAGCAGATGTTTTTCTACCCTCCACCCCACCCCCGCTTCACTAATGTATAATTGACAGGTAATATTGTGGGCGTGTAAGGTGTGCACTGTGACGAAGTGACCCGTGCAAACGCTGGGAGATGGTGACCATAACGAGGTTGTTTGCCTTGATGAAGGCCCTTCACCTCACATCACTCCCTTTCCTTGCTGTGCAGGGAGAACATCAAGTGTACAGTGTAGTGTTGTTAACTATAGTCACCACGCTGTAAATAGACACCAAAACTCATCTTATACCTGGAAGTTTGCTGGCCCAGCATCTCCCCACGTCCCCCACTCACCAGCTCCGGCAACCACCGCTCCAAACTCTGTTTCTGTGAATTCAGATTTTAGATTCTGCATATAAATGACATCGTATAGTCTCTGCTGCATGTATTTCTCTGCTGACTCATCTCATTTAACTTAATGCCCTCAAAGTCCATCCATGTTGTTGGAAATGGCAGGATTTCCTTCTTTTTATGGCTAATATTCCATTGTGTATCTTCTTTATCCATTCATTTGTTGATGGACACTTTGGTTGTTTCTATGCCCTGCCTACTGTGAATAGCAATGAACGTGAGAGTAGAGATATCTCTTTGAGTTCCTGATTTCATTTCCTTTGGGTATATACTCAGAAGTAGGATTGCTAGAGCATATGGTAGTTCTGTTTCATTTTCTGAAGAGCTTCCATACTATTTTCCATAATGGCTGTGCCAATTTATATTCCCACCAGCAGTGAACAAGAGCCCTTTTTTCCACATCCCCACCAACACTTCATCTCTTGTTTTTCTGATCTTGCCATTCTGACAGGTGTGGGGTGCCCTCTCATTGTGGTGCTGATTTGTATTTTCCTGATGATAAGTAATGTTGAGCATCTTTTCATGCATCTTTTGGGCATCTGTGTATCTTTTTTAGAAAAACAGGGCACCTGGGTGGCTGTTAAGCATCCAACTTTGCTCAGGTCATGGTCTCACTGTTCATGAGTTCAATCCTCACATCAGGCTCTGTACTGACAGCTCAGAGCCTGGAGCTGCTTCAGATTCTGTGTCTCCCTCTCTCTCTGCCCCTCCCCTGCTCTCATTCTTTCTCTCTCTCTCCCTCAAAAATAAACATTTTTAAAAATGGTTGTCTAGAAAAATGTTTATTCATGTCTTCTGTCCATTTTTAATCAGATTATTGGGAGACACTATGGAGTCATATGAGTTCCTTATATGTTTTGGATACCAATTATCATGTAGACAGCTTGCACGTATTTTCTCCTATTCCATAGATTGCCTTTTCATTTTGTTCATTGTTTCTTTTGCTGTGTGGATGTTATTTTCAGTTTGATGTCATTGCGCTTGCTTATTTTTGTTTCTGTTGCTTGTGCTTTTCCTGTCACATCCAAAAAATTGTTACCAAGACCAATGTTGAGGACCTTTGTCCCTTCTTTTCTTTTTCTTATTTCTATTTTTTTTTTTTTTTGTCCCTTATTTTCTTGCTTTGTGATGCTGCCTCTGGGAGCAACCTTCCTGCATCCCCTTCCCCAACCCAGGGGGTGGACCAGGTCCCCATGGACTTGTGGGTCGTCCAGGACATGGCGGTGCTAGTACCTTCTACATCAACCCTGTATGGTCACGGTGCTCAGTCTCAGCAGATGGTACTGACGTCTGAAGTGAGGCTCGCCTTTGTCTTCCATATAGGAGTTTTGGAGCATTTGAAAATGGGACTGAATGGGGTGCCTGGGTGGCTCCGTCGGTTAAGTGTCTGACTTCAGCTCAGGTCATGATCTCACAGTTCATGGGTTCGAGCCCTACGTCGGGCTCTGTGCTGACAGCCAGCTCAGAGCCTGGAGCCTGTTTTAGATTCTGCACCTCCCTCTCTCTCTGACCCTCTCCTGCTCACACTGTCTCTCTGTCTCTCAGAAATAAATAAAACACTAAAAAAATGAGAATGGGACTGAAGCTTTTTGGACCCCTCACTGTGATGTGTCCAGTGCTAGAGTTTCCTTATGTGGATCCAAATCCCTGCATGCCTGGTATGAGGCTAGGATAGCAGTGTCTCTGTCCCCAGAGGCTGCTGGAAGTCTGCCTCTTTGTGTGGTGCTGACAGAAAGTGGAAAAACAGCATTGTGTGTGAACTTAAGAGGGAGAGAGGGAAGAGGCTAGATTCCCAGGGGCTCCCCAGGGCCGAGCCTGTGTGCGTCACACTCAGAGAAGGCCAGTCGGTTGTTGAGTTTAGCCTTGCCGTCAGCAAGAGCCGAGGTGAGCCCACTGGGGGATCGGTGAGGGACTTCCAAGGACGGTTATTGCTATGACGAAGTTAGAAGAGTGACATTTGTTACAGAGCCCAGATGAGGAGAGGTGGCTGGGGGCTTTTCCAGGTTAAACGCAGAGCAGGTCTCTGTTCCTAGGATCCAGAATCTACTATTAGCCTTTTTTTTTTTTTTTTTTTTAATTTTATTTTTAGAGTGAGAGAAAGATAAAGAGGGAGAGGCAGAGGGAGAGAGAGAATGAAGACCGATATGGGGCTCCTTCCCATGACCGTGAGATCATGACATGAGCCAAAATCAAGAGTTGGAAACGTAACTGGCTGACCACCTAGGTGCCCCTCCCCCTTTTAAAGTAATCTCCACGTACAATGTGGCTTGAACTCACAACTTTGAGATCAAGGTTGCATGCTCTACTGCCTGAGCCTGCCAGACACCCCTACTGTTAGCCTTCCTGAAGTAAGGCCAGGTGTGGGACAGGGTCGGTCCTCTGCGCTCCTCATCACCACCCTTAGCTTTTTCCTGTGCTCACAGGACAGAGCCGGGAGGGCGTGGGGCACACAGCACAGGGAGTCTGGTGGCCGTGTCCACGAGTGAGGAGGGAGGACTGAGCCACGAGGGGCAAAGTGTCTTCTCTGACCAGAACATGGGCCGAGCTCTCTTCCCTGAGGGAACGGGAGAAGAGCTGAGTGATTCTTGGTCTCTGCAGACAGAGGCTAAGATACAGGGGTGAAACCGAAGGCCTACAGCGGACATGTGCAGCGAGGGCGTTGGGACCAGACAGTCATCACAGGTGTCAAAGGCCAGAGCATGGAGGGGCACCTGGGTGGCTCAGTTGGTTAAGTGTCCGGCTTTGGCTCAGGTCATGATATCAACGTTCGTGAGTTTGAGCCCCACATCAGGGTCTGTGCTGTCAGTGCAGAGCCGACTTTGGATCCTCTGTCCCTCTTTCTTTCTAGTCTCTCTCTCTTTCTCTCTCTCAAAAATAAATTAAAAAAAAAAAAACATTAGGGGCGCCTGGGGGACTCAGTCAGTTCAGTGTCTGACTTCAGCTCAGGTCATGATCTCACAGTTTGTAGGTTCAAGCTGCACATCGGGCTCTGTGCTGACAGCTCAGAGCCTGGAATCTGCTTCAAATTCTGTGTCTCCCTCTCTCTCTCCCCCTCCCCTGCTTGCTCTCTCTCTCTCTTTCAACAATAAGTACACATTAAAAAATTTAAAATAAAATAAAATAAAATAAAAACATTAAAAAATATAAAGGCCAGAGCATGGAGAGGCTGAGGAAAGTGGGTTCTCCGCATGTGTGCTGCGCCACTGGGCCTTCCGGCATCTGCTGGCATGGCCTGTGCAGTGATGGCTGGTGAGTGGCTTGGGAGACAGGTTCCATGTCCCACCACACATCCAAATGGATAAAGAGAGAGGCACTGAGCTCCATTGCCGGGTGTCGGGTCTGGGGAGACTGGCAGTGCTCAGGAAGGCTGTGGCCCCCACCAGACCTCTGCCTCTGCCTGGAGCAGAGATTAGGGCCAGAGATGAGGATTTGGAGCCACTGGCGGAGAGGGGGTCGTGGAGCCGTGACAGTGGACGAGGTCACCTGGAGCAGGTGGGAGGGAGAACAGGAACTCGGATGGAAGTCTGGGGAACTCCGGCCAGAGGAGTGGCCAAGGGCAGGACTTGGAGAGAGGTCAGCCATCCCACAAGGAGGTGGCAGGCTGAGCTGGGTCAAAAGGATGGAATGTCACAGAACAGCCAGGAAAGCACGGGACAGTGTCCATGGATTTCACAATTAGACTATCAGAAAATGCTTTTTTCAAAGGCAATCAAAACCAGAGAAGAAGGAAAGAAAAATAAAAAATGAATGGCATTTTTAAAAAATGGTTTTTTGCTGTTTTTATTTTTACTTTTTAATTTATATCCAAGTTAGTTAGCATATAGTGCAGCAATGATTTTAGGAATAGGTTCCTTAATTCCCCTTACCCATTTACCCCCTCCCCGCTCCCACAACCCCTCCAGTAACTCTCTGTTTGTTCTCTATATTTAAGAGTCTCTTATGTTTCTTCCCTCTCCCTGTTTTTACATTATTTTTGTTTCCCTTCTCTTATGTTTTGTATCTTAAAGTCCTCATATGAGTGAAGCCATATGATATTTGTCTTTCTCTGACTAATTTCACTTAGCATGATACCCTCTAGTTCCATCCATATAGTTGCAAATGGCAAGATTTCATTCTTTTTGACTGCTGAGTAATACTCCATTGTATATATTTCCCACATCTTTATCCATTCATTCATCAGTGGACATTTGGGCTCTTTCCATACTTTGACTATTGTCGATAGCGCTGCTATAAACATTGGAGCTCATGTGCCCCTTTGAAACAGAACACCTGTATCCCTTGGATAAATACTAGTAGTGCAATTGCTGGGTCATAGATAGTTCTATTTTTAATTCTTTTGAGGAATCTCCATACTGTTTTCCAGAGTGGCTGCATCAGTTTTCATTCCCACCAGCAGTGCAAAAGAGATCCTCTTTCTCTGCATCCTCGCCAGCATCTGTTGTTACCTGAGTTGTTAATGTTAGCCCTTCTGATGGGTGTGAAGTGGTATCTCATTGTGGTTTTGATGTGTATTTACCTGATGATGAGTGATGTTGAGCATTTTATCATGTGTCATTTGGCCATATGGGTGTCTTCTTTGGAGAAGTGTCTATTCATGTCTTTTGCCCATTTCTTCACTGGATTATTTGTTTTTTTGAGTGTTGAGTATAAGTTCGTTATAGATTTTGGGATCTAACCCTTCATCTGATACATCTTTGCAAATATCTCCTCCTGTTCTGTTGGTTGCCTTTTAGTTTTGCTGATTAGTCTTGCTGATTGTTTTCTTCACTGTGCAGAAGCTTTTTATTTTGATGAAGTCCCACAGTTCATTCTTGCTTTTGTTTCTCTCTGGAGATGTGTTGAGTAAGAAGTTGCTGCAGCCAAGGTCAAAGAGGTTTTGCCTGCTTTCTCCTCAAGGACTTTGCTGGCTTCCTGTCTTGTGTTTAGGTCCTTCATCCATTGTGAGTTTACTTTTGTGTGTGGTGTGAGAAAGTGGTCCAGGTTCATTTTTCTACATGTCGCCCTCCAGTTTTCACAGCACCACTTGCTGAAGAAACTGTCTTTATTCCATTAGTTCTTTTCTGTTTTGTCAAAGATTAGTTGGCCATATGTTTCTGGGTCCATTTCTGGGTTCCCTCTTCTGTTCCATTGATCTGAGTATCTGTTTTTGTGCCAAAGAGTTGGATGCTTAACCGACTGAGCCACCCAGGCGCCCCTGGCATTTTTTAATATTAAAAAGACAGTCTGGGGGCAGCAGGATGGTTCAGTCAGTTGAGCGCCCTACTTCAACTCAGGTCATGATCTCATGGTTTGTGAGTTCGAGTCCCGTGTCAGACTTCTCACTGTCAGTGCAGAGCCCACTTCAGATCCTCTGTTTCCCTCTCTCTCTGCCCCTCCCCGCTTATGCTCTCTCACTCAAAAATAAATAAAACATTTTTTTTTTAAATAAGAAAGACAGTCTTTCAGCAGAGATCACGAAGTCCCTCACCGCAGAAGGACAAGCACTGCTTATAGGAGAAGCCCCTGAACCTGCTCCTGGGCGCAGCCACGGAGCACGGACATAGGCAAGCAGCTGGCTACTGGCTCTGATCCCACAGGTGGAGATGACAGGGGGCTGTTTGTATCGTAATAAACATTATGACTTGGGGGAAGGGAAGTGCTAAACTGTATCTTTAAATATGTATTTGATTTTGTTATTTTCCTCAAAGATTGATTGCACATGTGCCATGTTGGAATAGTTTAGTAATAGTGGTTTATTAAAAACACATTAGATTTACCACAATCCTTTTTGTTTTTAAGAGAGAGAAAAAAAGAGGGTACAAGTGAGAGGGGGCAGAAAGAGAGGGAGAGAGAGAATCCCATGAGGGGCAGGAAGAGGGGGAGAGAGAGAGAGAGAGAGAGAGAGAGAAGCAAGACTTGTGCTCACCCAGTCAGCCGAGGTCAGGCTCAGACTCACGAGCCGTGAAATAACGACCAGAGCCAAAGTCAGATGCTTAACCAACTGAGCCACCCAGGTGCCCCACAATTTAAAAAAAATTTTTTAATAAATGTTTATTTTTGAGAGAGGGGAAGGGCAGAAAGAGAGGGAGCTGGAGGATCCTAAGCGGGCTATGCACTGACCGCAGTGATCCTGATATGGGGCTCAAACCCATGAACTGTGAGATCGTGACCGAAGCTGAAGTCAGACACTCAACCAACTGAGCCATTCAGGTGCCCCTTCAACAATTTATTTTTAAATTTTTTTAACATTTATTTATTTTTGAGGACAGAAAAAGACTGAGTGTTAGTGGGAGAGGGGCAAAGAGAGAGGGAGACACAGAATCCGAAGCAGCTCCAGGCTCCGAGCTGTCAGCACAGAGCCCGACACGGGGCTCGAACTCAGGAACCATGGGATCATGACCTGAGCTGAAGTCGGGCCCCCAACTGACTGAACCACCCAGGTGCCCCCCTACAATTTATTTTTAAAGGAGGCATTAGGAACCCGATTGTGGTGATAGTTATACAACTAAAGCAATTCACTAAAAATCATTGACTCATGCACTTAAAACAGGTGAATTTTATGGTAGGTAAATTATATTTCAATTAAGTTATTTTAAAAATAGATTAGAGAGTAGCTCACAGAATTCCTGGTTTTATGTATGAATATGTTGCTGATAAAGTACGTGTGTGGGTTACTTCCAGTAGAACAGTCTGCCGGGTAGAAATTTAGGCCGGTATTTGGACATCAGCTGCACCTGCTATGATTTGTGCTATTAGATGAAACAAAAAGCTTCTCTAAAATAAGTATCCTTTTTTCTGTGTGGATTAGTGGTATTCAAACTTTTTTGCTCATGAACTCCCTTAGAACATTTGCGTTATCTAAAAATTTTCATCAAAAGTGTAAATAACCTTGGATTAAGTAAGCTTCTCAGATATGATACCAGAAATACAAGCTAAAAGGGAAAAAATAGATACATTGGACTGAATCCAAATTAAAAACTCCTATTCCTCAAAGGACACTTTTAAGAAAGTGAAAAGATCATCTACAGAATGAGAGAAAATATTTGCAAATCATATATCTGGTACAGAACTTATATCTAAAACATGTAAAGAACTCTTACAAGTCAACAATAAATAGACAACTCAATTTAAAAATGGGTATATGAGGGGCGCCTGGGTGGCTTAGTCGGTTAAGCGTCCGACTTTCGCTTAGGTCATGATCTCGCGGTTCATGGGTTCGAGCCCCGCGTCGGGCTCTGTGCTGGCTGCCGGCTCGGAGCCTGGAGCCTGTTTCGGAGTCTGTGGCTCCCTCTCTCTCTGACCCTCCCCTACTCATGCTGTCTCTCTCCTAGAAATAAATAAAACATATAAAAAATTTTTGTTAAAGAAAATGGGTATATGAGGTTCTCCAGGGAAACCGAAGCCAGTAGGGAGGTGCGTGTACGTGTGTAAAGTATGAGAGAGAGACATTTATTTTAAGGAACTGGTTCATGCCGTCATGGAGGCTGGCAGACACAAAATCTGCTGGGAGTACTGGCAATCTGGAGACCCAGGGAGGAGCTGGTATTGCAGTTCAAGTGTGAAGGCCATCTGCTGGTGGAAGTCCTTCTTCGGTGAGGAAGAGCCACTTTTGTTCTAGTAAGCTCTACAGCTGATTGGTTGAGGCCCACCCACAGTATGGAGGGCAATTTGATTGACTCAGAGTCCACCACCTTAAACGTCAATCTCATCCCAAAAAACACCCTCACAGAAACTTTCAAAATACTATTTGGCTAAATATTCAGACACCATGGCCCTGCCATGTTGACACATAAAATTAACAATGCACAAAGGATTTGAATAAACATCTCTTCAGAGATAATATACAGATGCCAACACGCACATGACAAGATGCTCTACATCATCGCCATATGGGAAATGCACATCAAAACAACAATGGGATATCACTTCACATCTGCTAGGATGGCTCCAATCAAAAAGATGGACAATGGCAAGGGTTGACTAGGACATGGAGAAATTGGAACCATGCTACACAACCGGTAGGAATGCAAAATGGTGCAGCCACTTTGGAAAAGAGTTTGGCGGTTCCTCAAAAGTAAACATATTGGAGCACCTGGGTGTCTCGGTCAGTTAAGTGTCTGACTTTGGCTCAGGTCATGATCTCACAGTTCGTGAGTTTGAGCCCCGGGTCGGGCTCTCTGCCAATAGCTTGGAGACTGGAGCCTGCCTCATAGTCTGTATCTCTCTCTCAGCCCCTCCCCCTGCCTCAAAAATACATGAACATAAAAAATTTTTTAAAGGTTAAACATATTTACCATATGACCCAGCAATTCCACTCTTCAGATATACCCGAGAAATGAAGACATATGTCCACACAGAAACTTGTACACGAATGTTCACAGCAGCTTTATTCATAATAGACAAAAAGTGGAAACAACCCAGGTATTCATCATCTGATGAGTAGATAAGCAATATATGTCAGAGTCTTAGGATGGAATATTATTCAGCTGCAAAAAGATACATTGTACAACATGGCTGAAACATGAAAGCGTTATGTTCAGTGACAAAAAACTTAACACCAAAGACCACATATCATGTGATTTCCATTTATAGGAAAAGTCCAGAATGGGCAAATAGAGGCAAAGTAGATGGTGGTTATCAGGGGCTGGGGGAGTAGGAAATGAGGAGTGACTGCTGAGGAGTATGTGGTTTTCTGAGGGGTGATGAAGGTGTTCTGGAATTCTGAGGGGTGATGAAGGTGTTCTGGAATTGGATAGCAGGGATGAACATATAACTCTAAGCGTACTGAAAATTCTAAATTGGTAACTTTAAAAGCTGAACCTTATAGTGTGTAAACTGTAATAAAGCTGTTAATTGGGGTGCCTGGGTTGAGTGTCCAACTCTTGATTTCAGCTCAGGTCGTGATATCAAGGTTATGAGATGCAGCCCCGCCTTGGACTCTGCACTGGGCATGGAGCCTCCTTGAGATTCTCTTTCCCCCTCCCACTGCCCCTCCCCTGTGCTCACACGCACTCTTCCAGTCTACAGCGTCTGTGTAGAAGAGCTGTCCAAGGGGTACATGGACAGTGATAGTTTTAAGAGTATTAGATTCCAGATACTTAATATAATAATTTAATGTTTCCCAGAGCTGCCCTCCCTTGAAATGGGCCAGTAGTTGAGGCTTCATGCAGGTTCCTTGTTCACAATATCCCTTCCTCTCTTTGTTGCCAAAGTGAAACTACACCTCTCACTTCTCCTGAATATTACATTGCCTATAAGATTTCATGGGCTTGAAATTTAAAAACCTCCAGGGGCCTAAACTGAAGCACATTTTGAAGTATTGGTATCAGTGTTACTAGAGATAACGAGAGGCATTTGATAATGATAAAAGGGGTCATTCCATCAAGAATATATGACAATTATATATGCATCTAACAACAGGGCACCAAAATACATGAAGCAGAAACTGACATAAATGGAAAAAGAGACAACTCAACCATATTAGTTGGAGATTTCAATACTCTACTTCTGATAATGGATAGAACAGCTAAGAAGACCAAGAGGGACATAGAGGACATGAATAATACTATAAACTGGCTGGACTTCACAGACATCTAGAGAACACCCCACCCAATGACAGCAGAATGCACATTCTTCTCAAGGCAGTGGAACATTCTCCAGGATAAATCAAATGCTAAAGCAAACTTCAATAAATTTAAAAGAATAGAAATAATACAAAAATATGCTCTCTGACCACAATGGGACACTATCAGAAATTGACATGTGGAAATTTAAAGTATGCTCCTAAACAACGAACATATTGAAGAAAGCAAAAGGAAAGTTGGAAAATAGTTCAAGATGAATAAAATCAAAGATAAAACACATGAAAAGTTTTGCCATGTTATTAGGATGCAGCAAAAGCCGTGCATAGAGCAAAATTTATATATATAAATGCCTATATTTATAAAGAAGATCTTAAATCTGTGGCGCCTAGATGGCTCAATCAATTGAGCATCCAACTTTTGGCTCAGGTCATGATCTTATGGTTCGTGATTTTAAGCCCTCACTGCTGTCAGTTCAGAGCCTGCTTTGGATTCTCTGCTCTGTTCCTCCCTGCTCTCTCCCTTCCCCGCTCACACACTCTCTCTCAAAAATAAATAAACTTAAATCAATAACTTAACCTGATACTTTAAAACACTGAAAAAAGAAGAGGAAACTAAACAAAGCAAACAGGAGGAGATAATAAAGATTATAGTGGAAATTAATGAAGAAGGGAATAGATAAGCAATAGAGAAAATCCAAAGAGATCACAAAACTGACAAGCCTTGACTTAGATTGACCAAGAGAAAAGACTCACATTACTAGAATCGGAAGTGAAAAAGGGTACATTATTACCAACCTTACATAATTAAAAAGAATACTATGAACAATAGTATTCCAATAATTTAGATCACTTAAATGAAATGAAGAAATTCTTGGAATGATGCAAACTACCAAAACTGACTCAAGAAGAAATTGATAACCTGAATAGGCCTATAATAAATAAAGAGACTGAATTAATAATAAGGAAAAAGACTTCACAAAGTCCAGATACCTTCACTGGTGAATATTATCAAACATTTAAAGAATAATTAATACCTATCCTCCACCAGTTCTGCCAAAATATAGAAGAGAAGGAGCATTTCCCAAACTCTTGTGTGATGTGAGTATCGCCCTGATACCAAAACCAGACAAAGACATTACAGGAAAAGAAAAATCACAGGCTAATCTTTCTCAGGAATATAAATGCAGAATTCCTCAAAAAATGCAAGCAAACTGAATCCAGTCACGTATAAAAAAATTGTATATTATGACCAAGTGGTACTTATCCCAGGAATGCAAGGTTGGCTTGACCTCAGAGTTGGCAGTGAGTTCTTAGATACAATACCAGAAGCACAAATAACAAAAGGAAAAGTAAAGGAGACTTCATCAAAATTAAAAACTTTGTGCTTCAAAGGACACCATCAATAAAGTAAAAAGACAACCTACAAGATGGGAAAAAAATATTTGCAAATTTTATATCTGTTAATGGACTAGTCTCTAGAGTATATAAAGAAATCTTACAAATAACCCAATTAAAAGTGAGCAGACTATTTGGATGACATTCCTCCAGATAATATATACAAACAGCCAATAAATACATGAAAAAAATACATGACATCATTATTCATTAGAGATCTACAAATCAAAACCACAATGAGATATTATTTCACACCCACTAGTATGGCTACAATCAAAAACTCAGAGGGGCACCTGCATGGCTCAGTCAGTTAAGCATCTGACTTCAGCTCAGGTCATGATCTCCTGGATCGTGGGTTCAAGCTCCACGTCCGGCTCAGTGCTGACAGCTCAGAGCCTGGAGTCGGCTTCGGATTCTGGGTCTCCCTCTCTCTCTGCCCCTCCCCCACTCTTGCTCTGTCTCTCTATCTCTCAAAAATAAATAAACGTTAAAAAATTTTAATCAGATAGGGGTGCCTGAGTGGCTTAGTCGGGTAAGCGTCCGACTTTCGCTTAGGTCATGATCTCGCGGTTCATGGGTTCGAGCCCCGTATCAGGCTCTGTGCTGACTGCCAGCTCAGAGCCTGGAGCCTGTTTCAGTCTGTGACTCCCACTCTCTCTGACCCTCCCCTGCTCACGCTGTCTCTCTCTTTCTCTCTCCTAGAAAAAAAAAAAATTAAAAAAAAATTTTAATCAGATAACAAGTGTTGACCGAGATGTGGAGACATCAGAGCCTTCATACATTGCTATAGGAATGAAAAATGGTGCAGCCACTTTGGAAAGCAACCTGGCAGTTCCTCAGAAAGCTAAACATAGAGTTACCATTTGTCCTAGCAACCCTACTCCTAGGTATATACCCAAAAGAGATGAAAACAGCTATCCACACAAAACCTTGTACACAAGCATTTTAGCAGCATTACTTATAATAGTCAAAAGGTGAAAATGACCTAAACGAAAAGGGAAGCATGCAAATAAGCTGATGAACATATAAATAAAACATGACATACCCATATAATGGAATATTATCTAGCTCTAAGAAGGAATGAAGAGCACTTGATTCATACGCTACAACATAGATGAACCTTGAAAACATGATGCTAGGAAAGAAGCCAGTTACCAAAGACAGTATATGATTCCATTTATGTGAAACGTCTAAACAGGAAAATCAGTAGGGACAGAAAGCAAATTCGTGGTTGCTTAGGGCTGAGGGAAATGCAGGAATGTGGTGGTAACTGAAGGGTATGGAGTTTCTTTTCAAAGTGATGACAATGGCCTAAAATTGACTATGGTAATTTTGGCTCATTTTTTGTGAATATACTAAAAACCATTTGATTTATACACTTCTGACAGGAGAGTTGTATGGTACGTGAATTCTGTATCAGTAAAACTATGGTAAAATAATCTAACTTAGGGGCGCCTAGGTGGCTCAGTCGGTTAATAGTCCGACTTGGGCTCAGGTCATGATCTCATGGTTTGTGGGTTCGAACCCTGCGTCGGGCTCTGTGCTGACTGCCAGCTCAGAGCCTGGAGCCTGTTTCAGATTCTGTACCTCCCTTTCTCTCTGACCCTCCACTGCTCATGCTGTCTCTCTCTCTCAGAAATAAATAAGACATTAAAAAGTTTTTTTTTTTTTTTTAAGTAATATAATGGCAGTTATGCACCAAAAAGAAAGCAGGGACTTTGGAATCCACTAGACTGTGTAATCCAGGTTCTCCAAGAAGCAGGCACCGGATGGGA
This sequence comes from Proteles cristata cristata, assembly GCA_017311185.1. Classification (NCBI taxonomy): domain Eukaryota; kingdom Metazoa; phylum Chordata; class Mammalia; order Carnivora; family Hyaenidae; genus Proteles; species Proteles cristata. The sequence goes on along the minus strand of JAESUZ010004070.1, from coordinate 578,447 downwards.
TTGAATATAAAGAATTGTATTAAGGGAAGCAGTGTGTGAGATAAAATGGGAAGGAAGATAGGAAAGGATGAGAGAGCTGTCAGACCACGATGCAAGTCGGACCTGAGTGAAGGAGACAGGAAAGGATGGCTTGGGGGAATCACCCTAGTCTGCCATGCACCCTAAGAAAGTTTTTTTTTAATAGTTTATTGTCAAGTTGGTTTCCATATAACACACAGTGCTCATCCCCACAAGTGCCCTCCTCCATGCCCATCATCCCCTTCCCCTCTCTCCCACCCCCATCAGCCCTCAGTTTGTTCTCAGCATTCAAGAGTCTCTCATGGTTTGCCTCCCTCCTTCTCCCCCACTATTTCCCCCCTTCTTCTCCCCCACGGTCCTCCGTTAAGTTCCTCCTAATCCTCCTATACGTGCAAACATATATTTGTCCTTCTCTGCCTGACTTATTTCGCTCAGCATAACACCCTCAGGTCCATCCATGTTGCTACACATGACCAGATTTCATTCTTTCTCATTGCCATGTAGTGTTCCATGGTATAGATAAACCACATCTTCTTGATCCATTCATCTGTTGATGGACACTTAGGCTCTTTCCATGTTTTAGCTATTGTGGAGAGTGCTGCTATGAACATTGGGGTACATGTGCCCCTATGCATCAGCACTCCTGTGTCCCTTGGGTAAATTCCTAGCAGTGCTATTGCTGGGTCCTAGGGGAGTTCTGTTGTTAGTTTCCTGAGGAACCTCCACACTGTTTTCCAGAGGGGCTGCACCAGTTTACATTCCCACCAACAGTGTAGGAAGGCATGCACCCTAAGAAAGTTTTGGCAAGGCTGTCAAGGAGTCTTCCAGCCCAAATTTGCCATCAGAGGAGTTTTGTGTCACACAGAAATGAATCTTCCTAGTGTCCCGGCTACACTTTGTCATTGGATGGAGGTGCCCATAGAGATGTGTCATCCCTGCAACTGTGATGATGGATTTCCGAGTGCAGCTGAAACACCTGGTCAACTGAGCTCCCTAGAGTTGGACATCTGTTAGGCACTGTCTCGTGGCCGCCACACAGACTAAGGTTCAAATCCCAGTTCAACAACTTAGTAGCCATATGACCTTGCACGAGATACCTTCTCTGAGCCAGTTTCCTCATCAGCAAAATGGGGATAATAGCAGTGTCCACTGCCTAAGGGTATGTATATAAATTGCCAAACACAGAAAATCACGTAAGTGCTCAGTAAGTCGTAGCTGTGACTAATATTGTATTTACTACTTCTACCGTTATTTCTTTCTAGATTTTATGTACCTCCATAGTAGTACATTTCATAGTCTGTATATGATGAATATTCCATTTATTTTACTTAATGTATTGTAAATCTTTTTCCAAGTTATCGTTCGTTCTCCCTAACATTTTAAAGTTTGCATTATATCCTAGGGAGTACACATAACCTAGTTTACTTAACTGTTCTCCTAATCATTAAGGCTGTACAATTTTTTTTCTGTCATAAAATACTTTGTGGTGTGCTTGGGTGGCTCAGTCAGTTAAGTGTCAGACTTCCACTCAGGTAATGGTCTTGTGGTTCATGAGTTTGAACCCAGCGTTGGGCTCTGTGCTGACAGCTCAGAGCTTGGAGCCTGCTTCCGATTCTGTGTCTCCCTCTCTCTCTGCCCCTCCCCTACACGGGCATGCACACTCTCTCTCTCTTTCCCCCAAATAAATACACATTAAATTTTTAAAAAATAAATAAAAAAGAATATTTTGTGATGGATATTTTTATATAGAAATATTTTCCCCCTGCATTTGATATTTTCTTTCAGCGTCCTGATGGGGATTATTAGCGTAGAGTGTGAACAAAGGCTGCTGATCCACATCTTGCAGTTCACTCTGCAGCAGGGAACCTGGTGTCCATTCAAACCCACAGCACATGAGAGTCCGCACTTCTCTGTACCCCTGACCAGCCTTAGGTCTCGTTCTTATATTTCTAAATACTTGCCTGCTGGGAGGGCAGAATGGCATCTTATTTGTTCCCTGTGACTTGTAAGGACGAACCATTTTCCAAATGTTTTTCCACAAGTGATTATTTTCTGAATTGTCCTTGCACGTCAATTTATTGCATTCTTAATTTTTTTTCAGTCCATTTATACACCTTGTCTAATAATTGCCTGAGCCGCTTCCCATTATTTTGCCTCAAACAGAGGTGAAGGAGTCTTTTGTCAGTCGAAACGTCTGGCATTTCTTTATTTCTGGTCCCTTTAAAGCTTAGAAAGCCCCTCTTTCCTGGAGAAAGCAAACCTCCCTTGGCAGATGGTTCCAAGTAAACCCACGGCTGAACTGCTGAAATGATTTTTTTTTTTTTTAATTGCGAATGAGTCCAGCCCAATCCCATGACCATTTCCTGGGATGGCCTTCTCAGAAACGGGGTTCCCCCTCCTTCTGTGTTCTAGGACCCAGGACCCCCTCTAGGAGGCGCGCGCGGGAGGAGCCCTGCCAGTGCAGAGGCGCGATGGACGGGGAGGCCGGGGGCGCGCCCGAGGTGCACAGGTCCCCGGCCCCCCGCGACTCCCGCTTCTATGCCACGGATCCGTATGACCCCGAAGACAGGCTGCAGCCCTTCCCTGAAGAACACACGCGGCCGGGAAGACACGTCCCCGCCGAAATGACCAGCGAGCCCGCGGGGGCGGCCCCAGGTGAGGCCCAGGGCGACCTGGAGGAGGAGGTGGAGGAGCTCGAGGACGCGTACGCGCCCCGAGGTGGTGGCGAGTGGGGCGCGCGGCGCGCGGAGGTGCCGGAGCCCCGGCTGCACCTGCCCGCGGCCGGGGCGCAGTGGGACCCGCGCCCGGGCGCCGAGGCCGAGGACGCGGGCTGGGACGCGGCGAGCCAGGCCCTGCGGGAAGCCTACCGGTACGCGCACGGCCGGGCCAGCGAGGAGTACGAGTGCTACGTGATCCCCGAGGAGGAGGACGAGGACGAGGCCGCCCTGGGCTTCTGTGTCACCTGCAGAGCCCCGGTAAGGGCGTCGGAGGTTCCCGGCGCGCACGGAGAGCACGAGGTGACCCCGCTCAGCCAGGCCCTGGAGAGCGCCAAGGTAAACGGTCTCCCCAGCTGCCCTGAGTGCGTCTGTGTCTCGGGGACGCGGAATGATGTAAAGCACCCCCTACAGAAGAGAGGAAAGAGCATTCATGTCCCCCTGGGATCCTCTGTTTCCCAGGACGAAATTCACAGAAACATGTTCAAACTGGAAAAGCAGATTATCGAGATGGAGAATTTTGCAAATCACTTGGAGGAGGTTTTCATCACAGTGGAGGTAAGAGCAGGTGCGGTGACGCGGTCAGACACGCGTGGCTTCCGCCGTGGCTGGGTCAGCAGCTAAGGCTGATGGGAGTCAGAGAGCCGCCGCCTCTCGCCCTTTCCCCTGCCTTCCCACGGGACCTTGGGCACATAACCCCCCTGGAACCGGTTACCGGGCCGCATTCCCTACTGAACCAGAAGCTCCCGAGGGGAGGCAGGGTCTCTTCTCTCTATCCTCAGTCCCGCTTAGGGGGTGGGGTCTTGCATGGTCCAGACTGGACAAGGCACCCATCCCTCCTTATTTCCCCAGCTGGTGTCTGTTTCTCATAAGACTAACACGCTCCTGTGCCTGCCACCTAACACGTCACCGTCCCCCGGGTGGGCCGAGTAGGTATGTCATACACCGCTGTGATGCCGGCACTCAGCCTCCCCATCCAGATGAGGACAAGGACCAGGACTTTCCACCTTCCTTCTCTGCCTGTGGGTGCTCTACCTCTATTAATAGAGCCTCAGACTGTATACACAAGAACAACTTCGTATGAATTAGCTAAACCCCAGGCCCCTTTCCCATGAAGCTGGACCTTCTTCACCCTCAGTCTTAAGAGGGAGAACTTTGCACCAATCTCCTCTGCGGGGCACAGGGAAGGAGCGAGCGTAAGGTACTTGTAGGAGGGACAGAGGTACAGCCCCCCGGGCAAAATTCCCTACACTCACTTTGCCAGGTCACTCTCAGGTCCAAGTACCCTCACCCTCAGTGAGGACTCTTGAGTTTCCCTTTTTACACCAACACGGGGGATTCCCCTACTGCTTTCCTTCTCTGCTGCCATTCTGAACAAGTCTTGGGCACCCAGCAGATGTTCAGTAAATACTCCCTGGGTCATCAATAAGAGCCTCTGCTTTGGAAATGTCTCTGTTAACCTGGTGAGGGTGGCATCAGTCACAACCCACTAAGCCCTCCCAGGCTTCGAACCTAAGAGGACCAGTAATGGACAGGATTTAATTGATATTACTCATCTGCCTTGCCCCAGGATTAAGTACGGTCTAATGGCTCCCTCTGCCTTTCTACGTTTTCTCATCTATGAGGCAGGACCATCTGGCCACGGTCCCTACGCCCCTTCCCCCTGCATCCTTCTCTTAGTTGATGTGAGGATCTGTGTGATCCTGGCATTTGTAGGATGCAAGCAAGCATCAGGAAGTGGAGGTGAATGCCCCAAGATGCTGGGGGCTCATTTCCCGGGGCAGACATCTCCATAGGTGTCCACCGTCCAGGGATACGGGGACGGGCTGACTTGTCACTGACTGTGTTCCTGGGAGGTGGCCACAACAGAGGCGGGGTGGTTTGGGGCTGGGGATGGTGGGGGCCGGGGAAGATTGCAAAATGCTGCCAGGAGAGAAGGCAGTGCTTCTCATTAAGGTGATCCCAGGGGCTCAGGCGCCTGGGTGGTTCAGTTGGTTAAGCATCTGACTCTTGATCTCAGGGATGTGAGTTCAAAGCCCCATGGTGGGCTCCACATTAGGCTCCATGCCGGGTGTGAAGCCTACTTTAAAAAAAAAATTATCCCAGGGGCTCTAGCCATAGACTCCTGGTCCCACCTCCCGCTGCACCCACCCCAGCGTCCTGGCCAGAGATGATAAGAAAAGGGTGGGAGTGACTAAAACATCTCTGGGTGGATATATTTTCATGCCCCAAGTGACTCTGTAGCCCGCATCGCACGCTCATTGAAATAATAATGGCAGCGGTCAACCATCTTGCAGGAGAACTTTGGGAGACAGGAACAAAACTTTGAGTCACATTACAACGAGATTTTGGAAACACTTGCTCAAAAATACGAAGAAAAAATACACGCTCTAGGGGAGAAAAAGAAAGCGAAGCTGGAAGCCTTGTATGAACAGCTGGTCAGCTGTGGGGAAAACCTGGACACCTGTAAGGAGCTCATGGAAACCATAGAAGAGATGTGTCACGAAGAGAAGGTTGACTTCATAAAGGTCAGTCACTAGGTGAAATGAGATTGTGAACCGAAGGGACAGTATGGCTGGGGTAGGTTAGGTGGTCCCTGTCTGCCTGGAGGGGCTGCAGTTGACTTCTGTCGTCAGCATCCATCTGATTCCCGGGTGGTCACGATGGTGAGGCCATCACCCATGTCTCTGCGCTCCGCCGTAAGTAGCTGAGCAGACTCACACCGGCTGACCCCTTCCCTCCCCCATTCCTCAGGCAACACCAGCCTTCCTTCCTCTGTCCCAGAGACCTGCCCCCTCGCCAGGAAGCTGAGCAACATCAGCGCTCTGAGAGTTTTCTGGTCACCTCAGACGGCCTCTTAGAGCTCTGAGGAGGAGGTAATCCAGGCTAAAAAGGCACCCTACAACTCTCCAGTTACAACGGCACTAATTTTAAATCTTTATAAACTCAAACATGCACAAAAAAAAAAACCCATTTCTTAATTTGCTTGGAACCCAATTAAATCTGAGCTCAAGGTCCCATGCTTCTGGTCTGTGGGAATTTCAATCTCAATCAGAGCTGAGGTCCCCTGTCTTCACAAAGTCCCACAGGAATATGGCCGGTTGTGGTATCCAGGATGTGGGGGAGGGGCCTACAGCCTCTGGAGCTTCCGCATTGCCAAATATGGCCTCCACACTGACCCCGCCCAAAGGGGGGTCCCTCAAAGCCCAACAGCACTTCCTCCCCACCCTGCTTGGGACGAGGGACCCGTGACAAGCTGGAAAGCAAGTCGGCAGTCACCACTAGGGCCTCGACACTCAGGCCTTTTGAACCACGGGTCCCACAACATTGCAGTATCTCTGAGACATAATCCCGAATGTGCAGAAAGTGGTATGTGTGGGAATGCTCTCCTCGCTGTTATTTGTGATGATGAAAAATTAGAAACAACCAAAATGCCCCTCACCAGAGGAATGGTTAAGTAAACGATGGAATTCCCATTCCGTGAGCTGTTCTGCAGTCTTTCCAACGGGTGGGCCAAAAGACCATTTCTGACACAGGGGCGCTTCCGGAACATCCCTGGGGAAACGCAGTCTTCGAAGAAATGCACAGGCAGACTGAGAGTGGTTTTGTTAGTGGGGGAAAGGGCTGCCATTTCTCTTTTCCCTAATCTCCAAATTTTAAAATGTGCTCATATCACGATATAGTTCGAAAAGGAAATTTATTTTCAAAATCAAATTTAATATTTTCTCCTTTTCCTCCTCCTTTTTAGGATGCTGTGGCTATGGCTGACAGGTAATACTCTTACTCTGACGCGTGTTTTCTTTTCCCATCTCTTGATCCTCTAGATGTCACTAGACTCAACTCCACTGGGTAGGTGCTGCCAGTTACAGTTTTCACGTCTGCCCCTGAGCTCCAACAGTGCTGGCTTGGCGGGCATGGTGGGGGTCACTAGGGCCTCCTAGTACCAAATCTCAGACACCGCAGCCAGGAAGCCTGTGGTCAGGCCACCCCTGTGAGCCCCTCCTTTCACCAGGAGGAGCCAGTGTCCAGTACCTCCCACACCCCTGGGCTGTGCCAGGACCCAGACTGTGCACCACAGAAATCACACACGGCTGTAGAGCCAGAGAGTAGCTCAAATCCCTTTATGCCCATGACCCTGGGCAAGTCCAACCAGTCTAGGACTCACCTTCCTTATTTACAGACAGGGAGAGTTTTATAGGAATTAAGTGAGATAATGTCTGTAAAGCCACATGCACATTGAGGTTTGGTAACATAGGGATTAAGAAGCGAAAGACAGACCTGATTTCAGAGTCTGCCCCTGCCGCTTACAAACCCTGTGACTGCCAGGGAGCAGGTGCAAGAAAGCTCACAGCCCCAGTCCCCCGTCAGCAAGCTGGGTACACTCAGCCCCGTGGAGAAGAAGCCGCAGTCTGTGCATGGCGGGGCCTGGAGTGGCGTGGGGATGGAAGCTTCTGGGTCAGCACCTGAGAGGTCTTCTGGAGGGTGTAGATCTGAAGCTCTTAGGCACATGCCCCCCAAATGACCCACCCCTACTCCCCTCAAATGCACAAACCAATTCCCCCATCCCCGTGGGGGACCCCCCTGGGTCAGTCACCGGAGCAGATGACAGCCAGCAGTGAGTTAAAGAAATAAAAATTCAGCAAAGAGCCCTTCACATTTATTACCAATGACCCGACACTGTAGACCCCCCCTAAGGCATGTGCCCCCTCTTTCTTGTTAGCATGTCTCTTTATACCAACAGACTCGGGAAATTCTTGAATACAGAAACAGACGTGGAAATCTCTGCACAGCCTGACTTTGAAGACCAGACCTTGGACTTCTCTGACGTGGAGCAGCTCATGGGCTCCATTAACGCCATCCCAGGTGCAGATTTTGCCTGTGTGCACAGTTCACAGAAAGTTCCAAGTCCCTGAACTTTGAGTTAGAAATTTTGATAGCTAAAAAACCTCATAAAGATTTAGAAACAGGTTTTTTATTTTCCCCCCTCTAATTTCATGTCCTCACAGCTTGTATGTAAAGTGAGGATAGAGGCTGACCTCCCTGGGGAAGTTCCCACCCTTACTTTGCAGGGAGCCAATATCTGGCCCTGGGCAGCCTTGAAATGTTGTGTTCATAGCCTGCCCAGATTCATAAACCCCTGTCTGTTCTCCTGCCTGAGTTACTCCAGGCGAGAAGCCCGAATTTTACTTACTTAGCTAGCACAGTGGCTAAGAAGTGAGCTTTGGGACCCTATGGAGCTGGTAAGAATCCCAGCCCTTCCACTTCCTAGCTGTGTGACTGTAGACAACTTGCCTAACTTCTCTGACTCTTGGTTTCCTTGTCCACAAAATGGACATAATAAAGCCTCATGGGGACATGGTGGGAGTTGTGTGAGGCAATGTATGTATAGCACATCACGTGGTAGCAGGCGGCTCTTAAAAACATTATTGTGGGGGCGCCTCAGTGGCTCAGTTGGTTAAACGTCTGACTCTTGGTTTCAGATCAGGTCATGATCTCGTCGTTTATGAGTTCAAGGCCCATGTTGGCCTCTGTGCTCACAGTGCTGCTTGGGAGCCTGCTTGGGATTCTCTCTCTCTACCCCCTCTTCCTGCCCCTCCCCTGCTCTCTCTCTCTCTCAATAAATAAACTTAAAAATATTATTGTGATTACCTACTTTAAAAAAAAAAGGTATTACTTAAGTTTATTTATTTATTTTTAATTTTTTTAATGTTTTATTTATTTCTAGGAGAGAGAGAGAGAGACAGCATGAGCAGGGCAGGGTCAGAGAGAGAGGGAGTCACAGACTGAAACAGGCTCCAGGCTCTGAGCTGGCAGTCAGCACAGAGCCTGACGCGGGGCTCGAACCCACACACCGCGAGATCATGATCTAAGCGAAAGTCGGACGCTTCACCGACTAAGCCACCCAGGCACCCCTTATTTATTTTGAGAGAGAGAGAGAGCAAGCAGGGGAGGGGCACACAGAGAAGGAGAGAGGCAGAGAATGCCAAGCAGACCCCTCAGTATCAGCACAGAGCCCAATGCTGGCTGGGCTCAAACTCACGAACTGTGAGCTCATGACCTGAGCTGAAATCAAGGGCCCGACGTTCAACTGACTGAGCCACCCAGGTGCCCCTATTTTGATTACTAATTTCTAAGAATAATACTGTAATTTAGCCCTTTTATTTTTGACTGCTCACCTTTTCCTCACCAACACCCAACTATGTTGTAAAAATGTACATGTCATTTTAGGTTTTCCCTTTACACAGACTTTTTTTGAAATAGAAAGGGCATTTATTCCCTCTTGTAATCTGCTTTTAAAAAATATTTTTTTAACACTTATTCATTTTTGAGAGTGAGAGAGACAGAGCGTGAGTGGGGGAGGGCCAGAGAGACGGGGAGACACAGAATCAGAAGCAGGCTCCAGGCTCCAAGCTGTCAGCACAGAGCTCGGCACAAGGCTCAAACTCACAAGCCATGATCATGACCTGAGCCAAAGTCAGACACTTAACCTACTGAGCTACTCAGGCACCCCGTAACCCGCTTTTTTAGTCAAAAATTTAATCAATATTTCTTGTATTGTAAACCCTTCTATAACATCATTTTAATGGGTGTATACCTCAATTTGTTTACTTGGTTCTCTTTTTTTTTTTAATTTTAATTTTTTAATGCTTTATTTCTGAGAGAGAGAGAGAGAGAGCGTGAGCAGGGGAGGGTCAGAGAGAGAGGGAGACACAGAATCCGAAGCAGGCTCCAGGCTCTGAGCTGCCAGCACAGAGCCCGACGCGGGGCTCGAACCCACGAACTGTGAGATCATGACCTGAGCCGAAGTCGGACGCTCAACCGACTGAGCCACCCAGGCGCCCCTGTTTACTTGGTTCTCAACTGGACTGGCTGCTAGGATGTTTCTAGGTTTTTCACCATTGGAGACCACACTGTAATGGACGTCCTCATTGATAAATCTTGGTGGCCATTCTTAGACTCATGGTTCATGGGGTGATCTCACTGAGCTTCGATGTCCAATGGACGGTCCCTCCCTTTCCAAGGGGTGGTGCTGCCCAGATCATCAGGCTCAGGTATTTGGAAGGAAAGGCATGGTCACTCAAGTCAGTGCTTGAGAAACGCCGACACGTCCCCCCTCTACCCCACCCCCCTGTTCAGGTCTTATACAGACCATCACCTGGTGCCCTCTGGCAGGCTACCAGCCCCAGGGCCCCTCTCTTCTCTCTGCACCTCCTGCCCTTCTTGCTATGGGGCTGTCCTTTGAGGGTATAGAAGGGCACCCTCTGTACATCCTGGACTTTGTCATTAGGTTCTTTCTCTTCCTCCTCTCCTTTGTCATGTTAGGACCTTCCAGGCCCCGGCCAGAGAGGAAGGGCTGAGCTGCGGCTGGGAAGCACCTTCAGGTTTACTTGTGCTCTTACCTGGACAGATCAATGTCAAAATCAGAAGTCAAGGTTGTTTGGCAAAGACTGGGCTGCAGGCAGATGCTGCCGAGGAAGAAGAGTCCACAGAGGAGGGACGAGGGTGTCTCGGTTGTGTGTGAATCTGGGGAGGCAGAGTATTAACCTACAGAAAATGAAAGAATTAACTCAGGGCGCCTGGGTGGCTCAGTCAGTTAGGCATCTGACTTCGGCTCAAGTCATGATCTCAAGGTCTTGAGCTCTGTGCTGACAGCTCAGAGCCTGGAGCTGCTTCGGATTCCATGTCTCCCTCTCTCTCTGCCCTTTCCCCACTCACGCTCTGTCTCGTGCTCTCTCTCTCTCTCTCAAAAATAAATAAACATTAAAAATTTAAAAAAAAGAATTAACTCAGTAGGTGGATTCTCAAGATGGTTCTGAAAAGCACATTTGGCCCAACCCAGTCTTCCCCCATCATGATGAAGACACGGCTGGCGGACGGCTCTCCCGGTGAAGCTGCTCCTCTCCTCTGTTCTCTCCGGGGTTGTGGGCGGCACTGCCGTGGTCCAGGCTGCCTCACCTCTCCGGATGGCGTGGGAGGGGTCAGAGGACCCATGCCTGTGGCAGGGCTTGCACCCCCAGCCCGAGTCCCTGTCACCGAACCCTCCCCCCCAAGTTTGCGTGGGTTTGTCAGAGCAGGAATGGACGTGCTGGTTGTTGCCTGCAGGCTGGCACTTAGGAGGTGTGGCCTTCCTGACCTTTCCCGTCTGGGCAAAGCCCACGGATGCCTCAGGGGACCAGGAGTCCTGGCTCCAACCCACACCTCTCCTGGAGGCTCCTCACTTGTGTTTGCTTTTCTCCCTTTGCCTCGTCCAGCTCCTTCTGCTCCGGTAATAAACCCACAGGCCCCCAACTCGGCCACGGGCTCCTCCGTCCGCGTGTGCTGGAGCCTGTACTCTGACGACACGGTGGAGAGCTACGTGCTGTCCTACCGGCCAGTGCAGGACGGCTCGCCTGGGAAGGACCAAGCAGGTGAGGCTCCGCCAAGGTCATACTCACGCTCTGGAACGGCCAAGGGCCCCTAGAGGCCGGGGAGCAGTTTTCCCAGTAATCGAAAGGGCAGAGGTAGGATGAATCTGTGTATTCAGCTCCTTGGGGCTGTTGTCATCCGGGAACTACCTGGCATCCGGGCTGCAGGCAAGGGGTGTGGCAGAGGGCACGTTGGGGCTGCCTGGGGAGGCCACAGGCCAGCTAAGGTGTCTGGAGTGTAGGTATAGCCGTCAGGCCAGAGCTGTCCTTGGGATGAGTCCCTGTCAGCCGCTGTGTGCAGAAAGGGTGGGGACGCCCCTCCTTGAGGAGGCCTGGCGGGCTGTCTGGATAACCCTCCCCCCACCACCCCTGGGCTGGCCCTTCTCAGAGCAGCCTCCTGCCGGGACAAGTTGGAGGGCTAACCTGCAGACCCCCATGAAGCAGCCCGAAAGGGCTACCACTGATCAGACCCACATGCGCAGGTTGAGCATGCCCCTGGGAATGTCCCCAAGCCTCCAGGGTGGGCAGCTCTGGGCCCATCCCCTTCTCAGGGACATGGAGCTGGTGTGGGCCTAGGGCTGGGTATAGCTGCTTCCCCCCTCCCCACATGACACATAAGCCATTCGCCAGGTGGGAAGAGAGGGCCTTGGGGATTTCCACTTCATGGGCAAGGGGACAGAGACAGGAGAGAAAAGTGCTGTCCGTGGGGACACAGTGGGCGATGGCAGAGCAGGGCAAGAGTCACGTGTGCAGGCTCGCCACCCAGAGCTCACTGCTGCACCAGCCCAGGCAGGGGGAGGGTCTGAGTGCCGAAGGTGAGGGTGGGTTTTCTGTGCAGGGACCGGGAAGGAAGGGGAATGCTTGAGAAAAGTAAGGGTAAGATTAAGTGATGCTGAGGGAGGTCAGAATAAGGTGAGCGGATGATGAGCGTGATCTGAACAAAGACTAAAGAGGCCACAGTGGGGAAAGAGGAAGATTTTAAAAGGGAGGTCAAGGAGGGGGGCCTGGGTGGTTCAATCGGTTGAGTGTTCGACTCTTGATTTCGACCCAGGTCATGATCACAGGGTCGTGGGATCAAGCCCCACATCAGGGTCGGAGCTGAGCGGGGAGCCTACCTGAGATTTCCCCCTCTACCCACCTTCCCTTCTTGTGTGCTCTTTCTCTAAAAATTAAAAAAAGAAATTACGAAAGTAAATAAATACAAGGGAGGTCAGGGACCATGAAGCCAGGCCTGATTAACCAGTCCGTGTCATGAATCATCCCTGTTGGCTCTCTCTGCAGACACACAGGAGAAGTCATTGTGTTTGGGTTGTGTCATGGCAATCTATGAAGATCTTTTCTTTTGTAATGTTTATTTACTTTGAGAGAGAAATCGTGAGCAGGGGAGGGGCGGAGATAGAGGAAGAGAGAGAGAATCCCAAGCAGGCCCCACATTATCAGCATGGAGCCCGACACAGGGCTTGATCTTACAAACTGTAAGATTATAACCTGAGCCGAAATCAAGAGTCACATGTTTAACCAACTGAGCCACCCAGGAGCCCCTCTAGAAGATCTTTTAAATGGACCACTTTGTAATAAAGGAACTGATATCAGAGGGTGGGTAAATGAGTTATCACTGCCTTTCAAGACTCTAGGGAGGTTTGGAGGTGTATCAGTTAGCTTTTGCTGTGTAACAATACCCTATCCTGCCATATTCCACACACATATACATGACTTATTGGCTTAAAATGACAAACATTTGTTATTTCTTATAATTATGTGAGTTGGCTGGACGTTCTTCTGGTCTGGGCCAGCTTGGCTACGTAGAGCTGGGTGGTGTGGGATGGCCTCACTTACAAGTCTGGGGATTTGGCAGGGATGGCTGGGGCCTCTGTCCATCGGGTCTCATTGTCCGGGAGCCTGGCTTGGGCTTGTTCACGTGGAGATGGACAGTGCTTGGGGCGCCTGGGTGGCTCTGTGGGTTAAGTGTCCGACTTCGGTTCAGGTCATGATCTCACGGTTCGTGGGTTCGAGCCCCGCATCGGGTTCTGTGCTGGCAGTTCAGAGCCTGGAGCCTGTTTCAGATTCTGTGTCTCCCTCTCTCTCTGACCCTCCCCTGCTCACGCTGTCTCTCTCTGTCTCAAAATAAATAAAAACTATTTTTAAAATGTTAAAAAATAAATAAAGAAATGGACGGTGCTCCCAGCAGCCAGAGGACAAGCCCCGTGCACTCGCGTTTCCCAGGCATCTGCGAACATCGTGTGTGCTGCCATCTCATTGGCCAAAGCAAGTCACGTGGCTCAGCCCATCAAGGGATGACAGGGAAAAATGAACCTCTTGAAGGAGCGGCAAGCCACACCGCAGAGGACACACACACGGGTGGGAAGAGTTGATGGCCCGTTCTGTCATCTACTACAGGGAGATTCAGCACAGCTGATTTGGAGCCACTTGGCCTCTTTTTAGGGTTGAATTCTTGTCTTTCGTTTTTTATGTTTTGTTTTTCAGAGTTTACAATGACTGTCAAAGAAACATATTGCTCAGTGAGAAATCTTGTGCCAAATACCCAGTATGAATTTTGGGTCACAGCTCAGAACAGGGCTGGCCGCAGCCCCGCCAGTGAGCGTGCAGTGTACATGACAGGTAAGGGGGGCCCCAGGAGCCACGGCTTTCGAGACGTGGCAGGACATTTGATTTCATTTGGAAGGGCAGGAATAGCTGCCCGTTTTCCTTTCATTTAACACACCAAACCTGTGTTCCTAGGATGGAAGGGACACTTGCTCAGAGTTGGTCTCAAAACAACAGAAAGCACTGCTCACAATCACAGCATCATTTCACCTTTCAGCCGCCTTCTGCCCCAGGAACCGTCTGAAAGGGGTTCCCGGCGTCTTGGGCCATGTGGGCGGCCATGACGGAACACCACAGACCGAGTGGCTCATAAATGACAGAATTTTAACTCTCACAGTTTTGGAAGCTGAAAGGGGCCTCCTTTTAAGCCACCAGCATATTAGGTGCCTTGATGTGAAGCCTTCCGGGGCTGTAGACGGCTGACTTTGTTTTGGCTGCGTCCTCACACAACAGAAAGGGACCCAGAGCTCCTTGGGCTCCCTTTGATGAGAGACACCCTCCTCATCGTGTCCCAAAGACCCCACCTACCGCCACGCTGGGAAACAGGCTGCAACACATGAATTCTGGGCGGGGGGAGGGTACGCAAATACTCAGTCTCTCGTGCCTGGTTTGTTTTTTATTGCACTGAATGTCTTTTGTGGGCAGAGGTTGTGCTTGGTTAGCCGTGCTCTGGACAAACTGTCTGGATAGGAGCAGAATGGTCACTCCTCTCCCCCTTTGTCCCGCACTAGCGCCCTCCCCTCCCATTATAAAAAGCAAAGAGATACGGAGCTGCGAAGAGGCTGCGCTGATTTGCTGGGAGTCTGGGAACCTGAATCCCGTGGACTCGTACACAGTGGAGCTGACCCAGGCGGAGACGCCTGAAGCCTCAGGAGTGACTGAGTGAGTCATAGTCATGGCCGGGGTGTGTGTGTGTGTGTGTGTGTGTGTGTGTGTGTGTGTGTGTGACACCTGACACAGCTCAGGAAATGCCCAGGGCCTGCAGAGAAGGACAGAGTTTGGAACCTTAACTTTGGGCCGCTTCGTTTTCCTGAGAAATTTCTCAAACACTATTACTGAAGGTGCGTGATGTGTGAGTAAACAGTTTAAACCTCAGGGATGCTTTTCCAGTCCAACGAAGATTTACCACTCATTCATTCCACAGTGTTGTGGGCCCAGGGCCCGGACCCGGGTTCCAGGAGACTAGATAGATAAATTCCCTTCCTTACGGAGCTGACTGTCGAGTGGGGGCAAATAGACAGAAAACAGGAAAACAAATACATAAAATAGAAGGTGCTCTGAAGGAGAAAGAAATGTGAGGAGGAGGATGGGTGAAAGTGGAGACCTGTGTGGATGGAGTGAACATCTAAATGGAGACCTGAACAGAGAAAGGACCAGGCTCTGAGGATAGCGGGTCGGCGGCGTGGTCTCGGGGCAGGAGCGAGCCAAGACCCCGACAGTCCGGGAGCAGCCCCCACGTCCAGGGCTGCCCAGCGGTGGAGCAGAGAGTGCACCACCTGGTTCTGGAGAGACGGAGGAAGTGGAATTGGTGTCAACTGTCAGGAAAGACAGACTCTTCTGTGCTCAGTGCTAGGCTTGGAGCCTGGCCATCTGTCCCACACCCTCTGTTCTAGGTAGAATCCACGTGTCCACGGCCACCTCAGGGCTGACCTTGGTTATTTACCTCTCGAGATACTCGGGAGTGGGGCAGGGGCGTCCGGCGGTCCCGGCCACCTGAACGATGCCAACTTCTTGTGCGCTTTGTGCTGATGCTCCAGGAGCACCTGACACCTGGGGCTGTAATGATGGGCGTCACCAGGAGGCTGGCCCGTGACCTGGGGTAGTGCCTGCCCTCCCAGCACAGATCTAATCATCTTGAAGAAGGGACAGAACTCCTTCCCAGAAGGGGCCGCGCCCTCCCCTGCATCTCTCGCTCATGCCTCACCAGCTGCCCTCCGTGTCTGGCTCGTCACACTGGTCACGTTTTAGCTCCTCCTACTTCCCGTGTGCCTTCCTGCCGTGGGCTCCTTCCGTGTAGGAGACTCCTGTCCCCGTTTCATCCAGTTACGTGCAAGCCATCCACCTCTCCGCCTCGTCCACCGTGCAGGACGCCGTCCCCGCGCGCCGGGTACCAGCTTGCGCCTCCTCCCTTGCTGGCTTGCAGAGGGCCTCTCTGCCCACCTCGCCCGTGAGCTCGGTGAGGGCAGGGGCCACATTCAGCTTTCCCCGGAGCCTCCCCTCCAGTGTCTGGAACCTAAGGGGCTTGGTTAGTGTTTACTGGACGCGTGTGAAAGCGCCGCACCGGCCCGCAGCCGCAGCCTTCGCCTTGTCGGATGAGGGCGGTGTAAACGGGAGTCACATTGGAGAGAAGCCTTCTCTTTTCCCCTGGACTGAAAGGGGCTTAGCGATTGCAGACAAGGCCGACAGTTATCCGCTTGTGTTTGTGTGCGGTAGAATTGCAATAAATTGGGTCCCCGGGGGGGCTTCTGTGCTGCCCTTCCGCTCTCGCCAGAGATGTCTGTTCATAAACACAGACCGAGGTACCTGCTACAGGCCCAGCGCTGGGCTGAGGCAGGCGGCACTCAGCCCCCACCCTCGGAGAGGTTCTGACCCATCAGACAGCTGGGGGCACAGTGGGAGACTGAGGCCAAGCGTGGGGGCCGGGGACTCGGGCTGGGGAGCCCCGAGGGCAGAGGGCCACAGACACGAGGAGTAACAACGGAACGAGGAAAGTAGACCCGGAGGAGGAAACCCGCCGGCTGTGTAGGCCGGAGGCTGGGGGTGTGAGGGCGAGTTTAAAATCCCAGCTTTAAAAGGGATGTGCTGGGGCCTGGCTGCCCAGCGCACCCCCCACCCCGTGACTGAGGCTCCCCTTCTGTGCCCAGGTCGGTTGTGGGCATCCCAACGTGCGAGGCCCTGGTGCAGCTGCAGCCCAGGCAGCGCTACACCATCTACGTGCGAGCCCTCAGCGTGGGGGGCCCCAGTGCAAGGAGCGACCCCGTGACGGTCTACACCACAGGTATGTGCCCTGGCCTTACGCTCTAGGACCTCAGGGAGCCACTTTGGGGCAGACCAGCGCTGCACGGCTTCTCTGGAAAATAGGCCAAGTCAGGCTCTGCAACTGTCCCTCTTGTACGCTTGTTCTCTCTCCCTCTAAAAGACATAAAATGGAAGAAAAGAGTGTACTTATGAAAACCTTAAATGAACACAAATCAGCAAAAATTATTATAGATTCAAAAATGACCCTCGCTTGGAACCGGCAAGCTGCCAGCAAGGGCGCACATGGTGCATCGCTTCCCAGCTGGGAGCCTGCAGACCGCGAATGAGATTTCCAGCAGCGTCAAACTGGAAATCATTGTGAACAGCTTGATGGCGATGCTTGCACCCAGGTGTCAGATGAAAGAAGTGACAGAATAGGAACTCGAGAACAAAGAACTTAGCTAAGTCACCGTAATGGAGAATTAGTTACTATGTTCCTAAATAATGGATTTTTTTTACTAAATAAATTTTTTATTAAGTAATTTTTTTATTCAACAATCTATTCTATACCATTTTTTGGTGAGCTCTGTTTTAACCACGATTTGGGGATGGCTGTAATCTCCTTGCCTCTCCGCCACTGCCCTCATTGAAATGTTGAATTCCACTTCCCTTTGTCAGATTGGTCGTTAATCTCCTCAATTCCCATTTCCCTTGGCAGGTAGGTTAGAAATTCTTGTCCGTGAGCAGGCTCTTATAAGCCTCCCAGCTTAGAGCAAAGCCCGTGGAATCAGGGGGATTTGGGGGTTCAAATTTGAGTTGTGTCATTGCCAGTTTTTTTTTATTTGTTTATTTTGAGAGAGAGAGAGTGGGACGGGCAGAGTGAGGGAGACACCAAATCCCAAGCAGGCCCTTCGCCATTAACGCAGAGCCCGTCAAGGGGGCTCGAACTCACGAACCATAAGATCATGACCTGAGCGGAGATCAGGAGTCCAACACTAAGCTTAGACTGCGCTACCCAGGTGCCCCGCCAGGTGATTATTTTTAAACCACCTAGTGCGTCAGTTTTCTCCTCCCCAGGTGTAAGTAAGAATGCGGTTCCGAGAGTAATTGAGGCTTGAACCGGGGGAGACTTGCACACTGCCTGCAGGGGGCGAGGCACGCTGGCTCCCAGCGCATGCTCACCGCCACCATCGTCCGTGGCGGAGGGAGAGGACTGTAAGGCCAGGACCCCCGGCCGGCACAGGGGTGGGACTGGCTGGGGCTCTTCGCGTGTTTCTCCCGCACAGGCAGCTACTTTCACCTGAACCAGCACACCTGCCACGCCGGGCTGACCATTTCTGAGGATGGGTTCACGGTCGTGCGGAGCGAAAAGAAAACCCCAGCAACAGAGCTGCCCCCTAGCAACACCCGGTTCACCAGGTACTTCGCCAGCCACTCACTAGAACATTCCGTGAATCTCCCTAATACACGTTGTTGTTTACATAAAAAGTGGTGGTGACAGACCTTGAAGAGGTCCCAGAAATGGCTAGGGGTCTGGGGCGGGGGAGGGGAGGCTGGGGAGCTGGAGCGGAGGAAGGGTCTGGCTGGTGTGGGCTGAAGACGCCTGTTGTGGCTTCGGAGGTGGGGTCCGGCCGCCCAGCTGGAGGCCGTGCCCTGCAGCCACGATGAGGGGCACTGACGGGCGTTGGGGACAGAAGCATGTAGGTCTCTCAGGCTTGGGCTGGTGCTCCGTCTCCTACAGCCGGTGAGGGATTGTGCTGGTGCATGACCCCAGGGGGGGCGGCCCCCCAAAAGATGTGTGCCGTCTGTCTAGAAGTGTAGCTGTTTCCAGTCCTTGGTGCTCAATTCACATTGAAGCAGTTTATTTATGCCTCACTTCTTTCCAAATACTTAAGGAAGACTTCACATGAGGGGCAGATACACACCACTGAAATAGAAAAGTCAAAGCAATGGGAGAAAAAGAACAGAGGTTAACGCCAAGGGCTCATTCCATTTCCATGGTTACACATTAAAGGTGGCTCTCAGCTTCCTGGTCCCGTCCGGACAGGAAGAGTTCTTGGCCCGTTGGTTTTAGAGTCAGGAGGATCTTCTAAGGAGGCAAAGGGGCTCTCCCGTGGGGGCTGCAAGGGCTATGGATGGAAACTTCATCCAGGGGCGCCTGGGGGGTTCAGTCAGTTGAGGGTCCGACTTTGGCTCAGATCATGATCTCACACTCCGTGAGTTCAAGCCCCATGTTGGGCTATTTGCTGACAGCTCAGAGCTGGGAATCTGCTTTGGATTCTATGTCTCCCTCTCTCTCTCTGGCCTTCCCCTGCCCTAGCTCTCTCTGTCTCAAAAATAAAGAAAGAAAGAAATTGCATCCAGCCTCCCTGCCCGGGTCCTGGACTATCCCAGAGCTGGCTCTTCTGCTGACGTTGGCTCCCTGCTGGCCTTTTTAGAGTGTGTGTGTGTGTGTGTGTGTGTGTGTGTGTGTGTCCTACTCTACATAAGTGTTCGCATGCAGTAGCCCAAGTGTGCAGGGTACCGTGGAAAGCAACTTGATCCTTTCCTGCCTCTGCCCATTCTACCTGGCGTTGCGGGGCCCGGAGAGGGATGTGAAGCAATAAAGGCCTTACCTGTGTTTTAAAAAAAAAAAAAAATCAACTGAGTAGACTTTTAAAGATCTTATTGGCTTTATTCCACAAGCTGTGAACCGGGTACCACCCAGTCTAGCAGGCAGACAGGAGCTCTCGGGAGCTGCACAGGATGAAAGGCTTTGATGGGTCGAGTTACTGTAGGTGAGGTTACTTCCCGCAGGGGACAGCAGGGTCCGTGAGGCACGTCACCTCGCTAGTGCTCATCGGGCGACTCCTGGCTGGTTTAAGATTCCACTTCTTGGTGACGGGCTTAGCGTAACGGGCTCCATTTTGAGCCTGTTGTCCTGTTTTTGGCCTGTCGGCACTAACTGGTACCAGTGCGATGTGGGTAGGCCCCTGGCAGTCCATCAACCTCCGCACCCAGTGGTTCTCGTTCTTTCCGCCGAGGCCTCCTGGGCCCTCACGGGCAGCTTGGACGGGATCTTCCCACAAACAGTCCGGAGGCAGCTTTCCTGCAGTGGGTCCTGTCCACACCCGGCCCTCTGAAGGCCCCTGCTGTTCACTGCGTGTGTGGAAGCTCCCCGGGCAGACCCAGCCTCGAGCAGCTTCGCTTCAGCCATTTGGTGTTGCGCTAAAAAGTCACCAACGAGTTTTTGGTCACCGAGTCCTGCACAGGGGGGAGGTGTAAGTACTCCTTCCCACCACTCGCCTTGAACTAGGGGGGATCTCACCACCTGTTGTTCTGCTCTTGGCTTTTTGGGGTCCAGCCAAGTTAGACGGTCCCGTTTCAATATCCCGTCACCAGTATATCCATTGTCCTGTGAAACACCATGCCGTGCGCTGGGCGTAAAGAGACAAAGATACTCTCCCTGTGCACCTGACCCAGACTGGCAGGCGGGGGAGAGACACGTGTCAGACACACCTGTAAAAGCTATGGCAACATATGGACAAGGCACCGTAGGAGCCCCCGGGAAGAAGGCTTCCTGGAGAGGCAGGGGCTTGAAGGATAAAAGGGAGTTCTCCAGGCCAACAGGGCAGAAGTGCCTCCTACACGGACAAGCAACGGAAGTCAGGGAGCCCATGCGTTTGGAGGGCTCCCAGCTTAGTGTGTCTGTGGTGTAGGGTCCATTAATGGGAAGAAGTGGGAGACGAGGCAGGAAAGATGGAAAAGTTCTAGTGCAAAACAAGTTTGGATCTTATCCTTTGAGGGGTGGGAATTATTGGAGGATTCAAGTAGGGGAAGTGACACAATCAGATTTACATTTCAGAAGGATCCCACTGGGCGGGGGGGAGGGTGAACTGGGGAGGAGGGGGAGAAGCAGCTAGGAACCCAGGAGACCCGAGAAGGGGCTGTGGAGGCCTTGAGCAAATTGGCAGTTAGGTGGATGAGAGGAGCTGATGGGCTCAACAGATACTTAGCACATAAAACCAACAAGGAGAGAGGCCAGCTGGTTACGGGACAAGCAGGGGAGGGATGCATCAGGGACTGTGACGTATGGTGTTTATCAGGTGCTAGACATGTTCCAAGAGCTTTACGTGGATTAGCTCATTGAATCATCACGACAGCCTGTGAGGTCCATCCCATTATGAGTCCAGTTTGACAGATGAGATCATTGAGGCACAGAGAAGTAAAGCAATTTGCCCAAAGGCACACTGCTATTAAGGGTTGGAGTCAGAATTAAACTAGAAGCTGAGCGTGTCACCACTACATTATTCTGTCTTGGGTTACTGTTTTCTGCCTTTGATTGCTGGGTAGATAATGAAATCTATTAACCAAAATGGAGAAAACGCAAAGTGTAAGTCCTCCTTCCTACCACAAGCAAAACACAAAGTCTGGTGGGCTGTGGGAGGGGTGGGAATGTGGTAAGCTCTGTTGGGGACATTCTCAATGAGGGACAGCAGGTGGGTGGAGATGTGGGCTGGAGCGGAGAGTAGAGATGGCTTTGTTTTCCAGAGGAGGAGCTATGTCATGTGCGGCCTCCTTCCCAGGGCTTTGCTTGGCCTCCAGAACTTGGAATCGGAGAGCAGAGATCTCTTGTTATGACCCCTGAACAAATCTGCCCAGGGTTTGGGGAGGCCACTCAGTTTGGCTAATGTAGAAGTTTCCTGCAGGAGGTGATTCTTCATTTTGGAGATACTGATGTGATCTGAATTCCACCAAGAACCTTCCTCTGAAGAATGCTGTATTGTAAAACAAAACACAACTCTGACCTTTGTAAGTGCGGTTGCTCCCAGTGGTGTCTTGCAGGTCGATTTTGATCATTGGTGAGGAATTTGCTATTTGCTCCTCTCAGGTTTGCGTCTGTGTTTCAGATCCTGGTCTTCTGCCTGTAGCCACCCCTCAGATATGTGTCACCTCAAAGCCTCCATGCAAGTTGTGTAGCATCAGCGGGGCTGGTCGCTTCCTGAACTTCAAGTGCATGGTTCCCTTGACTGTGCTGAGTTCTAAGTTTCAGTCCCTTTTCTTTGCTTTAATTTTTTTTAGTTTATTTATTTTTGAAAGAGAGAGAGTCAGAGTGTGAGCAGGGGAGGGGCAGAGAGACAAGGAGACACAGAATGCCAAGCAGGCTCCAGGCAATGAACTGTCGGCACAGAGCCTGATGTGGGGCTCAAACCCACAAATCTGAGTCGAAGTCAGATGTTTAACTCACTGAGCCACCCAGGGGCCCCAAATCCTTTTCTTTTTCTTTTTTTTTTTTTATGAGCAAGTGAACCAAATCTTTATTTTTGTCACTAAAA
The DNA here is from genome assembly GCA_017311185.1 of Proteles cristata cristata. Lineage (NCBI taxonomy): Eukaryota > Metazoa > Chordata > Mammalia > Carnivora > Hyaenidae > Proteles > Proteles cristata. Next base: position 556,433 of record JAESUZ010004070.1, on the reverse strand, counting down.
AGTTACTAAAAATGCAAATAGAGCCTTTCCTAACTTGCTCCAATTACCAGCAGGGTAAGAACCTTCCCCATCCATCAGGTGAGCTGAGGATGAGCCGCTTCATGAGGGAGGTGTTCAAAACACTGGCCTCTGCCTGCAGGCCGACCCCAACGGCTGGCATCACCCCCCTGCATGGCCAGGCTCAGGCTGCCCCCAGTCACATGCGCCTCCACTTTCTAAACCCAGGTGTGTTGCGGTCATGGGGAATCTCATTCCAATCCGAGGGCGCCATTACTGGGAGGTGGAGGTGGACCAGCGGTCGGACTACACGGTGGGTGTGGCCTTTGAAGATGTCCCTAAACAGGAGGACCTGGGAGCAAACTGCCTGTCTTGGTGCATGAGGCACAGATTTGCATCATCACGGTAAAGTAGAATCTGGACGCCCAATACTAAAATTTGCCTTGAAAGGAGAGAGTGAGAGGCTTCACTAGCAATAATTAAGGCCTATAGTAGGTTTCAGAAGATATTCTGAGATAGTTCGCAGCTCTTTTCCAGCCTTTTCCCCTGAAGTCCAGATGAGAAGAGGAAGAGCGGCTTGGGGTACTTTTCTTTCAGACAGAAATAGCTAAAATTTGTGGAGAGCTGCTTCTGGGCCAGGCACCGTTGCATCCGCTTACATGCACCGTCCTGTTTCCTTCTCACAAGTATACGACCCCATTTTAAAAATAAGCTAGGCCTCACAGCAGTCGGATAATCCATCCAACGTGGGGTTTTGGAGCTTGGAATCCAATCCAGGCAGTCTGGCTCCAAAGACAGCATTCTTAACCACTAAGTGATTGGTTTTTCATTCATGCTCAACCTGGGTTATTAAATGGATATGGTTTGATCTGAACCCCCAATTCCATGTTTGTGAGTAGGCAGTGGCTCAATAGCCATGGCTAATTCTGGTTTGCTTCTGCTGCTAAGCACTGTCCTCCACGCATGGAGTAGTTCTAGAAAGTTGGGAAAACCCAATGAGGTGCAGTCCTGTGGACATTTTCAGACTTAGGAGGCCTCCCTTCACCTAAAAAATTACAAAAATTTACACCACTTCCCCAGCACCTCTTGCGCCATGGGCCTCTGACCCTCATTGGCTTGCTGTGCCCTATTCATGTTTGATCCCATCTTCTCTGCTGGTGAACCTCCTTCACGGTCAATTAAACACTGTCTGTCATGCCCGAGCATATGCAGGAAGACCAACCTCCCCCCTGTACGATACCTGGACTGGAATGGACTCTATTAAAGCTCAGACCCAGTCTGAGGAACAGAGGAAATAGTAGGCACTGAGCCAAATAGCTTATTTGGAGATTCTGCCAGAAGTGTAATAAGGCTAGAAGTCAAAGTACCCTCTCCTAAAGAGGGAGGAACAAAGGGCAGAAGAGAACGGGGAGAGTAAGGGAAGAGGAGGAGGCTGTGTATGGTGGGAGGGCTGGGGGGTCAGAAGTCAGAAGAGGGTGGAAACATGAGACAGCGGGGGAAAGGACGGGCAAAACGCCGAGGACTAGGCCGCGCAGCTTCCACGGCCCCACCTTGGAACAACACAGGACAGAGTCGCGAGTGGGGAAGGACAAGGTATCCTAGCCAACTCTGTGTTGTGCTTTCATCCGATGCTGTGGTGGGAGGTGGAGGGCAGGGCTCCCTTGGCTTCTGGCCGCTGCTTAGCTAAGGAAGGAGCTGCGGGGAAGATGAGGTGGCCGGGCTGGAGCCGGGCTGGCTCGCTCTGTCACCGACACCACATTCCAAGTGCTCCTCCCAGGCGTGGGGCCCAGCTTGGCGGCGCTGCGCTCTGCAGGCATCTGTAGGTAGCAGGGGTAGGAGGTTCCCGTGGCTGCTTTGGGTTCCGGCCATTTTTTCAAAGCACCCGGGCTACGGAGCAGGGGGAGAGGGTGCTGGGCGAGGCTGCGGGGAGTGGTGACGGGCCCCTGCTGGCCACGCCGCATCTGAAGGTCTAAGGACTGTACCTGAGTCCCTGTGCACGGATTATACCAAAAGGCACATTTTATTACATGAAAGATCATGAGCCTTCCCGTTTCAAACATCTTTATTACAAAGGCTTTACACATCTGAACCTTAAGATCCAAAATTTTAAAACACCTATTTCTATGCAAACTCTGATGCAGTAAGAGTGTACATTACTGTACGTAAGTTTCTTAGGTGTAAGGGATTGTTCAAAAACAAATGGAGTTTAAAAAGAGAAGTCTCTTAGGACAAATTTTAGAAGAGAGACAGTTTTGGAAACGAACTGTTACTCTGGTAGTCAATTAATTGAAAAGCGTAACATGATCGTAGCATGATCTGAGAATATGAACATTCTGGAAGTAGCCCATCTGCGGAATTTGCGAAGCCGTGTCATATCACCGTTTACTTTTCAGGCATAAGTATGAGTTCCTGCACAACAAGACGACCCCAGACATAAGAATAACTGTGTCCCCGAGCAAGATCGGCATTCTGTTAGACTATGAAAATGCAAAACTGTCGTTTTTCAATGTGGACATTTCTCAGCATCTGTACACGTTTAGTTGTCGGCTTCACCAATTTGTGCATCCCTGTTTTTCTCTGGAAAAGCCTGGGTGTCTGAAGATCCATAACGGCATTTCAGTGCCAAAGCACGCCACGTTCTACTAGGCCGTCCTGATGCCAGCTCCCTCTCTTCTGTCCCCTGCCCCCTCAGCGGGTTGAACTTGGCATTCAAGCACGGGGTCCTAGTCCTGTGCGCTGCCGCCTGCATGATGTTAGGTTAGTCACTACCAGGCCCGGCTCAGACGAAATGAACTCCGGGGTCTTTCAAGCGGCCGAACTGTGGTGGTCTATTCGTTTGCACGCAAAGTATCTGCATGTCCGAGGCCTGCAGGGCTGGGGGCGGGGGCAAGGGACGGAACAGCTACAAAAGCGTTAGTGGCCGCGGCAGGCGCACCCGGGACGGCCGCTCGTCAGCCGTGAACAGACTCGAGAAGGCGAGGGGCCGCGCACAGAGCAGCAGGGCAGCCTCGCACCTTCTCTGTCCGCCCCGGAGTTAATGGCAGTGACGAGCCTGCTCCCACTGAGCACTGTGTAACCCGCTCCTCTCCCTCACGCACCTTCCCCCACGCACTGTGACGTCTACCGTGCGCACTTCCACAAAGGCGGGGACAGGGTCTGTCTCGTCCGTCATTCGGTCCCTAAGGGCTAACACGTAACAGTACGCACCAAATGCTGAATAAATTGGTATTTTCTTCATCCAACTACTGTTCTTGGGCGCTCACTGCTCTCCGTGTGAGGGACGGCGGGGCTCTTTCCCAACGACAGCAAGGGCGCAGGGCGCATGGGGGTGGGGGGGACACGGAGACCACCGGGAGGGAGGCAGTGTGAACAGAAGGGCGCCTGCAGCGGGACGGCAAGACTGGGCCGAACGGAACACTCGCTGCTACACACTTGGCTCCACGTAAATGTGGCACTTTCATTGCATCGGAGAGGGTGGGGGTGGGGGGGTAAATTGGGGACAATAGAGAACATCAGTCACAACTGATTCTAGGAACTGGCCTGTAACGTGAAGAGAACCAGACTGGAGACCAAAAGACAGATCTGATTGCTCCTCTGCAGCTACTCTGCGAAGAGTCACACGATCTTCCAGAGCTCCCGTGTCCCTTTAAACAGAGAAAACATAGTACTAATCTCAGAGGACCGGGAGATTTAATGACGAACACGGTCGCGCACAAGATGGGACGGACGGCAAACGCACGGCAGCTTCGGGAGACAAAAGGTGGCCCGCCAAAGGCCAACGCTGAGCACCGTGCGCGGAGTGGCCCCTGGGCCGGCAGCTCGGGGGCTCCTGCCCCTCTGCCCTTGTGCCGTCCTGTGACCCCAGCATCGGCCCCGGGGCTGCCTTGCTGGTTCTCCACGCGGGGCTCTGGCTGCCACTTAAAGCTCTGCACGCGGCACCCTCGAGCCTGCACGGGCGGGCACAGAGTTGGGGACCCGCCGCGTCCTCGGGCCTGTATGTGCAGGCGCAGTCCGGCACCCCACCTGAGAAGCGGTTCTCAGGGACCGTTCCGTTCTGCCTCTCTGCACAGATGTGCCCCGTATCTCGTCACTCATCATGGTTCGTGGGAGCACAAAGTTCTGTGACTCTAAAACTTTTGTGTTTTCTGGCCCAAAGTCTGACACGACGAACGCCTCTCATCTCCTGTCTCAAAACCCTGCCTGTTGATAGAAAGAGCCACTCAAGTTCTGGAATTAACAACTTGACAGCTCGTCTCTTTCTCTCACACACACCTGCCCCGTCAAGCTGCATCACTACCCTGAGATAAGAAGGTACAGCCAATGTAAACACAGAGATGGTTCAAGTTACTAAGAGAAAATACATATGTGTATATTCAAAACTGATCATAGCCACTGAGACAGAAACTACCAGGCAGGAAGTAAGCGATCACAGATAAGGTGAGTTTGAATTCAGCTGTCTAAAGGCTTTATGGAATATTTCACATGTAATCCGAACATGGATAAAATGATTAAAAACTCAACACCTGTAAGGTTTGAGTAAATCTTTTATTGACCAAGAAAAAAACATCCAGAAATTTGTGTTGACATATAAAATCCACTTACTTGAAACGAGGCAGATGACCAACTTAAGGCATTCACAATCCTTCAGTGTAGTGGTTTTGTTTAAACATGTTTCTTTATAAGAAGAAAAATAAGTCTAGAACAGAACCATAAAACTTTTTTTTTTCTGTAAAATATTCCAGTTCCTAAATTACCATGAATAATCTGCTGAAACTAAATTTCAACAAGGAGCAGGATTTACCTCAAGGCCATGTTCACCTGCAACCTGCTGATATATCTGTTAAAAAACAAAACAAAACAAATTTTTAAAAAGTCAGAACATTGTAGCCACAATCCCTAACACTGTGCACATGAAACAAAAGATACAGACCTGTTCTTTTATCTGTTCTTTTCTTCGCTTTCCTTATGTTACTTTCTAACTCTGAGTAAGTCAATAACATAAACTTTGGCTTCCCTCAACAAAGGGGAAAGAGAATACGTAAAATAACCACAGGTTCTTGGTGTAAACTAATATGGGTTTAGTAATTCAGAATAATCGGAATTTAAGGCACCCTTAGATTTCGATGGGCCTGAAAAGTTGGTCAGAGACACTGGTTTCTGGTAAAATAAACTGCCTTTTATGTGGAAAAGTGTATGTTTAATAATGGACTTCCTGCTGATTCCAACAATGATATGCCATCCCTTATACACATCCAGTAAAATCTGTCTGAAGCCCATGCTTGGTGATCGGTATAAAGCAGAGCGAGTGCATGGGCAATGAGGCCTTTTCCTTAATGCCTCTCACCCTCTCAATATTTGTCAGAATCATAACCTTACACGGCTCACACCCCGGCAGCTGCCCGCAGCGCAATCACCATGACGTGGCGTTCTGTAAATGAGATACGCTGGTCTCTGTCCAAGGAGCTTTAGCTACCAGAGAACTTGCTGGACCCTCTGAAGGCTGCACGACGGGAAAGGTCCCGTCGTCCACTTTCCTGAACGACTTCTCCAATTTCCAGCCACCTTCCTATCAGTTAGTATGGGAAGAGTCTCGTGGGCTCACTGTCTTCTCCCCTCCTTTCTGATCTCTCAATTTACTGTTCCCGTTTTCCACAGTAAGACCACACGATGTGTATAAATGCTGTTGGTAGATAAGTAGGTCTTGAATTTATTTTGTAAACAAGACCTGTTCTATCTACCTTTTCATTTAGGAGGCTAACAGCAGAGTCGGCTTGACTTCAAGGACTCTATTTTCTTAGTCTCCAGAAGCCCAAGTCCAGCTTTTAAAACGCTGTCCTCTAGCGTGTAAGACCCGAAAGGAATGATAATCGACTACTTTAGAGAACTAGTTACTTTCCAAGTGTTCAGAGATTTGAACTCTAACATATGAGTGCTTCCCTGTGACCAATGGTTATGGAATCTAAACGTAACATGAGAGTTCTTGATTTGGGAAGAGGATTCCAGCCTATTGGAATCTTCTCCGTCAGCAAGTCTCCTAGAAGGAGCGTGACGATGAGCTGGGCACGATGCCCCACGTCAGTAATGATTTTACAGCTGCTGCCGCACAGGTGCTGGTTCTGGTCATGCACATCACGTCCCACCTACCACTTCACTGCTGGTTTCTGCTATTCCAGCCCCAGAAAACACTAGGCCCGATTCACTGACAGATTGCTTTTTGTTCGTTCTCCCCAGCCTTTGACAGAATCAGGTTTTTCTGTTCTATTTCCACCTTCATCAAATCCTGGTCAAATTAAACTATCATTGATTTGAATTACAATTCAACTACACAGCTTGCAGCTCAAACACCAGGCGGTCACTCAGATACAGCCAATAAAAATGCTTTTGTAGTATGAACTTGGACTCTAATTTTGCTGTCTCCCCCATGCTCATTCCTAGGGCTAGATGTGGCTTAAGAGAGGCTCCCAAATTTGAAAAGACTGGATTAGAGACCAGAATATAATCCATTCATTAGGAAAGCAATCAATCAACAAAACTGAGGTTTCTCAGCTGTGCATTTTAACAAAGCAGGAACGCAGTTTTTAGAGACGGATTTCCTGAGTACAATCATTACTTCTTGGTAAACCTGTCCTATGTTCCGCCACTCAGAAAGACGCCTACCCTCTGACTTCTTTTCTATCCTCAACATCCATCCAATTGTGGGGTAGAAGGACAGGGAGAGAGAAGGAAAACAAGAGAAGCACTATCCAAAAGTAAGGACAGCTCTCCGAAGAAAGGTAGAAGATACTGGAGACTGTCTTTTGTGTGATTCATAATTTATAAACAAGCCACAGATCCCTAGGTACCTGGAATGGACATACCCTTTCTGGTCCACCTAATGCCTGTACAGCTCAAAAGTCACTTCGTGGAAGCACTTCCTAATTCCTCCCTCACCCAGGCAGAGTTAAGTGGCACATACTCACCTCTCCTTGAATCCTTGCGTGCACACTACAACCATTGACCTAGATCTGCTCTGCTGAGCTGTATGCAAACCAAAGGGGGGAACCATATCTTCATAGTCTCTAATCAGAACATGGAAGCAAAGGCTTTCTGCTGTCGAAGAGCTCACATCCCTGAAAAGAGATAAGAGGCATCGAATGGTCTTCCAGATTAAAAGAAAATCTCTTCATCAGAAAGCGAAGCACTGTCATAGGGCACTGGGTGGCTCAGTTGGTTAAGCGTCCGACTTTGATTTCTGCTCAGGTCATGATCTCACTCACAGTTGGGCTCCAGACTCGCATGGAGCCTACTTAGGATTCTCTCTCTCTCCCCCCCACTGATCTCTCTCTCAAAAAAGAAAAAAAAAAAGCAAAGCAGTCTCAAACAGTGTGTTGAGTGGAAGAGGGAGATAAAAAATAGTGAGTCTCAACCTTTCTTCTGTCCCAGTACACCTTCTCAAATGTCAAGTGTCTTTAAAAAGTTATTTTATGGGACAGACTCCTCACCCCGCGCCCCCCCACCCCTGGCAAAATTTTAGCCAAACCTCTCTATCAGATGTAGGGGGGAAATGCAATATATACAGAGGCATCTGTCATTCTTGAAATCTCATCCTTTTCTAAAAAGTTTATGGAAATTTTCAGATCCCAGGCTTCATTATTTTAAATTGGAAAAATATGTCCCCAGCCTTTCAAAGAAGTTCAAGCTAATCTCCCCCAAATAACCATATATATTTATCTACCAAGGATTTCTGTAAAGTATAAGGCATTTTAAACACCTACTCATGGAATAATGATGAATTCAACAATGCGTACGTTTCTGTGCAGTTACTAATCCATTGAAAAGTCTCAAGTTCTAGAAGTGAGAGAAGGGAGATGTAGACTCTAGCTGGCTGTGGTCACTGATGGAAGACAAAGGAGCTAAATGGTCAAGAGGAGCGAGTGCAACAGAAACTGCCCACAGGGGCGCCTAAGTGGCTCAGTCTGTTGAACTGCCGACTTGGGCTCAGGTCATTTTCTCACGGCTGGTGAGTTCAAAGCCCTGTGTCAGGCTCTGTGCTGACAGCTTGGAACTGGGAGCCTGCTTCGCATTCTGTGTCTTCGGCGCTCTCTGCCCCTCCCCGCCTCACGCTGTCTGTCTCTTTCTCTCTCAAGAACATTAAAAAATTAAAATAATAAATAATAAAAATTAAATAAATGACACATTTCTTCAGCCTGCCTCCTCTCTCTATGCTTCAATTATAAACTGAACCGCGGGGGATGACCCAGATGGCTGGTCCTCCTGGCACCAAATTACTTCGCTGGCCGACTCAAAAAGTTTGAAAATCACCCGCCGTGTGCGTATGTTTTCAAATTGATGCAACAGGCGCTGCTGCCTCAAGCAAGACTCCCCGATTCAGAGCGTCTAGTTATACGCAGGCCCTCGAGTCACATCCTTTAAGTGAATGTTAAATTCAACCTATTGAATTATTTTTCCTTAAGCTTTCCTTCTCCCTTCCACATATATTCCCCACCGCAGCTCCGTGAACTATCAAGCTGGTTTTTTAGACGAGGTCGAAAAAGCTGAACAAGAGTTAGGAATGAGACGTAGGTCGTTGGGTGACCAAGACCCCGCGACAGATAGGCCGACCTCTCACCTCCACTCCGGTTCCCCGCCATACTCCCCGAAACCTGACACGCCAGCCAGCCTGCCCACTAGGGCGATGCTGTCGCCCGCCCCGCTGGTGGCCAGAGAGCAGCCCCACTCCACGCCACGGCCGTACAGAGCGCTGGCGGACCTGATCTCGGCAGCAACTCTACTCTCCTTCCGGCGGGAAAGAGCTCCTTCCGGTTTCCGGTGTGCGGGAGGAAGTCCCTCCCCCCACGCAACAGCGTAACAGAGCGGGACGCGCCCGCGGAGGTGAGGCGGTGGCGCGGCTAGTGGGCCGGAGGGAGTCCGGGGCTGGAGGTCGCTGTTGCTGGGTCCCCGGCCGCGCGGAGTGGGGCGGGGCCTGGGCGGGGCCTGGGCGAGCGGCTCGGGGACCCCCAGGTCCTCGAGAACTCGCGCCTTCCTCCCGGAAAGCGAGGCTCTTTCCCGTCCGGCTGCCCCGTGTTTCATTTAGTCTGCGGCCGCCGTTCGTGTGCGCAGCCGCAGATCTGAACAGTCACGGTGCTTCCCGTGTGAGCGTTTGCCGTCGCGGTCTCCCCGCGCGAGCCCAGAAGCGTCTGGTGACCCCTGACTGCTGCTGCCGGAAGCCCAGTCGTGGGAGGCCTTGCGTACTTCATAGTTCTCAGCTGGACTAGGGACGTAGCGCGGGGGGCTTAGGAAGATACAGTGGAAATGTAAATTGCCGTGTAAAGTGCCCTTGCCTTAGTTTCCTAGCGCCGACGTAACCAAGTATCGCAAAGTGGGTGGCTTAAAACGACGCATTTATTATCTTGCAGTTCTGGAACCAGGAAGTCCGAAATGAAGGTGGCAGCGGGATCACGCTTCCTCTGAAACCCTGGGTAAAATACTTCCTTGCCCTTTCTTAGTTTCTGGTGGTGTCCAGCCATCCTAGGAGTTCTTTGGCTTGTCGCTGCATCTTTCGGATCTCTGAAAGGTTCTCCAGGGATGTTTTCTCTGGGTATCTGTGTTTTCTTCTTAAAAGGACACCGCCCTCTTGGACAAAGGACCTACCTTAGTATAGTGTAACCTGAGCTTAACTAATTATATTTGCGATGACTGTTGCCAGATGAAGTCACATTCTCAGGTTCTGGGAAGGACATGAACTGGTGGTCTGGGGTTGGGGGGTGACACTGACCAATGTCGTATAACTGACGGAGAGCTTAAGTTGGCAGGCCAAAAGCTGTCAGTGATTTGCTGTGGTACTTGTGAATTGAAACATAATTCCGTTGGATCTGAGAACTTTTCATGGACATTTGAACTAATCCGTCTATAGGTGGTGGGTAGGATTTGCTGTGCCGTCACAGATCATAAATAGCATTCTAAGTAAACAAAGATCACAGACAAGAAAGCATAGGTTGAAATGTAAAATCCGTTAAGTTAAAGCAGGAAGGATCCTGAATGTTTGGAGTCCACTTTATATGTAAAATGAGCAGTGTATCAAAGTGTTTTGGCAGAGGAGTTGTGCTTGAAGAATAATTAGCAACTGGAGTCAAGCTACTTTGTGTTACTTAGTCCATTTTAAGTCTTAAATCCTGGGGCGCATGGGTGGCTCAGTCAGTTAAGTGTCTGACTTCAGCTCAGGTCATGATCTTGCGTTTCGTGAGTTCGAGCCCTGCGTTGGGCTCTATGCTGACAGCTCAGAGCCTGGAGCCTGCTTTGGATTCTGTGTCTTCCTCTCTCTCTCTCTCTCTCCCGCTTTCCCTCCCACTCGCTCGCTCGCTCTCTCTCTCCCCCCCCCTTCCCCTCCCTACTCCTCCCTTGCTTGCCCTCTCTCTCACTCTCAAAAAGAAATAAATGTTAAAAAAATTTTTTTATAAGTTCTATGACTCTGTTCCATCAGGTTTACTGTTTTTAGCATTCGGGCTTATTGATTTTAATTTTTTTATTTTTTTATTTTTAGGAGAGAGAGACAGCGTGAGCAGGGGAGGGTCAGAGAGAGAGGGAGTCACAGACTGAAACAGGCTTCAGGCTCTGAGCTGGCAGTCAGCACTGAGCCCGACGCGGGGCTCGAACCCACGAACCACGAGATCATGACCTAAGTGAAAGTCGGACGCTTAACTGACTAAGCCACCCAGGTGCCCCCAGGCTTATTGATTTTAGAATTTAGTTCTCTGATATATTTCCTAGATCAGTCTAATTCTAGAAGAGTTGTGATTAAAATTTCCATCTTAAATATATTTTAAACAAATTTTCTTGCATTTCTGGAAGGTCTTCTTTTTGTATGTAACTATTATGTCATTGGTTCTTACAAGATTATGCCCTGTCTTTGTAAATTATGCCTTCCATAAGATCCTTTTTATCCTGGTTAATGCTTTTAATGTATGTCTAAACAATATTCTCTTATCTGATTTTTTTTTTTTCTTTTGGTCTTTTAATTTGAGAGAAAGAGCAAGTGGGGGAGAGGAGCAGGGGGAGCGAGAGAGGGAGGGAGGTAGGATGAGAATCTTAAGCAGTCTCCACACGGTGGAGCCCAGCACAGAGCTTGATCCCACAACCCTGGGATCATGACCTAAGCGAAAATCAAGAGGGGCGCCTGGATGGCTCAGTTGGTTGAGTGCCAGCTGCGGTTCAGGTCATGATCTCACAGTTCATGAGTTCGAACCCCACGTCGGGCTCTGTGCTGACAACTCAGAGCCTGGAGCCTGCTTTGGATTCTGTCTCCCTCTCTTTCTGCTCCTCCCCCACTCATGCTCTGTCTCTCTTGCTCTCTCTCAAAAATAAATAAACTTTAAAAAAAAAAAATCAAGGGGCACCTGGGTGGCTCAGTCAGTTACACCTCCAACTTTGGCTCAGGTCATGATCTCACGATTCGTGGGTTCGAGCCCCACGTCGGGCTCTGTGCTGACTGCCAGCTCAGAGCCTGGAGCCTGTTTCAGAGTCTGTGTCTCCCTGTCTCTGACCCTCCCCTGCTCATGCTGTCTCTCTCTCTCTCTCTCTCAGAAACAAAACAAAACAAAATATCAAGAGTTCGGTGACTGAGCCACCCAAGTGCCTCTCCCCTTATCTGATATTAATGTTACCATTCCTTCTTTTGTTTACCTCTGTTTGGTTTCTCATAGCTCACCTTTTTATTTTAAATCTGTTCATTTCTACTAGAAGACATTGTAGCTATAACAAAGGAGCAGTCTGGGTCTAGCCTTTCACCCGGAAGCTTTAGCAGCAGCCACGCAGGAGCCGGCTGCCGGCCCGGGAGGACCCGCAGGTGCGTGGAGGCTTAGGGCGCGTTCAGCTTTACGTTTCAGAGGGAACCTAAATGTCGTGTTGATGTTAAATGGCAGGTCACCGTGTGACAGCACCGTTGTCAAATACTGATTTTGTCCTGAGGACTCATAAGCAGGTTTGCGGGAAGTCAGGGATTATTGGACTTTGCCTTAGAAACGATTATTTTCCTTCTCTGAGTACTTCAGGTGTCCTGGGAAGGGTCCCGGGATCACTAAATCCCAGGCCCGTGACCTGCCTGCTTCCCTTCTCCCTTGCCAGAAATCGGCCTGCGTCCTCACAGCCTGCCTCTTGGCTGCCCACCACCTCCTGACTTACCAGAAACTCAGGTGGTAGAGGCTCAGCCGAGGCTTTTGTGGAGAAAGTTATTTTTAGTTGAAGCCTGGAGGCGAGAGGGTGAGCGCAGGAGGGCGTGAGAACAGGAAGCAGAACATCTCCATCCCTGTTCGTCTCTGGTCCTCCCAGTGAGAGCCAGGTGGGATTTCAGGACCAAAAGCACGTGGGCCCTCTTCGCAGTTTCCCTCGGGTTCCCTCAGTTTCTCCTGAAGAGGCTCCAGGTCGGGACCTGTGCTGCTTCCCTCTCTTCCGTGGCTTTTCTCTCTCCACTTCCCTGCCTCCTTCAGGAATTGCGTGGTCGGGTGTGAGTTCCTATGATACGCTTCCCTTTCCTCCTCTGCAACTGATAGACTTGGAGTTGTGAAAGAAACCCTGGCATCGGGCTTGGAAGACTTGCTTCATAGAGAGCAAAGCAGAAACACAGAAATTACCTCTCCCCTGTTACTGCGTAAGCTTCATGGAAAGTATTCCCATAATTTGTTATCTGTAAATTTTATTTATTTTTAAATGTTTTTATTCTGAGAGAGAGAGAGAGCTTGAGCAGGGGAGGATCAGAGAGAGGGAGATAGAAAATCTGAAACGGGCCCCAGGCTCTGAGCTGTCAGCACAGAGCCCGATATGGGACTCGAACCCATGAACCATGAGATCATGGCCTGAGCCAGAGTCGGATGCTCAACCGACCGAGCCATCCAGGCGCCCCTGTTATCTGTAAATTTTAATCAGCGTTGTTGGATTTCTCTCAATGCTGAGTTAAATCTGAGAACAAGAGTGACACCTGGATGAGTAAAGATGGTGTAAACAGGGCGCCTGCGTGGCTTAGTTGGTTAAGCATCCGACTCTTGGTTTTGGCTCAGGTCGTGATCTTACGGTTCATGAGTTCAAGCCCCATGTCGAGCTCCGTGCTGGTACCAGTGAGCCTGCTTGGGATTCTCCGTCTCCCCTGTCCCTCCCCCACTCACCTCTCTCTGTTTCTCTAAATAAATAATTTTTAAAAATGTTAAAAGATGGGGGGAAACAGGTTTCCCGTGTGGGGAATTTGGGGGATAATGCTGGGATGCTCGGTATGAGAAAATGCTTTTTAGATGAATTCCAGATCCTGGTGTAAACACAGGGGCCGTTAGGGAGACGAGAATAGAGACCCGTGTTGACAGCAGGTGCTGCCGGTGGGTTGGAAGAGCGCTCAGGCACGTCACTTAAATGCTGTGTCCTTGTTCCAGTGATGCCGAAGACATGGGACTCCCCGCAAGCCGCCTGCCCCTTCGCCTCCCCTCGCATCTCAGTGTCGCACCTGCTGTCTACACTGCCTCCACACCCCTTACCTCCTTCACCCTTCAGAGGGAGGCGAGCTTCTCTCCACCCGAGGTAGCTTTCCCGGCTGTGCTCAGACGCCGCTCTCGCCCTCGCACCCTCACTGGGCTTGGTTTCCTCACCTCGTTCTTAACTTTCTTGTCCTCCGAGCCCCAGCCAAAGAATAGTTCTCTCTAGGGTTCTTTCAGGCATTCACAGTGGTTCATCCCTCCTTTAAAATACTGTGTTGTGATGTAACTGATATACCGCACCACTTACCCACTAACACTGTGCCATTCCGTGGGTTCCAGCGTGCTCACGGATACACCAGCCGTCACCACCGTCCACGTTAGAACATCTCATCACCGCAGAGAGCAGCTCGGGATCCGTTCGCTGAGGGCCCGTGCCTCCCAGCCCGAGCGCCACTGATCCGAGTACCTTCCAGACCAAGCGTTCTGTTGCTATAGATTTGCATGTTCTGGATGGTTCGAATACACGGAGTGATATATATGTTCTTGTGTCGCTGGCTTCTTAGTACAAGGTTTCTAAGGTTCACGCATGTGCTGGCAGGTTGTCAGGACTTCTTTCCTTTTCATGGCCGAGCGAGACTCCGTCCTAGGGATGTGCCTGGGTAGGCACTCGAGGCCTATGTACTTTTGGGCTGTTGTGAATAGTGCTGCTGGGCCCATGCATTCCTGTGTTCCAGGTCTTCGAGGACTGTACCCGCGGAGGCGGGGGGTGTCGGTGGGGCGCGTGGTGGTTTATGTCTGACATCTTGAGGGACGGTTGGACTGTTTCCTGTAGCAGCACCGCCTCCCCCCTCCCCTCCCCCCCCAGCATGTGCAGTGCAGGGATCCCCTTCCTCCGGCATCTGATCCCGAGTGGTCAGGGGGCCTTTCAATCTGAAGCCTCTTGCCCTTCGTTTCTGAGAAATTCTCTCATTTCCTCACTTTTATTATTTATGTTCTTTCTGGAATTTCTAGTAAATCAAGGTTGAGCTTCTTGATTGATTTTATGTCTCTCTTCTCTCTTTTTCCATTTCTGTGTTCAGCTGTTTAGTTGAAGATTGCTCGTTTTTATCTTGTTGCCCTTCTATTGATTTCGCCTCAGCCTACTCTTCACTTTCAGTTTTTGTTCTTTGCTATTCTTTCTCAGCATCCTGTTGTGTTAAGGGTGAAGTTTCTTCCGCGTGTGTGTTCTCTCCTCTTCCTTGAGCCAGTTCTTTCTTTCACGACAGCATTGTTTCGTGTGTGTGCACGCGCACTTTCTGCTGGGAGATGATATTTCTACCTTTTCATCCTAGAAGCTTCCTCAAATATCTGTGCATCTTGACTATTCATATTGAAGAATGAGGTGATAAGTGGATTATCATTTCTTTATGCTTAATGAGGCTTTTCATGTGCCAAGATGATGGGGCAGGGGTGCTGACGTTTGGCAGAATACAGGGTATTTTCTGTGAAGCCATTACATGTATGTACAAAATACCGGTTCGGTGTTTTCTGGGTATATGTGTGTTGGGAAGTTCTGGGTGTCCTCCGTTCCTCCTCCCACCCTGGGGTGGATCTCAGCTGTAAGGCACTCTGCGTGCTGGATTGGAGGGAGGGACACCCGTGTCCTGTGTGGGCTTGTGGCCCCCTCTCCCATCCCTGCACACAGCAGTTCCTGGCTCTGACCCTTCTAGCGATCTGTAGAGCAAACTGGTTTCTTCCTTGGCTCTCGCTCACCCCCCACAATGTCTTCTACTTTCCCCTGGCCGTTACCATTCCTCATCAGCTTCCTGTCTTCTCAAGTGTTTTCTGAAATCTCTAATCCACCGATGGTCCTTTCTCCATTCTTTTGTTTTGGTCTTTATGTCTCTTTTTATGTCTTAAGTATTATTTTAATGAAGTCTTAGGAGGGTTGGAGAAGTCCGTGTTTTCAGTCTTCCAAATAGTATATAATTCTATATCGCTACTTTCTGGTTTTCACCATTAAAAACAATTAAAAGTCCTGGGGTGCCTGGGTGGCTCACTCGGTTGAGTGTCCGGCTGTTGATTTCAGCTCTGGCCATGATCCCAGCTTCATGGAATCGAGCCCCACGTCGGGGGGGGGATGCACTGAGCATGTAGCCTACTTAAAATTCTCTCTCTTTTCCTCTGCCTCTCTCCCCCACTTGCGCTCTTTCTTTCTAAAACAATAATAACTTGGGGCGCCTGGGTGGCTTAGTCGGTTAGGCGTCCGACTTTCGCTTAGGTCATGATCTCGCGGTTCGTGGGTTCGAGCCCCGCGTCGGGCTGTGTGCTGACTGCCAGCTCAGAGCCTGGAGCCTATTTCAGTCTGTGACTCCCTCTCTCTCTGACCCTCCCCTGCTCACGCTGTCTCTCTATCTCCTAGAAATAAATAAAAACATAAAATAGATAACATAAAATAATAATAACTTAAGAAAAACTAAAAGTCCATCAAGAGTTGATTAAAATATGCTCTATTTGTGCACCAAAATACTAGGCATTCATTAAAAGTGACATGAATCTACTGTTGGCATCAATAACTTGCCCAAGAGGAGTTGTTAAAAAAAAAAAAACAAAAAGTTGCAGGGGTGCCTGGGTGGCTCATTTAAGCATCTGACTCTTGTTTTCGGCTCAGGTCATGATCTCCTGGTAAATGAGATCAAGCCCCACATCAAGCTCTGCACTGCCAGTGTGGAACCTGTTTGAGATTCATTCTCTCTCTCTCTCTCTCTCTCTTTCTCTGCGCCTCCCCTGCTCATGTGTGCGTGCATACACACCCTCTCTAGAAATAAACATTAAAAATGAATGAATGAAAATAAGTTACAAAGCAACAAGTGAGTCAATATAGATACATATACATGACCAAGAGGAGAGCCATTATAACAGTGGTTAAATCTGAGAGGTAATCTCCAAAGTTCTTTGTTTCTATTTCTTTAAACATCTTTGTATTTTCTCAACTTTGTAAAAAATAGCAAGTTTTAATGTACCAGAATACATATAAATTGATTTTTGGAGCAGTAACCATGACTGCTCTTACACATAAACTTTTGTGTATGTCTTGACTTTTTTAAGTACCCACGTTTATTTGGGGAAGAGAACACCCACAAGAAGCTTTAAACACATATTTTCAAATTTCCTCTCCAGAAGGAATGCAGATGAATATTCACCCCGTGTCCAACCGTGCTCAGTCCCCAGGGCCTCACTAGACCCTGGCAGTGATAGATCCGTCATTCGTCGTTTCCTGCTTGGCCAGTTTGATAGGCCATCACTTCCATTTACTTTCTGTGCCCTGTGTCCCAGCTGATTGGCATTCAGAGAGTCCCCCCTTTCACACTGCAATTTGCATCCTCCCCAAGGCGGAGGTATTTTGCCCTTTGCTCCCTGTTGCCTGCCTTTTTTTTTTTTTTTTTTTTTTGGTCCGGATTCTTTCTTTTTTTAAACCTTTAATTTTGAGAGAGAGAGAGTGAGCAAGTGTGAGCTGGGAAGGAACACAGAGGGAGACACAGAATCCGAAGCAGGTTCCAGGCTCTGAGCTGCCAGCACAGAGCCCGATGTGGGGCTCGAACTCACGAAGCATGAGTTCATGACCTGAGCTGAAGTCAGACACTTCTGTGCCCCTGTCTGGTTTATTTTCTTATGAGTAATCAAAAGAATCATTTTGATATTTGGAGCCCTTCTCTATCCACTTCGAAAGTGTGATAACTAAAACAGTAAATTCCTGAATTCAGTTCAGATCTCAAAATTATTTTTCCACTAGTTAAGGCAGAATAGGGAGAGAATTAGGAGTTTGAGCTTTACAGTTCGGCTGCTGGGGCGAAAATCTTCGCGTGACGACAGCTTGCTTGCTGTAACCCTAGTCTGGCTAATGAGCTGCACCCAGTTCCCTCCCCTGCATGTGACATAGTGAGGCCCAGAACAAGCTCTGGAATGATGTTGATCACTGCATCATTACTCTTATAAGAAGGGACACTCTTGAGGTATGATGCTGTGGACTGAATTGTGCCCTCAGCCCCAAAAATGTGTATGTTGCTTGTTTGTTCCCTTTAAATGTTTATTTTTGATGAGTTTTTTTTCTTAGTATAGTTAACAATGTTAACATTGGTTATAGGTGTACAGCATAGTGATTCACTTTCTCTATAAATAATTTATATGTTAAAAAAAAACAGGGGCGCCTGGGTGGCTCAGTCAGTTGAGCGTCCGACTTCAGCTCAGGTCATGATCTCACGGTTCATGAGTTTGAGCCCCACATCGCGCTCTGTGCTGACAGCTCAGAGCCTGGAGCTGCTTCGGATTCTGTGTCTCCCTCTCTCTCTGACCCTCCCCTGCTCACACTGTCTCTCTCGGAAATAAAACATTAAAAAACAAACAAACAAAAAACCTTACAGGCTCAAGTCCTAACCCTAAATATGATGATAGTATTCAGAGATGGGACCTTTGGGAGATAGTGGGTTTAAGTTTTTTTTTTTTAATGTTTATTCAGTTTTTAGTATATGTGCTGCTGAAGTGAGCACTGTTTATTCATTTTTTGAGAGAGAGACAGAGATAGTGTAAGTGGGGGAGGGGCAGAGAGAGGAGGAGACAGAATCCAAAGCAGGCTCTAGGCTCTGAGCTGTCAGCACAGAGCTGGACACGGGGCTCAAATCCACAAACTATGAGATCATGACCTGAGCCATGGTCTGATGCTTAACTGACCCAGCCTCCCAGATGCCCTGGGAGATAGCTGGTTTAAAGAAGGTCAGGAGGGTGGGGACCTTATGATGAGATTAGTGCCTTTATAAGAAGACACCAGAGGCCTCTGCACCCAGTGAGGAGACTGCAAGAAGGAGGGTGTCCGCAAGCCCGGAGGACTGTCCAGCAGAACTCCGCGCTGGCACTCTGGTCTCAAAACTTACAGACTCTAGAACTATAAGAATTAGATGTCTGTCATTTGAGTCAACAACTCACTGGTTTTTTGTTAGAGTGGCCTGAGCTGATTGAAACATACAGTTTGTGGGGTACCTGGGTGGCTCAGTTAAGTGTCCGACTTCGGCTCAGGTCATGATCTTGCAGTTCCTGAGTTTGAGCTCCGCGTCGGGCTCTGTGCTGACAGCACAGAGTCCGAATCCTGCTTTGGATTCTTTGTCTCCCTCTCTCTCTGCTCCTTACCCCACTCGTGCTCTCACTCGCTTGCTCGCTCGCTCTGTTTCAAAAATGAGTAAATGTTGGGGCGCCTGGGTGGCTTAGTCGGTTAAGCGTCCGACTTTCGCTTGGGTCATGATCTCGCGGTTCGTGGGTTCGAGCCCCGCGTCGGGCTCTGTGCTGACTGCCAGCTCGGAGCCTGGAACCTGTTTCAGAGTCTGTGACTCCCTCTCTCTCTGACCCTCCCCTGTTCACACTGTCTCTCTCTCTCCTAGAAATAAATAAAAACATTTTTAAAAAATAAATTTTAAAAAAATGAGTAAATGTTAAAAAAAAAACAAAACAGAATTTCCTAAATCACAAAATCATCTTTTAAAAAAATGTAAAAAAAAAAAACCCCAAAACCATACAGTTTTGTTATCACTGAGCGAGGGGCCTGGAGTCCTAGGTGAGAAATTAAACGGGAGTAACGATGATCAGGCATGCGGCGTGTTTGGAATGCAGGTTGGAAGTACAGAACACACGGTGACTCACCTCCATGCTTTTCTTGTGTCCGTGTTTGCCTTCTAGACTGTTCCTCATTGGAAAACAGTAGCCGCAAGCTAGTAAGTGTTTTCCTGAGGAATAAGAACTTGATCCACCAGAATTTGACTGCTCCTTTTGTGGAAGATTATGGAATGAGGCCCCTGCGTGAAGCTTTGAGTCACTCTGACTATAAAATGCAGGGTGCGGTGCAGACTGTGCTGTTCAGGGTTCCTTCTCTATGCCACTTAGAATGTGGGGGTTCTGTTAACGGATGAGAGTATCTGCTGAGAGAAGGTTCAGTTCTGAATGATTCGTTTTTTTCTAGTGGAGTTTTGTCCCCCTGATTCTTAAGAGTTTTCTTTTTGTGTAAAATTCCTTTTTTTTTTTTGGTTACTAAATCAGTACTAGGGTACGTTAAAAAGAATGAAAATGTTTCAACCCACAACTTCATTAGATTAATACCAACTATTTTAAGGTTTATTCATTTATTCTGTATGTGAACAGTTTCATACTCTTGTTTATTTACTTAATATTACTTCAGTGACTCATTTTAATATTTCCATTTAAAATATCCATGGGGCGCCTGGGTGGCTTAGTCGGTTAAGCGTCCGACTTTCGCTTAGGTCATGATCTCGCGGTTCGTGGGTTCGAGCCCCGCGTCGGGCTCTGTGCTGACTGCCAGCTCAGAGCCTGGAGCCTGTTTCAGCCAGTGGCTCCCTCTCTCTCTGACCCTCCCCTGCTCACCCTGTCTCTCTCTCTCTCCTAAAAAATAAATAAAACATTTAAAAAAAATAAAAATAAAAAAAATAAATAAAATATCCACATAAGGGGCACCTGTGTGGCTCATTCGGTTAAGCATCCAACTTCGGCTCAGGTCATGATCTTGCGGTTCATGGGTTTGAGCCCCGCGTCCAGCTCTGTGCTGACAGCTAGCTCAGAGCCTGGAGCCTGCTTCAGATTCTGTGTCTTCCTCTCTCTCTACCCCTTCCCTGCTCATGCTCTGTCTCTCTCTGTCTCTCTCTCTCAAAAATAAACATAGGGGCGCCCGGGTGGCTTAGTCAGTTAAGTGTCCGACTTTCACTCAGGTCATGATCTCACGGTTCGTGGGTTCAAGCCCCGTGTCGGGCTCTGTGCTGACTGCCAACTCAGAGCCTGGAGCCTGTCTCAGAGTCTGTGACTCCCTCTCTCTCTGACCCTGCCCTGCTCATGCTGTCTCTCTCTCTCTCTCCTAGAAATAAATAAACAAATAAATAAATAAATAAACATAAAAAAAGTTTTTTTTTTAATAGCCATATAATATTCGACAAAGCCACATGATCTCTGAAAGAGTGTTGGCAGTATCCACTATGTGTGGCCAGGGATGCCAGTCTGACCAGCCAAACCAGAGCCCAAGAGAAGATATGGTTTGCCCACCAAAGTTTAAGGTCCAACCATTTTTAGGCTAATAAGCTTAAGGTGTACAGTTTTTAGAGGGGATTTTATTTTGAGAAGTTGATTTCAATTAAAGTTTGTCAAGACAGGTGTGAAAATTCTAGACTAAATGAATGTAAATAGAAGGGAGAAGAGATTTGCAGTATTTCAATTTTCTGGTTAAAGTCATTTCCTCTGGAAGGAAAATCTGGGAACTTTGGGTGACTAGATGATCTTTTACTTATAACAGGGAGTTGGGTGATTTTAAATACAGGCTGTAAAACTGCAACATACAAACACGTGTTACAAAGACGGTTGATCAGAGAGTCTCGGGGCTCCCCCTTCCCCCTGCTGCCTGAGATGTTCACCAGGATTCTTCACTACCTCCCGGACTGCCGGACTGATTGTTTTCCCCGTGGTGGTCGTGAGCTGGGAACTTAGGAGGAGATTCACCAGAGTAAACACTGGCCTGGAAGTTTGGCAAGTGAGAACTTGTCAGGCGTGGAGTCTGTCTTCCCAAGAATGTCTCCAGGAGGCTGTGGACTGAGAGCGGAAAGCGGAGAGCGGCAGTGGGCTGGATAGGAAAGGGTCCCTGAAGGGTGGGGCAGAGGACCTGTGCGCTGGTTGACGCACAGTGACCGGGTTCGCTGCAGCCGCCACTAAACTAAACCTACACAGAATGAGCCTAAACAGCGGGAGGATGGTTCCTTGAAGAAACGGGACTGAGCTGCTCCAGGCGGGCGGTTTCCAGCGAAGCCGTAGGAAGGCCCTTCTCGCTCGGGCACGTGGAAGGGCCGCGCACCCGGAAGCGATTCTTCCGTATAGTCCTCTGTGAGTGCCTTCCTCGCCTAAAAGCAATCGGGGTGGGGGGCTGCGGGTAGGAGGAGATATTACATATAGAAGAACAAAAGAAAATAGCCAAGCTAGACTTCTATACCAATTCTTTTTTTTTTTTTTTTCTAAATATTTTATTTATTTCTAGGAGAGAGACAGCATGAGCAGGGGAGGGTCAGAGAGAGAGGGAGTGACAGACTCTGAAACAGGCTCCAGGCTCTGAGCTGGCAGTCAGCACAGAGCCCGACGCGGGGCTCAAACCCACGAACCGCGAGATCATAACCTAAGCGAAAGTTGGACGCTTAACCAACTAAGCCACCCAGGCGCCCCAACTTCTATACCAATTCTGTACCTTATTTCAAAAACAAAAGTGAAATAAAGACTTTTAAAACTTTTTTTTAATTTTAGAGTGCACATGTGATCAGGGGAGAAGGGCAGAGGGAGGGAAGGAGAGAGGGAGAAGAGAGAGAGAGAGAATGAGAATGAGAGAATCTTAAGCAGACTCCGTGCTGTCAGCATGCAGGCAGACGTGGGGCTCGGTCTCACAATCCTGGGATCATGACCTGAACTGAAATCAAGAGTTGGACCCTGAACCAGCTGAGCCACCCAGATGCCCCTGAGACTTACTCAGACACACTAAAGACGGAGCAGCAGCTACCCTCCCACAAGAAGTACCCAGGGAAGTCATTCAGGCACAAGGAAAACAGCACCAAATGGGAACCTAGATCTACTTGAAGAAATGGAAGAGCACCTGCAATGGCAGCTACATGTGTATCTTTTCTGAAACAAAACTAAAAGTCATTTTTTAGAAAGAGCTAAGTTCATAGGACGCTCCAAATAGGAGACAGTTTATTTCTAGATTTCTGCTTGGAATAAGGTATGGAACCTTGCATCCTGTGGTATCACCTCCCTAACTGAGCAAAAACATCTAGAAAGTCATTCTGTGACATCAGCTACCAGGTTGTTAGTGGTACGCACCCCTTCATGGACCCAGTGTGTAAGTAGCGGTGAGAGCCAAATGTTTTCCTTGCTCTGTTTCATCTAACTTGTTTCTGTGACCATGAAATGGACACATAATCTCCTTTTCACTGCAAGTGATAGGTTTTTTAATGTTTGTTTATTTTTGATAGAGAGCAGGGGAGGGGCACAGAGAGGGGGCGACAGGGGACCTGAAGCGGGCTGTGCGCTGTCAGCAGAGCCCCATACGGGGGCTCAAACTCAAAAACCGTGAGATCATGACCTGAGCAGAAGTAAGATGATTAACCGACTGAGCCCCCCAGGCTCAGATGAAATTTTTAAATAATCGTTTCTCCAATGTTTCTGGGACCCCCAGTGTGTTCTGTTAGTCATCCTGTTTCATCTGAGACCAGTAGCACCCAGTCTTCACTACCGTAGCTTTGGAGTAAGGCTTGGTATCTGGTCGGAACAGTCGTACCGCCTTACTCTTCAAGAGTCCCTTAGCCACTCTAGGCCCTTTCCTCCTCTGTACACATTTTGGTGTCTGACAGTTTTCACAAAACAGGTGGAGTTGTGAGTTGTGTACCAAATAGGGTTAGAGGCAAATTTTCCACTTAAACTATTTTTTTCTTTTTTCCTTTTAACATTTATTTTCTAGAGGGAGGGAAAGAGATGGAGTGTGAGCAGGGGAGGGGCAGAGAGAGGGAGACACAGAATCCAAAGCAGGCTCCAGGCTCTGAACTGTCAGCACAGAACCTGATGTGGGGCTCAAACTCAGGAGCCATGAGATCATGACCTGAGCCGAGGTCAGATGGTAAGCCAACTGAGCCACCCAGGTGCCCCTTAAACTATTTCTTAGGTGCAAATAGTGTATGTGTACTATAAGCTTTATTTATCCTAGGTTTGTCTTAAGATTTTCACAGGGTTCTCAATTTCAGGTTCACATGGTTTTTTTGATACTTTCAAAACTTTATTCGGGTCATTCCTCACCTATGTGTCTCCACTGAATGTTTGAGGGACGTTTTTCACTTCTGATTGTTGTGACAAGTTTACCTCTGTTCTTAACCACAAACAAAAATCTGACAAATATAAAGGTGGCCCAGAGTAGCTGGGAGCCTGATGGGGTGGCAGTTGTATGAGGCTCTGAACCGCCCAGAGCAGAACCTCTGCGTGCTCAGGTAAGGCCCGGCTTTGCCTCTGGAGAATGTCTCCAGGGAAAAGGTGGTCACGTGTCATGCTGACCGTGTCCTCTGGAGATGGCAGTGGCCAATCCCCTCCGTCTGTTCCTCCCTCCAGGAGATGGGCCAGTAAAGCCAGGTGGTAACAAATAGTTAATGGGCTTTAAGAAGAGGAGACAAACTGGGACGCCTGGGTGGCTCAGTCGGTTGAGTGTCCGACTTCGGCTGAGGTCATGATCTCACAGTTTGTGGGTTCGAGCCCCTCATCGGGCTCTGTGCTGACAGCCAGCTCAGAGCCTGAAGCCTGCTTTGGATTCTGCGTCTTCCTCTCTCTGACCCTGCCCTGCTCACACTGCCTCTCTCTCTCAGAAGTAAATAAAACATTAAAAAAAATTTTAAGAAGAGGAGACAAACTTACACAAATATAAACTATACCTCTCCGGCTCAGGATCCCTCTCTGCACTCAAATCCCAAACATTCAAAATTGTAGCATTCAGATGCTCTCATAATGCGTGCAGATAAGATCCAGGATGGTAGGGAGTTCTCTATGCTCCTGAGGCCTCAGAGCCACATTTAAAAAAATGCAGGACCTCCACGGAAGCACCTAAAGGTTTTCCCAAGTTCAACACAGATGAATCAGACTATTCAGACACACATAGGTTCATGGTTCCTTACATACAGATAAAAACTCAATGTCTTTTGAAAAGTCCAGGTGATGGCAGTTACCTGTGATCTAACACTGTTTTACAGGAAACATGGTTCTTACTTGGTTTAGTCTGTTCCCTGGCTGGGCAGTGGGGTGTTCGGGGTGTTCCGCTGGAGGCGGGACGCGACTGTGGGGTGAGGAGAGTGCCCCGATCAAGTGAAGGGGGTAGACACATCCTCTGCTTCTAGGCTAGGAGAAGGGGTGCTTGGTAAAAACAAACTGCAGTTTTGTTTGGTTGCTGTGAAAGTAGTCCCACCGGGGCACCTGGGTGGCTCAGTTGAGCGTCCAACTCTTGATTTCAACTCAGGTCATGGTCCCCGGGTTGTGGAATCGAGCCCTGAGTCAGACTCCACACTGATCATGGAATCTTCTTAGGATTCTTTCTCTCCCTCTACCCCTCTCCTCCCCGCATGGATTCTCTCTGTCCCACCCTCTCACAATTTAAAAAAAATCCCACCTGACTATTGAGGAAGCTTCTGATGATAATCTTCCTGATTTGAAGGCCTCTAAATGTCTTCTCTTGGAATGATCCCAGTTAGAGATGAGAAATGAAGCTTTATCCATAACAAGCCAGGACTGAAACCTCATGAAGGTATATGTGCCGCTCTCTCAACAGCCCAATCAGCCAAGTGGACTGTAGTTGCTGTGTGTTGTTATTCTTGAGGTTCAACTGTCGGAACATTTGGGGTTTGATTCTGGCTGTGCCCTCTGAACCTTGAAAGAGACTTTTTTTTTTTTAATTTTTTTAATAGTTTATTGTCAAGTTGGTTACATATAACACCCAGTGTTCATCCCCACAAGTGCCCTCCTCCGTGCCCATCTCCCCCCTTCCCCTTCTCCCCACCCCCATCAGCCCTCAGTTTGTTCTCGGCATTCTAAAGTCTCTCATGGTTTGCCTCCCTCCCTCTCCCCAACTTTCTCCTCTTCTTCTCCCCCACGGTCCTCTGTTAAGTTCCTCCTAATCCTCCTATATGTGCAAACATATGGTGTCGGTCCTTCTCTGCCTGACTTATTTCGCTCAGCATAACACCCTCAAGGTCCATCCATGTTGCTGCACGTGGCCAGATTTCATTCTTTCTCATTGCCCTGTAGTATTCCATGGTATAGATGAACCACATCTTCTTGATCCATTCGTCCGTTGATGGACACTTAGGCTCTTTCCATGTTTTAGCTATTGTGGAGAGTGCTGCTGTGAACATTGGGGTACATGGGCCCCTGTGCATCAGCACTCCTGTGTCCCTTGGGTAAATTCTTAGCAGTGCTATTGCTGGGTCATAGGGGAGTTCTGTTGTTAATTTTTTGAGGAACCTTCACACTGTTTTCCATAGGGGCTGCACCCGTTTACATTCCCACTAACAGTGTAGGAGGTTGCCTGTTTGAAAGAGACCCTTTAAAGTAATTCTAAAATGCTTGTCTG
The DNA here is from genome assembly GCA_017311185.1 of Proteles cristata cristata. Taxonomy (NCBI): domain Eukaryota; kingdom Metazoa; phylum Chordata; class Mammalia; order Carnivora; family Hyaenidae; genus Proteles; species Proteles cristata. Next base: position 530,843 of record JAESUZ010004070.1, on the reverse strand, counting down.
TACTCACTTAGAAAGGATCAAGTAAGTTAATGTTCTAGCTATTTACCCGTGGACGTGAATAAAGAACTAGAGTAGAAGAAACTTTAACCCTTAACCTACTTTGATTAGGAAGGGAGATTTGAAAGGATGTCTGGGCACAACCTAGTTACAAGGATTCTCAAATGTCAGTCACCTCAATCTCTCCTTTATGTCCTTGTCTTTTGATTGTGCCTGCGGTGGCCTTAGTTAACGCATTCATCTCTTAATTCATTTGCCCCCTTCCAGCCACCCCCAAAGCCTGCCTTTCCAGTTTCCATTATCTTTCACACTGGCCACTAGTAATTCTCTAGAACTTATTTAATTACCAAATTCCTATCCCAGTAGTTCCTTAGGGGACTGTGAGATAGATCATATTCTCTTCATAGTGTCTAAGGCTTCTTCCAGTCTACCTGTGAGGTAATTACAAATGCTAAGTTTATATAATGCCAGACACCTAGGATTGAATGTATCTAGTATGATGGTTTATGTAAGTAATAATAATTTGCTATAAAGTATTGTAACTATTGGGGCGCCTGGGTGGCTTGGTCGGTTAAGCGTCCGACTTTCGCTTGGGTCATGATCTCACGGTTCGTGGGTTCGAGCCCCGCGTCGGGCTCTGTGCTGACTGCCAGCTCAGAGCCTGGAGCCTGTTTCAGCCTGTGACTCCCTCTCTCTCTCTCTGACCCTCCCCTGCTCGCGCTGTCTCTCTCTCCTAAAAATAAATAAAATATTTAAAAAAATTAAAAAAATATATAACTATATAGACTATGCAAAAATATATAAATTATGTATAGTATATATACATATATATAATAAAAATTATGTATAATATATTTATATATTTTTTAAGTTTAGTATTTATTTTGAGAGAGGGAGAGAGAACAAGCGGGAGAGGGGCAGAGGGAAGGAGAGAGAATCCCAGACAGGCTCTGTGCTTGATCCTACGAACTGTGAGATCATGACCTGAGCCGAAATCAAGAGGCAGATACTTAACCTATTGAGCCACCCAGGTGCCCCTAAATATACATATTTTAAATAAAAGTAAGTTATATATATAAATAACTCGATTTTCAAGCCCTTTCCTCTCTGTGGAGAATGAGAGATGGGACTGAAAAGTCCAAGCTTTTAACCATATCCTGGTCTTTTGGGTAGCCAGTCCCCCTCCAGAAGGCCACCAAGAGTCACCTCATTAGAATAAAAGACATTGCTGTCACCTATGAAGGGATCCAAGGGGTTTAGGAACCAAGGTCAAAGGCCAAATATCCAAAGAAAATGCTTGTAGTGCTCTTACCACCTAGGAATCCGCTAAAGGACTTTAGGAGTGCTATGGCAGGAGCCAGGGACAGGGGCCAGTGTGTCCTTCTGTGACCTCATGTTTACCGATTACGACACTTAGCCCAAATCCCTTTGTCTTGTCACTTCTTGACAAATTTAGTATTTCTGTGTCTAAAAGGCATAAAAGCTTCTCTCACTGGTCACTTTTTCAGGTCTTCATTGTTTTACGAAGGCCCCCATGTACATGTAAACATGTAATAACATTTTTATGCTTTTCTCCTGCTAATCTTTTTTTAAATTAAAAAAAATTTTATGTCTTTATTAGAGAGAGAGACAGAGAGTGAGCAGGTGAGGGTGAGAGAGAGAGGGAGACACAGAATCTGAAGCAGGCTCCAGGCTCCGAGCTGTCAGCCCAGAGCCTGACGTGGGGCTCGAACCCACGAATTGTGAGATCATGACCTGAGCCCGTGTAGGACACTTAACCAACTGAGCCAGCCAGGCGCCCCCCCCTCCCATCCGCCGCTAATCTTTTTTATGTCAGTTTTAATTCTTAGGTCCAGCCAGTGACCCTAAGATGGTAGAGGAGAATTTTTTCCTCCCTTACACTAACCTCTTCAGTACAGTGTTGAATAGGAGCAGTGATAGCAAACATCCTTATTTTGTTCTGATTTTGAAAAGAAGCTGTATTAATTCGCTAGGCTGCTGTGACCAACTAGCACACATTGGTTGGTTTAAATAATAGGAATTTATTGTCTCACATTTCTGGATGCTGGGGGTTCAAGACCCAAGTGTCAGCAGGACTGGTTCCTTCTGAGACTGTGAGGGGAAGTCTGTTCCATGCCTCTCCTGTAGCCCTGGTGCTTTCCTGACAACCTTTGGTGTTACTAGGCTGTAAATACCTCACACTGACTTCTGCCTTCATGTTCACATGACATTCTCACTCTGTGTGTGTGTATCTGCCTCTCTGTCCACATTTCCTCTTTTTGTAAGGACACCAGTAATATTGGATTAGGACTCACCCTAATGGCCTCATATTAACTAATTACATCTGCAATGACCCCATTTCCAATTAAGGTCATGTTCTGAGATACTGGATAGAACTTCAACATCTTAATTTTTGTGGGACACAATTCAGCTCATGAGAAGCTCTGACACTTTGCTAGTAAATGCATTTGCCATGATAACCTTTACTAAGGAAGTACTTTTCCATTTCCAGCTTGCTTAAAATCTGTTATCATAGATGTTAATCTTTAGTCAGTGTTTTTATGTACTTAATGTGATTTAATATATGGCTTTTTGTTAATCTGATAGTGCAGTGATTTCTTCTAATAGCTTTTCTGTTTTCATCCATGCTTGACTTTTCAGAATAAGCCCAAACTGATCACGATTTTTAATACACTACCTCTAATAATATTTTAGAAGACAGTTTCTGCATCTATGTTCGCAAGAAAGATTGGCCTATAAGGTTTGTTGTTGTTACTATTGTTATTGGATTGTTTGCTTTTTATATTATAATGGCCTCGCAAAGTGAGGTGGGGACTATGACAAAGATCGTTCGTTATTTCTGGTTGGGATGCTGACAATGTTCTGGGAATGAGTGATGGTGATGGTTGCGTAACAGTATGAATGTACTGAATGCCACTGGCCTATACACTTTAAAATGGTTAAAATGGTGTGGTGTCTGGGTGGCTCAATTTGTTAAGCATCCGACTTTTTTTTTCAGCTCAGGTCATGATCTCAAAGTTAATGCGTTCAAAGCCCTACATTGGGCTCTGCACTGACAGCATAGAGCCTGCTTGAGATCTCTCTCTCTCTCTCTCTCTCTCTCTCTCCTTCTCAAAATAAATAAACATTTAAAAAAATATTTTAAATGGCAAATTCTGTGTTATGCATGTTTTACCACACACACATACAAAACCATATCCACGGCTAACATCGTACTTAGTGATGAAGGACTAAAAGCTTTCCTTGTAAGACTGTGAATCAAACAGGGGTGTTAGTTCTTGCCGTCCTGGAGCGTCCGGGCGGGGCAACTGTAAAAGAAAAGATAAAGGCATCTAGATTAGAGAGGAAACAATAAGATGCCTCTGTGTAAAGATGGTATGGGGTGCCTGGTGGCTCAGGTGGTTACACGTCTGACAGTCGATCTCAGCTCTGGTCTTGATCTCAGGGTTGTGAGTTCAAGACCCGCATTGGGCTCCATGGTGGGTGTGAAGCCTACTTTAAAAAAAAAAATGGACATGATTTATATATAGGAAATTCTTTTTTTTTTTTTAATGTTTTATTTGTTTCTAGGAGAGAGAGAGAGAGAGACAGCGTGAGCAGAAAGAGGGAGTCACAGACTGAAACAGGCTCCAGGCCCTGAGCTGGCAGTCAGCACAGAGCCCGACGCAGGGCTCAAACCCACGAACCTCGAGGTGATGACCCAAGCAAAAGTCGGACACTTAACGACTAAGCCACCCAGGCGCCCCTATATATAGGAAATTCTAAAGAACACACACACACAACACACACACACACACACACACACACACACACACACACACACACACACCCTATAATAAGCAAACTCAGCAAGGCTTCAGGATATAAGATTAATGTACAAAAATCATTTGTATTTCTCTGCACTAACAATGAACAGTTTGAAAATGAAATTTTAAAAAGTTTCATTTACAGTAGTATCTAAAAGAATATTTAGGAATTCTTTTTTACAGAGAAGTACAGGATTGTACACTGAAAACCACAAAATACTGTTGAAAGAAATTAAGGAAGACCGAAATAAATAGAAAGACATCCCATTTTCATGGATTGGAAGACAATATTAAGATGGCAGTACTCCCCAAATTTATCTAAAAGTTCAACACAGTCCCAGGCAAAATCCCAGCTCCTTGGGTTTTGTGTTTGTTTGTTTGTTTTTTAAAGAAATGGACAAGTGGAGATCCCCAGGTTGCCAGATCAGTTGAGCATCTGACTCTTGATATTGGCCTGGGTTATAATCTCACAGTTTCGTGAGTTTGAGCCCCAAGTCAGGCTCCATGCTGACAGTGCAGAGCCTGTTTGGGATTCTCTCTCCACCTGCCTCTCTCTCTCACTTTCTGTCTCTCTCAAATAAACTTTAGAAAAATGGACAAGTGGAGTCTAAAATTCATATGGAATTGCAAGGGACCCTAAGTAGCCATAACAGTCTTTAAAAAGATGAAAGGTGGAGGACTCACCTTTCCCTATTTCAAACATACTACAAATCTACAGCAATCCAGGTAGTGTGGTTATTAGCATAAGGATAAACATGTAGATCAGTGGGACAGAATTGAGAGTCCTGAAGTAAACTCATAAATTGGCCAATTGATTGTCCACAAAAGTCCCAACATCACTCAATGGGGAAAAGACTATTTCCACAGATAGTGCTGGGAAAACTGGAAATCTGCCTGCAAAAAATGAAGTTAGATTCCTGCCTTATACCATATACAAGAATTAAAGTGAACAAAAGGCCTAACTGTAAGAGCTTAAATTAGAAAACTCTTAAAACATAGGCGTAAATCTTTGTGACTTTGTATTGTGCAATAGTTTCTTAGATATAACATCAAAAGCACAAGCAACACAATAAAAAATAGATCAATTGAGCTATAGCAAAGTGAAAAACTTTTATGTGTCAACATATAGAGTGAAAAGACAATACACAGAGTAGGAGAAAATATTTATAGACTACAATTTGATAAAGGGCTAGTAGCCAGAACGTATTAAGAATTCTTACAACCTAGGGGCGCCTGGGTGGCTTAGTTGGTTAAGCGTCTTGACTTTCGCTTAGGTCATGATCTCGCAGTTCGTGGGTTCGAGCCCCGCGTTGGGCTCTGTGCTGACTGTCAGCTCAGAGCCTGGAGCCTGTTTCAGTCTGTGTCTCCCCCTCTCTCTGACCCTCCCCTGCTCACGCTGTCTCTCTCTCTCCTAGAAATAAAAAAAAAAAAAAAAGAATTCTTACAACCTAAAAATAAAAACCTAATTAAAAGATGGGGCGCCTCGGTGGCTTAGTCGGTTAAGCGTCCGACTTTCGCTTAGGTCATGATCTCGCGGTTCGTGGGTTCGGGCCCCGCGTCGGGCTCTGTGCTGACTGCCAGCTCAGAGCCTTGAACCTGTTTCAGTCTATGACTCCCTCTCTCTGGCCCTCCCCTGCTCACGCTGTCTCTCTCTCTCTCTCTCCTAGAAATAATAAATTTAAAAAAATTAAAAAAAAAAAAGTGGGTCGAGGTATTGAATAGACTCTCCAGCTAAGATCTACAAATGGCCAATAAGCACATGAAAAGATGCTCAGCATCATTCCTCATTAGAGGCACATCAAAACCACAATTAGATAATTCACACCTACTAGGATTGCAGTAATGAAAAAAGGCAGACAAGGCCAGTGTTAGTGAGAATGCGGAGAAACTGGAATATTGCTGATAGGGATGTAACATGGTGCATTTGCTTTGGAAAATAGTTGGATGTTTCCTCAAAACATTGAATTATCATATGACCCAGCAATTCACTCCTAGATATAGATCCAAGAGAACTGAAAACATATGTTCCAACAAAAACCAGTACATGAATATTCATAACAGAATTACTCATAATACTCCCAACAGTGGGAACAACCCAAATGCCCATCAACTGATACATGGATAAACAAAATATGGTATATTCATACAATGCAATATTGACCATAAAAACAAATGACAGTCATAAAAACAAATGGTATGTACACATGGATGAAATCTTGAAAACACGGTAAGTGAAAAAAGCCAGACACAAAAGGTCACAAATTATGTAATTTCATTCATATGAAATTGTCCAGAATAAGCAAATCCATAGAGACAAACGGGTGGTTATTAGGAGCTGGGGGGTAGAGGGGGAATCAGGAGTGACTGCTTCATGGATATGGGGTGATTTTTGAGGGTGATGAAAATGTTCAGCAGTTAGATAGTGGTGATCATTGCTCATATTTATGAGCAGTCTAAAACCTATATTGTACACTTTAAAATGGTGAACTTCACCGAAGAGATTATATAGGTGAAAAGTGTGCACGTGAAAACACGTTCACCGTATTAAGGAAATGCATTTTAAAGCCACTGTGATCAGGGCATCTGGGTGGCTCATTCGGCTAAGCATCCGCCTTTAGCTCAGATCATGATCTCATGGTTCATGGGTTTGAGCCCTGCGGCGGGTGCTGTGCTGACAGCTTGGAGCCTGGAGCCTGCTTCACATTCTATGTCTCCCTCTCTCTCTCTCTCTCTCTCTCTGCTCTTCCCCTGCTTGCACTCTCTTTCTCAAAAATAAACATCAATTTAAAAATTAAAAAAAATAAAGCCATTGTGATAAGAAGACCCTGAAGAGATAGGATGCCTAAATGTCATATGGTGTCTGGGAAGGGATCCTGGAACAGAAAAAGGATCTTCGCAAAAACTAAGGAAATCTGAATGAAGTATGGACCTTAGTTAATAATAATGTATGAATTTTGGTTCATTAATTGTCCCAAGGGTCAAGAATTTTGGTTCATTACGGGGCGCGTGGGTGGCTTAGTCTGTTAACCGTCCGACTTTCGCTTAGGTCATGATCTTGCGGTTCATGGGTTCGAGCCCCACGTTGGGCTCTGTGCTGACTGCCAGCCCAGAGCCTGGAGCCTGTTTCAGAGTCTGTGACCCCCTCTCTCTCTGACCCTCCCCTGCTCACGCTCTCTCTCTCTCCTAGAAATAAATATTAAAAAAATTAAAAAAAAAAGAATTTTGGTTCATTAGTTGTCCCATACTAATATATTAAAAAGCGTGTTTGAGGGGGATGATGAAACTGTTCTTCCTCTTGATTGTGATTAATCTATACATGTGTTAAAATTCATAGAAATACACAAAAAAAGTTAATTTTACTGAAGGTTAATTTAAAAAAATAAAACATTTAAATGATTTGGAGGAATTGGAGAGTAACTAAGAATCGATAGAACCCCGAGATTTGATCCCTGAAAGAAGCGAACTGCACTGGTCAGATCCTTCTTTCCAAAGCCGCCCCCTTAGGATAGTGCACACAGTGTGGGAGGGCTAGAACTCACGCAGAGAGCCACAGACTTCTTGGCTTCAGGTGGAAGGGGATTGCGGCGTGGGGGTGGGAGATGGGTGAAGGTCGTCAAAAGGTACAAACTCCCAGTTATAAAATAAGTCCTGGGAATGTAAAGTACATATGGCAACTATAGTTTTTTAGAAAAGACATCGGTGAGTAAAGTTCAGTGCTGCCAGAGCAGCTAAATATCGAAAGAGAAAACCCCGGAAAGGAGGAATCTGCTGAGAGGAAATCCCCTAAATCTGCCTATGAAATCCGTCAAATCCTTGTCAGTGGAAAGCAACAGCTCAAAGGCAGGAAGCAAAGGGCAGATATTTCAACTGCTGCATGCCCCAAGAGAGACAGAATTTGTAGTTTGAATTCATAAACCCAAAGGAGCTTGGTAAATGCCTTGGACTGCCCACTGAAATCCCATAGTGGCCATGTCTTGGAAGAAATATGTGCTAGGAGTAAGGAATTCTTTTAATAAAAATGGGGAAACAAACTCACCGTAATGAAGGTTGAACCAAAACTATATAAATACAAGGTCAAGTTCAAGCTATTTTTTAATTTTAGCCTTAAAAAATATGTTTTAAATTGTGTAACATTATATGTTAATTTAACATAATTTATATTTTGAGAGAGAGAGAGAGAGAGAGAGAGCAGGCACAGGGGAGGGGCAGAGAGCGATGGAGACACAGAATCTGAAGCAGCTCCAGGCTCCGAATTGTCAGCACAGAGCCCAACACAGGGCTTGAACTCAACAAACCATGATCATGACCTGAGCCCAAGTCAGACATTTAACCAACTGAGCCACCCAGGTGCCCCAAGTTCAAGCTATTAATTTGACTTACTAATATGAAAATCAACATTCTGCAGAAGATAAAAGAATCCAGAATCTGTATAATGTATCATCCCCAATGTCCATGATAGAATTTTTTTTTAATCTTAGACATCACCCCCTGCAAATGTAATTCAGTGTTAATAGAAAGGTCAGACAGTGGCAGTAAATACTAAGACCACCCAGTGCTGGGGGTGGGGGGTGGGGTGGGGAGTGTCTTTGAAGCAGCTATTATAAATATCTACAAAAGAGTTTAAGGAAAAGAGTTCTAATGAATATATGAATAAGGAATCTTAATACAGAAAAAATATTTTAAAAAACAAATTCAAGAAGTGAAAATAAAATAAAAAATTCAGTGAGTGAGTTTAACAGCTAATTGTATCCAAAGAAAGGGTCAATGAAACCAAATATCAAGAGTCAAGAGACAGAAAAAAATATTGAAAAAAATGACCTATCAATATTCAAGTAATGGCATTAGTTGGAACTCCAGAAGGAGACGAGAGAGAAAAATGACGAATAAATGGTACACACACACATACACACTGTGTATATTTTGTATACATTTTGTAGACAAAAAATTTCAGATTCAAAATCTCAGTGAAGCATAAGAAGGTAAATATGAATAAAACCACTCTTAGGTACGTCACAATGAAACTGCTAAAAAGAGAGAGAAAAAATATAAAGCAGCCTAAGATGACAAACATATGACATACTGGAGAACAATGATTTCAGTTCTCATGGACTTCTCACCCAAGACAATAAAGGTCAGGCGATAGTGGGGGAAATCTGTAACGTTCTGAAAGAAAAACCCATTAATACAGAATTTTGTATCCAATAGGATTAATGAAGATGATATTAGAGAAAGCCTTAGACTGTCATGAATGAATGAACAGGACAAACAAAAAACAGAACAATTCTGGTGGTTACCAGACAAGAGGTGGACGGAGGGATGGGTGAAATAGATAACGGGGATTAAGAATATAGTCACTTGATGAGCATCAAGAAAGATGCAAAATTGTTGAATCATCGTATTGTGCACCTGAAACTTATATAACATTGTATATTTAACAATATGTTTAAAAAAGAATGAGTGAGGGGCGTGTGGGTGGCTCAGTTGGTTAAGCACTGACTTCAGCTCAGGTCATGATCTCACAGTTCGTGGGTTCAAGCCCCGCATCAGGTTCTGAGCTGAATGTTTGCTCGGAGCCTGGAGCCTGCTTCAGATTCTGTGTTTCCTTTCTCTGCCCCTCCTCTGCTTGCACTCTGTTTCACTCTCTCAAAAATAAATAAATGTAAAATAAATAAGAGTGAGTGAATAAAGAAGATCAGAAATGGTAAATATCTGAGTAAATATAAGACTGTTTTGCCTTCTTTTTCTAAAAGATAGGACACTTTATTTTTTTAATGTTTATTGATTTATTTTGAGAGAATACGCACGTGAGCACGGTGTGCTCTCAATGCAGAGATCTCAAACTACAGTTTGAGATCATAACCTGAGCCGATATCAAAAGTTGGATGCTTAACTGACTGAGTCACCCAGGCGCCCCAAGATAGGACACTTTAAAGCAAAAATTATTACCTTGGGGCTTATAAAGTATGTAGTTATATACAAATACAGCATAAAAAATAAAGTAGGGGATAGTGGTATATGGACTCATATGTTTACAAATCTACATTTTATATGAAGTTCTTTGATATTATCTCTAAGTAGTTTGTAAAAAGGTGAGTAGGCATATAGCAATACCTAGAGACACTACTAAATTATAAGACAAAGGTAGAGCTATTAATAGATAAAATGCAATTCTTAAAAATACTTGAATATGTTAAAAGAAGACAGGAAAGGGAAAACAAAGGAACAGAAAACAAAAGAATTAAAAAATGGTACACCTAAATCCAACCATATCAAGTACTATTTAAATATCTATGGATGAGACCATTTAATTTAAAGGCAAAGATTGCCAAAATGAATAAAACAAGACTCACCTGTATTCTCTCTAGGAGATGTACTTTAAATATAAAGACATAGATTGAAAGTAATAGGATGGTTAGCATAATATCAGATGAAAGACTTCAACACAAAAACAGAGATAAGGAAGGACATTCATAATGATACAAGGTCAGCTCATCAGAAAGACATCACAAGCATAAAATGCTTATGTATCTAGTAACAGAGTTTCAAAATCCACAGAGCAAAATTCAGCAGAGCTAAAGGGAGAAGTAGACCATCTCACAATCATAGTTGGAAGTTTTAATGTTCCTCTTTTAACAGCTGATAGAGCCAGTAAAGACATAGGTGATCTGAACAGCATTATCAACCATGTTGACCTAATGGATATATCTAGAATACTATACCTAAATGTGCAGCATAAATATTTTTTAAATGCACAGCATAAATATTTTTTAAATGCACGTAGTATATCCACCAAAATAGACCATATGTTAGTGGATAAAGCAGGTCTTAATTTAAAGGGAATATACAGTTTCTTAGACCACAGTAGGGTGAGGATGGGGCACTTGAGGACCCTAGAGGCCAGTGAGGAGTCAAGTACAGGTTAGATGTGGGGGGAGGGGCAGAGCACTAGGAAGAAGAGAGCCGGTGAATGAGGGCACCAATAACCCGCCCCGGACCCCAGCCTCACAGTCATTGGCTGCCACCTTGCCACCTGCCCCCAGCATTGCCAGGAGGGAGAGCTGCCAGCAGACTGGCCGAGGCCTCAGTGCTCAGAACAGGGTCCCTGGGCTTCCTGCTTGGCCCCTGTCTCTACCTGAGGGACAGACAGCTTGTCCACCCTGCTCTGGCCACAGAGGAGAGCGCCCACGACGTGTGGGGTGCCACTGCAGGGTAAGCTGCTTGGGTTGGGGGCTGGGATCCAAGTGGGATCACTCTGTGCCAAGAGGGAGGGGGTGGCCAAAGCCTTTACGAGGGAAGAGCGCCCCAGAGCAGAGTGTGCTGGGGGGTCAGAGTGTGCCCTGCTCGGCCCCAACCAGGAGCGCCAACCCTTGTTCTGAGGTGGCCAGTTCTGAAGGCAGTGACCCCCCCCAAACCTTGCTTCCCACAGAGAAACTCTGTCAAGTGCTACACTGAAGGGGGATGGGAGGGGCTGGCAGTTTCGACTACAGCCACAGAGCCCAGAGCCACCACGATGGCCCCAGTGTCTGTGCTCAGTGACAGGACCCGTTTGGGTTTAGGTCCTAAAGAAAGGGGCCTCGGAGAGACTGCATGGCAGGCCAATATCCAGTTGCAAGGCCAGTGTCCTCATTCTGTCCCCTGAAGCCTCAGTCAGGCTGAAAGGAGGAAACGTCCAGGCCCCCAGGGAAGCTCCCAGGGGGTAGGTGGCATTGCCAGGAAGGTGCCAAGAGAGACTGAGTGAGCTGTTTCGTGCCCCAGGCCCTTGCTCCAGCTCCAGGACCTGGCTCCTCTTCCTCTTACAGAGAAAATGGTGGCTTGGCTCAGTGAAAGCCAGAGGGAAGGGCGGCCACTTCTCCAGGTCAGGAAGCACGCAGGGGCTCAGTACTTCCTGTGGTGGGGTCTGAGGGAGGGGAACACGCATGTGCTGGCAGCTCGAGAGAGGTAGTACTGTCCAGTGGTTAAGGTCAAGGGCACTAGACCTTAGTCAACCAGGGTCGAATCCTGGTTTCTTCACTTACTAGCTTGTAACCTTGGCAATCCCTGTAAGCCTTGGTTCCCCTATCTGTAAAATGGGAACGAAAACAACTATTTCATGACAGTCATTAGGGCTAAATGGGGCTTTAGCAGAGGTTTTTGACAATAGATACTATTATTTTTATGGATGGAGCATCACATATAGACCCAGAGCCTCTATCTGAAGGGGCATCTCCTCATCCAGACCCCGACTCAAATTCCAGGGCCCCGCTGACGGCGGCCCAAGTCCCCATCCTTCCACCACCACCACTGGGGAACTTTACAGAGGGAGAGTCAGGTCGGGGCCCTGCTCACCGGGGACTTTCCAGCCTGGTGAGCTCAGGGGCAAGGGTCACAGGGAGGCAGCCGGCCTGAGGGCCCATTGTTCTTCTCCTCTGAGCTAAGGATGCACTGTCCCCACCTCTCTTTCCCTCAGCCTGACCTCTGCACACTCAGGAGCAGACCAGAGAGAAGCAAACACTGCCCGGCTCTCCTTGTCCAGCTCACAAGGAGCGCTCTGTGCCTCACAATGGTCCTGTGAGGCCCAGCCTCCCGAGCTTACTGTCCCAAGTTCACAGATGAGGAAGTTGAGGCCCACAGGGTGGAAGTGGCACGTTTGATGTCCCACAAAGAGAAGTGGCTCGGTCAGGACTCGGTCTCCAGGTCCCGGGACTGCAGCACAGGCCGGTGGGCACACGCAGGGTGCACAGCCTGGGGGGGGTCCATGGGAGGGGCAGTGGCCAGGACCCTCCCTCCTCCGCAGCCAGGTGGTGATAGCTGGGTTTTGGGTTTTTTTCTCCCTAGATGAGCCTCACATCCCTGGTAACTGTGTTATGCCCAGATCGCGATCTCCCCAAAATCCCAAGACCACCAAGGAGTCCGAGTCACGTATGCAAAAGCAAAGGGCGTTTATTCGGGCTTAAGCTCGGGCTCCCAGACTTCACCAACACAGTGGATCGTGCTGGGAGCCCCGAGCAAAGGCAGAGTAGGGTTTTTATGGGGTTTGTGACGGGGGAGGGACAGAAGTTGTGGCGGGGGAACAGTGATCCAATCATAATAATTCAACATCATTGACAGCGGGTTTGACCATGCACATTGTCTAGAGTATTCGTTACTTCTGGCGGGATCCAATGACAACGTTTAGAGTACCTTTAAATTCAACCAATCAGAGAGCGAGCCTAGGGTCTTGTTCGGCGACTAACGGGTTAACTTTAACATTAGGTAACAGGGTCCCATCTATACTTTCTATCTCCAGGCCTCTCCCTCAGTAAGGTGGAGGGTGGTCGCTGGCCTTTCCTGACTGGGTGCTGCAAGGGTGCTTTCTCCTGCCTTGGGCAACGTGTCACTGTCTGATAGTTTCGGGGAAGCTGAAACTTAGGCCTTCTAGTTTTTTGTCTTTTGTTTTTTAATTTTTTTAATATTTTATTTATTTCTGAGAGAGACAGACAGCGTGAGCAGGGGAGGGTCAGAGAGAGAGGGAGACAGACTGAAACAGGTTCCAGGCTCCGAGCTGGCAGTCAGCACAGAGCCCGACGCGGGGCTCGAACCCACGAACGGCGAGATCATGACCTGAGCCGAAGTCGGACGCTTAACCGACTGAGCCCCCCAGGCGCCCCTAGGCCTTCTAGTTCAGAGGGGAAACTTAAAGCCTGTCATGGAGTCAGTTTGGTTTAGACGTTTAGACTTGTGTCCTTACAACTGGAGCAGAAGTCCTGGGCGTGTCTTGTTTTCTCCCCAGGTGGGATGTGTGCTGTCCCTGCAGGGGCCGGGATGCAGCTGTGCCGGCTACTTGGCCTGATGATAAAGTGGGGAGAGGGAAGCGGGAACCACGGCGCCCTCCCTGCTGGGAGGATTGCGGGAGAGCATGACCTAAGGCCACAGGACTGTGCACATGACTGTGGTCTCCTGAAGTCAGGGAGATGGAACGGGAGAGACCAGAACCTAGGGTGACTCATAAGCCAGGTTTTCCTGGATACCAGATATTGTTTGAAAACTGGAATGTTCCAGGCAAACTGGGATGAGTTGGTCACCGGAGTCTTCCCCACAGCTCCCAGTGTGGGAAGATGGGACTCACCCAGGGAATAAGCAGAGGAGATGACAGACTGGAGCCAGGAAGGAAGCCGAGTGTTGGGGGATGGGAGGGACACAGCCACCCTGTGGTCGCCACTCCCTAAAGCAGCCTGGGGCAGCCCGGCTCCTCATTTGCATAGGAGTCCTTCCCCTCCCCGTCAGATCTGCTGGAGTCACGCCCCTCCCTTCCAACAAAGATACCCAGAGACTTGGGGAGGGGGGAGCGGGGAGGCAGGCCAGGGGGTGTCCACTTCTTTCTCCCAGGTCCTCTGCCAGCTGGGTGCTCAACACGCCCTACTTTCGCCCCCTTTCCAGGCACTCTGAGGCCTCGTCTCAGCCACGGGCCAGGAGACCATCAACTCCCAAGTTCCCAGAGCACTCTCCGCCCAGGACATAGGACAGACCTCAACTAAATGGGTTTCTTACTTCCTTCTGGAGGAAAGGGAGGCAAAGGTGATCAGACACATAGAGTCAGGAACACTCACATTACGCCGTGTGCACTCCAGCGTGTAGAACCTCCATGGGCCTCAGTTTCCTTATCCTGAAAACAGGGATACTTGTACCCATCTTGCAGAATTGTAGTAAGCATCAAACAAGCAGCTGCCCGTTGGGAATTTGCTGCCGGGGCTGTGGGAGGGGACTCGGTCCACTCAGCCTTGGTCTAGGGTCCAGATTTCTGTTTCTTCAGGACTTCTGCCCAAGTCAGGTACATGCAGCCCCTGGTGTTGCCTCCAGGGACTGGCAAGATGGGGGATCTTTGAGGAAAAGGGTGGAATGGAGAGGCTGGAATTTAAGATGAGAAGAAAACACTGGATGAGGAGGAGGCCCCAGTTGCTGGGAACTCAGGGCTTCTTGGTGGTGGGTCAGGGCAGGATTTGTCCATCGCGATGTCCAGGCCTCTGGCGTTCCTCAGCACACGGAGGCAGGTGTGGGTTAGTGAAGCCTCACCCCAAGCCAGGTCCCCACTGCTGTCTGGTGGAAGAAACCAGCACCCCTGCTGGGCAAAGAGGTCTGGTCCCTGCTTCCTCTCGGGCCCTGACTGGGGGGGTCCGTACCATTAAGTTCTTCCTCTCTGAGGCTTTCCTGGGGCAGCACTGGGAGGCTGTGGAGTTGGAGGGCAGGGAGCCTGAGCCGGGAGACCCCTTCCTGTTCAGGCTGTTGTTCACTGCTGGACACTCGTGGGCATGTGCTGTGGCCACGGGGAGATCATCCACTTCGAAGGTGAGTATCTCCAGCTGAAACATTGGCCCTGGTCTGTGAAGACAGGCCGCCCATCCAAGCTGTGTTCTACCAGTGAGCGGGGCACATGAGAATTCAAACTGCAGGTCCCCAGCTGGAGGGGCAGGTCTCTGAAGATGGGCGCTTGGGCACTCAGGCTCTGGGGTTCAGGGTCCCCTGGGCCCTGGGAGATTTGGATGAAGGATCATGGTGCTAGGGTCACAGGAATATCCCCAGCCACAGGCCTCACATGTCTCTGTACTGTGTTGTATCCAAACAGGGGCAGCACCCTCTACTGTGGCGTGTGTTGCATGGACGTGGTGGCCTTGACCGTGCAGCTCTGGAGTGCCGCGGGACGCAATGGACTCAGACCCACCTCCCCCATCACCCCACGCACAGCAACAGTGTGCACTTTGCACTGGGTCTGCTCGGCTCCGGGTCCGAGTCCAGGGCCCATCCTCGAACCCCTAAGATAGATGGCAGTCCTACTAGCTGGGTGAGTGTGGCCCACCTACCCAGGCACGACCCCAGCCCGCCCCCGGAGCTAACCAGTGTGCTCCCGCAGAATTCATACTGCCCCTCCCTGCCCAGGCCATGCTCCTCAAACTCAAGATCCATTTTACTCTGGCAGACCCACAGCACCTGCAAACAAACCAGGCCTGCCAACTTGGCAAGGTTCCACTTCTCTGAAACTCTTTTGGGACCATCCAGGAAGGCCCCAGCTCACAGATCCCAGGCACATCTATTTCCTTCAGCCTACCCACTTCCAAACCCAGGGGCTGGTCCTTGTAAACCCCCATGCCCGTTCGTCCAGCGGAATCTACCTATGAAGCCATCTTTCTGTGCCCACAAATTCTGATTCTGGAGACATTGGGACCCTAGACTATAGATCAAGACTCAGCCCTAAGAACTCTTCCACTCTCCACATCAAGACCTCTTCACCTTCTCCTACAAGCCCAGCAAGAGACCCAGCCATCCAACCCGATGCCCCAAACCTAGGCCCAACTAGATCCCATCCTTTCCGCACCCTGGTCACTACTTTCTCTCTAGGTCCAGGCGGTCTTTCCTTGGGAGAAGTGGGGTGTGTTTGGGGCCTTCGGATCTGAGCTGGAGGCCTCATGTGATCCAGGAGTCCTGGCTGTCACACCAGACCTTAACCCAGCCCTCTCCCTTCCTTCCTAGGTGTCAGTGGACACAACTTGACTGTGGACTAGGTGTGACCTCAGGCCATCCTGAGTGGGCGTGGAGGCTTCAGAAATGGTCATTAAACTATTTTGCAAAGCTGAATTTGGGGTTCACTGTCCCTTCTATTCAGTCTCTCTTTCTCTACCCGAAGCCTGCTGTAGGTTTCTCTCTTGGACCAGACTTAAATGTCACCTCCAGCTAGAGGAGAAACCAAGACACCGTCAGAGGGGCCCGGGTTTTGTAGGAAAGATTGAGCTGGGAGAGGGAGCGTCTTTGGTCTCTGAAGTCGCCGGGTGCAGTGCCTCCTTCCTGCTCTAGGACCCCCGGCCCTGTGGCACAGCCTTCTCTTCAGTACCCTGCTTTCCTTCCACTGCGTGGGCGAGCATCCGTGACCGTGTCGGGAACGAGCGGAGTCCGTGGGGGCCCTTCCACCGAGACCCTGTGGTCGGGGGTGGGAAGGCCTCGTACACCTTCCGGAAGGCCGTCTCATCCTCGGTCCAGCGGTCTCCGCCCACCCGGGACCAGGAGGCGCATCACGTCCCTCTGAAGCAGGAACCTCCCTGAGGGCGAGGGGGAAGAAAGGCGGGGGTTTCCGAGGGATTCGGGCGGGGCCAGCCCCGCGGCTCCGCCCCGCCCCCTTCGCGGACACGCCCTCCGCTCCGCAGGCGCCGGTGCCTTTAAGAGCTTAGCGTCCCGGCGCGGCCCTGATTGATAAATCCGCGCGCTGCGTCCGCCCGCGCAGATTGCGGCCTCTGCGGAGCCGGCCGCGCGCTCGCCTCCTCGGCCCCAAGCAGCACCCCGGCCGCGCGGCCTCCGCCCCCGCAGCCCCATGTCGGCCGCCCCCGCCTACGGCGAAGACAAGGGCGGCTCCGCCGGCCCCGGGGAGCCCGAGTACGGCCACGACCCCGCGAGCGGCGGCATCTTCTCCTCCGACTACAAGCGGTGAGGGAGCGCGCGGCGCGCCGGCACCATGGACAGCGGCCCGGCCGCGCGGCCCGGAAGCCCGCCCTGCCCCCCCCCCCCCGCCGCCCCGCCGCCCCCGCCGCCGCCGCCCGGTCCCCGCCCTCCCGCCGCCGCCCGACCCTCGCGCTCCTGGGCCCCGCGCCGCGCCCCGCCCGAGGGCCCACCGGGACCTGGGGAGGGGCTGGAGGCGGGGGGGGATGGGCGCACCCTCCCGCCGCAGGCGTGCCCGCTGGGGTGGGTTTGCACGACCGGTTCCCCGCCTTTTTCGCGCGCGGCGAGCTGGCTCCTGAGGACGGCGTGGGAGGGGGCGACCCTGAGGTCCAGCGTGGGGTCCCTCCGGAAAGGCCGGCCCAGGGTGTGACTCAGAACCGCCTCGGCCCGGCCCCTCGTGCAAACCCCTGTGCCTCTCTCTGGCCCCACACTCGCTGCCCCGGGCCGCCCTCCCGCGTTGCCCCTGGACTTCAGCCCCGCCTGGGCTCCCCACTCTTCCCCTCCACCTTGGCCTCATTCGTTGGCTCATTCGTTTATTTGTAAATCCCGAAACCAGCATTTTTCAGGGGCTGTTGCGTCGATTCTCATCCCAGCCACTGTGAATCCAGGCGTGGAGCTGAACCGGCCCCCACCCTCTGGCCGCTCTAGAGGGGAGCCCCGGAGGAGGAATCCGTGTGGGCGGGGTGGGCAGCCGGAGGGGTGCGGAGAGCTGGTCCCCGGCCCTGCAGAGCAGGTAGAGGGGAGAGTGAGGCGCGTTCCAGGCAGAGGAAGAGCTTTTAGGCAGGTGAGGAGACGGAGAGCCAGGTCACAGTTTTGCAGGTGACGGTACCGAAGGCCCGAAACGAATCGCTGT
The DNA here is from genome assembly GCA_017311185.1 of Proteles cristata cristata. Classification (NCBI taxonomy): domain Eukaryota; kingdom Metazoa; phylum Chordata; class Mammalia; order Carnivora; family Hyaenidae; genus Proteles; species Proteles cristata. The sequence goes on along the minus strand of JAESUZ010004070.1, from coordinate 512,729 downwards.
GCAAGGCTCTGGAGTGACCAGAAATGGGGGGGGGAGGTGCCAAGGGGGTGAAGAGCTCTAACCAGGGGTTATCAGATTTGCATTTTAGAAGGATTCTAAGCTGGATCGTGGAGAGGAGATTGAGGTGTGCTGGTTTGAGCAGGAGACAAGAAGGGGGTGTTGAGGTGGGGGGGAAGTGGACATAATGGTGGGCTAGACTATGGGGGGGGCAGAGGATCTGAGGGCTATTGAGGCGGTAGAAGTCACAGACCTGATGATTAATTGGGGGGAGAAGATAAGGATAATACTCAGGTTACTATTTCTTGTAACTGGATAGATGGTGGTTGCTGTACAGTGTGATTGAAAATAAAGATGTTACTTACAAGCAAATTCGGGAAAATAATGGTGAGCCCCACTTTTGACAGGCTGAGATGGTAAACTGAGGGATATTCAAGCCTAGGAGGTAGCTGGATTTTAGGATTTGACTTTTAGAAGAGATTATTAATATATGTGTGTTAATCAAAGCCACAGAAGGAAGTTAAGATAACCCAGGGAGAATAGAAAATGAGTTCAGGGGTGCCTGGGAAGCTCAGTTACTTAAGCGTCTGACTTCCGCTCAGGTCATTATCCCACAATTTGTGGGCTCTCCCCCCCACCATCTGTCTCTCTTTGCTGAGAGCTAGAGCCTGGAGCCTGCTTCAGATCGTGTTTCTCCCTCTCTCTCTCTCTCTCAAAAATAAAGATTAAAAATAAATAAATAAATAAATAAATAAATAAATTAATTAATTAATTAAATAAAATTAGTTTAGACAGCACACAGGTATGAACCCTAAAGACACCTTAGAGATGACCAGAATGCAGGGCAAAGGTGTTTCAAGGTCACTGAGAAAAAAGTAAACCAAAAGCTGGAGGGAAACAACATGTTTCCAGAAGGAGGAAGTCATCAGCAATGTCAACTCAAACAAGGGAAAGAAATCGCGACCACTGATTTCCCAGAGAGCAGGTCAACTCCTCCTTGCTCCATGTCCCACCTCCTGTCCTGGGGACCAAGTCTGGCAAAATCAGAACAGAAGGAGCTCGATTATTTTCCCCCAACATTCTATCATGAACAATTAAACATTTTTTTATAGTTTATTTTTGAGACAGAGAGAGACAGAGCATGAATGGGGGAGGGGCAGAGAGAGAGAGAGGGAGACACAGAATCTGAAACAGGCTCCAGGCTCTGAGCTGCCAGCACAGAGCCCCACGCGGGGTTCGAACCTACGAACCACGAGATCATGACCTGAGCTGAAGTCGGACGCTTAACAGACTGAGCCACCCAGGCGCCCTTATCATGAACAATTTTAAACATACAGAAAAGTTGAGTGCATAATGCGAGGAGTACGTGTACGTGTATGCCCCACACCTAGATCCATCCCTGGTTGATCCTGCTGTATTTGCTTTTTCTAACCATCTAATCATACAGATTTTTTGGCTGAACCATGTAACTTGCAGACATCATGGCCCCTCGGCCCTAAATTCTGATTTTTAAAAAAAAATTTTTCTTTTTAATGCTTATTTATTTTTGAGACAGAGAGAGAGACAGAGAGACAGAATGTGAGCGGGGGAGGGGCAGAGAGAGACCTAGAATCTGAAGCAGTTTTCAGGATCTGAGCTGGCAGCAAAGAGCCTGGATGCAGGGCTCAAATTCACCAACCAGGAGACCATGACCTGAGCCTCAGTTGGTCATTCAGCCAACTAAGCCACCCAGGCCACCCCCTCTTTTCTTTTTTATAAGTTTATTTATTTATTTTGAGAGAAAGAGTGAATGGGGGAGGAGCAGAGAGAGAGAGAGGGAGAGAGAGAATCCCAAGCAGGCTCTGTGCTGTCCATACAGAGCCTGACGCGGGGCTCCACCCCACGAATGATGATGAGATCATGACCTGAGCCAAAATCAGAAGTTGGACACTTAACTGACTGACCCTCCCAGGCGCCCCAGCCCTAAATTCTAATCAGCACCTAAAGCCAGGTTGGAGTGAATAGAGGAGCAAATAGGAGGTGAGTAAATAAAACCTAGCCGATGGGAAATTTGCTTTCAAGAAGTTTGTAAAGGGGAGAGAGAAAGAGTTGCTGAAGGAGAGAATTAGTTCCAGAAGGTTTGTTTATTTTATGTTGTTATTTTTGTTTACTATTAGGGTGGGAGAGCCTGGAGCAATTCTAACTGCTGATGGAAGGAACCAGCAGTGTGGGAGAGGGAGAGGCCGAAGGCGGCCTGGGTGACGCAGGCCCCCCCCCTGCTTGGGGGAGGATCACTCTGCCCCCGGGGACGCGGGAGGGGGGCAGGAGCAGAGGAGACATGGGTGTCTGGAGGTGCAGGGGATTTTATCTAAGGCCTTTCATTTTCTGTGAGAAGCAAGTGTTGAAGTAAGAGCCAGGCGGTGGGTGGGGATTTGAGGCACGTCTAGGGCGTCTGAAGCCACCTGCTCCTGGCAGGGAAGGGGCGGTACGGACAGAAGGCCACCGGTGTGAGTGAGAGGGCGGCCGGAGGGGTTACCTGGGGGGCAGGAGCGGACGTCAGACAAGGCCGACAGGAAGGACCTGGGACCTGGCTCTGGGTTCAGCAGGGTTTCTGGGGAAGAGCTGGGACCTGGCTCTGGGTTCAGCAGGGTTTCTGGGGAAGAGCTGGGACCTGGCTCTGGGTTCAGCAGGGTTTCTGGGGAAGAGCTGGGACCTGGCTCTGGGTTCAGCAGGGTTTCTGGGGAAGAGCTGGGACCTGGCTCTGGGTTCAGCAGGGTTTCTGGGGAAGAGCTGGGACCTGGCTCTGGGTTCAGCAGGGTTTCTGGGGAAGAGCTGGGACCTGGCTCTGGGTTCAGCAGGGTTTCTGGGGAAGAGCTGGGACCTGGCTCTGGGTTCAGCAGGGTTTCTGGGGAAGAGCTGGGACCTGGCTCTGGGTTCAGCAGGGTTTCTGGGGAAGAGCTGGGACCTGGCTCTGGGTTCAGCAGGGTTTCTGGGGAAGAGCGGTTCTGGGGAGACAGGTCCACATGAGGCAGGAGAGCGGAGGTGCAGAGGCGTCCCTTACCTCTGTCTGGATCAGCTCCCCCTGGCCCTCCCCATCGTGAGTGCTCATCTCTGAGCAGGGAGCAGGGAACCAGAGCCTCCTCCCTGCCAGTGTCCGGTTACTGAGTCCTCCTCGGAGGCGGGCCGCCTGGTGACCGGGACAGGCGTCCTCGGTTCCCTGGTCAGCTGGGCCTCATCTCAGAGCAGGACCTGGTGCCCAATGCAGCGACTCCTGCAGCTCCCGGGGGCCGTGGGGAGGCCGGGGGGCAGAGGGGCCCGCGGGGCGGAGCAGGAAGCCGCCAGCCCTGTGCTGGGCCCCGAAGGCGGGCCCCCATCCTGGTACCAAGCCTTGCAGCCGGAGGAGCTCCGGTGGCTGCAGGCCCCAGAGGAAGACACGGCCCCAGAAGCGTCTCTGGAAGGGTCCTGCCCAGAGCCCGGCCAGGGCCAGAGCCAGAGCCAGAGCCAGCCGCTAAGGTACAGAAGAACTCCCAGCGACCGTCACCCCGGTGCCAGGAAGGCCAGAGGCCCAGCCGTGGCGGCTCTCCGCTGAGGCCCCCCCACGCCCCACCCACTCCAGAGGGGGTCCTGGCTGGAGGGGCGTCAGGGGCACCGTGTGGGGGCTGAGGGTGTGAGGGGCGAACGTAACTCCCGCAGCTCTCTGGGGAGGAGGATAGCAGAGTATTTGAGAGTTGAGGTCCCACCTTGACCTTGCCCCCCCTGAGGTCCTGGCTGCAGTGGGCTCCGGGTGAGCTCTGGAGACCGGCTAGAGCAGAGCGTGGCCGCCGTCCCCCGTCAGGTGGGCAGGGACTTGACTGTGTGGTGAGGAGAGGGAGGTGGTGTCAAGGGAGGTGGGCATGTCTGGCTGCCGGGCCATGTCCTACCCCCTGGCTGGCTCTGGCCGCCCGCCACCCCAGTCCCTCAGGCCAGGCTGGGGGGGTGGGGGGAATCAGGTCAGAGCGAGTGCGGTGTAAGCGGATCTGACCACGGGAGGCTAATGTTTCAGGCCTTTAGAGCATTGCCCTGTACCTCCCGCTTCCTTCCCTCTGGGGCACACAAGCGGGTGCCATGAAGATGTGGGACCCGGGGCGGGGAAGGGGGGTCACCTCCCAGGACGGAGCTGCTCTGTTAATGGGCGTTTGACAGTCCTGCCCGTATGTGTGTGCTGTGTACCCGCAGTCCCTCCCTCCCTGGTCCCCCTCTGCCCCCTGGAGCTTGCAGGGCCCTGGGGCGGATGTGCCGGGCCAGGAGGGTGGGGAGAATGGGCGCCCCGGCGCAGGCCCCAGGGCGTGTGCACTTGACACCGACCTGTGGCATTTCTCTGAGCGGTGAGGGCACCGGGGTGTGAGCAAGTCTGCTTTAGAGAACACCCAGAGTCAAAAAGAACCAGGCAAACTCCTGCTGCTCCCCGTGAGGTCACCCCGGGCTGACCCCGCGGAAGGAGGCCGGGGCACCCGTGAGGCTGCGTGCATTCGGTCCTAGCAGCCTGCACTCATCCTCCAGAATCGCAAACAGGAGTCCCCTGGACACTGGGGAGTGAGACCCAGTGACAGCTTTGTCCAGAGGGTGTATGTGTACATGGTGTGTGCTGTGTGCTGTGTGCGCACGCGCGCGTGTGTGTGCACCTGTGTGTGAGTGTGCAAGGTGTGCAGGGTGCATTGTGTGGGATGTGTGTGTCTAGCTGAGGGCGTGGGGGGTATGGAGAGGACTTGTTGGGGATGTGGGTGTCTTTAGGGATGTGTAGTTGAGGTGTGTGTTGATGGATGTGTGGGTTTATGTGGAAAGTGCCTGAATGTGTGGTATATGTGTCTGTGACTGTGTGTTTCTCTGGAGGTTGTGGGTGTGTGTCTGCAGGGTTTTTTTTGTGGGTGTGTGGGTTTATGCATGAATCGTATGTGTCTGGGAGGTGCAGGTGTGTCTGAGGTGTGTGGATGTGTGGATGAGGTGTAGGTGTGAGGGTGATGGGTATGTCTATGGGATGTGGGTGTGTCTGGGGGGTGTGGGAGTATCTGGGATGGGGGTGTGTCTGGGGGTGCAGGTGTGTCTGGGGGTATGGGGGTATCTGGGGTGCAGGTGCGTCTGTGGGGGAGATATGGGAGTATGTGGATGGAGCTGGTGTTGGCTGGACATGTTGGGGTGTGTAGGTGTCTTTGGGTGTGGGTTGACTGTGAAGGCGTGTGTACAGAGGACCTGGATGCGGTGTGTGTCGTATACCGGGGGGCGGGGGGGGGTGCCCGGCTTTCGTTCCTGCTGCAGCCCCAGTGCTGCCCAGGCCCACCTGCATGGTCGGCACCTCCTTCTATAACTCCCCGCCCCTTAGGAATTGGCCACCTGGTGTGTGTTCGGGAGAGTGACAGGTGGTTGTCTTCTGGCCCCAGCTTGGCCATGGGAAAGTACCCTCTGATTTGGGGGGCATCCCCCAAGTGATCAGCATGGCTGGGGCTGGACATCTGCCCTATCTAAGAGCTAGCAGGTCCTCTGTGTTCCGGAAGGCATCATCTTTCTACCTCTCTTTCCATCAGAAAATCTGTTCAGCCAGGACACTTTCTAAACTCCATTTCTTAGCAGCCCTTCCGCCCTTTCTGAGTGTGTGTTAGGCACTCAGGCACCTCTGCAAAATGCAGCCCTAGGAGTAGGCGTGTGCTCTGCGGTTCTCCTCAGCCTCGGCCGCTTACTCTCTCGCCACGTCAGCCACACAGTCACATTTGCCTCTGTGACTCCTGTCATGCTCTTCCCTGCTGACACTGCTACTTCCGATTTCGGGCCTTCTGTTGTTTCTAACTGTTTCACTGATTTTTTTTTTTATATATATATTTTTTATTTATTTCTAGGAGAGAGAGAGAGAGAGAGACAGCGTGAGCAGGGGAGGGTCAGAGAGAGAGGGAGTCACAGACTCTGAAACAGGCTCCAGGCTCTGAGCTGGCAGTCAGCACAGAGCCCGACGCGGGGCTCGAACCCACAAACCGTGAGATCATGACCTAAGCGAAAGTCGGACGCTTAACCAACTAAGCCACCCAGGCGCTTCAACTGATTTTTAATTTCTATCATCGGTGATCCCTTTTTTGCTGGGTTCTCCTGCCTGGGCCGAAAACTGTGGGTTGTCTGAGTATCATCTGGGAGATGGGAGAACAGTGCAGGACTCCACACGCAGCTGCTCACCACTTTTGGAGCTGTCTTGGCAACACATGAGTGTATCCCTTGTCCCACAGCTCTCTGGGCTCTGGATGGACACATTTTTCATGAATTTATTCACAGTTCTCTGTTCACTTCTTTGACTACCAGCCCCTGGACCTCTGAGTATGGGTGGGCAGGTTGTTCACTGCACAAGGGCACTTGGCCAAGGAATGGCAGACTATACTCCATTCACTGAATGGGGAGGAACAGCTCAGGGCTGTGTCCACCTGGAGGGTCAAGTAGATGGTGGACGTGCTTGCAGCATCCCTGGCAGCGAATGCGAGATATAGATCTTACATTGATATCAGTACTTTATTTTGAATATTGCACTTTTATTTGCCATATCCCACATAGTTTCCTTTCCTTTTTTTTTCTCTCTTTTTTTTTAAATATTTTTTTATTCATTTCTAGGAGAGAGAGAGACAGCGTGAGCAGGGGAGGGTCAGAGAGAGAGGGAGACACAGACTCTGAAATAGGCTCCAGGCTCTGAGCTGGCAGTCAGCACAGAGCCCGACGTTGGGCTCGAATCCATGAACCGCGAGATCATGACCCAAGCGAAAGTCAGACGCCCAACCGACTAAGCCACCCAGGCGCCCCAACATAGTTTCCTTTCTGCTGCTATTACAGGCTGGCTTGTGTCCCCTTCAAATTCCTATGTTGATGTCCTAACCCCCACCACCTCAGAATGTGACTGTATTTGGAGAAGGGATCTTTAAAGAGGTGGTTATGTTAAAGTGACATCATTAGGGTGGGCCCTAACCCTAATCCAACCTGGTGTCCTTATAAGAAGAGGAAATTTGGACAAAGGGACCCCCAGAGGGGAGACCATGTGAAGATACAGGAAGCTAGGGGAGCCTGGGTGGCTCATTCAGGTGAACATCTGACTTCGGCTCAGGTCATGATCTCATGGTCTGTGAGTTCGAGCCCAGGGTCAGGCTCTGCACTGCTAGCACGGAGCCTGCTTGGGGTCCTCTTTCTCTGCCCCTCCCCGACTCTTTCTCTCTCTCAAAAAGAAACTTTAATACAAAAATAAAAAGAAAAGCAATTTCACTATTAATATCAGACGCAGGGTTTATTTTGGTGTGAGACGCGCATACAAGTTAAGTTCTTTGCTGCATAGCAATCGTCATAGCGGTGTCTGTTTACAGGAAGAAAAGGTGCTTCCTTCCGTTGGTGAGTTCTTGTTCCTAATGTATTAATTTAGATCCATTTATGAAATTATCCCTATGACCTTTGACTTTCTATTTTTCAACCTGGTACCGTGGGGTTTTTGGCCATTGTCCTGTTGTTTTGTGTTTTGAATTCCAGAAACGTGCGTTGTCTGTCACTGTTCCATTGTTCTCTTCTTTCCCCAAACTATTCTTCGGGGTTTTGGCTGCTACTTCGGGAGGTTTGACAAAATGCCTTCACTGAAATCTCAATAGACATTGCAGGAAATGTATGTACTGGCCTGAGGACCTGTCCTCCCTTGAGCCCTGTGCAAAGGGACACTTATTCAGATCTTCATTTCTTTCTCTCATGAGGGTTTCTTAGCTTCCTGGAATCACTGTCGAATGTTAAGTGAGAGGTTTGGCTTTTGTTGGGAGGCCATCTCGATAGGTTCTGGAGCGACTGGGACCCATCCAGTCCAGTCCTGGAGTTGGGGCCTGGGGACACCCCCGGGGTGGGGCGCCGGCATCCTGCTGTTGTTTTGACCCCACCTCCTTTGCACTGGCTCCAGATCCTTCGCATCTACCCGACTGGCCGTTCTCTGGGCAGAGTCTACACCTTTCCCACCCCAACCCCTTCCTCTTGTCTTCTGGCTCTGGGTCACTGGCTGTCGGGTCTCCCAGCGCCTGCTGTAACAAAGCACCGCAAAGTCGTGACTTAGAACAACACAGCTTTACGGTCTCACAGATCTGGAGGCCAGAAGTCCAAAATCAAGGTGCCAGCAGGCCATGCTCCCTCTGAAACCTTAGGGGGGATCCTTCCTCCCCCCTTCCTAGCTTCTGGTAGTTTCCTGGCAGTCCTTCATGTTCTTTGAAGTGTAGCTGGGTCACTCCAATGCTCCGTCTTCGCATGGCTGTCTTCTTACCAGAATGCCCGATGCGCAGGATTAGGGGCCCATCCTACTCCAGGGCGATCTCATCCTAACGAATTACAGCTGCAGCAACTCTGTTTCCAAATAGGGTCCCGTTCTGGGGTCCTAGGGGTTAGGACTTCAACATATCTTTTTTTGAGGGAGACCCAGTTCATTCAACCCATACCACGGGCTGGCCACATTTCTCCTGACCCAAGTCCCCTGGCCGCATCCCTTCTTTCTGCCTGGATCCTGGGGATGGATGCCCCCAGCCCCACCCTCTTGCCCTCCGCTGACCTCCTGTGCCCCCCCTCCCCCCCCGCAGGCACGATGACCTGAAGGAGATGCTGGACACCAATAAAGATTCCCTCAAGCTGGAGGCCATGAAGAGGATCGTGGCCGTGAGTGGGGGAGGGGCCCCCCTGGTGTGGGGGAGGGATCAAAGAGCCGCTCTTCTGGCCTCCTGGCCACGGACCCCTCCTAAGTGTGGGCCTCCTCCCTTCTCCCCTACCTCGGCCCCCGCCCCCAGATGATCGCCAGGGGAAAGAACGCCTCAGACCTGTTTCCCGCCGTGGTGAAGAACGTGGCCTGTAAGAACATAGAGGTAGGCAGCCCCGGGGGAGGGGTCTCGCGTGCCCACCCCCGCCGGGTAAGCCCCGGCCGGGCGGGGTGCGGAGAGGGGCCTTTGAGCCCCCGGGGCCCGACCTGCTGGGGAGAAGACGCTGTTTACAAGTCCCCGAAGCAGAGGGAGGTCCGAGTGAAGGACCCAGGGCTGCCCGGGATGCTTTCGCGCCACCAGGGCTGGCCGGGGGTGACCTGGGGGTGGGGGGCGTGCTGCTGAGGAGCCTCCTCGCCCAGGTGAAGAAGCTGGTGTACGTGTACCTGGTGCGCTACGCCGAGGAGCAGCAAGACCTGGCCCTGCTGTCCATCTCCACCTTCCAGCGCGGCCTCAAGGTCAGTTGCCCGCCAGCGCGGCTTCCGTGGCTTCCGTGGCTTCCGTGGCCGCCGTGGCCGCCGTGCGGGAGGCGCAGCCCAGGCAGAGGCCTGTGCGCGGCGCTCGGTCTGGAGGCCCCTCCCCGTCTGCCGAGGGCCGGAGGTCAGGGTCAGAGAAGAGGCCCGGTGCTCACGGGGTCTTAAGTGCTGGGGGCGGGGTGGGTCCGGAGCCCACGGCCAAGAATTCTCGAGACGCCTTTGTGCAAAAAGGTGATTTTATGAAAGCGCGAGGGCGGGACTCGTGGACAGAGAGCAGCGCTGGGGCTGCAGGAGTGGCGTGTTGTATACTCTGAAGTTGTGAGGGTAAGGAAAGAGGGACGTTTCCAAAGGGACTTTATTTTTTTTTTTCTTTTTTAATTTTTTAATGTTTTATTTATTTCTGAGAGACCGAGAGCATGAGCAGGGGAGGGTCAGAGAGAGAAGGAGACACAGAATCTGAAGCAGGCTCCAGGCTCCGAGCTGCCAGCACAGAGCCCAACACAGGGCTTGAACTCTGAACTGTGAGATCATGACCTGAGCTGAAGTCGGCCACTTAACTGACTGAGCCACCCAGGCGCCCCGTGCATTAACTTTTAAGTCAGAACCACAGGATCAATCTATCAGTCTATCTAGATTGGCAAGTAACCTTTTGGTTTGAATCAGGGTTAAATCATTTTATAAGAACCATTCTGGAATTTTTTGCACAGACAGATTTATATTTAGCTGTAGTTTCTACAGCCCCTGAATTTCCCCTTTTAGAAAATCAGAGGGGCCCATGGGTAGTTCAGTTGGTTAAGCATCGGACTTCGGCTCAGGTCATGATCACATGGTTCATGGGTTCGAGCCCCGCATCGGGCTCTGTGCTGACAGCTCAGACCCTGGAGCCAGCTTCAGATTCTGTGTTCCCTTCTCTCCCTGTTCCTCCCCTGCTCTAGCTCTTTCTGTCTCTCTCAAAAATGAATAAACATTGGGGCGCCTGGGTGGCTCAGTGAGTTAAGCGTTCGACTTTGCCTCAGGTCATGATCTCACAGTTCGTGGGTTGAAGCCCCACGTCGGGCTCTGTGCTGACAGCTCGGAGCCTGGAGCTGCTTCAGATTCTGTGTCTCCCTCTCTCTCTGACCCTCCTCTGCTCACACTGTCTCTCTCCCTCTCTCAGAAATAAATATAACATTTTAAAAAATTTAAAAAAAAAGAATAAACATTAAAACAAAAAAAACCCAGAGCCCACTTAGTCCTTTCAGTGCAATGATTTCTCTAGAACAGGAGTCGGCAAACTTTTTCTACATCCTGCCAGATAGTAATATAGGCTTGTAGGCCAGATAGCCTCAATCCTGCAGCCACTCAAGTTTGCCCTTGAAGTGTGTGAGAAGCCATATGTGAGTGGGCCTGGCCAGCTTCCAGTACTTTTTGATTTATAAAAAAGGCAGAAGACAGATCTGGCCGAGGGCTGTGGTGTGCCAACCTTTGCTTTAGAACATATCTGCCAGGTCATCTCCAGTGACAGAGATGTCACTCCTTCATAAGGAAGTCGCTCCATTTTCAGACAAACACAACTTTTTTTTTTTTTTTAATTTTATTTCTAGGAGAGAGAGAGACAGCGTGAGCAGGGGAGGGTCATAGAGAGAGGGAGTCACAGACTGGGCTCCAGGCTCTGAGCTGGCAGTCAGCACAGAGCCCGACGCGGGGCTCGAGATCATGAGCGAAAGTCGGACGCTTAACCGACTAAGCCACCCAGGTGCCCCAAACACAACTTTTTTTTTAAAAAGCATTATATTGGGGTGCCTGGGTGGTTCAGTCGGTTAAGTGTCCGACTTCAGCTCAGGTCATGATCTCACTGTTTGTGGGTTCGAGCCCCGCGTCGGGCTCTGTGCTGACAGCTAGCTCAGAGCCTGGAGCCTGTTTTGGATTCTGTGTCTCCCTCTCTCTCTGACCCTCTGCTGCTCATGCTGTCTCTCTTTCTCTCTCAGAAATAAATAAAATGTTAAAAAAGTTTTTTAAAAATGAGTAAAAAGCATTATATTGATCCAAACCTTCATAGCTATAATTTTTAAAATTTATTTCAGACTCAACAAAAGGCACAAAGAATAATAAAAGGAATAGCTATATACCCAGCATAAGAAATGAAACTCTTGTCAACAGCCAAAGCCCCCATGTGTCTTCTCCTGTTTATAATTCATATGCATGTGTTTATTCTTTCGCTGCTTATTTACACGTTTGTAAATAACATGCAGTATTGTTTAGTAAATGGTATCATATGATAGATGTGTTCCTCTAAAATTCATTTTGTTTCTGTTGTTGCTAAAGGTTTTGGGTTCTCCTGCACGTTAGACCCATTCATTTCCATCCATGTTTCTCCCTTCTTTTTATCCACCCAGACTGAGACTGATTTCTTAGCAGCCCGCTAAGGTGGGTGGCTCAGTACAGACAAACCTCCAGTGAGCAGTCAGATAACCCAGGTCTCCCTACATCTTGTCTTTATGCAGTTGGTCCCTTGAATCCCTTATGAAACCGTATTATGTTTTATTTTATGGGTTCAGCATCACATCGAATTCAGGGCAGCTCTAAATCTCAATCTTGTCCTGATTTTGTGTCTTCCTCCAAGATGTTGACGAACTGTACAGACCAGGGCATCAGATTATGAGTCCCGTGGCACGTCATGTTTCCAGGCGACACCGACCTGTTAATAAACCTTCCCCAAGTACAACGTTTTACCACGTTGTGGATACATCTAATTATACAGTCAGCTGGCATTTTCTTATCTTGTTAGAAAGGATCTTATTCAGTAGCAGAGAAAGTTCTTAACACCTTTCATGTGTAAAGGGCTGTGGGGATACAGAGACAAAATAGATATGAATTCTGCTCTTAAAACACTTACATATTAAGTGAAACAAAAGGCCTGCATCAAAAACGGCAGTCCGGGAAGTGCTGAGACTCCCTCCAGTGCCTTGCTGAAATCAAGATACACAGTGTTAATATCGACCAGCCTAGTTACCCTATCAGAATGGAAAATGTGTGGGTTTTTTTTTAGTAGTCTCCTGTGGATCTATAATCATTTCCAAATAAAGGGGGGGGGGGAGAAGAAATACAGGTTATAGCAGTGGATATGATACGATTTGACTGTAAGAAAATACAGACTCTTGCTTTTTAAATAAGTGATTCTAAACCATGTGTTTAAGAATCAATTCTAGAATTTTGATGGGGTTACCATCATCTTCCCCCGTCATTTTGTGGATCTTCTTTCTCCATTTTATTTTATTTCTGAGACAGAGAGAGAGACAGTACAAGAGGGGGAGGCAGAGAGAGAGGAAGATACAGAATCCGAAACAGGCTCCAGGCTCTGAGCTGTCAGCATAGAGGATGACGCAGGGCTCGAACCCACGAACCGTGAGATCATGACCTGAGCCCAAGTTGGACGCTTAACCAACTGAGCCACCCAGGCGCCCCCCTCCATTTTAGAACATCAGCGGAGAGTCTGCTCTTTAGTGTCCCAATACCTCTCTCGCTGCCCATCATTCTGTGAAATTCTCAGCAGGGGCGTCTGGGTGGCTCAGTTGCTTAAGCTTCAACTTTGGCTCAGGTCATGATCTCAAGGCTCATGCGTTCAAGTCTAGCTCTGGTCATGATCTCGAGGTTCATGAGTTCAAGCTGTCAGGCTCTGTGCTGACAGCTCAGAGCCTGGAGCTTGCTTTGGATTCTGTGTCTCTCTCTCTCTGCCCCTCCCCTGCTCATGCTCTCTCTCTCTCTCTCAAAAAGAAACATTAAACAAATTTTTTTTTTAATAAAAAAAAAGACTCACAGCAATTTACAGCTACCGCTGCCCCTCACCTGTGATTACAATACACGGTGTCTAAGGCTCTTCTCAGGTGCGGATTGGAAGGGATAGGAGCAAAGAGGAGAAGCCTGCACACCTATTCTGTTTTAAACGCTGGAGGAAGAGGAAGAACAGCAATTTTTGGGAGGTTGCTGGGAGGAAGGAGTGTTAACCAACTCTTTGGAAGGGAGGCCAGCTTGCATTTGCTGGCAGTCAGCGCTGGCATCAACACAAAGACGCCCACCCCACCCCCCACCCCCATGCAGGGATCAGGAGGTGATTCAGGAACTTTAGGTATTCGGAAAGATTTTTACTCTTCCTGAAAGTGAAGCAAGCCATCGCCACAACTGTTCGGGCCTCAGATGTCCCTAGCAGGGACGGACAGTCAGTTCTCTCATGTAGTACCCCCTCCCCCCAGGTACCTAGCACTGGCACATTGTGCAGGGAGGCAGGGAGGCAAGAACAGGTGGCAGCTAGGGACAGTGAGTTCCACAGGTGTGGCCTTCCCATCAGGCCACTGTGCCCTCTCATGGCTCTGCCTGCACCTCTGCTTTTAGGACCCCAACCAGCTGATTCGGGCCAGTGCCCTCCGCGTCCTGTCTAGCATCCGGGTGCCCATCATCGTGCCCATCATGATGCTGGCCATCAAGGAAGCTGCGTCGGACATGTCACCCTATGTACGGAAAACAGCTGCTCACGCCATCCCTAAACTCTACAGGTATGCCCCAGCCGCGCCCCTAACTCCTCAGGGGAGTGGTTCCCAAGCCCCCGCCCACCCCTGGCCTCTCCCAAGTCTTGCAGATGGCCTTTCATTTATGCTCAGATGGTTTAAGACGGTTTGGGGAAGTGATAGAGATGGAGAACTGTGGTGGTGGCAGCTCACACTTCTTAACAAATAGGTTGGGGTGGGGGAAGTGAGCACAGTCTTGGCAAATATTAGGAAGGTGGGAGGTGGGGGAGGGGCAAATACCTCTTAACAGTTTCTCCTTCAGTTTGGATTCAGACCAGAAGGACCAGCTGATCGAGGTCATCGAGAAACTTCTGGCAGACAAGACCACGGTGGGTACATGGGCGCTCAGGGATGCGCGATGGAAAGGAGACGCGGCAGGGACCCTCTGCCCTTGCGGTTGACCCTCTTGCCACCGTGCGTCCCCCAGCTGGTGGCGGGCAGCGTGGTGATGGCCTTCGAGGAGGTCTGCCCTGAGCGCATCGACCTGATTCACAAGAACTACCGGAAGCTCTGTAACCTGCTCATCGACGTGGAGGAGTGGGGGCAGGTGGTCATCATCAGCATGCTCACCCGCTACGCGCGCACGCAGTTCCTGAGCCCCACCCAGAACGTGAGTGGCCCCGGCCCGGGCAGCGGGGGGGGGGCGGCCGCGAGGAGGTTTCCGCCGCCCACCGTCTTCCCACCTCCCCCGCCCCCCGTCTCCGCCTCCAGGAATCTCTGCTGGAGGAGAACCCGGAGAAAGCCTTCTACGGCTCGGAAGAGGACGAGGCCAAGGCCCCGGGCTCGGAGGAGACGGCCACCTCCACGCTGCCCGCCCGCAAGCCCTATGTCATGGACCCCGACCACCGGCTGCTGCTGCGCAACACGAAGCCGCTGCTGCAGAGCCGCAGCGCCGCCGTGGTCATGGCGGTGGCGCAGCTCTACTTCCACCTGGCGCCCAAGGCGGAGGTGGGCGTCATCGCCAAGGCGCTAGTGCGACTGCTGCGCAGCCACAGGTGCGGCCCGCCCCGCCCACACCAGGGGCTGACCCGCCCCTCCCCGTCCACATGGGGGAGTGGTGGCTGGCCCGCCCCGCCCACGCCAAGGGCTGACCCGCCCACGCGGGGGCGTGGTGGCTGGCCCGCCCCGCCCACACCAGGGCTGGCCCTCCCGCCCGCCCGCACGGGGAGGGTGGCTGGCCCGCCCCGCCCACGCCAAGGACTGGCCCGCCCTGTCCCGTCCCGCCCACACGGGGCGTGGTGGCTGGCCCGCTCCCGCCACGCCAAGGACTGGCCCGCCCCGGTCCCGTCCCGCCCACACGGGGCGTGGTGGCTGGCTCGCCCGCCTACCAAGGGCTGGCCCTCCCCCGCTCCACCCACACGGGGCGTGGTGGTTGGCCCGCCCCGCCCACATCAGGGCGCTGCCCCGGCCCGCCCCGCCCACGGGGAGGCCCGGCCCGCCCACGCGCGACTGGCCCACCCCCGCCCGGCCCACACGCGTGGTGGCTGGCCCGCCCGCCCACGCCAAGGACTGGCCTGCCCCGGTCCCGCCCGTCCGCCCCCACGCCACGCTCACGGGGGCGTGGTGGCTGGTCACCACCAAGGGCTGGCCCCCCCGCCCGCCACACGGGGGCGTGGTGGCTGGCTCGCCCCGCCCACACCAAGGGCTGGCCCTCCCCCCGCCCCGCCCACACGGGGAGTGGCTGGCCCGCCCGCCCACCAAGGGCTGGCCCGCCCCGGTCCCGCCCCGCCCACACGGGGGAGTGGTGGCTGGCGCACCCCGCCAGCACCGTGGTCTGTCCACACCCGGATGGGTGGGCGGGTCCTGCCAGCGTCTCTCCCACCCTGGGTGCACCCCGCCGCCCCGTGCCCTCCCCCACCTCTCCACTCTGTACCAGCCTCTGTCTTGCCCTCCGACTGGTGCCTACCCCACGCTCCTATTTGGCCCGCCTCCCTTCCCTCCACCTGCTGCCCCTGGTCCCAGTGGCGGGGCCAGATACCTCTGTCCTGTCCTCTCCGTAGTGAGGTGCAGTACGTGGTGCTCCAGAACGTGGCCACCATGTCCATCAAGCGCCGGGTGAGCAAGTGACCGAGCCTGCCCTCGCAGTCCGAGGGGTGGCTCCTGCGGGTGCAGGGTGGTGTTGGGGACCACTGGGGACAGGCAGGATGGGGAGTGCTCAGCTGTGCAGGGCATGGCAGAGGGGAGACCCCAAACGCGGGAGACGCAGGGCCTGGATTCTGAGGGCACCGAGGGAGGAGAACTTGGTGAAGAAAGACCCGGTCAGATCTGAGAGGGGGGTGGGAAGGGCAGTGACGAGGCGGGAAGGATTCGGGGCCCCGGATCAGGAGAGGTGGGGTAGCTCTGGAGAAGCCTCCGTCTGGGGCTGCTTCTCTCGCGCCAGGGTATGTTCGAGCCCTACCTGAAGAGCTTCTACATCAGATCCACCGACCCCACCCAGATCAAGATCCTGAAGGTGAGTGATGGACAGAAGTGCCTGATGCCTTTCCACCCCCTTCCTGCTCCCGCCAACCCACTCGGATATCCACAGTGGTCACCTTGGTGCCCACCTATTTCTGGGGCTGGGCCAGTGGCCACTCCAGCCAAGAGTATTTGCTCAGGAAGCCAAGTTAATGGGGGTGGGGCCAGGGGAGGAAACTGCCCTTTGCTTATGATCCAATAGACATCTGTCCCTTTTCACACGTGAAGAAACCTGATTTTCATAATAACCTCAGGAAGTGTGCATTATCTCCATCTTATAAAAATGTAGACCCACGGAGGTGAGGCGCTACCCCAGAGTCAGTCCTGTTGACTCGAAAATTCATACTTTGCCGGCAGCACTCTCCTGTCTTGCACCCAGTGTTCTCGCCCCCACATGTCTTCCCCCTGAGGCTTTTATGCAAACACACACTCACAGAAAAAGTGTCAGAAGCCCATACCCACATTCCATTCCTGCTCTACCTTATTGAGAACTTCCGCAGCAGTTAATTGTGACCCTCTGAACATCTACCGTGTATCAGTTACAGCTAGATCTAGGGGTGCGAGCCACGGCAGGCTCATCAGACACCTTGCCTTTGGGGAACTTACAGTTCAGTTGGGGTGAGGAGGAGACATTGAGCAGCCAATCCCAAACAAGTGTAGAAAGCCACTTGAGAAATATGGTAAGAAAGAGAAGTGCAGAGGGCTGTCAGAGCATAGACTAGGAAAACCTGATCTAGTCTTATGTCGGAGAAGCTCTCCTCCGGGAGGCAAGGCTTGAGCTGAGGCCTGAGAAGTGAACGTGAATTGTCTAGGCAGATACAGGGGCAGTAATGGCAAGAACTGCTCCCGTGGAAGAAACAGTACATGCAAAGGACCTGAGGCAGGAAGTGGTCTGACAGGAAGCTGGTATGACTGGGACACAGAGAGCAAGGGGGAGACTGGTGTGAGAACAGAGGTAGGCAGTGGTCAGATCCTACAGGGATTTACAGACCATGGTAAGGACGTTGCTCTTTAGCCTAAAAGCAACAGGAGGCTTTGTTTTCAACGGAGGCAGAGAAGTGACAGGATCATACTATGAGCGTCCTCTGTCAGGGCACTCACTTAAGAGGCAAACTGGTCCTCCTGCCTTTTGGGCAAGTTCCCCAATCTGTCATTTCCTTCATCAGCTTAAGGCTGGTACGGGGCATCCGTAGAAGTGTTTTCCGGTCTGTGAAGTGTGTTTGGAGTGAGGGGTCATGGAGGCATGGAAGGCCCGCGGGCCACCCTGCCCGTTTGTTGTCTCCCTGCAGCTGGAAGTGTTGACCAACCTGGCCAATGAGACCAACATCCCTACTGTCCTGCGGGAATTCCAGGTAGGGGCCGGGCCAGCTCCCAGCCGGAGGGGCCCCGAGAGGTGCCCGCAGCTCCCTGTGCTCAGTGAGAACCGGCCCGAGGGGTCCACCTTCTCTTAGGAGCCCAAAGTGGAGAAAGTGTTGTCAGGCCCCTCCCTGAGCCTTCCGCCGGCTCTGGCCTCAGCGAGTCACTGCACGGTGGCCAAGGGCTCACTCTCCCAGAGTTCAGCCTCTAGCACGATGAGTGATTGAATGAGGGGGGACGGGCCTCCCTGAAGGCCACTCACAAGCCCACGGAATCACTGAGGGGCACTGCCTGCTGGAGGTCACTGCGTTGTGGTGTCCCCCAGACCTACATTCGCAGCATGGACAAGGACTTCGTAGCGGCCACGATCCAGGCCATCGGACGCTGTGCAACTAACATCGGCCGAGTCCGTGACACCTGCCTCAACGGCCTGGTGCAGCTGCTGTCCAACCGCGACGGTCAGTGCTTGTTCGCGTGTCCGACCTGGATGACCAGAGGGTGCGCACCTGTCTGTCCAGGCACAATGCATATTCGTCCCTCTGTCCCTCCATTAGTGTGTGAAGTGTTCCCACGTCCCCGAGGGCCACCGGAGGAGTGCACGGGGTTGTGGAAGAGAGCCAAGGGTCTGGGGGCATGGCACGGGCGTCCGTCGGCCTGCGTGTGGTCACCTGACTGTCCTGGGCTCCCGTGCCCCCTTCCCGCCCCGCAGAGCTGGTGGTCGCAGAGTCGGTGGTTGTCATTAAGAAGCTGCTGCAGATGCAGCCGGCACAGCACGGAGAGATCATCAAGCACCTGGCGAAGCTCACGGACAACATCCAGGTGAGGAAGAACCTCCTGTTGCCCATCGCCCCATCCTGGCGTCCTTCTCATGATTTTAAAAGCCTGTAATTAGACGCAACAGCCTTAATAGAGTCACCTTTCACACCTTCCGTGCTGGCTCTGCAAGGGTCTGCAGGTGGAAAAAGGGAACAGATGGGACCAGGTGACCCTGACTTGTTGCCCAAGATTTGTGGGTCCCTTGCTGAGCTCCCTGGCCTGTGCCACCGCTCGTGTTTTCTCTAAAGCTCTGGCTGAGGGTGGCCGAGGGTGCACTGGAAAGGCCTAGTGTTTTGCTGTTGCACCGGTAAGTTGAAGTGGTAAGATAAGACATTCCTTGAAGGTCCAGGAAGAATAGCGTGGAACTACAACACAGAGGGCACAATGGATCTAGAAAATCAGTCTGTTAGACAAGACCAGGACTGACTTCGGGGTTTGAAAGCCTTGCGCATGCTAGTGAACCCCAAAGGCAGAGCGGGGATGCCACTCAGGAAATGCCCACCTTCTACTCTCCGTCCCACAGGACGGGGGCATGAACCCCACAGTTCCCAGCCCAGCACGCGGGAGGAATACCATTTCCCTGGCAGGCCACGCGCCCGCCCACATTTCCATGTGAACCCCAGTCCTGACTCCTCTCGCGCACCCATAGGTGCCCATGGCCCGGGCCAGCATCCTGTGGCTCATCGGCGAGTACTGTGAGCACGTCCCTAAGATTGCGCCCGACGTCCTGAGGAAAATGGCCAAGTCCTTCACGGCAGAGGAGGACATTGTCAAGCTGCAGGTCATCAACCTGGCAGCCAAACTCTACCTGACCAACTCTAAGCAGGTAAGGATTGAGAGATGCCCCCTAAAACACCCTGGGCCCCAGAAACGGTCCAGGGAGCAGTCAGTGGGCCCTCACCAGGTAGGTGTGAAGTCCAGCATGTCTTTCTGATGAGAGAGTTCAGGGCAAGGATCTAGTCTCTCCCTGTAACCCATCCCTCAGTGTCCACAGCTGCTCTGAGGACCCAGGGGCCGGGTAGGGGTGGTGGCCATAGTTGAAGAGGCTCTCCTGGGCGGCTGTGACCTCCGGTCTGCCTATGGGAATGTTCTACCTGCCGCCTTTGGAATAATGGGACCTTAAAGACCACGGCTGGGTGGGATTGAGAGAGGCTAGTGATGACAAGCACTGGTGGGAGAACATATGTCCCAGGAGATGTGGCCTGTCCTTCTTCCCAAAGCATGGTGATGTTTGGCCAGTGTCTGCCAGAGAGGACAAATCTCTGCATGGTCAAGGGCATGGCTCAACTAAGGGGAATATCAGGATATTAAAAGCCTCTTGAGTGTCTAGCAGCTCCTGAGATGGTCCCAGGAGATTCTCCTGAGAATCAAGTGTAATGTGCAGAGCTTAAAGGGGCTGGAGACGCCGGCGCCATGGCAGTTCCCACACTCACTGCCCCACTTAGCGAAGGGAGGTAGAGGTTGGCAAACTATATTGCTGGTGGAGCAAATCTGGCCTGCTGTCCGTGTTTGTAAATAGTTTTATTGGGATGCAGTCATGTTCATTCATTCGTTTACTGTCTATGGAGGCTATTGTGTTACAACAGCAGAGTTGACTAGTTATGAGAGTCTATACGGTCCACAAAGCCTAAGATAGTTACTCTCTGCCCTTTCTAGAAAAAGGCAGGCGGATTGTGGACGCCCCTGGAGATTGTGACGCCCCTGCTGGCCTGCAGGTGGCCGCTTTGCCATCCCGTGGAGTCTTTAGATGGGAGCACCTGTGCTTCGTCAGTGGTTCCTTTGACCCACGGGGGCTAGGGTGGGCCCCGGGACTCGAGCTGGGCAGGCAGGGCCATCGTGGGCTGGGACACTCGTCAGGAGTTGGAAAGAGTAGCACTCGCCCACGGAGCCGTGAAGGGCCGAGTCTGCGGGCATCAGTATTGTGGGCGAAGCGGGTTGCAGAGAGAAGTCTGGGGAAGCGTTCAGTCACTGAACAAATATCTGTGTGCCTCCTTTGTTCGGAGGGGAGGAAGGAACAGGTGCGAGGAACGTCTGACACGGCGCAGCCATGTGGGCGGGGAGCCACCCAGATAGGCTGAGGTCCGAGCAGGAGCCCTGAGCCCCGGGATGGTGCTGCGTGACGTCCGCGTGCTCGCGTGGGCCTGGGCGTGTCCACATGGCATTTCCCCGCGTTGTCACTCTTAGCTACGTGTGCACTTGTTTCATTGCTTTATCTGGCGTGTGTTTCCTCCGTGCCTGGCACGGAGTCGTGTCCTGGGACAGTGACCATCAGTGACTGGCCTCCAAATGCTCAGAGCCGAGGTGGGGAAATAGTACATAGCACAGAGCCATGAGGACTGTCGTCAGGGTTGGCACAGAGAGTGTGGGCATGTCCGGCCGAACTCTTCTCCCTGACAGGACACAGGGGTCCCAGCCCCAACAGGGCACGCAGGGTAGGCTGTTCGGGCAAATGGACACGGACCTCCGGGCACCTTTGACCTGGAGGTGGGTCCTCCCAGGCACAGGCCCTTGAGGATGGTTCTTTGATTCAGTCAAGGGAGCTCCCTCCCACCCTCCCCTTGTCCGTTTTTTCTTCCCAGCCTGTTCTCAGAGTGGTGGAGAAGAGGGAACCCTTGGCATACCGGGAGAGAGGAGGATGTTCTTGCCAAACAGTGGGGCTCCTTCCCCTCCCAGTATCGCGGGTGACATTCTGGGCCTGCTACGGGCCACAGCACTCCCAGCTGTTCCCAACTTACTGCTCTCAGCGCGTGCCAGATCCCGGCCCCGGCTGAGGCCTAGGGGATGGCCGAGATGAAGCTCTGCCCCGCTCTGGCTTAGCAGATAATCCAGTTCCAGGCCAGAGGCCACAAAAGCTCTGATAAAAGATGCACTCACAGAAGGCTTGAAGTGAAGGTGGTCATTACACCTGGGGGTGAGCTATGGCACCCGAGGGCAGCTGCCTGGAGTTCTTTTGGGCGTGAGTTTGCCTTTCCTATATGTCAGGCGGACGTGTGGGAGGAGGCTCCGCTGCGGGCCTGGTGGGGGCTCAAATCTGGCCTCTGTAGTGGGTGGAAGATTTTGATAAAGTTCTGGAGAATTAAAAGAAAAGTTAACTTTTTTAAAATATGAAAGTAATGCTTGTTCATCATAATGCATTTGGGAAACCTAGAAAAATAATAATTAAAAGTTTAAATTAGCCATAGGTCTACCACTTAGAAAAGACCACCATTAATCTTGTAATTTATTTCCTTAGCTTAAAAAAAAAAACACATTTCTGGTCCCTGTAAAAGTCACCCAGGAGTTGCACATCTGTGTCTTCTTTAATGTATTAACTTTTTAAAAATGTTTTTATTTATTTTTGAGAGAGAGAGCACAAGCAGGAGAGGGGCAGAGAGAGAGAGACACAGAATCTGAAGCAGGCTTCAGACCCTGAGGTGTCAGCGCAGAGCCTGACGCGGGGCTCGAACCCATGAACTGCGAGCTCCAGACCTGAGCCACCCAGGCACCCCCGTGTTAACTTTCTCATTTCTGTTTCTTTCCGATGCGTTCATAGTTAGAAAGTTGTTTCCCCACTGATGTATCAATTAAATATTTCCCCTATAATTTCCTTTAGATTTTTTTCCTATTTGTATATTTTTTAAATCCATCCTTGTTTTCTCTTGCTGTGTAGTAAGTTACCGTAAACTTAGTGACTTAAAACAACATGCTTATTTTCTTGCAACTTCTGTGGGCCAAGGGTCTAGGCCTGGCTTCATTTGGTCTTCTGCTAGGCTTTGGTTGAGATATTGATAAAGGCTGGACTCTCCTCTGGAGGCTTTGCCGGGAAGGGTTCACTTCCGAGCTGGCACGGTTGGTGGTTGGATGCAGTTCCTTCAGATGGTGGGATTGAGGCCCTGGCTTCTGGCTCGCTGTCAGCTGGAGACTACCCTTGCCAAGGGGGTCTCCCAACATGGCTCCTTATTTCTTCAAAGCCACAAGGGAAAAACCCTTTAGAGCAAGTCTTTTTTTTTTTTGATGTTTGTTTATTTTGAGAGAGAGGAAAGAGAGAGAGTGCAAGCTAGGAAGGGGCAGAGAGAAAGAGAGAATCCCAAGCTATCAGCACAGAGCCCAATGCAGGGCTCCATCCCACAAACCATAAGATCATGACCCGAGCCGAAATCAAGAGTCGGATGCTTAACCACCTGAGCCACCCAGGTGCCCCTCGAGCGAGTCTTAGAAAATGAAACGTAACTGTGGGATTCTGTTTCACCCCCATCACCTTTGCCATAGCGTATTGGTCAGAAGCAAGCTTCAGGTCTTGCCACACTCAAAGAAAGGGGATTACATAAGGAGCAGCACCAGGAAGCAGGGATTGTGGGAGAGGACCTTAAAATTTGTGCCACATCCTTCTAGAGCTTATTTTTATACGTGAGGTCAGGATGTATTTTGCTTTACTTTTTTGAGGAGCCAGTTTCCCAGTATGATTTAACAGGTGGTTGCCAGGTAGCAGGTGTGTTGGCATCAGTTCTTGAAAAGGAGCCCATGTGGGGCACCTGGGTGGCTCAGTCGGGCTGAGGGTCCAACTTCGGCTCAGGTCATGATCTCATGGTTCATGAGTTTGAGCCCCGCATCGGGCTCCGTGCTGACAGCCTGTCAGTGCAGAGCCCACTTCAGATCCTCTCTTCCTTTCCCCACTTGTGATCTCCTCCCAAAAAAATAAATATTGAAAAAAAAAGGAGTCGATGTTCCTCACTTAAAATTCTCCCCTGGAAGAATTCCCACCAGTCGTGGGAACCTTGTTCTGTCCTTGGTGCGCTGAGGCGTGACTCAGAGACCCTCTTGAGCCGCCCGTAAATCCTGCACAACCCGGCTGAGCGAGGTGAGGGTCTTGGTGGCGCAGACTGGATGCTGTGATTTCTGATGAATGGGTTCTTGGGGTGGAGAAGGGGAATGAATTGTTATAAGCAAATCTTGCAGCGTTGAGGTGGGTGAACCAGCCCCTTCCTGTGTTGGTTGCTGATAGGCTGTTGAGTCTGTGGACAGATGAGCCAAATCTTTAACACTTCCTTCTGGATCCAGGCAACGACGTGGGGGAGGGCAAGGGTCTGATCAGCCAGCTGGGAAGTCTGTAGAGGGAAATCAGCAGCATCTTGATGCTGGACTGTGTTGGGAAGGGCATCCGGCCGCCATGACTAGTTAGATGATGTCTGGCCCAGGGAGGGGAAGGTCTGTGATGAAGTCCATTGCAAGGTGTCCTACCTAGGAGAGTTCGGAGTTGAGAGTACTTTTCTGCGATGGGATCAGTGTTGCAGGCTCTCCGGTTGCCGGAAGGGACTGAGCTGAAGGCGAGGACGCCGAAATCCCTGTGGCCCATGCTGTGGGTACGAGAGAGTCACAGTGGCTTTCTAGTCTTGCCACAGCAGCGGCTCTGATTCTGGGTCAGCATCTGGGAGCTAAACCTCATGGGTGTCTTCCTGATGCTACCAGTGGGTTACCTGAATCGGCCATGTCCATGGCTGGACGTCCATAAGCCTCACGAAGACCAAGGTTGGTTCTAGACTCCTCTGTTGAGTCCTGCTGCCCCAGGCAGTCTGGCTGTGCGGCCATGAGATGCATGTACTTGGTGGTTCTGTCTCGCTCATAAGAGATGGAGACCTGGATGGGGGCCCCCCCCTTACGTCAGCAGGTAGGCAGTGCGGGGGAGCAGGTGGATTGCCGGCTCCACAGGCCCAGGCCTAGAAGCAGCACTGACTGGCTCCTTAATCTGAGAGAGGTCACTTCTGACTTGGCTTCTCTTCTGTAAGTGGGAGCAATCGCATGTACCTCTTGGAATGCTTGTGGAAGTTACATGAGATCGTGTGAAGCTCCTTACGCTTAGCACTAGAATGACAGCTGCTACCTGTCAGGTCCTAAAGGCAGGTTAGAGCAGGCCAGGATCAAGGCAGAAGTCAAGATTTGGGGTCCCGGGATGTGGAATTCTTGATTGCAGACAGTGGACCCCACGTGACTCCAGCAAACCCACAGGCAGCTGCAGTTTGCTCTGATCTCATCAGAACTTTTCAGGGCAGGTCATGGCCTCTGAGACTCTGGGCTGCTCAGAATGTACCATGTGGATCAATGGGGCGTGAGGACAGCCCCTCCCAACGGGATCCCCATGTGTCCCCTACCAACACCTTCTTTTGTCTAGTTTTCTTCTGTGTGGTGGGGGCTGGGAACCCTGAGGTTTCTAGCAGAATGTTCCAGACCTCAACTCACCCTAGCATCCCAGAGTAGAGAAACTGGCCCTGCCTGGAGGAGGGGTAGGAGCTGGGCCTGGGGCAGTGGGGACCTCAGACTTGGGAAGAATGGAGCTCATGGCCAAGAGGGAGGAGATTCCAAAGGGGCCGCCTCTTGAGCCCGGCCTCAGCAGCTGTCGGAGCCGGGGTTGGGAGGCAGAGTCAGGGCCAGGGACCGGAGAGGAAAGGCAGGGGTTGGGAGGGCAGGGGGGAGAGGAAGTGGGTGGAGGCAGCTGCCCATCAGCGGGGAGAGAGGCACCGCGTGGAGGTGGGGGCTTACGGAACCCGCTGCAGGCCCCGTGTGTCCCCGCCCTCTCTGACCATGGCTGACCCACCTCTCGTCCTCCAGACCAAGCTGCTGACCCAGTACGTGCTGAGCCTGGCCAAGTACGACCAGAACTATGACATTCGTGACCGAGCGCGCTTCACCCGGCAGCTGATCGTCCCCTCGGAGCAGGGTGGGGCCCTCAGCCGCCATGCCAAGAAGCTCTTCCTGGCACCCAAACCAGCCCCAGTGTTGGAGTCATCCTTCAAAGGTGGGAGCTGAAGTCAAGGGTAACCTGCGGGGAGGGGGAGGTAAGGAGGGGAGCTGGCAAGGACCCCAGACCATATCTTCCCCCTGAGGTCCCAGTCTTAGCCAGACATCAGAACTTCAGGAGAAGTGCCAGTCTCGCTGCCCCCCAGCCCGCCCCTCCTGCAGCACCTGGGGCTTACTCACCCGAGTCCCTGCTCTCCCAGCCAGCATGGCCCTGCTCCTCTCTTATCTGGCCCCCAGTCCACCTCCCTCCCCGAGCCAGCACTATGTATCAAGATTTACATACCGAGGACCCCGGAAGGCAGGAAGTCAAACTGCATTCAGAGGAGAGGTATATATTTGTAAGAGTCCTGAGAAGGAAGTTGCCGGTGCTCTGGGCTGTCCCTGGAGCTCAGCCCAAATGCTGGGCCTTCAGCCTTGCCTCTGTCCTTGGGCTCCTGTGATGGGGCCCTGAGAGAGGCTGGGAGGGCACAGTCGCCCAGGTGGCTCCCTGGACCTCGGAATCTATACAGGAGTGGAGCCTTCCTTCACAAAGCTCGGTTCTCCTGGGTCTTTTTGTTCTTTTTTTTTTTTTCCTTCCCTGGACCTCTGGAATGGGGAGATTCTGAGGGATGGGGTGGATTTGAACATCTCCCAGGAAGGAGGAAGTCCCTTTCTCCTCCCCAACCCCATCCCCACTCCCAAGTCTCCAATACCACGGGCTGGACCTCTGGCTTTGACTCCTTCCCACCCCCATTCAGACTGCTCAGCCCTCCCCACAGGGTCCAGAGCCTGACCAGGCATGCCTTCCCCTCCTTGCCCCGCCTGGCCAGCCTCTTCTCCACAGCTGCTGTCCTCAGCCCATCTAGGCCTCCTTCCCGAGCCGGGCCGTGCTGAGGCACACGGCCCCCGTTGCCCTGAAGAGAAGCCACCCTCATATGTCTGCCTCCCCATGAGGCAGAACCACGCAGATGGGCCTGGAGCCTCTCTCCGCACCATCACCCTGCCCTCCCCGCAATCCCTCCTGCGCCCACCCCTCAGCCCCTGCTTGAGCCAGGCCGGACAACCTTACCTTCCTGGCGGCGGACCTGAAGGTGCCCTCAGGGTGGAGGAACCCGAACAGGACACACCCACCCCTGCTGTCCACCTCTATAGGGGGTCCCAGCCAGAATCACGCCTCCACCTGGGAGACAACCCCCAGGGCATTTCCTAACCCCACCACTGGGCTGACCTCTAACCCTGCCCCCAGACCGGGACCACTTCCAGCTGGGCTCATTGTCCCACCTGCTTAATGCCAAAGCCACGGGCTACCAGGAGCTCCCAGACTGGCCAGAGGAGGCCCCAGACCCATCTGTGCGAAACGTGGAGGTCAGCAGGGTGAAGGGTTCGATTTGTGCGTGTGTGGCTGGCAGAGAGCCCGGCAGTGCGGCCCACCCTCCTGACACCCTCCCCCCACGCAGGAAGAAGATCTGTCCCTTATTGAGACCCACGTGGGCCTGTTGGGCGAATACACGGAGGTCCCCCTGCCCGTGTGCCGTGTGCCCCCTGCTTTGTGTGTAGTGCTGCCCCTTTCCCTCCCCCTTGTGTGAGCAGCATCTCTTCCCCCTCATCCTTCCCTCTCAGAGACAGGCCCCAGTAGGGCCCAAGAAGAGGCAGGGTGAGAGGCAAAGAGGCCCGGTGCTTTCTTTCTTCCTCCCCAGCCATGATTTAATGCTCGTCTCGCCCCACCCCCATTTCCAGGTACCGGAATGGACCAAGTGCTCCAATCGGGAGAAGAGGAAGGAGAAGGAGAAACCCTTCTATTCCGACTCAGAGGCGGAGTCAGGCCCCACAGAGTCTGCAGACAGCGGTGAGGAGAGCGCCAAGCTGGGGACTCTGTGCTTCACATGGTCTCGTGTGCCCACGGGGTCGTACCCTGGCTTGTGTGCACCGGGTTGTGAGTCAGTAGACCGGAGGGATTTTGTGTCCCGTAAGCGTCCACCTGTCTCCTGGTTGGTGCGGTTGGCGTCTGGGGCAGGGGGCCGCTCAGGGGGTTGCAGGTTCAGTGCTGAGCCAAGCTAGGAGCCCAGGGCGCCTGCTCTGGACCCAGGAGGTCTGCACACAGGGAGGGGCCTGAGACCGTTCCTCCACAGACCCCGAGTCCGAGAGTGCCTCGGACAGTAAGAGCAGCAGCGAGAGCGATTCCGGGGAGTCCAGCAGTGAGTCTGATAGTGAGGACCAGGCGGAGGAGAAAGGGAGGAGCAGTGAGAGGTAAGAGGGGAGCCAGCCAGATGGCTGGGCGGGGGTGGGGTGGGGGTTTCCTCCGGAAGAGGAGGGGGATGCTCAGCCATAGCCACTCTAAGAGCCCCTGATCTGCTGGGGCCTGCAGCCCCCCAGTGCACTCCCAGGATGACTGCCATGGCTGGCTGCAGGGGTCTCCGTGCTGGGCCTGCCCCTCGTGGGAGCAGTGGGGAGAAGCACTGGGGGGCAGGGACCCAGGCCTGTTTAAAGCTCTCACTGGGGCCCAGACAGAGGAGCTCAGCTGTGCCCTACTGGCTCGGGCTCCCTCCCCGCCCCTGACTTTCCCAGGCTTTTCCTGCTCTTCTTTGAGGCAAGGGCAGGTGTGTCCGGGCTGGCCCTGAGCCCCATTTGCCCGCTTTCCTCCAGTGAACAGAGTGAGGAGGAAGGTGAGAAGAGGAAGATGAAGAAGAGGAAGAAGGTGCCCGAACGCCAGGGAGAAGGTTCATCCTCAGAGGAGGGCAGCGATTCCAGCAGTGGTTCATCAGAGTCTGAGAGGACATCAGAGACAGAGGAAGAGCAGGCGCAACCTGCCCCTTCGAGGAAAAAAACAGTGAGAGCCTTGGGGTAGAAAGGGGGCTGGGCCTATGGGCCAGGGGCTTCCCTACATCCTGAGACGGGCCAGTCATCTCCCCACCGTCTAGAATAGGCCATGGCATCATCTACCCAACCCAGAACAGGCCAGGTGCTCTCCTCACCTGCATCCCATTTTTCCCTTTCAGCTTCCCAGTGGCAAAAGCGCCCCGGTAGCCAAGGAGATCTCCCTGCTTGACCTAGAGGATTGTGAGTTTGGGGGAAGATCTTGGGAAGGTGGCTTAGGAAGGTCCGTGGGAGCTCTGGGTTAGGTTGCCCAGGGCTCCGGGGCAGGGGAAGCAGACGGGACACACTTTTGGGTCCTAGAGGGCAGCAGGACAGCCTCCCCAGGTGCTGGCGTTGGGATATAGGAGCCGGTATTCCCAGTAAGAGCCCCCAGGGTGCCCCGTGCTCCGCTGTCCATGGTGCTGAACTGTCTGCTCCCTGAGTTCTGGGTCCCCTGCTCAAGCCAAGCCAATTCCACGTTGCCTCCCTCGTCATGGCCTTCCTCATCTACTCCCACAGTCACCCCTCCCAGTGTCCAGCCTGTGTCTCCCTCCACGATCGTCTCCACCAGTCTGGCTACTGACCTGGAGGGCCTGACGCTCACAGACTCCCCGCTGGTGCCCTCGGTGAGTGGGATGGGGAAGGGCACATGTTTGGGGTGCATCTGACAGTGTGGATTTGTTGGGGGGGAGGCGTGATGTAGGGGATAGCTTTGAGTCCCCACTGCTGGGTGAGCCCCGGTGAGGACAAGACAGGGACAGGCGCTCTCCTTGTTCGTTTCCTTACTGGTCCTCCTCCCCTCCAGCTGCTGAGTCCAGTGTTAGGTGTTGGGAGACAAGAACTGCTCCATCGTGTAGCCGGCGAGGGGCTGGCTGTGGACTACACCTTCAGTCGCCAGCCTTTCTCTGGGGACCCCCACATGGTATCTGTGCACATCCACTTCTCCAACAGCTCTGATACCCCCATCAAGGGCCTGCACGTGGGCACCCCCAAACTGCCCGCCGGCATCAGCATCCAGGAGTTTCCGGAAATTGGTATGGAGGACCTTGGACATAGTAGAGAAGGGGGCTTCTGGGCAGCGTCAGTCTTTCTGTAGCTGCTGATGCTCTCTCTGTGCCAGGCCAGGCCATGAGGGCACAGAGAGGACATCTAACATGATCGCGTCCTAGTAGGCAATGCAGACTAGGAAACAAGTGTGTCTGTATCAGGGCAGACGGTGCTTGAGGCAGACAGTATGGGCCTTGGTTGTTTTAGGACTGACTTACATGGGGTGAGGGTGGGTGGGAAAAGAGTTTTTAGAGTTCAGGAGAAAACCAGGAAATACCTTCAGGGACCCAGAAGGTTGGGAGTGCATAGAGGGGTGGTCAGCTCTGGCAGTGGAGGGGAGAGTGGGTCTGGCTTCCAGACCTATCAGGTGACAGTGTCTCTCCCTGTCCCCCTTGCCCTGCCTCATACCACTGCAGAGTCCCTGGCACCTGGAGAATCCGTCACTGCTGTAATGGGCATTAATTTCTGTGACTCAACCCAGGCAGCCAACTTCCAGCTGTGGTGTGTATCCAACTCAGGGTGGGGTGGGAGGGTGGGCTAGGGGAAGGAGGGGGCAGAATGTCAGGGATACATCACGACCTGCTGCGTTCAGAAGCCATCCTAAGCCCTCAGATCGTCTCTTACCCTTTGTTGCCTCCAAAATGGGAGGTGAGGGGAAAAGATGGCTCATTTCATTTTCTCTCCCTCCATTTCCTCCACCTCCGCCTCCACCCCAGTACCCAAACCCGGCAGTTCTACGTCTCCATTCAGCCACCCGTTGGGGAGCTGATGGCTCCCGTGTTCATGAGCGAGAACGAGTTCAAGAAGGAACAGGGTGAGTGCTTCCTGGGGTGGACAGGGAGGGGCTCAGCACCATCCATGGGGGCCCAGGAAGCTCACGGCTCCGTCACACCGAGGAGTCTCGGCATCTTCAGAGCCTGTGCCTCCGGCAAAGGCTTCACAGAGAGCGGGACTCAGCTAGGCAGAAAATTCTAGGCCAGCATTCCAGCTTGGGGAAATATCATGAGTACGTGTTGGTGAAAGTTTGCAGGAATTGGGGAGAAAGACAGTTTGGTTTGGAGTTGAGGAGTCTGTAGCACAGAGAGGGAGTGAGAACAAAGCTGAAAACGAGATGTCGGGTCCAGTTTCTGGAAGCCTTGACTGCTGTGCTAAAGGATTTCAGTCCCAGAATTTCAGAGCTGGAAGGGGTCAGCCAAGTTATGAGGTCCACCTCCACTGTGACAGAGATTAGGACTTTATTTGACTTCATTGTCCTAACTGTGCAGAGGTCGCTGAAGGTGTCTGAAGAAGGGGCCAGCTTCAGACCTCTGCCTCAGCAAGGGGGGTGGGGTCTGGCCACACCCACAGCTGCCCAGACTAGACGGGGCATCTTGCAGAGGGGAATAGAGGTAGGACAGCTCAGGCGGGAGAAACATGGGGCTTCGTGAGTCCTGGCTCGAAATTCTGACCCGCCACTCACTTGGCCGAAATTCTGTGCCTGTTTATTTATTTTTTTATTTTTTATTTTTTTTTAAATGTTTTTTATTTATTTCTACGAGAGAGAGAGAGAGACAGCGTGAGCAGGGGAGGGTCAGAGAGAGAGGGAGTCACAGACTGAAACAGGCTCCAGGCTCCGAGCTGGCAGTCAGCACAGAGCCCGACGCGGGGCTCGAACCCACGAACCACGAGATCATGACCTGAGCGAAAGTCGGACGCTTAACCGACTAAGCCACCCGGGCACCCCTCCGTGCCTGTTTATAAGCCTGTTGTAGTGGATCCGGTGAGAGAAGGTGGGAAACAGGATGAGAGCCACAGCAGAGGGAATGCGGGGCAGGGGTGGGTAGACGGAAGTGGAGAGCCATGGGCAGCTTCCCTGAGAAGGAGAAGAGGGAGGTATGTGAGGATGGCAGGGAGAACTCCGGTGCTTTTCCCCTAGACTGGGAGTTGCCAGACTTTTTTTCCTGTAATGGGCTGGAGAGCAAATGTTTTGGGCTTTGCGGGCCACGTGGTCTCTGCTACAGTTACTCAGCTCCGTTCACACAACGTGTAAATGAGTGAGCATGGCTGTGTTCCAATAAAATTCTATTTATGGACACAAATTTGAATTTCACATAATTTTCTTATGTCATGAAATATTAATCTTTTGATTCCCCCTCCCCCCAACATTTTAAAAGTATAAAACCATCATGGGCCGTACAGCTGGGAGGCCGGATCTGGCCGGTGGCCTGTAATTTGCCGAGCCCCTCATCTCGGAGGAGGAGGAATGGGTTAGGCAGGGGAGGAGGGAAGATCATGGCTGGTTTCAGATAAGAGGACTGTGAGGTGCATTTGGGAAATTCAGGAGGAGGTGTTTAATATGCAGCTGAGGATGCGGGCTGTGCCCCAGAAACACCTCTAGGCCGGAGTCATGAGGACGGAGGTGATGGAGGTGATAGCCGAAGCTGTGAGCATGAGTCAGATCTCCCCGGAGAGAGATGGGTGGGGAGAGAATGCCAAGGAACTTCCCCGTGGAAAGCCTGTATTCTCGCTGAGAAGAAGGAGGGGAGGGATGAGAGAAGGGACGGAGTGAGAGGTGGAAGGGGAACCAGGAGGAGTGAGAAGGCACAGGAGTGCCCTGGGGTGGTCTACAGGATGACCCAAGACCTTCAGCCCAGCAGACAGGAGGCTGCTGCCCACATCAGAGAGCCGGTCATGGCAAAGGGGGGACAGAGGCCATCTGCAGTGGGTTGGGGGAGACCAGGGCTTGAGGAAATGGAGCTCTCTTGGGAGGACTTTGGCCATGAATGGGAGGAACACACAGCATTGGCATGATGAGGGCGTCTTGCTTCCAGGGGGGACTTTTTAGGGACTTGGAGACTTGGACATGGGGAGAGTGAAGGAACCGGGCAAGGAAATAGTCGGGAATGAAGAGGGGCGGGGGCAGCAGGAGAGGAGGGGCGGGGCTGGCAGGAGGGGGCAGGGCTGGCAGGAGAGGGGGCGGGGCGGCAGGAGAGGAGGGGCGGGGCCGGCAGGAGAGGAGGGGCGGGGCGGCAGGAGAGTGGGCGGGGCTGGCAGGAGAGGGGGCGGGGCAGCAGGAGAGGATGGGCGGGGCCGGCAGGAGAGGGGGCGGGGCCGGCAGGAGAGGGGGCGGGGCGGCAGCAGGGCGGACCGAGGGTGCCGCACGCTGGCCTAGAGTGCGGAGCGCCTAGAGTGCGGAGCGCGCGGAGAGGTCAGCCCTGTGGGGGAGGGGTTGGAGGGCCTGGGGGCTTGCGGAGCTCTGGCCTGGGCCCCATCTGTTGCCTCGAGCTCCTCTGCAAGCTGACTGGCCATCCTTTGTGCACTGGTCCCTCCTCCCCAAGGGGATGGCAGCCGGGATGTCTGACATCCGGGAAGTGCCGGGTCAGTCTTTGGTGGACAATATGGAGAGAGCCCTGGGGGGGCGGGGGGGGTGCTGACTTCCCGAAGGAGGGTGTGGTCCAGGAGGGAAGTAGCCCCTGTACAAGACAGAGAGACAGACCTGCTTTTAGTGGGAGGCCTGTCCCGCCTGAGGGAGAACTTGGTGAGGACCCTCAGTGGTCAGACGCAGGTGCCAGCCCCTGGACCCAGCGGGGCCTCTGCCCTCATTATGACCTCTGTCCCCAGGGAAGCTGACAGGCATGAGCGAGATCACAGAGAAGCTCACGCTGCCGGACACCTGTCGGAGTGATCACATTGTGGTGCAGAAAGTGACTGCCGTCGCCAACCTGGGTCGTGTCCCTTGTGGGACCTCTGATGAGTACAGGTACTAAGCCCCCAGCAGAGGGGAAGAGATGGGCTTTGGGGGGGAGGGGAGCCTGCCCTGCAGGGGGTCCCGGTGCCCAAAGGCTGAGCCCCCTCTGTCCTCACCACAGATTTGCGGGGAGGACGCTGACCAGCGGGAGCCTGGTCCTGCTGACGCTGGACGCCCGGCCCACCGGGACCGCGCAGCTGACCGTCAACAGCGAGAAGATGGTGATCGGCACCATGCTGGTGAAGGACGTGGTGCAGGCTCTGACCCAGTGATTCCTGAGGGCTCTGACCTCTCTGGTCTCTGCTTCTCTCTCCCTCACGACATCTGAGCTGTTAGCCACCTCTCTTTCCTCTCTCTCTTTCTCTTAGCAGATTCCTCATGCCAGATAGCTTCCGGGGTGCCTCCTGCCCTCTGTCATTACCAGGCCCCCCGCAGTCCCCTCCCTGTGGGTCCCCCAGCGGCCTGTGTGGGGGGAGCATCTTCTGTCTTCCCAGCTTCCTGTAGCTATTTCTGCAGCAACATCCCAATAAAATGTCTTCTCCCTACATACTGGCTCAACTCTCCTTCCTTCTGGGTTCCGTCTGAGGAGATGCAGGGAAGACAGCTGCTAAGTGTGACCGTGTGACCCTCGTGAAAGATCATTACTGACTTTCTAGGATGGCTGTGATGGACTCTCCTAGAGGACTCTGGTTGGACTGCAAGGTGACCATCCCGCAGTCCCCAGGCATGTGTATGGAAGAGACATCCGAGCGGGGATGGGGAAGCCAAGCTGGAAGAACCCCCTGGTCCTGCAAAAGCAAGGGCTCTTCGGTGACTATCGGTCCCCCTGGATTCCCCTCCTGGGCCTGGAGAGACTCATAATGTGGGGGACTCCCCAGACACAGGTGTGAGGTTCAGAATAGGTCAACTACGGAGCCCCCTCCTTGCTGCAGAGAGGACCCAACCAGCCCTCCCGGAAGGGGAAGAACAGGAGAGAGATGGAAAGTGCTTCTCGAACAGCCCTGCATCAGACCACCTGCGGATTTCATGAACGCGCAGATTCTGATCCGTGTCTGTGGTGGGGCTGAGAGTCTGAGTTTCCTCCTTTTTAAATGCTTATTTTTGAGAGAGAGTGCACATGCGTGGGTGAGGGAAGTGCAGAGAGAGAGAGGGAGACAGGATCTGAAGCAGGCTCTGCGCCGATGGCAGAGAGCCGGATGGGGGGCTCAAACTCCCTAACTGTGAGATCATGACCTGAGCTGAAGTTGGATGCTCAACTGACGGAGCCACCCAGGTGCCCCGAGATTCCGTGTTTCTAACAAGGTCCCAGTGGCAGATGCTGTTGCCCTGTGGACACACGTGCATGGTGAGGATGGAGAGCCCCTGCCCCTGGGACAAGCCTTCTGGAGGTGGCAGTGAGGGTCAGGGCCCTCCTGATGCCTTTCCTGGTGAGGAAAGAGGCTGAGTGAGCAGGGGCTCCAAAACGTGTAAAAAACAACACAGTAGCATGTGTTACGTGTAAAAAACAACACAGTAGCATGTGTTACAGCAACAAAAAGAGAGAGTCTGGAATCAGTAAGTTTCAGAGTAATGGATATAAATGAAACAAGTTTATTTCCCACAGGCCTTCTAAGAGCCTTTACTATGCCAATTTGCATTGTGACCTATCCATCCCCCAAGGGGGCTAGGGCAGTGCCATCCAAACTAGCTTCTGACCTTGGACACTTTTCCCCCAGAACATCTTGATTGCCTGGGTTACGACGAACACACTCAAACAATAGTTTGAGACGGGGTGCCTCAGCTTCTGATCCTCTGTGACCCTGACTCGTCCCTGGGCCATACCTCCCCACAGCCCTGTCACCAAAGCAGCCCTGAGCGAGTCTCTGCAGGGAAAAGACAGGTGCGGCAGGTGTGCCGTCCTCTCACAGGGGACACCCCGTGTCTGTCTCTGGGGACTTGCCGGGCTCCGTAGCACCAGAGAGCAGCTGCAGCCTCTGCTCCTTGAGGAGCCTTGGAGCCCCGCAGTCTCCCTGGGATCACTGTTTTTGTCACTGCAGGTTTGGAGATGGGACTGACCT
The DNA here is from genome assembly GCA_017311185.1 of Proteles cristata cristata. Classification (NCBI taxonomy): domain Eukaryota; kingdom Metazoa; phylum Chordata; class Mammalia; order Carnivora; family Hyaenidae; genus Proteles; species Proteles cristata. The sequence continues at coordinate 477,908 of JAESUZ010004070.1, read as the reverse complement.
GCCAGTCATAGGGCCACTTGAGTGGTTGACTTGTTCCTCTGTCTCTGAATCAGCACTACCCACAGCCTGAGAAGGTGAGAGCAGTTTCCCGAAGAATCTGAACAGGGACCATCACAGAAATCTTCACCAACAGTTCTTGCTTTGCAACAAAAGCCCCAGATGCACTCTGTAGGAGCCAGAAGGGCATGAGGTGACCCCTGACTCCCCTCCAGGGACCTCAGAGCCCGGACTCCCACAGCCTCTGAGAAAGGGGACCTTGAACCCTGGGCAAGAATCCCGAATGCTGGAACTTTTCGTCCCGGCCCCGTGCTGGCCTCTCTGGAATGTGTCCCCGGCTGTGGGGACAACACACACACACCTTCCCAGCCTCCCCCTGGGGCCTGGAGAACAGAGGTTGGCAGTGGCTCAGAAAGTATGCTTGTCTTCTGTCTGGGATCTGGGAAGATGCAAGACACATATGTCCCTGTCTGTATTTTTATAAGACTGTTTTAAAAATACCGTTTTAAAAAATGTAAATGTATGATATTCATGTAGAAAATCGTACAAATCACAAGTGTGCAATTTGATGAGTTTTCCTGGAATGAATAACCCATGTAAACAAGAAACTGAGTGTGACGGTTTCCTTCCCACCTCAGGCTTCCTTCCAGTTTGGGTCAGCGTTTTATTTCTCGCAGAGATCGCAGAGCTTCGAGGCGATCCGGCCCTGCTCTCCAGTGGTCAGTGGGAGCCCCGAAGGCCAGCGTGGACGTGCGTCTGGTGCTGATGCGCTGGCGTGTGCCGCTCTCCGGCGCAGCGAGGGCACCAGCTACCCTGTGTACGTGGGAGGCAGCAGGACTATCTTCTTGCTTCAACTGAGCGCGAATGTGAGGGAGCAGCCCTGCCAAGGAAGGGACCCTTCAGGGCTTGGGCAACGTGAGCTCCATCTAGGCCTTTATATGCCAGAACCCCGGCACTTGCACCTGCAGAGAGGAGGCGGGGAGGAAGGGAGGGTGGGGGAGGGCGAGGCGTGGTCCTTCTCCGCAGGACAAGGCCAGCCTGAGCCCCCGGGATCCTGACCAGAGCGGCCGCCTTCTCTCAAGCAGACCCCTAACCGTCTCAGTTTCCGGAGCTGGAAACCAAGCCACGGCCTCCCAGGTTGTCATGGTGCTCCTCGTGCTGAGGCTCTGCGCGCTCTGCCCCGGTCACAAGCGTCTCAGGACCACCAGCCCTCGCTGCCATCAGTGGGGCCTCTGACCTCCAGGATGGCCCCCCGGGGATCATCCTAGCCCTCGGGCCATCCCCTGCGACATTTCATCAGGCTCCACGTGGGACGCTGCCTCGGGGATGGAATGACCTTTCTGGGATGAGGTGATACAAGGCACCTCACCTCCATCCCCGCATCTTTCTCTCTTGCTCCGTCTGGCCATTTGCCCTGAGAGGGCCGGGTGCAACGTCTTGAGCTAAAGCCAGTGGCCCTGTGGAGAGATCCACGTGACAAGGGACAGAGGCTTTGCCAGGGGCCGCTGAGCGAGCTGTGAGGCCGCCCTGCAGCTCCAGCACTGCCTCCGGTGACTGCGGTGCTGGCAGGGGCCCCGCCGCATCCCCGGGTGGGGGGACCCCGAGCCAGAACCACCCAGCTAAGTCATCCTCGGATTCCCGGCCCGCAGAAATTGTTCGAGGCCACACACTCCTGTTGTTTCAAGCTGTTTAGTTTGGGGTTAACTTTACAGCCACAGCCCAAGACAATCCAGCCCCTGACCCATCTCCTAGGGTGCTGGAAAAGTCCCTGGAGGTGGCCGGGACGCCGGGCTCCGGCCTTCCAAGCACTTGGCTCCGACATGCAGCGTCAGTGCTGTGCCGGAGCGGGCTGGCGCTGGCTCAGAGCACCGGCTGTCACGCCTCCAGGAATTCTGTGAGCCGGGTGGTGTCATGCTGGTAGTTTGAAATCAGCTGTGGTGGGAGTATTTACGCCACAGAAATAGGTGAATACTGCGGATCGCTCCCCTCCCCACGGCCAGTTGTCAGACATCTGCCAGCATACCACTGCCTTTAATAATCTCTGTCCCTTATTGCTTTAAAAAACTGTGATATTTATTTATTTATTTTTAATGTTTATTTTGAGAGAGAGAGAAAGAGCATGAACAGGGAGGGGCAGAAAGGAAGGGAGACACAGAATCTGAAGCAGCTCCAGGCTCTTCGGGTCTGCATAGCTGTCTGCGTAGAGCCCGATGCAGGGCTCAAACTCGTGAACTGCAAGATGGTGACCTGAGCTGAAGCTGGATGCTCAACCGACTGAGCCACCCAGGCACCCCCCAAAAACTGATATATAAAGACTAAAATAATCACTAGTGTAGTGATTCCTGAGCTTAAGGACTAAAGGACTTATCAATCCAGGATACTCCTCACACTCATTTCACAAATTCTTCCCTTGTCATCTATTTGGAATTTTTCATTTATAAATGCTTTGCATTTTCTTGTATGGATATGTCCCACAACAACATATGATATGGTACTTTGTGATAACAGCGCACTATGTGTTTTATTTTTTTATGTTTATTTATTTTGAGAGAGAGAAAGAGGGAGGGGGAGGAGAGGGAGAGAGAGAGAGAGAGAGAGAGAGAGAGAGAGAAAGTGGGGGAGGGGCAGAGAAGGAGACAGAATCCAAGCAGGCTCCACACCATCAGCACAGAGGCTGATGTGGGGCTCGAACTCATGAACCATGAGATCATGACCTGAGCCGAGATCAAGAGTTGAACGCTTAATCAACTGAGCCACGCAGGGGCCCCTAAATTTTTACATAAATGGCATCATGAAGTATGTATGTATTCTCCTGCCTCCTGCTTTCTTCAGTCAATATTATTTCTGAGTCATTTCTGTTGCTATAGTAGGCTTAATGTCATTTACTTATATATAATATGCCATTGTATGACTATACCACAATTTATTGGTCTACTCTCCTGCTGGTGGGCATTTAAGGTGGTTATTTTATTTTTGCAATTATACATAATTCAGCTATTGGGATTTTTACTTATGTCGCCTTTAACACATGCAAATGTCTCTCTACATGTTTCCCTAGGAGTAGAATCGCTGGGTCATAGAGCTTACACACCTGCAGCTTCACAAATCACCAGAGGAGCTGTACTTCACATCAAGAATGGTCACAGTACCTTTGTTCACAAGTCCCCAAACTGGAAACAATCCAAGTACCAGTCAACAGGAGAATGGAGACACACATTCGGTATATCCGTACCATGGAATGCTACTTAAAAATAAAGAGGACTGAACTGTTGCCACATGTGACCACATGGGTGAATCTCACAGATACCATATTGGGTGAATCTCACAGATACCATATTGAGTGAAAGAGGCCAAAGCTAATATGAAGTTCTACAATAGGCAGAATGAATGTCAGGACGTCAGTAAGAATAAATAGTTACCTCAAGGAGGGAGGTATAAAGGGGACAGAGCATGATGGAACCATATGGGGTTCCTTGACGTGGGTGATAGTTACCTGTATATATGTAGGTAAAAAATTACTGAGCTGTACACTTAAGATAATGTGCATTCCATACTATATGTGTTATCCCTCAATTCAAAACATGTAGAAAATAAAAACAAAAATCAAAGTGGGGGAGCCTGTTTACACCCTCACTGGTGGTGATCCTGCTACTGGGATAGTGAGACTTTTTCATTTTGTCTTTGTGAGAAGTATGATGGTATCTACTGTGGTTTCATTTGCATTCCCCTGGTTATTGCTGAGGGCACACATCTAATGATATGTTTGTTGGCCATTTGGGTTCCCAGTGTCTGTCCATTGCCTGTTCCCATCTTTTGTCCATTTTTCTATAGGGTTGTCTTTTTTTCCTCATTGATTGTAGAAGTTCTTATGTATTCCGGAAACTAGTCCTTTATAGATCTCACATTGTAACTATTTTCTTCAAGTCTGTGACTTTTTTTTTAATTAAAAAAATCTTTTGTTAAATCAAAATTTTAAATTCCAAAGTGGCCAAATTTATCAATCTTCCTTTATGTCCTGTGCTTTTTATTTCTCATTTACAAAATTCACCCATACTCTGACGTAATAAAATATTCTAATATTTTCTTCTAGAAAATTTCCAAGTAATGCCTTTCACATTTATACCTTTAACCCACTTTAAATTTACATTTGTGTATGGTGAAAGGAGGGGCTGATCCAGATTTTGAAATCCCACTTTAAAAGACAGAAACCACAAGAGCAACAAAGAACATGGTTTCTTCCATACAGAGCTTGGGAAAAGTCTAGCAGAGACCTTCTGCTTATGTTACCTCATAGTCTTGAGTTCCTAAGTAAATCTGCCTCCTGATCTTTTTCAACCAGAAAAATTGTGCTCTCCCAGCACTGCCTTTTCTTCTTTCAGCTCTCCGCCTGCTACGGAAGCACCTGAGCGCATACAAGACTGCAGGGTCCCTCCTGTCCTGGTGCGCGCATTTAAAACTTAGTCCAGCCGATTACCGTTACGCTTAAAACCTGTATTGTAAATCCCGGCCTTGACCGCAGAGCCGGTGCCAGGCATAGCTAGGCTCAAAAGGCTGTTTGTCGACTCTGAGAATGGATAATGCTGCCTATTTGTTCCCGCTACTTCTGCCAGCGACCAGCTGTGGGGACTTGACCCGAGTCATTTAATATCTCCACCTCTGCTGCTTCCCACACCCTACCCTGCGGACTGGGGACACCTTCCAGTCAGAGGTACTGTTCTCGTTCTACCTGCGGGCATGGTCAAGTGTGGGCAGGGGGCGCAGGGGATGGCCACACCTGAGGCCGGGATGGTGTCTGACTTCGCCACCCCTTCCTCCACTATGCAGGGACCCCTGGGGTCAGTCGGAGGGAAGTGCGCATGTAAGGGTGCTGGAAATCTTGTTCTCATCCTGTCGAGACTTCAGGCTCTGGAGCAGGAAGACTGGGTCTGAGTTCCCACTCTTCCATTTCTAACCAGGAGTCCCTGGGCTAGTTCTTTCGCCCTTTTTTTTTTTTAGCTTCCATTTTCTCATCGAACACAGGTAAAGCACTTCGAACAGTGCCAAGCACACAGGGAGCGCTCAGGGAAGGTGAGCTCATATTACTGTGACAGCAAGTTTAGGAAGAGGGATTTTAAGCAGCAGCAATTTCTGTTCCAAGTCCCTGGGAAGTCGCCTTCATTTTCTTATGGGCTAGGAGCTTTAAAATGTGAAAGAGCTCCCAGATACCTGTTAGTCCAGGCTTCAGATTCTTATCTTGCTCAGCTTTGGGTCAAGGAGAAGGATGTACACAAGTCTGCTGCGAGAGGGCTGCATGGGGCCCGTGAACACATTGGGGTTTGCTCTTTTAATTTGAATTCGTGACCAAATTTAAAATTAGGAAGATTTCACATTAAAAAAAAAAAAAAAAACACAACCAAAACCCAACCCAAGACAAGTCAGGTTGTCCTGAAAGATGCGGCTGGCTGGGGCCTCATCCCTGCATGGTACCCATCAGCTGACTGCCCCTGCAGAGGGGCATTCCCGGTGCTCTCACCCCCCTCCTGCGGCTCCTGTGCGCCCTATAGGTGTCGAGGCTGGCACCCTCTAAGCCAAGCGAGATACACCACTTCAGAGCGGCTGTCCTACGCTGGCAGCCAGAGTAAGACTTGGGGGTGGGCTGCTCCCCAAGAAGGAAGGGCCCCAGGAAGGAGGGTCCCAGTGCAGCTGAATCACGAGGTATGGTTTTCTGGGTGGATCCTATGGTTTTCTGGGTGGCTGGATCCGGCCGCCTTGAGGATGGGGGCTCGGTATCTAAGCAGGAAGTAGAATAGTTAAGGGCAAGGGAGACCAGGGTTTATCCTGCCCCCACGGCCATCACCCTCTCTGCCCATGACCCCAGCAACCCAAGGAAGCTCCCTGCAGGAGGATATGCCTGAGCTATACCTCCCCCCACCCCTCTTAGCCATTAGCTCCAGGCCGGCCAGCCTCACCCGCCTGCCAGGGAGGCAGCGGCCCTGCTTTCCCAACTGCCAGGAGGAGCCTTGTGCATAATACACGCTTTCTAAACAGTGTTAGGATGAGGAGGTAACGCAGGGGAAACCCTGAGCAACGTTCCGCGAACTCTGGGCCCTCTCCCGCTCAGTCCAGTCCCTCTCGTCCCCGGCCTCCACGGAGTCTCCAGTAACAGCTTGAGACCTGATACCGCCATTCTCCGGTTTACAGTTCGTAATGGTCCCCCGCTGTCCGCAAAATAAAGGCCGCTCACGAACTGGGCCCAGGGTTCCCTCCTGCGGAAGAGGCACCTATTCCCCTCCTTCCCGGTCAAACTGGGTCCGCTCCTGCACCGGCTACCCAAGGTCGCCTTTCCTGACGGCCGGGACCACCGCGGTCCCTTCTGCCCCGTGGCTCCCACGCCGTCCCTTGTCCCCACTCCGTCAAGCTCCCTATCACTGTCCGGCAGGCACGTCGGAATTGGTTTCCCTAGGGAACTGAGGCCCAAGGAGTACCCCGGGTGTCTTAGTAACTTTCCGGAATCCCCGACGCGCCCCGCTTCCAGCACCGGGGGAGCCCATCTAGTGCGAGCGCGCCAGCCGGGGCCGGGGGTGGGGGCCGGGGGCCGGGGGCCGGCTCCCGCCCTGGAGGGTCCCTTGGAAGAACTGGAGCGCCGGCACGGGGTCCTGAAAGTCCGCACCGCCGCCGAGGCGCAGGGGCTCGTCAGCTGCGCCCCGTCCGCACCGGGAAGGGGAGGCCCCGGGGAGATGAGTGACCCGGGCAGGGTCACTAGGTGAGCGGCGCGCTCAGGCGCAGGCCGCGGGCCACCCCCGGTCCCGGAGTCCGGCTCCGGGTGGGCGGCCGAGCCCTCCGCCCGGTCTGCAAGGAGGGGCGGGGCGGGCGGAGGCGGGGGCCCGGGCAGGGCCGACACAGGTGCTTCGCATCCGGCGGGGGTGGGGGTGGGGGCCGCGGCCCCGCGGGGCTTTATAAGAGGCCTCGGGCGCCGCACTCTGCGCGGCTCGCTGCAAAAACAGCGCCCACGTGTCTACGCGTCCCGTGCCGCGCCGGTTCGCCGCCCGCCGGCCGGCGCGTCCTTCCCGCAGGGCCACGCCGGCCCCATGGCGTTCCCGCTGGTAAGAGCCGCCTGTCGCCCGCCGGGGCGGGGCTGGGCGGGGCGCGGTCCGGGCCGCAGCAGCTAACGGTCCGCGCGCAGCCACGGCCGGCTCGGCTGTCCGCTCCTCCCCGCTCCACCGTGAGCGCGAGTCCCGGGCGGGGCGCGGGTCACGTGCCCGCGGGCGTGGGGCCTCGTGGAGGGGTGTGTGGCGAAGGGGGGCAGGGAGCCTCCTCGTGACTCAGGGCCTTTGGGCTTAAAGGAGCCGCGGCCCTCCGGGGGCGACCGGCGGGGCCTCCAAGCGGCACTGCGGTCTCCCGGTGGCCTCGAGTGTATGTCCAGACGGGAGCCGACCGGGCGGAGGGGCGCCTCGGCGCCGGGGGCACTTCCTTCTCCCGCAGCCGTCGCACGCGAGACCCGAAGTCGCCGGCGCAAGGAGCTCACGCACCTCGGAGCGCCCCACGCGAGTCTCGTTCGTACCCAGTCGGCGGCGAGGGTGGGTGGCCCGGGCGAGGCGGAGGTGCCGGCGGCGGAGACCCCCGCGCCGGGCCTACGCAGACCCGAGAGTGCCACGACGGCAGTGGGTGGGCGCGGTTCCTTTAAGGCGGAGGGATCAGGCCCCTCGTGCGGACCGCGCTTCCCGGCCCGGAAGGTCACGTGGCTTCACACGTTCGATTGTGCTGGAGCCGCGTTCTGGGGGCGGGGTTGGCTGGGGAGGGTCCCACGCGGGTGGTCGTCGGGCACGTGCGCCCGGGCTTCGCGCCGGGGAGGCCGGCGACTGAGGTGCGTGCCGCGGGCCCCGGCGGGCGGACGGACGTGCAGCCGTGGAGGCCGCGCGGCTGTGGAGGGAGAGTAGCCCGCGCCTGCCTCGGCTTCCCTCAGGAGCGGCCCGGGGAGAGGACCCGGCGTGCATGTGGCGCCCCGGTCCTGTCATTTTCTCCTCAGTCCAGGTTCGGGCCAGGTGCACCAGCTGGGGGGTGGGGTGGGGAAGTGGGTGCGGAGTGCGCTCTGGCCTCGCGGCGGGGGGCAGCTGGCTGGGAAGGCCCGGGTGGGGCCGTGGGGCCTGGACCGGGGACAGGCCACTCACCTTTGGCTGTCCCACTCGGCGTCGTTCCCCGGGCTTTTTCCCGAAGCGGGCGTTGCGTGTCCTGCGGTCGCCCCTGACTTTGTAGCCCCTTTCCCGGGGGTGGGGGGGGGTGGGGGGTGGGGCCGGGCCGGAGGCCGCCCGCGGGAGGCCGCGAAGCCGAGGAGCGCTCGGGCCCGGGAGCGCGGCCGCGTGCACCCTGCAGGCCTCGCCCCGCGGCGCGCGCCCTACGGGAGCATCGCGCCAGGGGAGGCGGCCGGCCGCACCCCTGAGAACCGGGCGGCGGCCCCTCCCCCCCTCCCCGCACCTCCACCCTGCCGGGCGCCGCCGCTCCTCGGCAGCTGCCGCCTCTGGTCTCCCTGGCTACCGCTCCGCCACCTCCCCGCCCGCCCGGGCACCGACTAAACTGCTCTGCGTCATCCGTCGGGGCGAGGGGCCAGCGGGGCGCTTGGCGGCCCGGGAGCCGCAGGTGTGCGGCCGGCCGCTCCCGGCTCGCAGGTGACGGCCGGCTCGCACCCCCGGGCCGGGCCTGGGGATGTGCGCTGCTTCCCGGGAGGAGGGACTCCCCGCGGGGGCCGGAACCTGGGGGAGCGCAGGTCTGTGAGGGGTTTCTGTCGGGGGAAGGAGAGGAGTGCGAGGAAGGCCGGCTTCTGGAGCTCGGGGTGCTCCGCGGTGGGGGGGGGGCGGTGAGGAGCGCCGAGGGCGCCCCGCTGCTCGCCTGCCCTTCCCGGTGGCGCCGGCTTTGAGCTGCACGTGTTCCCAGCGCGCGTCGCCGTCGGGGCTGGGTTTGGGCCCAGCGGTTGAGTTTGCGCTCGAGCGCCCGGCGCCGGAATTCGCAAGTGGACTTCCCTGCGTGCAAGTGCGTGTTCGTGATCCGCAGACGCTTGCCTTCCCTCCTCTCGGGGCGCGTCCTTCAAGCGTCTCCCGCGCCCGGACCCCCTTGTGGAGGCGCGGGAGGGACAGCTGTACGCGAGCTGGTGCACGGGGCGGAGCACCGTGGAAACACGCCCAAGGCCCCCGACGCGACAGGGGTCCCGGGGTGGTTTCTGCTGCCGTGGCGCGCCTCCTGGCAGGGCTCACGAGGCAGAAAGTGGAGGAAGACCCCAGGCTTAACGCCAAAGTTGTTAGCCAGTGAGCTCTTGATAGTAGTTGTCTCAGTAAGTATTTTCATGAGTCATCAAGCTGTTTATTTTGTTTTAAATCCTTAAAGCCGGCGGTGTGCTCCCTCCCATCCCGCCAGGGGCCCGAGGTGATATAAAGGAGCCGGCAGAGGAGGGAAAGAGTCAGTGCGTCCGGGACCACAGAATTTCCGTCTCTCTAAAGGGAGCAGCTGGTTGTTGCCACACAAATGTGGCCCCAGAGTTGATGGATCTTTGAATCCGCCCCCCCCCCCGACTTTTTCTCTAGTTAGGCTGCCGGTCTGTTTTGAATGTAGCAATTAAAAAACTGTGAGCAGTGTAGGATCAAAGGTAATCTGTCTCTGGAGAGTAGATTCAAGCTGAGGGCTAGACCAGTTAGTTTGTGATCTCGGTCTTCAAATGTTCATTTTAGGTTTTTCCCGTTTTGCAAGTGAGGAAACAGGCTCAGAAATCAAGTTACAAGGCTATTACGGGACAAGATACAAGTGTGAACCTAGATCTTTCTGGTGCTGTAGCTCAGCGTGACATTCTGTGTATTCTGGTATGTCTGAGGGGTCATAGGAGCTGGAGGTGTCAGTGGTGAGGTACATGGGGGAGAAAATGCAGTGCCCTATGCCCGGGTCCCATTTACAGGCAAAGTGAACCTGAACTGCGTTGGAGGGAATGTCTGGTTGTGGAAGTCAGTGTGGGTCTTCTGAGCATTAGTGCAGCAGCGTTGCGTCAGGAGGAATGTGCTGTGTCTATCATTCCACCATGCGTGTCAGAGCGGACGGCTGATCCTGAGAGAGCCTGAGGTCTGGAGAAATCGAGCTCCTCCCACTGCGAGGTGGGGGGGGTGGGGCTGACCCTCCTGGACCCTCTGCACAAAAGACTTTTCCTTTTTCAGGACAGTTAATTTCAGTAACTTTTGCCTTTTGAGATAAGGCAAATGTGAAATCATAAAATTGTTTGAAGACCTCCAAAAGGAGAACGTGGCTTATTAAGTCTCCCCTTTTTTCTCTTAGTTGAAATTCCCATAATCATGCCTCATAGATTTCCAGGAAGAATTAATAAGAGTTTTAGCAGTACGTGCTAAGATCTTCTGGAATAAGCTTCTAGGGGATAAAATATAGCTCTGGGCTAGGAATGAGAGACTAGGTATTCATTCTGGGTAAAATTTAGACTGGCAGCAGTGTACATAGCCACACTAGCAGAGTAAAGGGTTATGTACCTTTTATTTCTGTATCTTATTCCTGAAGGGTTTAAAGCATAAAGCAGTAAAGACCATTTGCTAGAGGGATTTTTCTGTGAAAAGGCAGAGTGAGTGAAATACAGACTTGATAGCTTTTTTTTTTTTTTTTTTTAAGCCTGTGGTCTGGGCAGTTTTTGGGAAACTGGAAACTTTAAAAGTTACCTGTCTCCAGCTGCTTCTCTAGCAGACGTTTTTAGCCCAGGCACTCAGTTATGAGTTCAGTGTTTGTAAATGGGGGTGGGGAGGAAGGGTGAGGTGACTAAAGTAGCACTCTGCTGGTATTTTGGTGTTTATGTAATAGGCAGTATCTGTGCAGACTTTCTCATTCATTGGTTTCAGGTCCCTTGTGTAAATGACCATTCCTTAAAATTATGTGTTTGTTTGAAGTGCAAATTAATTAATGGGTTTGTACTTCTGGCTTGCAGTTTGGGACAGGAATGCGTACCAGACCTGGATTAAGGGTAGGCTGCTGTCTTCAGTAGCTAGTGGTGGAGTCAGTAAAAGAATCATAGGAGCAAATAACAAATTATTTTCTTTCCTATGGGATTAGCTGTGCTAATCCCATCCTGTTCTGCAAATCTGCTTTTCCTAGGCAGTATCTAAGCTGTACTGACTCCGGGGAGAACTTGCCAGAAAGCCTGGGGAGAGAGGGTCAGGGGTAGTAAGGGAGTTGGACCCAGGGGTTGGAGTAGAGGAGGTTACAAGAATTTTTGCTTCAATCTGTTGTTTGATTTAAAGCCAAGAAGCCTTGATTGCACCCACCTCCTTGGCCGCCCACATTGCAGCTTTGGAAATGCCTTCGTTTTCTTTCCTGCTGTTGTTGCCAACCTGCTTTTGGTTATGCCTGTGAGAGCTCAACCCCTCAGTGAGCACAGACTCTAAGTACTGAAAGTTTTAATGTTCAAGGTAGGCCACTACCCACCCCCCCCCAACAAGGCACAGCTCAGTTTTAGTAAACTGGGTGAGAAGGTGGAATGAAAAGGTACATGATATATGTTAATATTTCTTATGTTCAGTGGGGAAAATTACTTGCCATAAAAAGTCAGTAACCAAATTTCAGTGTTAACTTTGACTATAAACATAATTTTCAGTGAGTTTTGTTATGTGGAATTTAAAAAGCCTTCAGTCAGGGATTATTTTGCTTCCTTAATGTATAGTGTGAGTGTTTTTAAATAACACAGGAGTGGGTTGGGGAGATTTCTGATGAGATGGGATGGAGTTTTGCCTTCAGTAGCTCAGAAGAACACGTAGGCATGGGTAACCTTTGAATTCTACTTTGCTTTTAGTATTGCTGTATGCTTGGAGCATTAGTTGGATTATAGTGAGTTAACACTCTGTTGTTTTGATTTTTAAGGCATTTTGTGATGACTTGCCTTGAGGTAATTGTAGAATCCCCAGAGGGCAGGTCTAAAGATTGATTTGTATGTGAAAAATGGGTCACAGTTGTATCTAGCTGTTGATTCTGGGAGTAACTAAGTGATAGCGTTACTGGTTTATTTTTGGCCAGCATTGTATGCTGTTATATGTACCATCCTGACGGGTTTAGCACCATGGCTGGAAGTCTGTCTCCTTGGATAAAGGTATCGGAGTAGCTTTCTGTTGGAGGAAAGCAGTTACTTTGAGTTGGGTTTTTTCGTTTTTGTTTTGTCTTTTGACAGAACACTTAATCTCTTACTACTTAACACCTGTGCTCTCTGCATTCTGGCTTTGTGCTCCAGGCTTCTGGCTCTGATACCATCTGTCTCCTGAGTCTGTCCTTTCCCCTGAGACTTTTTTTTTTAAGCTGTAATTTTGGAATGGTTTTGAAGCTTAGAAGATATTAGAGACTTGTCTGTCTCCCAGATATAACTCGGAGTTGACACCAAATGTGGATTCTAATGGCTGTTTTCACGGATGAGAGAATTAATCTGAGAATGAGAAGTGGTGGTTTTAAGTCCATTCAGTGTGTGACTGATTAGAGCCAGAACTGGAACTCCAGTCTCTTCCTTTCCAGATGGGTATTTGTAGAATTGAGGCACCTTGATTGGTCTCTGAGTCTTAAAATCTCAGTGTCCCATGAGACTCTACAGCTTTCCCCCTGCCCTGTATGATCTTTTCTTGTCCTGGCACTTAGAAGCTTCCTCCTCCCCCTGAATGCCGCATTCCCTGTGGTTCATTCTGTCGCTCCTCCTTGTCCCCATATACAGAGGGCCTGTGTACTCTTGCAGCACTGGCCCTCTGTGTGACCAAGTTTAAGGTGGAGCTCCAGGCCTGATTGTTCTCAGAATCCATAGTTCTGACTGGCCTACTGAATGAGTTCTATCTTTCTGAGGCACAGTGAACCCAGCAGTTTTAAAAGCAGGACCAGTTTCTTCCCTTACTTCATCTCCTGGGGCTAACTAATCTAATTCTATCCCTGCTACCCAATTACTCTGTTTTTTCCCCCCAACTAGACTCTAGTGTCTTTTGGGGGAAGAGAACTGTGGGGTGTTTTGGTTTTTATTTTTATTTTATTTTTAAGAAAAAAATTCTGAGAGAGAGACAGTGTGAGCAGGGGAGGGTCAGAGAGAGAGGGAGACACAGACTCTGAAACAGGCTCCAGGCTCTGAGCTGGCAGTCAGCACAGAGCCCGACGCGGCGCTCGAACCCACGAACCATGAGATCATGACCTGAGCCGAGGTCAGACGCTTAACGGACTGAGCCACCCAGGCGCCCCTTATTTTTATTTTTTAATGTTTGTTTATTTTTGTGAGAGAGCGTATTCAGGAGAGGGCCGAGAGAGAGGGACAGGATCTGAAGCAGGCTCTGGGCTGACAGCAAGAACCATGTGAGGCTTGAACTTAAGAACTGTGAGACCACGGCCTGAGCCGGAAGTCGGACTCTGAAATGACTGTGCCACCCAGGCACCTGATGTTTTCAGTTACCGGAGGCCCTGGTACAGAAGGACACTAAATAAATACATATTTACAGTTTTCCTTTGGAAACTTATTCCAGTTTCTGGAACTGTAAAGCCTTGATGTGGTCTAACTCTGTGTCTCCCTTGGCCCGTGCCACCCTTCCTTCCTTCCCCCTTACTGTGGCTACTGCTAGTTCGTTCAGGCCTCCTTTAAGTGAGTATTTTCAGTCTGCTCTTTCTCCCTTCTTTCTCAGTTGTTCTCGGCCGTTTACACCCATCACTCTGGGGAGCTCCACTTGCTCCCCAGACCTATCCTCCTGGGATTGCAGAGCACGAAGAATATAGTAATTGCTACTATAGTTTATTGGCAGTATCTTGATTCCTACGAAGGTGCAGTTTTACCCATTCTCATTACTTTTGTACCATTGTTGCAAATGTCCGTGTAGTGAAAAAAGAAATTGGTGTCTTAAGATTATGGAAAATAGTTTGGGTTGTGTGGACTTCTGAAAGGACTTTGGCGACCTCCATGAGTGCACAGACCTCACTTGGAGAACTCTCACACAGTAAGGGCCAGTCCCCTTGGTGGCATATGAAGCCCATCATGGGCTGGCTTCAGTCTAGTAGTCTGTTGGTTTCCTCCTTGAACTTTTTTTTTTTTAATTTTTTTTTAATGTTTTATTTATATCTAGGAGAGAGAGAGAGAGAGAGAGAGGGAGACAGCGTGAGCAGGGGAGGGTCAGAGAGAGGGAGTCACAGACTGAAACAGGCTCCAGGCTCTGAGCTGGCAGTCAGCACAGAGCCCGACGCGGGGCTCGAACCCACGAACCGCGAGATCATGACCTAGCGAAAGTCGGACGCTAATCGACTAAGCCACCCAGGCGCCCCTCCTTGAACTTTTTTAAAATTGAGAGAGAACATACATATGGTAAAAGGTAGTAATTGTAAGTATATAGCTTGTTTTTTTTTTTTTTACAGATTTATGTGTTATTTTTATATACCTAAGTAACTGCCACACAGATTAAGATATAGAAATGTTCCCTGCACTTGTTAAGATTCCCTTGCGCCCTTTCCCATTCTGTATCTCAGCACTGTGCTGTGCCCCCACCCCCAAGAACTGTTTCTGACTTCTGTTCTCAATTGGGTTTGCCCATTTTTGAACTTAAAAATGAAATCACACGTACTCTTTGGAGTCTGACTCCCCCCAACTTAATTAAGTAGCCAAAATTTCTACAAGTTGCAGTGGAATCCCAAGTTTATTGCTGTAATCCCACCATTCCTAGAATTAATAGAGTGATTTCCTGCACCTAAACTGTGCAAACAATGTAATTTATGCTGAATACCTGCTTTCCTACTGGAGTCTGGAATTTTGACTTATTCCAGGCAGAGACTGCTTGTGTGGTCACCCCTTGATAAAAACCCTGGCACCAAGATTCTAGCAAGCTTCCCTGGTAGGCAATATTTCAGGTGTGTTGTCATAACTTGTTGCTGGGGGAGTTATGCAATTAAGATAATCTTGGATGACTCCTCTGGAAGAGGATCCTTGGAAGCTTGTACCTGGTTTCTCCCAGACTTTGTCCCATGTGCCTTTTCCTTTTGCTGGGTTTTCTCTGTATCTTCTGGCTGTAAAAATTAGCCGTATGTGCAGAGTATGACCGACTATATGCTGAGTCCTGTGAGTCCTCTTAGTGATTAATCAAACCTGGGGGTGGTCTTGGCAACCACCAGCACAACGGATGTTAGTTTTGTTTCTCTTCAGAGTTTGAGTATAAAATTGCTATGGCTGTTCTTGTACCTGCCTTCTTCTAGTCCTGTATACTTCTTTCTCTTGCATATGGGAGCCTGAGTACAGTTGCTGGGTCATTGCATACTGTCCCTTGTACTTAAAATTCTAGCAACAGTGTACTTCTGGTTGCCTACAAGCATCCCTGTTTCATCCTCCTTGCCCCTGTACGTGTTCTTTGGCCTAGACTGCCCTCCCACTCCTCTATGACCATATTGTAGAACATTTTTAATATTTTCACCTTCCTACTACCCTTCTTTATATATTTGTTGTTGGGCTTACAAATAGCCTGTAACATACTTGATGTTCTTGTGTTCCCATTGGACTAACTCCTTGGGTGCAGGGATTGTCTTATTACCCTCTGTCTCCAGAATGGCTCCTGGCATATGATGAGAATACAGTCAGTAAATGTAATTGTAATCTTTGGGTCTGCAATCACCAGGTTATGTTGTTCATGGGTTCTTTGTTTTTTGTTTATGTGAATTGTCTCTGGTCCGAGGGGTTTAAAACCCCAGCCACTGAAATGACTTTGAGCAGCTTGGGGCTTTGACAGAGCTAGAATTGGTGACTAAATTTTGGTTTTTGATCCTGTCTTAACATTGAAGAAAGGAGTCACTACCACTTACAGACTGATGGGAAAGAACCAGCAGAGAAGAGAGGTCAGGTCAGGAAGGAAGAGGAAGAAGGGGTAGTATTTTGAATCTTGTATCTGGTGATGGATTTACTTTGTCTTTCTGTAAGTAAGGACCTGCAGCCATTGCTCCTTTATTCCTGGTGAACCTCTTGTCAAGCCCCTATTCCTCTACTTCCTTGCATTGAATTTACTGTGTTTTGTATCCACTCTGTGCTTCTTCTCTGCTTGTCTGTTCTCCTTCCCACATTGATGGAAATTGATTTTTCATTATTTTCTAGCTTAAAGTCTCAATTGTCAAACCATTCCAGATACCTTAATTTATTCTTCTCCTGTGTGGATCATTTTGTGCTTACCTGGATCTCCACTTAACTAAATTTCCTTCTCCCACTTAATCCCTGCCCACAGGAAAATTAGTTATGTTTTATCTATCTGTAATCTCAAAATCTAACCTAACAGCCTTTTAGTATTTATGAAATATTAGATCGAACTATATGAAGCTGCTGTTTTTGTTGGTTGCAAAAGGTAGAGTATTGGCAGTTTTGTATGGACCAGCCTAATACATTTTAATTCCAGTGTTGCACAGAAGATTTGAGGTGGAAGTTCAGATAAGAATGGACAAGTAAGGGTCAAGGAGAAAGTGAAACAGAGAAGCACTTCTTAACTACATAGTCATTGAAATTCAACCAGAAACTGGCTTAGGGTTACCAGGTGACCAAAGCAACGGTGGAAATTTGGCTAGATGATTTACATTCTTACATAAAATAACCTGTCAGTTCCTCAGGTGAAACTGTAGCGTTTCTTAATCTTTGGTCTGAATAATATTTTTCTAAGTGGATGTTCATAGAAGGGCTGTTCAAAATTGTAGTTAAGTAGTATCCTCAAAATCAGGAGTGTAAATCCTATGGACGTTTTGTTTAGCTTTATTACTTACTATAAAGATAAAAGCCAATTGCCAAAGTACATCTCCACACCGGTTCTTCAGGGGCATCGAAGTATATTGCCCTCAGCATACTGTTGGTGTATCTTAATTAAAAAACAAAATCTAAATGTTCAAGATGAGTACTTTCAACTAAAAAACATCTAATTATAAAATCTTACTTTCAGAAAAAATTTTAATGTGAACACAGTTTTGCTGGAAGCTTAGTAGATTCTGATCTGTGGACCCCAGGTTAAAACTCCATCTTAAAGAGTAAAGTTAAAGTGTATGTCCTTCAGACAGTCTTCCATAAATCTCTGAACTGGCTTTTCATGAGCCCATAGTAAATGATTAGCAGAAATGGTCTTGAAAAGGTCTGCAATATAAGTATTGTGTTTTTGATTAAAGGCAAACTGAATTATAATCCAGAGATGGTAGAGTTGGCTTCATTGATGACCATTAAATATCCCCAGACCAGGATTTTGACCTAAAAGAATGGCCATCCTATTGTCATGTTAATCTTGGATTATGTGGCATCTGAAGGCAAGGCCAGGATTTCCAAATTAGACAGTTCTGGCATACAAGTAAGTATAAAATTTGGGCATCTTATTCTTTAACTAGAACTCGTAGCTATATGGTATGGGTTCAGATTTAAAGTGTTAGGAGAGACAGTTTCAAACCACAAATGCAGAAAAACCTCCAGTTATGTGCTAAACAAGTAAATAAGCTTCTTGGTGAACTTGACTGGGATGAACTTACCTAGGCACTTTATAGATTTCTCATTACTACAAAGTCTGCAAGGTAGGTGGTATTCCACTTTATATCCGAGGCAACCAAGGCTCTTGGAGATCTCTAAATGGTAGATTTAGTATTTGTACTCCCAAGTGCTGTGTTCTTTCTGCTCTGTGAAACAGTGATTCAGTTTTGGGGGAAGAGTCTTCCATTCTGGAAAAGGGGAATGCTTTTTTCTGTCCGTTGTCTCCCTGCCCCAACCAGTTGAGAATTCGTGCTGTAGACCAGTGTTGGTTCATGATGGGAGTGTCCACTTTCACCTGTTGACCAGGAGAACATTGAGGACTGCTATAAAATAGCTTGTATCCATAGGGATTCCTCATGAGCCGTTCATTTTGACAGTAGGTACAACTAGTTTTATCTTGACACCATTTTTAGTCATTGACAGTAAGAATTACTGTTTTTCATTTCTAGTTTTGCCAAGTAATTTGCTCCATTGATCCATAGTTCTTAATAATGTTAAGATTTGCATTCCAAACCTCTGATCTGTCTTAAAGCCTCCTTTCCTGTTCATCAGGAACCAAATCAAGTTAAAACGAAACAAAACAAAAAACCCTTGCAAATGATCTCACTTTAGGGCCAAATATGCCAGAAATAACTGAAAACTACTGGACAAAATTGTATAACCCAGGGGGTAAACTGCTTGTCTTAATGGTAAAACATCGGTATGAACTCAGACCTATAAAGTGATCAGTCAGGACAGAATATACAGAGTAATGGGTATATAAGTGTGGGTGTGGATAAAAGATACGTGTTTTGAAAATGAGACACTGAATTCATTTAGCTGGAGAGTTTACAGGATTCTGTGGTAGGTACAGGTTTTGAGCAGTTTGATTTGTATCCTATCTTAAGTCCTCTTTATTAAGCTTGCTAAATCAAATGATTAGGAAATTTAGGCATAGAAGGGCCTGGAGTCTTCAAAAGAATAGTTGGCCTTCATCTTTAGGACATTATTCTCCTTTAATGAGCAAATATTCTTTTCTTTAGGGATCCTTGTGGTGGCCTCTGAGCCCTTGGTGCAATAGTAATGATACTACTGATAGCCAACATTCATCTGTTCACAGAATTATGTGCCAGGTACTGTGGCAAGCATGGTATATGCGTTAATTCACAAAGAGCTCTCTGAGACCATATTATTACTTTTATCCCTATTGTACACATAAGGAAAATGGTGGATCTGTTCCCCATTTGATATTGCTGGCTTTGATCTTTTTTTTTTTTTAACCCCCTTTCAAATTGGTTATTCAACGCACACCATTGGTACTTATTGATTAGGCAGTTTGGGGTATTAATTGAGCACTCTACTTACTTTTGTTCTAATTACCCAGAGTCCTATAGATAACTGGCTTGGCAAACCTGAGAGGAGGAGAGGGAAGGAGACATTCCAGATAGGATTAGCCTCAAGTTTCAGAGTTGTGGTGTCCATAACAGGATTGGGAGTGGGGCAGAGTTGGCCAGGCATATTCCTGATTTGGATTTTTTTCAGGCTGCCTGAGATGGTAAGATTCTTAGACCTTGCCTTGCCCCTGGAGAAGCAGGTTTCTTTCAGAAGGCCTGTGGGCATGCATCATCCCCTGACCACAGTGGCACTTTGCTTTGCAGGCTCTGCCTCTCTTCTTTCATGTAGTTGCTTGAGGTCTTCTGAGACTCTTTAACAGTGTTACCTCCTTGCTCTTACGTGTTGCCATGATCTGGGAATCCATAGATCTGTAGCACATGTGTACTAGTAAATAAAAATCAGATTAATACTT
Organism: Proteles cristata cristata; assembly: GCA_017311185.1. Lineage (NCBI taxonomy): Eukaryota > Metazoa > Chordata > Mammalia > Carnivora > Hyaenidae > Proteles > Proteles cristata. The sequence continues at coordinate 458,649 of JAESUZ010004070.1, read as the reverse complement.
AATGTATTAAGAGAGGCCCTTTAAAGTTTGGAAACCTTTGATATAGGAGATCATTCTAATCCTTAACCTGGCATTGGAGGCTTCTCCAGTTTCCTGTCTTTTATACCCAGTGCCCCACCTATTGGACCACTTCTGATAATACTCCTCTGTTCTTTGTGCTCCACACCTTCTTCCTACCTTTACTTTCAGGCACATTCTCTTCTGAGCTCCCTTGGCTGAGAGGACAGTGTAGGATTACAGCAAACTATAGCTTGTGTTGTGGCTGTTAACATGACCAGCCAGATGTTAGTTCCCTTTCTAGACTTTAGAAATCTCTTTTGGTTGGATCTCCATATGCTCTGCTTACCCTTCGGGTGCTCACTGTACACAGCAGGCAGTTGGTTAAAGTTTCTTAAGCAGTGAATGAGTGAGGCATGTAGCCTTAGGATCTGCAGATTGATTGTAAATGCTCGCATTTTAGCTTTTGTGATGTTGCCTTAGTGAGGTTGAGAATCATCTTAAAAATCTACAGTTGTGAAAAGAGCCTTGTGTCTGAGGATTTAGCTGTTCTCAGTGGTGGCTTCTGGAGGGCTTGGGAAAACGATCTAGGGTTCTGGTCATTCTCACAGCTTGCAAAGGATAGCAGTCTTTTCAAGAGCTTGAGAGTGATAATGGTACTCAAGTTTGCCCCTTTAAGGCCGTCCTACAGAGTTGATAAATTGTGTGCTTCTGCTTATTCTCCTGCTTACTTGAATGTTAATAGGCTAAATAGAGTGCCACCCAACTTTTTAGAATTTTGTTTTGAAGTGACCAGTTGTAAGATCCTAGGTGCTAGTTTCCATACTTGGTCTGCTTTTTGCTGACTTTCCCCAAGGTCATTGGGAATCCTAGAACTGGTGACTCTGTCAGCCAGTATTTTGTTGCTTACTATGTGAGTCATCAGATATGAGTGAGGGAAACTGAAGGGTGAAGAGATTTCTGTCTGGGGCACCTGGTGGATGGTGGTGTTCTCTACTGAGATAGAGAATACCAAGAGAATCACTCTTATGTGGGGGTTTAGTCCATGATCATATATTGGGGATTGCAAGTTCAGTGTCATACATGAGTTGTGAGTACTTTTAACGACTACATTGAACTGTACCACGTGAACAATTCCCTGTGGGTGGTGTTTGTACCCTTCTTGGTGCTTACCATATTTTCTCCTGTAGTTGTATCTTCAGGTGTAAAAATAGCAGCTTCCATATGCAAGTGCTTTAGACATCTCATGAAAAGGTTGGTAGGTACTCTTCTAATTTCAGGAATAGGGAAACTGAGGCACAGAGGTTAAGTAAATGACAAATGGCAGAGTGAGTGGCAAACTTTTTAAACCACTCTTGAGATACAATTCACATAAGCATAAAATTCAGTGATTTTTAGTACATTTACAGTTTTGTGACTCATCACCCTATTCTAATTTTAGAATATCTTCATTATCTCAGAAAGAAACCTTGTACCCATTAACCATCATCCCCAAACCTTCTCTCTCTACCCCAAGATGAAGGCAACTCATCTCCTTCAGATTTGTCTGTTCTGGACATTTCATATAAACGGGCTCATAATAGGTGGTCTTTTGTGACTGGCTTCTTTCACTTAACCATAGTAAACTTCAGTTTATCCATGTTGTAGCATGTATTGACACTACCTTTTGTCAATGTTTTTTTTTTTATTCTAGGAGAGACAGAGACAGTGTGAGCAGGGGAGGGTCAGAGAGAGAGGGAGTCACAGACTGAAACAGGCTCCAGGCTCTGAGCTGGCAGTCAGCACAGAGCCCGACGCGGGGCTCGAACCCACGAACCGCGAGATCATGACCCAAGCGAAAGTCAGACGCTTAACCGACTAAGCCACCCAGGCGCCCCTGTCAATGTTTATTTTTGACAGAGGGAGGGGAGAATGATTGTGGAAGGGGCAGAGAGAGGGAGACAGGATCTGAAGTGGCCTCTGAACTGAGAGTGGAGAGCTCTGTGCGGGGCTTTAACTCACAAAGGGTGAGATCATGACCTGAGGCGAAGTCAGACGCTTCACTGATTGAGCCACCCAGGCGCCCCAGTACTTCCATTTTTTAAATTGCCAAATAGTGTATAGATTAATCTCCATGATTTGAATCTGGTATTTCTGGTTCTAAAACTCCTGCTGCTGCTACACTGTGCTAATTCCTACACATGTCCTGTTAGATTAGAAAGTTCTGGGGCAATTGTATTTAGGTGTTTGTTTTACCCCTCTTTCAATTCTCCCAGGATACCGTGCTCCTAATAGGACTCCTCAAGTATTTTAATATATAGGCAAGAAGTTCAGGTCCTTGTTACTTAAACTCACAGTGTTGCATTTAGGAGTAAGTAAGTGTAGAAAAACCTAAACATCTTTTTTCTGGTGACTAGGAGGAAAACCTAAATATCTTTTTTTCTGTGTGTAGGAAGAAGAAGCTGGAAGGATAAAAGACTGCTGGGACAACCAGGAAGCGCCCGCGCTCTCCACGTGTAGCAATGCCAATATCTTCCGAAGGATAAATGCCATATTGGATAATTCTCTGGATTTCAGTAGAGTCTGTACTACTCCCATAAACCGAGGAATTCATGATCATTTGCCAGGTGACTTAGATTTGAAAACTTAGTGTGTGTATGTATGAAAACATACACTAGGCATGTATTTAGAGCTGTTTTTAGGAAGCTTTATTGTGAAGCTTGTGAAGAATGACCTTGAATCTCTGGCAACACTTGCCCCTTTCTGTAGCTTACTTTGTAGATTGGGTTTTCCTCTGGGTGATGACTGCCTTTGATTTATAATGTATAGATCTATTTTATGACACATTAAAAGACTGGATAAAAAAGGATGGGTTGAAGGTAGCAGGATTATTTATATGTATATAGTTAGATTTTCTAGTAGGCACACTTAAAAGGTTTTTTGAAAAGTGACATTAATATTTAGCCTAACATATACAAAATATGTGAATATGTCATCAATATGAAAACTTTTAACGAGATAGCCTATTCTTTTGTTAGTAATAAGACTCTACTGCAGTTTGAACTAGTTGTGTTTCACATGCTTGGTGGCCATTTGACTAGTGGCTGCTGTATTGGACAGTGCATCTTTTGAATATTGCTTTTACACGTGAATGCAGGTCAGCAAGCATTGAGTTTTTTTAAATCTTATTTTTGAGAGAGAGCGCGAGAGTGTGAGCACATGCAAGCAGGGGAGAGACAGAGAGAGACAGACAGACAGACACAGAATCTCAGGCATGCTCTAGGCTCTAAGCTGTCAGCACAGAGCCTGAAGTGGGGCTTGAACTCACAAAATGTGAGTTCATGATATGAGCCCGAGTCAGATGCTCAGCTGACTGAGCCAGGTGCCCAGCAAGCATTGAGTTTTAATGATATTTCGGATATGCCATAGGATAGTGGAGGAAGAGGGCAGCATCCCCTGAAAGTGGTATTTCACAAGGAAGCTTAGATGTCCTGACAGTGCTGTGTCATAATTGTTTGTAGAAGTTGCAACATGTTGATGGAGTGTTTCTCATTGGGGTTATTTTAGTTGAAAGTTGAACATATTTTTAATTTTTTAAGTGGACCTTGTAGAAATTTGGCAATGGGATTTGCAGAACAAGAATTGGCAATTGCTGCTCTTTCATTGTAAATTCTTTGATTTACTTCCTAACTTGACATTGGAAATAATTGCAGGCGTATGTGAACATAAAGTAGCTAAACATCTGAAGGAGAGATGTCCTCACAAATGAGACTGACTTGTGGTAACTTAATTTATTTCTAGTACATTGTTCTATCTGGAGGGAAATGGAGAAGTACATAGGAGGAGCTAGGAAAGCTGGTAGGTCTTGTTTGTCTCTTCAGACTTCCAAAAAAATACATGTGTATTTTAATTGGGGTACATCATGAGCTAATAACCCTTACTCTCCTTTAGCTTATGCTGACTTAAAAACCCAGAAAATCTTCTCGGTTCAACCGATGTGTTTTTCTTCTTTGAGAAAATTGCATGAATTATATTGCAATATGAATGACCCTCAACAGTGGCTTAAATTTCACTGGGTTGCCTCAGACATCCTGAGAACTTAACTCAGGCATACCTCGGAGAGATTGTGGGTTGGGTTCCAAACCACTGTAGCAAAGCCAGTATCACAATGAAGTGACCCAAAGGGATTTTTTGATTTCCTAGTGAATATGAAAGTTATGTGTATGCCGTTCTGTAGTCTGTGATGTGTGCAATAGCATTATATCTAAAAAATTATTCATAGTTTAAAATACTGAATTGAAAAAAAATGCTAACTGTCATCTGAACTTTGAGCAAGTCATAGTCTTTATGTTGAAGGAGGGTCTTGCCTTGATGTTGATGTCTGCTGACCATTCACGGTGGTGGTTGTGGAAGGTGGGGTGGCTGTGGCAGCTTCTAAAAATAAGATGTTTTTTCCTTCAGGAAAGATTCAGTTCCATTTTACAGATGAGAAAATGAAGCCTCATCTAGGTTAGAGGACTTGGGCAAGGCTACCTAGCTAGTTAGTAAGTGGCTAATCTCAGACTCAAAGTCTGTTGTCACTGTCTGTGTTGTTTGGTCATTTTCTTTCTTTCTTTCTTTTTTTTTTTTAAATGTTTTATTTATTTCTTGGAAAGAGAGAGACAGCATGAACAGGGGAGGGTTAGGGAGAGAGGGAGTCACAGACTCCGAAACAGGCTCCAGGCTCTGAGCTGGCAGTCAGCACAGAGCCCAACGTGGGACCCGAACCCACGAACCGCGAGATCATGACCTAAGTGAAAGTCAGATGCTTAACTGACTAAGCCACCCAGGCGCCCCTGTTTGGTCATTTTCTAACACTTAACTCCCACAAACAGCACATTTTCAGGTACGTGTGATCTTATACCCAGGCTTCGACTTCTGCGTCTGGTCTGGTCTTGGTTTTATTTGGGCTCCAGTGGATGCTGTGACTACTGCAGCTCAGATTTCCCCTAAGCTAGGGACTCCATACACAGAGTCCTGGCCTTGGAGCCTAGATCATGCTGCCCTAACATTGGGATGGGTTGGTTGGCTGGCTGGCCAAGCAGACGTTGGTATTTCATTCTGAAATGTGCACAGGTTCCAGGGATGAAGACCTGGACATTGGGAGACCTTCTTCTGCTACTACATTAGGGAAAGCAGATCAACTCAACCTTGGACCTGTAGCTCAGGTCCCTCCCTCGAAAATCCAGCTTTAGATTCCTACTTCTTAGGTTACTGTACACTTGGTACCACTGCTGCATTTGGCCAAATTCACCAGAAATTCAACAAATCGCTATGGAATGTGTACTTCATGCCAGTCACTGTTGTTAGGCCCCAGGGATTCCTGACTTTATCTGGTATCCTCAGAACCTGCTCTCCCAAACTCAATAGAGAAATAGGTAAAATAATTGCAAGTTTTAGTAATTACTATGAAGTAATGATGTTTTGAGTGACGTGGTCAGGCAGGAGCTCTCTGGGGAGGTATGTTTAAAATAGAGTACTAAAGGAGGAGAAAGCTAAATCTTGCAAAGAGTCTGGGGAAAACATTTCAGACAGAAAAGGCTGGACTAAGGCTTTTTGGAGAGCTTGGCATGTTTTAGTCACAGAAGGGGGGAGTAGGGAAGGGGGAGTGCCCATACTATGGCTGCAGGGGTGTTGGGCTAGACAGGGTGGATGTTGTGGGCCATGCAGAGTCCCTGGATATTCTTATGAGAGTTGTCAGAGGTCCATGCCAGTGACATTAAAGAACTAGTTTGTCCTTCAAGATCTGATTACCAATTTCTCCAACAAAATGGAGGAAAAAATGAAAGTCAAACCTCTAAGTGGGCTGCCTTTCCATGACCGAGGAATTGGAAGGTCGACTCATCATTCATCTTTGAGCTCGGGAAGGGTTCCTGACATTGCTCCTATGTTTACCACTGCAGCTTCCTTACCACTCGGCCTCAAAGATAACATTTTTGCTTAGAAATCCTCACGTTCTTTGACTCAGTATGTCCAGATCTGAGAATCTCTCCTATGGAGTAATAATAAATGCAAGTAAGGATTTATGTAAAAGGATACTTACAGCATCATTACAGTGGTGAAGATTTGAAAAATGCTTAAGTGTCTTCCAAGAGGGAAATATTTATATTCTATAGTCAAGTGATGGAATGTTACATAGTTAACAGAATAATACCTTTCAAGTATAATATTTTTACATGTTTAGTTACTTAAAAATCTTGTAACTTCTGGGGCGCCCGGGTGGCTTAGTCGGTTAAGTGTCCGACTTTTGCTCAGGTCATGATCTCACGGTTCGTGGGTTCAAGCCCCGCGTCGGGCTCTGTGCTGACTGCCCGCTCAGAGCCTGGAGCCTGTTTCAGTCTGTGACTCCCTCTCTCTCTGACCCTCCCCTGCTCACTCTCTCTCTCTCTCTCTCTCTCTCTCTCTCTCTCTCTCTTTCTCTCCTAGAAATAAATAAAAAACATTTTAAAAAAATTAAAAAAAAAAAATCTTGTAACTTCTAAGTCTTGTTCTCTTGCTGTTTCCACCACATGTGCAGTGACTTCCTCTCCTGAAGTCTTGAATCCCTCAAAGTCACCCTTGAGGCGTGGGGTCAGTTTTTCCCAGACTTCTGTTCATGTTGAAATTCTGACCTGTTCCCATGAATCATGAATGTTCTTAATGGCATCCAGAATGGTGAATCTTTTCCAGAAGGTTTTCAGTTAACTTGTCCAGATCCATCAAAGGAATCACGCTATGGCAGCTATAGCCTTACAAAATGTATTTTGGAAATAATAAGACTTGAAAGTTGAAATTACCTCCGTACTGATGGGCTCCAGGAATGCATGTTGTGTCTGCAGACAACACCCTGCAGTTGTTGTTTCTTTAAATTTTTTTTTTTTAATAAATTTTTTTTTTTAATGTTTTATTTATTTCTAGGAGAGAGAGAGAGACAGCATGAGCAGAGGAGGGTCAGAGAGAGAGGGAGTCACAGACTGAAGCAGGCTCCAGGCTCCGAGCTGGCAGTCAGCACAGAGCCCGACGCGGGGCTCGAACCCACGAACCGCGAGATCATGACCTAAGCGAAAGTCGGACGCTTAACCGACTAAGCCACCCAGGCGCCCCTCTTTAAATTTTTTTAAATGTTTATTTCTGAGAGAGAGAGAGAGAGAGAGAGAGACCATGTGAGCAGGGGAGGGTCAGAGAGAGAGAGGGAGATATCGAATCCAAAACAGGTTCCAGGACCTGAGCTAGTCGTTTGCACAGAGCCTGACATGGGGCTCGAACCCACGAACCATGAGATGATGACCTGAGCCGAAGACCAGTTGTGTCTGCAGTGTGTAAACATCAGTCTCATCGTACATCTTCATCAGGGCTCTTGGGTGACCAGCTGCATTGTCAACGAGCAGTCAGATTTTGAAAGGAATCTTTTTTCCTGAGCAGCAGGCCTCACCAGTGGGTTCTGCAGTATTTAGTGTGCCGTGTTGTGAACAGAAGTACTGTCCAGACTTTGTTGTCCCATTAACAGAGCACAGGCAGAGTAGGCGGAGCATAATTCTTAAAGGCCCTCGGGTTTTCAGAATGGCGCATGAGCACAGGACCACTTAAAGTCAGCAGCTGCATTAGTCCCTACCAACAGTCAGTCTGTCCTTTGAAGCCAAGCACTGACTTCTCCTTTCAAGGTATGAAAGTCCTAGGCAGCATCTTCTGATATTAGACTATTTCATGAAAACCTTCATTAAAGATTTCAGATCTTATGGATAACTTAATGCTTTATTTTGCAGTTTTATGGTATGAAGATGGTGTCTTAGGCCTCATGAACCAACCTCCGTTAGCTTCAGCTTCTACAGCTTCCTCCCCTCTCTGCACAGAAGTGAAGAGAGTAAGGGCCTTGCTCTGAATTAGGCTTTGGCCTTAGGGAAGGTTGTTGTTGGTTTGATCTTCTCTGCAGACCACTAAGACTTCCTCTGTATCCGCATGTAAGCTGTTTGTCTTATGTGTGTGTTCACTGAAGTAGCACTTTTAATGTCCTCCAAGAACTTTTCCTTTGCATTTACAACTTGCCTGTTTGGGGTAAGAGGGCTGACTTTTGGCTTATCATCTCTCCTTTCAACACACCTTCCTCACGAGCTTAATTATTTCTAGCTTTTGATTTACAGTGAGAGACGTGTGACTCTTCCTTTCCCTTGGACACTTAACAGGCCACTGTAGGGTTATCAGTTGGCCTTATTTTGACACTGTTGTGTCTCAGGGACTAGGGAGGCCCAAAAAGGGGGAGAGCGAGGGAACAGCCAGTTGGTGGAACAGTGTGAACACGTTAACGTTTATTGATTACGGTTGCCATCGGTTAGGTGGGCACAGGTTGTGGCACTCCAAACAATTACATCAAAGGTAACAGGTCACTGTAACAATTGCAACAAATAATGAAAAATTTGAAATACTGCAAGAATTCCCAAAATGTGACTCAGACCCGAAGTGAGCAAATGCTAGTGGAAAGATGGCAACAATAGACCTGCTAAACATGGAGTTGCCATAAATCTTCAGTTTATTAAAAAAAAATGAAGTATCTGCAAAGTGCAATAAAATAAGGTATAGTTATATTTGCCTTTTTTCCATGTATTACATTTGCAATGTGTCCATATTGACTTTTTTTTACAAAGAGTTTATTGTCAAATTAGTTTCCACATATTGACATTTTTAAGTCAAACCAGTGGGTTTTAATTACTGTATAGTAGCATTTTATGTAAATATCTACAACATCTAATCTGTTGGCAAATAATTTTTGCTTTTATAAACAATATTTTGGTGAACATCCTTTTTTGTATCTCCTTATGTACATGTAACAAGAATTTCTTTAGTATATGAACCTAGAAGTGAATTGCAGAGTAATGAGTATATAATGGTCTTCAAACTGTTAAGTTGCTAACTTCTTTCTCTCTCTTTTTTTTTTAAATTATTTAAATTATTTATTTATTTTTGAGACAGAGAACATGAGAGGGGCAGGGGCAGAGAGAGAAAGGGAGACACAGAATCTGAAACGGGCTCCAGGCTCTGAGCTGTTAGCACAGAGCCCAATGAGGGGCTTGAACCCACGAACATGAGATCATGACTTGAGCTGAAGCTGGACAGATGCTCAACCGACTGAGCCATCCAGACACCCCAACTAACTTCTTTCTCAAAGTGTTTTTTTTTTTTTTTTTTAAGAGAGAAAGATAGTGTGAGCAGGGGAGGGTCAGAGAGAAAGGGAGTCACAGACTGAAACAGGCTCCAGGCTCTGAGCTGGCAGTCAGCACAGAGCCCGACGCGGGGCTCGAACCCACGAACCGCGAGATCATGACCTAAGCGAAAGTCGGACGCTTCACTGACTAAGCCACCCAGGCGCCCCTCAAAGTGGTTTTTATCAGTTTACAATCCTGCCAGGATTTCATGAGCATTTTCCTCTACATCTTTGTAGACCCCAGGTATTGTCATACTTAAAAATTTCAGTCAGTCTGGGGCACCTGGATCACTCAGTCAGGTAAGTGACTTTGATTTCAGCTCAGGTCATGATCTCCTGGTTTGTGAGATCGAGCCCAGAGCTGGACTTTGTGCTGACAGTGCAAAACATGCTTGTGATTCTCTCTCTGCTCCTTCCTCACTCGCGTGTGTACACTCTCTGTCAAACATTTGAAAAAACTTTCAGTCCTGGTATAAAGCCTGCTTAATTTTGTTTTTGTCTATATTGTGAAATATTTTCTACAGTTTAAAGAAAACGTGGCATGTATGGTCTGGCATCATCCAACGAAAGATCACTAGAACTGGGCCCGAGTTCTTTTCTTTATCCTATTCTGTCTGGTGTGTTTCTTGAGATTCCATTATATAATTAAAGTCACTGGCTTAGATGAAATAATGCAGGAAATGCTCTTCTGGTACACAGCTGAACTATTAAGCAAAATATTAAATTGAATATTCCCTGCCTAGAAAAATCTTCATCTTTTTCAAGAACGGGTTGGTTATCAGCTCTGAAACCTTTTTCTCACATTCTCTTCCCTTTGTTAACTGTAGCGAGATCATTCTTGGCTATTTCACATTGTTTGTTGACCTGTGTGGTGTTCTAAATATAAACATGTATTCTTCAAACAGGGTAGATAAAGGATAGTTTTGAAGAAGCCTATTCGATTTGCTCATTTCATTATAAACCTCACAAAAAATGCAGGCTCTGGATGCAGATTAATTTGAGAACAGACCCTGGCAGTGTGACTTGCTCTAATCTTCGTGAATTCTCTGAGATTAAGTTTCCAGAACTATAGCACAGGAGTAATAACAGTACATGTCTACAGGATTTGAGGAAAGTTGAGTAACATATAGATCTTGAATATGTAGAATAGTGTGTATAACTGCACTTGTTATGTGGTGGTACTGATTGTGATGGTATGGATATATAAAGAACACAATTGTCGAGGTGCCTGGATGGCCCAGTCGGCTGAATGTCCCACTTTGGCTCAGGTCATGATCTTGCATTCCTTGGGTTTGAGCCTTGCATCGGGTTCTGTGCTGACAGCTCAGAGCCTGGAGCCTGCTTTGGATTCTGTGTGTGTCTCTCTGTCTGCACCTCCCCCACTTGTGCACTCGCTTGCTCTCTCTTAAAAATAAAAATAAATATATTTTTAAAAACTGTGTGAGAGCATTGCTGGGGTCGTGATTTTTGAAGTTGAATTCCTGATGTCTGGTTTAGACTATAAATGACCAGGTCTTAAATATCCTTGGGTTCCTAATCATCAGTGCTGCGACTGGCACATGGTGGGGGTTGTTGTACAATTGCTTGATGAATACATTCTCACAAACTGGGTACTGAAACTGAAAGAGGCCCTAATTTTAAGTTCAAATAAGTTCTCTCCCCACATTTCCTACTGATTAATGTCTAGGGTTTTTCTTTTTCTATTGTAAAAGAAAATTTACCATCATAACCATTTTTTAGTGCGCAGTTCAGTGACATTAAATACATGCATGTTGTTATGCAGCCATTATCCCCATAATTCTTCATCCTGTAAGCCTAAAACTCTATACCCACAAAACGATAATTTCCCATTCTTCCCTCACTGCCACTGCTGGCACCTGCCATTACACTTTATGTTTTTATGATTTTTGACTGCTTTAAGTACCTCATGTAAGTGGGATTCTACAGTATTTGTCATTTGTGACTGTTTGTCACTTAGCCATGAAGGTTCATCCATGTTGTAGCATTTGTCAGGATTTCTAAATCTGAATAATATTCCATTATATTGTATACATCATATTTTGCTTATCCATTTATACATTGGTGGATAGTTGGTTACTTCCACATTTTAGCAGTTAGGAATAATGCTGCTATAAACATAAATGTACAAATCTCTTTAAGATTATGCTTTTGGTTCTTTGAGTATATGCCAAAAGATATTATTGCTGGATCACATGGTAGTTCTGTTTTTAATATGAGGAACCACCATACTGTTTTCCACAGTAACTGTACCGTTTACATTCCCACCAAGAGTGCACAAGGGCTCCAGTTTCTACACATCCTCACAAATACTTTGTTTTTTTGTTTTTGTTTTTTTTTACAGTACCATCCTAGTGAGTGTGATGGTGTATCTTAATTTAGTCTGATTTGCATTTCCCTAATGATTAGTGATGTTTAGCATCTTTTCCATGCGCTTAGTGGCTATTCGTATATCTTTGGAGAAACATCTATGCAAGTCCTTTGTAGGTTTTTTCATTAGGAAGCAAATAGTTATATTTCTTTTACTTTTTAAAATATAATTTATTATTGAGTTAGCTAACCTACAGTGTATATAGTGTGCTCTTGGTACATTTTTTAATCAGGTTGTTGGTTTTTCTTGTTGCTGAATTTTAGGAGTTCTCTTTATGTTCTAAATCTCTTATCAGAGATGACTTGCGAATATTATCTCCTGTTCTGTGGGTTGTCTTTTTACTCTGGACTGTGCCTTTTGATGTATAAAACTTTAAAATTTTCATGAAATCTGGGGCACCTGGGTAGCTCAGTTTGGCTGAGTGTCCAACTCTTAATTTTGGTCAGGTCATGGTCTTATAGTTAATGGAGTTGAGCCCTGAGTCGGGCTCTGTGTTGACAGGGCGGAGTCTGCTTGGGATTCTCTCTGTCCTTTCTCTGCACCCCTCCACCACCACCCCACCCCCGCACCCAGTGCACGCACACACATGTGCTTTCTGTCTCAAAAATAAATTTTTTAAAAAGTTAAAAATTTTTGCATGAAACCTGATTTGTCTTTTCATTTTTGAGATAGAGAGCATAGGGAGAGGGGAGAATCTTAAGCAGGCTCCATGCTCAGTGTGGAGCCCAATGTGGGGCTTGATCCATGATTCTGGGATCATGACCTGAGCAGAAATCAAAAGTCGGATGCTTAATGAACTGAGCCACCCAGGTGCCCCTCATTTGCCTATTTTTTTGCTTGTTTCTTGTACCTTTAATTTCATATCTAAGAAATCATTGCTAAATCCAGTTTCATAAAGCTTTTGTCCTGTGTTTTCTCCTGAGGTCATAAATTTAGGGCCTTGATCCATTTTGAGGTAATATTTGTAAATAGTTCTGGCTAAACATCTAATTTTATTTGCATGTGTATATCCAGTTTTCCCAACACCATTTGTTGAAAAGACCATCCTTTCCACATTAAGTAATATTGGCACTCTTCTCGAAAATCATTTGACCACATATGAAAGAATTTATTTCTGGGCTTTCTATTCTGTTCTGTTAGTTTATAGGTCTGTCTGTATGCCAATACTGCACTGTTTTAATTACTATATCTTAACAGTAGGATTTGAAATTGGGAAGTGGGAGTCTTCCAACTTATTTTTCTTAAAGATTGCTTTTGTTATTCAAGGTCAGTTGAGATTCCATATGAATTTTAGGATGCCTTTTTCCATATGTATTTTGGACAGTAGCCCCTTATCAGACATGATTTACAAATATTCTCCCATTTGGTAGGTTACCTTTTCATTTTGTTCATGGTTAGATGGTTTTTATTTTTTTAAATTTTTAATTTAAATTTTTTAAATTTTTTAATTTAAAAAATTTTTTATTTATTTCTCAGACCACGTGAGCAGGGGAGAGTCAGAGAGAGAGAGAGAGAGAGAGAGGGAGACACAGAATCTTAAACAGACTCCAGGCTCTGACCTAGTTGTCAGTAGATTGCTTTGGGTAGTATTGACATTTTAATAACATAAGTCCTCCTGTCCATGAACTTGGGATGTGTTACCATTTGTTTATGTCCTCCTTAATTTATTTCATCAGTGTTTGTTCATTTTCATTGTCTTTGACTTCACTGATTGTTAGTTCCTAAGTAATTTATTCATTTTGATGCTATTGTAGATGGAATAGTTTTTGTAATTTCGTTTTCACATTCCTCATTGTGTATAGAGGTACAACTGATCTGTGTGTGTGTGTGTGTGTGTGTGTGTGTGTGTTGACTTTGTAGTCTGATACTTTGCTTAATTTCATTTATTCTTATTAAAAACATTTTAAATTAAGTTTTTAGTTATTTATTTTGAGAGAGTGAGTGAGAACACAAGTTGGGGGAGGAACAGAGAGGAAAAGAGAGAGAATCCCAAGGAGGCTCTGCACTGACAGTGCAGAGCCCAGTGTAGGGCTCGAACCCATGAACTCTGAGATCATGACCTGAACTGAAGTCAGACACTCAACTGACGAAGCCAGCTAGGCACCCCTTAATTTCATATATCCTAATAGGATTTTTTTTTGTGGATTCCTTTAGGGGTTTCAACATACAATATCATCTACAAACAGGGATAATTATACTTGTTCCTTTCCACTTTGGATGCCTTTTATTTTTCTTGATTAAATACTCTGGCTAGAACTTCCATTATATTGAATAGAAGTGATAAAAGGTGGTATCCCTGTTTTTTTTTTCTTGATCTTAGGGAAAAAGCTTTTAGTGTTTTACCATTGAGTATTAAATTTGCTGTGGGTTTTTCATATAATGCTTTTATTATGTGAAAGTTAGTTTCCTTTTATTATTTTCATGACTGATTTTATCATGAAAGGTGTTGCATCTTCTCAGATGCTTTCTCTGCATCAACTGAAATGGTCATGTGTTTTTTTTTCCTTTTTCACTTTGTTGATGTGGCATATACATTTTCTGTATGTTGAACCATCCTTGCATTCCAGGAACAAATCCTATTTGGCCATAATATATAATCCTTTCAATCCACTGCTGAATTCTGTTTGCTAGTGTTTTGTTGAGTATTTTTGTTCAACTTTTGTTTTTGATCAATGTTCATAAAGAATGTTGGTCTGTAGTTTGCTTGTACTGTCTTTGGTATCAAGATTATGCTGCTTTGATAGAATGAGTTGGGAAGTATTCCCTCCTCTTCAGTTTTTTGGGAAGGTTTGAGAAGGGCTAGTATTAGTTACTTAAATGTTTGGTAGAGTTACCAGTGAAGCCATCGCATCCCGGGCTTTTCTTTGTTGGGAGATTTTTAGTTTTGATTTAGTCTCCTTACTAGTTATAGGTCTATTCAGATTGTCTATTTGTGATTTAGTCTCAGTAGGTTTTGTGTTTCTAGGAATTTGCCCATTTTATCTAGATTATTCAATTTTTTTGGTGTATAGTTATTCAAATTCTTTATTTTTGTAGAGTAGATATAGTACTGTCCCATTTGTTACTGATTTTAGTAATTTGAATCTATTTTAGTTCATATAGCTAAATATTTGTCAATTTTGTTGATCTTTTCAAAGAACCAGGTTTTGGTTTTATTGACTTTTTAAAATATATTTTTATTGTTGTTCTTTATGTTGCATCTCTGTCCTTCTTTCCCTCATCTGCTAGCTTTGGGCTTAGTTTGTTCTTTCAGTTTTTACCTTGTAAAGTTAGGTTGTTGGTTTGAGATCTTGGTTTTTTAATTTTTTTTAACATTGATTCATTTTTGAGAGACAGAGACTGTGTAAGTGGGAGAGGGGCAGAGAGTGAGGGAGACACAGAGTCCGAAGCAGGCTCCGGGCTCTGAGCTGTCAACACAGAGCGTGACACGGGAATCGAGCTCATGGAGTGTGAGATCATGACCTGAGCTGAAGTCAGATGACTGAGCCACCCAGGCACCCCTGAGATCTTGGTTTTTGATGAGAGTGTTTATAGCTATAAATTTCCCTCAGCACCACCTTTGCTGTGCCACACAGTTCTGGGATGTTGTGCTTTCATTTTCATTTGTCTGTTATTATCCCCTAATTTCCTTTGTGATTTCTTTTTTGATGGTTATTTAAAAATATGTTGTTTCATTTCCACAGTTATGTGAATTTTTTAGTTTTATTTTGTTGCTGATTTCTAGCACCAACTTGTGTTGATTTTAATCTTTTTTTTTTTTTAATTTTTTTTTAATGTTTTATTTATTTCTAGGAGAGAGAGAGACAGCGTGAGCAGGGGAGGGTCAGAGAGAGAGGGAGTCACAGACTGAAACAGGCTCTAGGCTCTGAGCTGGCAGTCAGCACAGAGCCCGATGCGGGGCCATTTTCCTCTAGTTTCTTAAGGCAGAATGCTCAGGTTATTGATTTAAGATTCTCTTTATTTTTTTAAAAATATTTTTATTTATTTTTAGGAGAGAGTGAGACCGCGTGAGCAGGGGAGGGTCAGAGAGAGAGGGAGTCACAGATTGAAACAGGCTCCAGGCTCTGAGCTGGCAGTCAGCACAGAGCCCGACGAAGGGCTCGAACCCACGAACCGCGAGATCATGACCTAAGTGAAAGTCAGACGCTTAACCGACTAAGCCACCCAGGCGCCCCAAATGATTTTAATCTTTTTAAATCTAGTGGGGCTTAATTTGTGGTCTAATATATGGTCTATCCAAGAAAATGTCCTATGTATACTTGAGAATGTGTATTCATTGCTATTGAGTAGAATGTTCTGTATATGTCTGTCAGATACGGTTGGTCTATTAGGTTAAGTCCTATATTTCATTTATAAGTAGCTTCTTTCTGGTGGTTCTGTCCATTATTGTGAGTAGGGTATTGAAGTCTTGAACTCTTTTTTTTTTTTTTTTTAAATGTTTTATTTATTTCTAGGAGAGAGAGAGAGAGAGAGAGAGAGAGAGAGAGAGAGAGGCGTGAGCAGGGGAGGGTCAGAGAGAGAGGGAGATACAGACTCTGAAATAGGCTCCAGGCTCTGAGCTGGCAGTCAGCACAGAGCCCGATGCGGGGCTCGAACCCATGACCCGCGAGATCATGACCTAAGTGAAAGTCGGACGCTTAACTGACTAAGCCACCCAGGCGCCCCTGAAGTCTTGAACTCTTGTAGGACTTTGTCCTCAGTTCTGTCAGTTTTTGCTTCACATGTTTTGATTGTCTTGTCATTAGGTATGTAAATGTTTATAATTTTAAAAAAATTTTTTAAAAACTTTTATTTTTGAGACACAGAGACTGAGACAGAGCATGAATGGGTAAGGAGCAGAGAGAGAGGGAGACACAGAATCTGAAGCAGTTCCAGGCTCTGAGCTGTCAGCAGAGCCCGATATGGGGCTTGAAGCCATGAACTTGTGAGATCATAACCTGAGCCAAAGTCGGACAATTAACTGACTAACTGACGGAGCCACCCAGGCGCCCCTGTAAATGTTTACAATGTTTATATCTTAGTGTATTGAACCTTTTATTTACATACAACATTCTTGTCTCATAAGCTTTTTGGGTTTTAATCTATTTTGCCGGGTATTCGTATAGCCACCTTACTCTCTTGGTTACTGTTTGCATGGAATATATTTTTTCTATAATTTCATTTTCAGTCTGTCTTTGTGTTTGGATCTTGAGTGAGCCTTTTGTGGACATCATATAGGTTTATGTGTTTTCATTCATTCTGCCAGTCTTTTGACTGGAGATTTTAATACATTTATATATTTTTAAAAAATTGTTATATATTTGTTTTTGAGAGAGAGAAACAGTGTGTGAGTGGAGAAGGGGAGAGAGAGTGGAGACACAATCCCACAAAGGCTTCCTGCTGTCAGCGCAGGGCCCGATGTGGGGCTCGAACTCATGAACTGTGAGATCATGACTTGAGTCAAAATCAAGAGTCAATTGACTGAGCCACCCAGGGGTCCCATGCTCTATTTACATTTAATTATAAGGAGGGTTTTCTGTCATTGTGCTGTTTTTTTCCTGTGTGCCTTACCGCTTTTTTGACTCTCATTTCCTGCATTAATGTCTTTTGTGTTTAGTTGGTTTTCCTTTTTTTGTAGAGAAATATTTAAATCCCTTTTTTGTTTTGTGTGTATCATATAGCCTTTTTTCTTTGTGGCTACTACTGGATGGTGGTTACATTTGACCACATAAAGTTATAACCCTCTCCCTTGGATTTATACCAGCTCAATTTCAATAACATACAGAACCTCTGCTCCTTTACAAGTCTCTACTCATGCCTTCCAGTTGTTATGACAAGGTTTATATCTTTATGTAGAAAGCAAGATGACAGAAATACTAGCTTTTACCTTAATCATTGTTTCTTTAAATGCAGTAGTCTTTGAAATCCTGTAGGAAACAAAGCACAATACAAACCATTATTAAAATGATAGGTGGTTTTTTTTATCTTAAACTTCAGCATAGTTAACATACTGTGTTACATTAGTTTCAGGTGTACAGTGTAGTGATTCACCAGTTCCATACATTACTCGGTAAGCATCATGATAAGTGTGGTATTAATCTCCTTTATCGGTTTGATCCATTTTCCCACTTACTTCCATCAGGCAACCACCAGTTTGTTCTCTGTATTTAAGTGTGTTTTTTTGTTAGTCTTTTTTTTTCATTGTTTGCTGCTTTTTTTTTATTTATTTCTAGGAGAGAGAGGGGGGGAGAGAGAGAGAGAGAGAGAGAGAGAGAGACAGCGTGAGCAGGGGAGGGTCAGAGAGAGAGGGAGACACAGACTCGAAATAGGCTCCAGGCGCTGAGCTGGCAGTCAGCACAGAGCCCGACTCGGGGCTCGAACCCACGAACCGCGAGATCATGACCTAAGCGAAAGTCGGACGCTTAACCGACTAAGCCACCCAGGCGCCCCTCATTGTTTGCTTCTTATCTTTCACGTAATGAGCGAAATCATATGTATTTATCTATCTCTGACTTCTTTTACTTAGCATTATATCCTCTAGCTCCATCCATGTTGTTGCAAATGGCAATATTTTGTTCTTTTTATGACCAGATAATATTCCATCAAAATGATACCTGATTTTGTAATTACCCACATAATTACCCTTGTGGAAATGTTCATATGTCTGTGTAGCTTCAGGTTACTCTAGTGCCCTTTCATTTTACTGTGCAGAACACCCTTGAATATTTTTTAGGTCCTACCTAATGTTCGTGAACTTCCTTTTATTTGTCTGGAAATGTCCTAATGTCTCCCTCACTTTTTAAGGACAACGTTAGTGGATATAGGATACTTAATTGGCTTTTTTTTTTCTCTTCAAGGACTTTGATCATATTGCCCCACAGTTTTCCGCCTTCAAAAGTTTTTTTTTTTTTATTTTTTTTTTAAAATTTTTATTTATTTTTAGGAGAGAGAGAGCGAGACAGTGTGAGCAGGGGAGGGTCAGAGAGAGAGGGAGATACAGACTCTGAAATAGGCTCCAGGCTCTGAGCTGGCAGTCAACACAGAGCCCGACGCAGGGCTTGAACCCACGAACTGTGAGATCATGGTCTAAGCGATAGTTGGACGCTTAGCTGAATAAGCCACCCAGGCGCCCCAAGTTTTTTTTTTTTTAATTTTTATTTTTTAAATTTATTTCTGAGAGAGAGAGAGAGAGAGAGTGTGTGTGTGTGAGAGAGAGAGAGAGAGAGAGAAAGCGCTCAGGGGAGGGTCAGAGAGAGAGGGAGACAAAGAATCTGAAACAGGCTCCAGGCTCTGAGCTAGCTGTCAGCACAGAGCCCGACACAGGGCTCAAACCCATGAACTGTGAGATCATGAGCCGAGCCAAAGTTGTATGCTTAACTGACTGAGCCACTCAGGTGCCCCTGGCCTCAAAAGTTTTTGATGAGACTCTGTTGACGATCTTCCTAAGGACACTTGAATGTGATAGATGGCTTCTCTCTGTTGCTTTCAAGATTCTTTGTCTTTTGAAAGTATGATTATAAGGGACCTTCGTGCAGGTCTTTGAGTTCATCTGACTTGGGTTTTTTTTGTGCTGCTTCAGGGTTCATATTTTCATATTTCAGAAGTTTTCAGCCATTATTTCTTCAGATACTCTCTCTGTCCCTTTTTGTCTGCTCTCCTGGAACTGTCATGATGCATATATTAGTCTCCTTGCCAGTGTCCCACCATCTGTCCCTGAAATCTTTTTTCTTTCTTCAGCCTCAATAATTCCCATTATACTCTTAAAGTTCACTAATTCTTTCTTCTCCTTGCTTGAATCTGCTTTTGAATCCCTCTAGTGAATTTTCATCTCAGGTAGTGCATTTTTCAGCTCTGGAACTTTCTTTGTCATTTCTTTGTAGGTTTTCTATCTCTTCATTGACATTTCCATTTTGTTTACACATTGTTTTCTTGACTTAAATCTACATCTTCCTTTGATTCCTTGATCATCTTTACCACTGTTTTTAAAGTCTTTGTGTAGCATATATTTCAAGGGTCCTTTCAGGGACAGTTCTTGTTGATTTCTTTCTTTTCCTTTGAATAGGCTATACTTGTTTCTTTGTATGTCTTTTGATTCGTTTGTTGAAAACTGGATGATAATGTGGTAACTCTGGAATGCCTTTCTCGGCATTTTCTGAGGTTTTTGTTGCTGTTTTTATTGTTAGTGTTTTTGCTGGGTTAATTGTGGTTTTTTTGTTTGGTTTTGGTTGTTGCACATGGTTTCTTTGTTGAGGATCAGCCTGATGCATGTTTATACCTAGATGTTTTCTCAGGTCTTTCCTGGGCCTGTACCTGGGCATGTGCAGTCAATTTATCATTTTCTCTATATGGGGCACCTGGGTGGCTCAGTCCGGTAAGTGTCCAACTTTGGCCCAGGTCATGGTCCTGCGGTTCCTGGGTTTGAGCCCTGCGTTGGGCTCTGTGCTGACAGCTCAGAGCCTGGAGGTTGCTTTGGATTCTGTGTCTCCCTCTGCCCCTATCCCTCTCACACTCTCTTGTGTTCTCTCTCTCTCTCTCTCCCTCTCCCCCTCTCCCCATCTCTTTTAAAAATAATCATTAAAAAAATTATAACTTTCTCCATATATGTTATTGTCTTAGCATGTCCTAGATCGTGTCTGGCTCCTGTAAGGGGAAAATGTGAAAAATGAAAGGGGGAAATGGCACTTGCCCTTTAAATCCCTTGGAAGCTACTTGAATTGGAGGGAGATGGTCTAGGGCTTCCAGTGCTCGGGGAGGTGCAACACTAATGGTTGACTCTGTGCATCTCTGTGATCAGAAGTAACAATCAGTGATCAGATTGTTTGGAATCATCCCCAATATTTGGAAGATTGGGTCCTTTCTGCTTGCCTAACTCCCTCTGTAGTAGAATTCTTGCACAGAGTTGTGACACTGGGGGCTTTTCTTTCCAGGAAGCAACTTTATTCCTGCTGGCACTGATCAGTTGGGGTTGTACTCAAAGAACTGAGCCCCAAATGCCATGTGGCATAGTTCTTTATGTATTTTTTACTTCTTTGTCTCCCATATATGGTAACATACAAACATGTGGTCTGATTAAGTGGTCTCATGTTACAAGGTCGGGAGGGATGTTGTCATACTATACACGTATAGCCAGGTTGCCTTGAGGTATATTTTCTTTACTTAGGGAGGGGACCCTACCATACTCCAGACTCTGTGCAGGCTGCTCTGGGAATGTGTGCACAGCTGGTGGCTGGGCTGAGGGATGGGAAGCTGCTAGCTGCTCTGCCTGGAGGTGAAATTGACAAAAATTAATGCGGTTTACCCTCAAGTTTTCCCCTGGAATTTTCAAGCTTTCAGCGGACTCCAGAGTTCTGAAATAGTTACATCCCAAGGATTGTGCCAGTATAATTTCTGGTGCTTTCTACACCTCCATCTTCCCAGAATCCTCCTAGTATCTAGGGTTTTAGTTTTGTATGTTTACACGTTGTCACTTCAACTTTATTGGTTTCTTAGAGTATCTTTTTTTTTTAAATTCATTTTTGGACTAGTTTGCTTGACTTTTCAAGATATTAAACATAGCATACACATACAGGAAATTGCTAAACCTGTTGTTTTACTCTGATAAACCTCCACATTACCATTACCGAAGTCAAGAAGGAAAATTCTTTATCTCAGTACTCCAGAAGTTCCATGTTTTCTTCAATGGTCATATCTGTTTCTCCAGATATAACCATTGTCTTCCTATGATTTTCTCTATAAAATTTAATTCTCATTTATATATCCTTAAAAAGTATTTACATTTTGAGTTTTATTCCATACTGTATTTTTTTTTATGGTAGCCTTGTTTATGAAATTCATCCATGTTGTTTGCAACCATAGTTAAAATTGATGGATATATATTACGTCACAAAATAACTCATAATATATTCTAATGTTCAGCATGTGGGCTGTTTCTAGTTTTTGGCTGTTAAATAGTGGTGCCATGAACATTATTGTGTGTGAATCCTGGCACACAAAATCTCTAATATCTAGGAATGAGTATCTTCAAAATTAATAACTAATGCCCAACCTTTCCCAAAGAGGTTGTACCAGTTAACTTACTCACTGGCAGAGTGTATCTGTGCCAGCTATTTTACATCCTCACCAACTATTGATGCTATCACTCTTCTATGGAGCTTTTCTTAGGGAGTGTAGTGATACCTCATGTGGTTTTACTTTCGGTATGTTCCTGATTTCACTGAGGTTCAGCATTTTCAGATCTTTATTGTCCATTTTGAATATTATTTCCATATTCTTTTTTAATGTTTATTTCTGAGAGAGAGGGGGACACAGAATCTGAAGCAGGCTCCAGGCTGCGAGCTGTCAGCACAGAGCCCCACATGGGGCTTGAACTCACAAACAATGAGATATGACCTTAACGTTTAACCAACTGAGCCACCCAGGTGCCCCTGTCTGTTTCTTCTTGTGTCAGTTTTGGCAGGTTGTGTTTTTGTAGGAATTTGTTCATTTTACCTAAGTTTTCTAATTTGTAGGCTTGCAGTCTGTCCCCTTTTTAAAAGCTTATTTGAGAGAGAGGGCACAAGTTGGGAAGAGGCATAGAGAGAGGGAGGTAGAGAGAATAATGCCAAGCAGGCTCTGTGCTGGTAGCACAATGCAGGGCTTGATCCCATGAACTGTGACCTCATGCCCTGAGCTGAAATCAAGAGTTGGACGCTTAACCGACTGAGCCATCCAGGTGCCCCTCTCCTTTTTATTTCTGTAAGGTTGATAATAATGCCTGCACGTTCATTTCTTATTTTAGTAATTTGAGTGATCTCTTTTTCATGTTTGTTCTAACACAAGATTTGTTAATTTTGCAGATGTTTTCAAAGAACTTACTTTGGGTTTTGTTGATGTTTCTCTGTAGTTTTTCTAGTCTTTATTTCATTTATTTCTACTTTAATCTTTTTTCTACTTGGCTTTTTGTTTTTGCTTTTTTTTTCTAGTTTTTTTTTTTTTTTTTTAATGTTTATTTCTAGGAGAGAGAGAGAGACAGCGTGAGCAGGGAGGGTCAGAGAGAGGGAGTCACAGACTCTGAAACAGGCTCCAGGCTCTGAGCTGGCAGTCAGCACAGAGCCCGACACGGGGCCCGAACCCACAAACCGTGAGATCATGACCTAAGCAAAAGTCGGACGCTTAACCGACTAAGCCAGCCAGTCGCCCCCCTTTTTTTTAATGTTTTATTTTATTTCTAGGAGAGAGAGAGACAGCGTGAGCAGGGGAGGGTCAGAGAGAGAGGGAGTCACAGACTGAAACAGGCTCCAGGCTCTGAGCTGGCAGTCAGCACAGAGCCCGATGCGGGGCCATTTTTTTCTAGTTTCTTAAGGCAGAATGCTTAGGTTATTGATTTAAGATTCTCTTTATTGTTTTTTAATATTTTTATTTATTTTTAGGAGAGAGTGAGACTGCGTGAGCAGGGGAGGGTCAGAGAGAGAGGGAGATACAGACTCTGAAACAGGCTCCAGGCTCTGAGCTGGCAGTCAGCACAGAGCCCGACGCAGGGCTCGAACCCACGAACTGCAAGATCATGACCTAAGCAAAAGTCGGACGCTTAACCGACTAAGCCACCCAGGCGCCCCTCTCCTACTCTTTTTTAATGTCTGGGATGTGGTTTCCTTCAGCTATATAAACATACTTAAAACAGCTGAGGGAAGTCTTTGTCTAGTACTTGGTATGTCTAGTCTTTGTCAGGTAATTTCTTTTGATTGCCTTCTTTCCCCTGTGAATGGACCATATTTTCTTAATTCTTTGCATATTTTATGAATATTTTGTTGAAAAGTGGGTACTTAATTTAATATGACAGGTGTGGAAATCCAATTATCCCTCTTTCCCAGGGCTTGTCCTTAACCAGAAGTGAGATTTCACAGGGCCTTCTTAGGTCTTTTCTGAGCATGCATGCGGTCTTCTAGATGCCCAGAACCATGTTGAGCTTTTTAAATCCCCCTATAGATATCTCATTCCCTAGTTTTTCCTTGTAAGCATTTCTTTTTTTTTAATTTCTCATTTGCCCAAATTGTTATTTACTACCTGAGACACCAGATATGCAATAATTGATTTTGATTGTTGAATAAACCTTCCCCTGGAGAAAGGCTGTTAATAGTGGGTGAGGTCCAAGGCAAGTCAAGCAAAGATAGCCTTAATAAAAAAGGGAACTTGCAGGGAACAACCAGAAAGGTTAAGTAATGACAGTCTCTGGGGATGGGATTTGAGCTTCAACCTTCTTGTGCTGCTTCCACTGGCTTCCGGGCTGCTGATTTTCACTGCAATAGTGGGCTGTTCATTTTCAAAGTTACTGCAGAGCTAGGGAGGAGGAGATGGAATAGTGCCAGATAAAAGGCCACAAAGCATACCGTTTTTACCAGGATCCAGCTGATGTTCCCCAGTTACTGTAATGCTTTGTTTAATTCACAGAGTACTGAAAAATTTCATTCTGATAGTTTTTGCCAGTGTTTTCACTGCTTTGATGGAGGAATTTTTGGAGGTCCTTACTTGACCATTTACCTGACATCACCCTGGTCATTGATTTTTTTTTTTTTTTTAATCTTTCCAGTACATGCACAGAGACTATAAATTTCCTTCTAAGTATGGATTTAAGTGCATTCTATGGCTCGTGATGTCTTTGTAATGATTATTTCATTAAAAATACTTTTTGATTTCCGTTAGATGTCTTGTTGAACACTGAAGAAGTGTGGGGGTTCTTTTCAAAATATTTAGGACTTGTCTTTTTGGAATGGACTTTTTAATCTTTATTCCATTATGATTATAAAACATTTTCTATATGATTTCAGTCTTGAAATATTTTGAGCCTTTCTTTACAGTCTAGCTGCATGTCCTAGTTTTTTAAATGTTCTGTGTACACTTGCAAAGAAGCTTATATGGGGTACGTGTTGATGCCTTCTTCTGTTTATGTGAGTCAGGTCCAGTTCGTTGATTTTTACATTTCACATCTTACGTATTTTTCTTAATTTTGGTCTGCTTATTCTATCAGTTACCAAGAGAAATACATTTTTTGTTTTATAGATCTTTGTAGATAAAGTTTTAGAATTACAGCCTCCTTATGGATTGATCCCTTTATACTTATGAAATGCCCTGCTTTTATAAACTCTATTCTTTTACCTTAAAGTTTACTTGGTTTAGTCAGCACAAGCTTTCTTTGATTATCTTTGGGATGGCCTATCTTCAACATTTTTCAACATGTCATGACCTTATATTTTTAAGAATTTGATACACAGCAGATATAGAAATTTTGATTTTTTATAATTAATTCTGCCAGTAATTGTCATAATTACAGTTTGGGTTTTTTTAACCTCTGTTAATATTCTTATTCTTTTTTTATTTTTTATTTTTTTATTTGAGAGAGAAAGACAGCATGAGCAGGGGAGGGTCAAAGAGGGAGGGAGATACAGAATCTGAAACTGACTCCAGGCTCTGAGTTAGCTGTCAGCATAGAGCCTGAAGCGGGGCTTGAACCCACAAACCATGAGATCATGACCTGGGCCGAAGTCGGACGCTTAACCGACTGAGCCACCCAGGTGCCCTAATATTCTTACTCTTAAGAATAAGAATTCTTATTCTTAAATCTATCAAATTTATTAGGTCTTCTCTTTGCTCTTCATGTCTCCATTTCTGTGTGATTAAGTAGGTATTCTTGATTCAGACTTCTTCTGTTGTTTGATTAAACATTTTCCTACTGTTCTACCCTAGTGTTTTCATCAGTTGCTGGGAAATGCAGGAAGCTTTTAGAACACCAGTTACCCTGGCCCCACAGCTTTTGTTGTTCTTAGGTATTTTGTGTGTTTATATATTTTTAAATTCCGGAAGGAAATGATTTTATATAAATACTATTTACTTAGTCTTGCTCACATAGATGCTTTTTTTTTTTTCTAATGTTTTTATTTATTTTTGAGAGAGAGAGAGAGAGACACCATGAGCAGGAGAGGGTCAGAGAGAGAGGGAGACACAGAATCCGAAGTCAGGCTCCAGGCTCTGAGCTGTCAGCACAGAGCCCGATGCGGGGCTCGAACCCACAAGCTGCGAGATCATGACCTGAGCCAAAGTCGGACCCTTAACCGACTGAGCCACCCAGGCGCCCACATAGATCCTTTTTAATATTGTTCTTGTCTGAATATGCTTGGGTTCTCTTTTCTTTGGCCTGTTGAATATCTTCATTGTTCTCTTAAGTGTGAGTCTCCTGGCAATGAATTTTTAAAAATTTTCCCTGAAAATGTATTTCATTTTCATTTCTTAGGACATATTTACTGGTGATAGAATTCTTGGTTGGCATTTATCATTCCACTCTGTATATGTTGATTATCTTAAGGCTTTTTTTTTTTTAATGTTTTATTTATTTCTGGGAGAGAGAGAGAAAGACCACGTGAGCAGGGGAGGGTCAGAGAGAGAGGGAGACACAGAATCTGAAGCAGCTCCAGGCTCTGAGCTGGCAGTCAGCACAGAGCCCGACGCAGTGCTCGAACCCACGAACCGTGAGATCATGACCTAAGCGAAAGTCGGACGCTTAACCGACTAAGCCACCCAGGCGCCCCTATTATTATCTTAAGGCTTTTCAGGGTTTTGTTTTTGTTTTGAGAAATCTGTTGTTCTTTTTGGAAATCTCTTCTTGTCTCCTATCGCTTGTGTTAATTGTCCCTGTCTGTTTCTGTTAATTTCACTTTGAGTTTGCATATGGTATCTTTTTTTTTTTTTTTTCTTTGTAAGTTCTTGGGCTTCTTGTATGTACGGATAGGTATTTTTCCATGCTCAGTTTATAGTCATTTTCTCTTCATATATTTACTGTGTTTCATTTTTCTCTTTCTCCCTGTGACTCTACTTAAACATTTACTCGACTTAATTCATTCCATCGTTTGTTTCTCATCTTCTCTCTGGATTTTTTGTTTGTTTGTTTTTTGGTCTCTCCCTTTCGTTTAGGAAATTTTGGCCTTCTAGTTTACTTCTTGTCCTGTACTGTGCCTCATTTGCTGTTAAGCTCCACCTTTGAGTTTTTAATTTCTGATATTTTGGCAAGGGGTTTTGGTCCCTGACTTCATTCTGGCTCATTTTTACCCTGAGGAGCCCTTGGGGTCTTAGCTTAGAGAACAGGGTGTCCTGTTAGATTCCCTGCTGGGCATGCTGAGAATCTCAACCTCTTTCCCTTTTGTTTCTTCAGGTCTTAGAGCCAAACCCCAGCGTTGTTGTTCTACAGGCAGATACCTTCAGAGGATTAGTGACTTCTGTGCTCTGGTGTTTTGCTTTCTCTTCTGGTTCCTGCTTTCTTTCAGAACTAAACTGGTAGTTCTCTACCGTCTGCTGTGATCTTAAATACTTTTAAGATCATGTCATCTTTCTTATTCAGCATTATTTAATCTAAAAGGTCAGTCTGAATAACCTTGTCAACCACAACTGGAAATGAAACATGAATGGTTTTAAATTTTGATTTAACCTTTAGCTTAACTCTCCACTAGTACTGGTACCAATTGTGAACAGTTGCTATAAAGAAATATAAAGCGCTTAAGACACATCCAGTTGCATAGTAGTGAGTAATTTTTCCAATTTCATTTTTCAACATTTTTGTCCTCCATATAATTCTGGGAAAAATACTTTTTCTGCTTCATTATCAAGTTTTTTTTAGCTGTGTTACACCAATCAGACTGTTTATTGGTTTTATTTACATGATCAAATTTTAACTTTTTAAGGTCTCCTGTGGCTCTTCTGGTTTCTGGGCATAATTTATTTTAAAATCTTGTTGCTGGCTTTATTAGCCTTTATTTCCTCAGGCATAGGTTTTATGTTAAGCTTGCTGCTTCATGATTCTGTTAGTCTTCTGAAAATATTTGGTCAGTATTGGTTGTAAGTTGTATTTTAAAATGGCTTTTGTATTTGAGATTGCTTGACAGCCAATGTGCAGGTACTGTAGAAGTTTATCCAGCCTGCCCTCAGGATGGGAGAGCACTTCTTGTGTGACAGTGAGCACTTCTATAAAGTGGCTGTAGTCACCACTGATGGTCACCACCTGGATGCATTAATTCATTAGGGGTTGCCAAAGAGCAGTTTTCTCATTCTTGGGCCTTTGTTAGCTGATAGGCTTTATGAGTTTACTTTTACAAAAGCAAACATAGATTCATCTTATTTAATTATTCCTTCCAATTAATTAAATAATTAAATTAACACTTAAAATTAAATAAATTAATTAAATAATTGGAAGAATAAAACATGATCTGACACGAAAACTGATGGGACATGATCTGACGCTTAACTGATGGGACCTCCCAGGTATAGCACCCTCCTGTACTTTCTTTCATAACCTTGAGCTGATTCTCCAGCATTGTCTGAAGCTGACCAGTAAATCATTTTTCAGTATCACTGTGAATTTATGAATGTGATGTGTTTGATGTGTCTTGACCCATTGCATTTACCCCTTTTTGTTCAGATTGTCAAGTCTTGAACAGTTGAGCTTCTCCTACCCAGTAGGGTGGCTATAAGAAAATAAAACAGGCAGTACCAATTGTAGAAAAACTAGAGCCTTCATCCACTGCTAATGTGAGATGTTACAGCTTATTTGTAAGACAGGTTAGCAGTTACTCAGAAGGTTAAACAAAAAGTCACTACTGTATGACACAGAAATTCACTCCCAGTATAGACCTAAGAGAAGTGAAAACAAATGTATACAGAAACTTGCATATGAATGTTTATAACTTGTTATTTATAATATCCAAAGTGTGGAAAACCTTCAGATATCTGCCAGCTGATGAGTGGATAAACTGGAGTGGCGTATTCAAATAATGAACAATAGAAATACAATTTGGCGATAGAAAGGAACAAAGACCTGATTCATGGTAAAACATGGATGAACTTTGAAAACAATAAGTGGGGGCTGAATGGCTCAGTTGGTTGAGTGTCCGACTTTGACTCAGGTCATGATCTCATGGCTCATGAATTCAAGCCCAGTATCGGGCTCTCTGCTGTCAGCGCAGAGTCTGCTTGGGATCCTCTGTTCCCCTCTCTCTCTTCCCATCCCCCACTCATGGGCTGGCTCTCCCCTCCCTCCCTTTCTCTCTCAAAAAATAAACATTAAAAAGAGTTTTGTAAAAAAAGTGAAAAAAGCTAGCTAAAAAAGACCATGTATAGTTTCTTTTCTATGAAATGCCCAGAATAGGCAAATGTGTAGATGAGAAAGTGGATTATTGGGTTTCTTTGGGCTGGGAGAAGTTAGAGGGAAATGGGAGTGAGTGCAAAAAGGTACCCATTTCTTTTTGGGGTGATGGAATGTTCTAAACTTGACTGTGATTGCACAGCTCTGGAAATAACAAAAACCATCGAATTGTATGCTCTTGATTGAACATGTGAAGAGAAGGGAATATTTGCAGTACATAACAGAAGTTAAATTTCTTAAATTAGAGCATGATCTTACAAATTAGACTAAAGCCTGTTTTAAGGTGGTCAGAACACACATGAAGAGACTGCGGTTTTAATCACCATATAATAAAATGCTCTAGGTGCCAGGAATACAGATGTAGAGAAGAACTCTGAACTGTGTGTATGTAACTACAGGAGTATAGCAGGGAACATAAGCAGCTCTTCCAGACTATGCTAACTGAAGCAAGGGAGCATGATAGAGAAGGGCAGTGTGGGGAGGGCTTGTGATTGCATGGTTTCCCCACATATGATTAAAGGAGATCCTCTCTGTGAGGACGTGGCATCTAAGCTTAAGACCCGAATGATGAGCCAGCCATACAGAGGAAGTGGTTTAATACCAGGGTAAGATTGGTAAGCAGAGCAAACAGGAATGAATGTCCTGGGGTAGGTGGGCTAGGTCTGAAGTTAGTATAGTTAAGGGGTGGAACTCTTAGTGGGGTAGGAAGTGTTAAGTGGTAAAGCAGAGTTAACAGGAAGCTATTTCAGTAGTCCTGGTGAAAAGTGTGTTGGCCTGGACTGGTATGGTAACAATGGAGGCAAGGTAAGTGAAGAGATTTAGTGTGAATTTTTCTCAGAAGTAGGTTTAATAGGACTTGCTGATTGTGGTGGATGAGGGAGAACAGAATCAAATTTCTTTGGCAAACTTGGGTGGATCCATTTTCTGAGGTGGAGAATATTAGTGGTAGGAAGGGGACAACCAATGAAGAATGTTAAATCTTAAAAATTAAAGAGATAAGGATAGGTAGACCCTTGTCCTTCAGTCTCAATTTTATCATAGATTTAAACAATGGGATTCTAATGTTTACCTATTAGATTCATAAAAAGTGAAGTTGGTAAGGGTGTGGAGAAATAGTTCTCATATAGTTGGGAATTCAAACTGGAATTACTTTTTGGACAATTTTGGCCAACATCTGTCAGCTTTAAAATACTGGATCATGAGGTATATGCACTTACCAAGTATGTTTACCTAAGAAAGTGAAAATAAATGCAGAAGGATATATGTTGCCTTACTGTGTGTAGCAGAAGAAAACTGCTGGGAGAAACCCAAGCATCCATCAGTAGAGACATGACTTCTTTTAAGCTCATGGAGTGGGCCGACACAAAACCGTGAAGTTGATCTGGGTGCACACTTACGGACATAGGGACAGATCTCCAAAACACATTATCTGAAGAAAGATGCAAAGTACTGTATTTGACTCTTTGTGTACATTTTTTAAAAAGCTATGCATTAACATGCTTTGTGCACATGAAAGAATCTTCTAACGGTGCCTCCAGGCTCAGGAGTTTGAGGAAAGAGATAATTTTCACTTTATATTTTCCTTTCTTACTTGAAGGTGTGGAGAGAGAAGGCATGAGTAGGGGAGGCACAGAGAGAGAGGGAGAGAGAATCACAAGCAGGCTTCATGCTGTCATTGTGGAGCCCATTGTGGGGCTTACACTCACAGACCAGGATATCATGACCTGAGCTGAAATCAAGAGTCATCTGCTCCACCGAATGATCAACCCAGCGGCCCCTACTAAAGTCTTTGACCATGTCTCCTTCTTATGATAGACTTCTATAAGTATGGGACTGCTAACATCTGTACAGCATGTAAGCATAAAGAGACTCTTGATGCATGTGACCAGGGGTATCCCAGAAGGTTTACCAGGTTCTTTTCTTAAAAGACAGTTTGTTCTTATTTAAACATACTGTTGTTGAATAGATCATAAATCCTTTGACAGCACACCCAGATTTTAAATTCTTAGAACCATTTTCTGAATTCTTTGTGTGTGTGATTTATGTTTGCTATAAAGGATTTGGAAAATTCAGTACCAGGTTATATATTCTACTCTCTATAATCTACTTGGGTTGTTTGGATGACTGTTGGTCTCTGTGTACTTCTGGACATTTTCATGCAGTTGTAATCCTGCTTTCTGTGGTTTATTCTCCCTCCCAAACTTCTTAAGCATTTACCTCTATCATGTGTGGAAAATATTAATGACTAAGTTCCTACCTCTTAATGAGAGAAGTAGTTATTTTCAGCTTCTCACCATTAATAGCTTTGTGACAAACATCTCTATAGGTAGGCATTTTTCTGCATTTATGAGTATTCACTTAGAGATTCTTAGCAATACAATTACTAAGTTGAACAGTTTTAATTTTTTAGGCTCTGGTGATTTATGGAAATGTTTTCCTTTTATGGTCCCTCCAGCAATTTGAGAGTATTTGTCTTATGTAGTATACAGAGAAGAAAATTATCAGTGACTCCTCACCACTCCATATTATACCTTTAATTTTTCTGGTTTGGTAAGCAGAGTTCGTTGTTGAATTCCCATTTGTTTTAAAGTGGAACAACTTTTTATTTTTCCCCCTAACACAGTATAAGTCTTTCATCTTTTCTCGTTGAATTTCTTTCTGACCTTCTTTTTCTCTTTGAATGGAAACTCTACCAGGCACTCTGGAAAAACCAAAGGGCCTGAAAGACCGTTGTGGTTCCTTTCTTTATCATGAAGTTAAAAGAAAATATGTAGCTTTTTAATTCATTGTCACCTAGTTCCTGTGAATACAGTCCAGTGAGGACATTAAAATGGGCTTGGAGTGGCAAACACTCCTTCTAGGCAGTTTTGACTCTTGAGGACATTCCTGATGGCCAGGAATAGTAATTGTCCTGAAGTCACATCTGTGTTCCTCCACATCTCTGTCTAAGAAGGTGTGTGTGCAAGTTCAAATTCATATTTGGAATAGCTATGACCCCACCTTGAATGTCTGTCCTTGAATTCTTTCCCACTGAAGACAAGCACAGACTAAGGGGCACCTGGGCAGCTCAGTCAGTTTAGTGTTCAGCTTCACTCAGGTCATGGTCTCACAGTTCGTGGGTTCTAGCCCTGCATCAAGCTTACTGCTGTCAGTGCAGAGGCTGCTGCAGATCCTCTGCCCCTTTCTCTGTCTCTCTGCTTCTCCACCATACATGTTCTCCCTCCCTCTCTTTCTCAAAAAAGTACAGACTAACTTGTAAGTGTTCAGCCTTAGGCATGTCAGTTGAATTTTTGGTTTTTACCAGCAATCCCTCTGTTTTAGACATAATTTAGGTAACTTCTTGTTCTGACCAAAATTTAGAGAGAGCAGGTATGTTTAATGAGCCTTTTTTCTTTTTAAAGGAAAATAATATGTAAAATTAGGGGTCTCTACAAATGGTGCAGTGCTTTGAATCGATTGATTGATTGAGAAAGAGAGAGAAAGGGAGAATGAACAAGCAGGGAAGGGGCAGAGAGGAGAGACAGATTCCCAAGCAGGCTCCACACTATAAACAACCGACTGGCTCAGGTGCCCAAAAAGTAAAATCTTTAAAAAAAAAAAAAAAAAAAAGTTCCTGGCCCAGTGGGGGAAGGTTGGTTAAGATTTCCCTGATGAAGTATGCTTTTCAAGTGTATTATTAAACTCATTTACAACGTGAGCCGAAACCAAGAGTCAGACACTTAACCAACTGAGCCACCCAGGCCCTCCTAAAAATTCTTACTGCATGGCTCAGTCGGTTAAGTGCCTGACTCTTGATACTGGCTCAGGTCATGATCTCATGGTTTGTGAGTTGTAACAACACATTAGGCTCTGTGCTAACAGTGCAAAGCCTACTTAGGATTCTTTCTCTCCCCCTCTGCCCTTCTCCCCCTCTGCCCTTGTCTCAAGTGTGCTTGTGCGCGCTCTCTCTCTCTCTCTCAAAATAACTAATTTTTTTTTATTGAGATATAATTGATGTTATAATGTTATATTAGTTTTAGGTGTATACATGATATATGTATTTATTGCAAGATTATATGTAGTTTATTCTAATAACCTGTGTTAGATTTCACATTCACAGCCTATCTTTTTTTTTTTTTAGTATTTTTATTTCTAGAGAGAGAGAGAGACAGCGTGAGCAGGGGAGGGTCAGAGAGAGAGGGAGTCACAGACTGAAACAGGCTCCAGGCTCTGAGCTGGTAGTCAGCACAGAGCCCGACGCGGGGCTCGAACCCACGAACCTCGAGATCATGACCTAAGTGAAAGTCGGACGCTTAACCGACTAAGCCACCCAGGCGCCCCACATTCACAGCCTATCTTGATTTGAACTGTCAATTCTCATCAGAAATAGTTGATGTGTACTTAGGTTTCATAATATATAGATAGAAATGTAGCTTTACACCCTTAAGTTCTGAACCATACTTAAAAGTGTTCCAGTAACAGACCCAAGTTACCAGAATTTTAATTTTATTTTTTATTTAAAAATAATCTCTACAGGGCCTCTTGTAGGGCAGGATCACAAATGTGGAGTGGGAAGAGAGCAAGCACACACTGGATGTCAGCCCCTTTATGTCGGTCCCTCACTGTGTCCAGCTCTGGTACCTCCTGCTCTTTTACTTTCTCCGAGTAAAGTAAACCTCTCCAAGTGAGGTTGTCTGAGCAGAGGGGGCAGAACAGTGCTTGGACTTGTGGTGTAGAGTTCATTATGGAGGAGTGCCAGTGAGAGGGGAAGCAACCCTGAAAACTCCAGTCCATGGAAGGAGAAAGGTCCTAGGAGAGTGTTCTAGAGCCTGTCCACAGACTCTACTCTTTGTCACTTGATGAAGTAGGGAGTGTAACATTTAGTTTCTGCAAGAGTTGGCCTGTGTGCTACCATCCCCATCTGCTGGAGGGTCAGGGCTTTGCTGCTCAAAGCTAAAGTCTCCATGATACTTTGGTCACAGGCAGGATTACTCCCACTGTAATGTGTGCATCCCAACTCCTGAATGTAGGTGTACTATTTTCTTTTTTTAATAAGAAATGAGTACAACTATGGAGTGAGAGAGAACTGTGCAGAGGTTAAGGGTTAAAGCCAGAATTCACACTGGGGGAGAGGGTTACTGCTGTGAAGTGAGGGGCTTTGACTAAGTGGACTCCAAAGTCCCTTGTATCTTTAATGTCCTGTGCTTATCGTATTTTAAATTATAACCCTAATTTTGTATTGTTCTCGAATTCCTAATGTCAAATTTAAAATCTTTTAATAGGGATTTTTCTTCGTAAAAATTCTTAGAAATTTTTTCAAATTTATTTAGGGGATATTAAATCTTAGTTACCTTTACCCTATTTAATAACCTGTATGTTTTTCTTGTTTCTAATATGTTAGTTGTAAAACATTTTGAAGAAAACAGAAAGAAGGAAAAGAATCCTGTGTAATCCCACTACTCAGAGATAATGGTTAACACTTTAGTGTATCCAGTATTTTTCTAACATATATACAATATATATTAAAACGAAAGCTTTCTGAATACACTATGTAGTAATTTTCCCCTTTCTCTTCCTTTTAATGTCATTAATTTGCTATGTCTTTTTCAAGGTTACATAGCATTTTACTATGTAAATAGAGGCAATATGGGATTCTTCCCCTAGATCCTTGGATAGAATTTAGGGAGTCTAGTAACATGGACAGGTGAATAGATCTTTATTTTCACCAGTGTTTACCTGAAATGTAGCATTTCTTTTCTATTGTAAACGTTGGCAACAAATCACAATAATATTAGCAAGGCCTAATACTTTGGTGGTAATAATCTTCATTAGTAGGATAGTCAGACATTTTGTATTTGATTTTGTTACAGTCATTGAACATATTTTGTAATGTTTTTTATACTCACTTAAAAATTATATATTTAACAACATTAATCTTAGTATTGATAGGCTTTAGCAGACTGCCAAATTTATTCATTGTACAAAAAAGTTAAGAATATCAAACTATTAGAGGATCATTTGCTTACGTAGGTTATTATCTATTTTAAACACTAGAAGTGCCTAAAGTTAAATCTTATGTCTATATCTGTGGTTATTTGGACACAGAATAAATAAATCTTTAGAAGTAAAATTCTTGCATCACATAAGTATCTTTCAGAGCTTTGAGTGCACACGTCAGATTACCTTACAGAAATGTTGTACCAATTTACTCTTTCCATAGTATATGAAAGCACATGGTCCTTTTCAAATCACTAGCTGTTATATTTTCTAGATTTGTTGAGGTTTTGCACTGTAAGGGGTCTCCAGCCTGGTGTCATGTTTAAGGAAATTATGTAAACCCCAAATTTGAACAATATAGCATCAGGTAAAGTAACATTTCATTGTGTTTACATGAGGCTAGTTTTATATTCAGTTGGGCACACCCTCTGGCAGGGTGTTGTATACTAGGACTCCAGGCTTGAGCCTCTGAAAGCTGGAGCTCCTGCTGTACTGAGAGCCATAGAGGATGTGGAGCTGGATTTGAATAAGGTGGCCTCTTTCTTGCTTTCCATTGGGAAGATGCTAAATTGTCACTTTCAAAAATAATATGCACACCTGGCAGTGGAATCTTGGATGCACCAAAATGTGACCTTGACATTTTGCTTGAAGAAGTGGGAGATGGGGGAGGGGAGGATAAGAAGAGGGGAGAGAAGCTAGTTATAAGAATTGATCTCTTGATAGGCTGAGATGGGTTTAGTACAAAGGTCCATGGGGGCCTAACTGGAAAATGAGAATACAAGTTTGAGTTGGGACATGCGAGTGCAGACCTGGGCCTAAAAAGTGCCCCAAGGTAGGAGAGAAGCAAGAGAACAAGTTCGTCTGGATTTGCATCCCACCTCTGCCACTTAGTGGCTTTGTCACTTAGGCCCTCTCTGGGACTTGTTTGCTCTCTAGTTGGGGGTGGGGGGGTGGGCGATGGGATTTAACCAGGTGTGCCTTTAGATCCTTCGTGCTTGATTCTCTCTTATCTAATGACAGGGAATTGGGGGCATTTGTCCCAGAGTTCTCATCCTGCATGTGGTAATTACTTGTTTGGTCAGTCCTTGTTAGAGGACCTAAATTATGCAGAGCCCTCTTAAAATTTTTTTTTAATTAAAATTTTTATTTTTGAGAGCGAGAGAGAGACTGAGAGAGCATAATTGAGAGAGTGGCAGTTAGAGAGAAGGGGACAGAGGATCTGAAGCAGGCGCTGTGCTGACTGCCTGAGGCAGGGCTTGAACTCACAAACTGTGAGATCATGACCTGAGCTGAAGTTGGATACTTAACCGCCTGATCCGTCCAGGCGGCCCTGCAGAGTGCTCTTATTGGCAGCTGATCAAACACGTGATTAGAACTAACTCTGGCAAAATGGGAGAAGTGTTGGAAGTCTTTTGGTTATATATATCACAGAACAGGAAGAAATGGCGGGAAAACTAAGTAAGGACACTGAATCCAGGTCCTTCAATTTTGTCAATATCCTGTCTGTCTCTCCAAGTGTGGGTTTCATTTTCTCCTTTTGCACAATTGCCTATTACAGGAGTAAGGGGTTATGTTCATAGCCTCTAGCATCTTGAAGCCAGGAGATGGTTCTTCCTCAACTGTATCTAATTAGAAAAATTCAAATAAAGGACTCCCAGTTAGCTTGGTGTTGGTTATCCCTGTGTCAAGACTGGTCTCTATAGTCCTAGGACTGGGTTTTTCTGGCACAGATTGGGTCACATGTTCATCTATGGACCATCCTTGATCAGTGAACCAGAATCTTCTAGGAAGATGGCAATTTGCTTAAGGGACCACTTGGTTGGCATAAGAAGAAAGATTGCTCAATAAAAACCTGATGTGGGAGAGATTTTTTTTTAAACATGGTCTAAGGGATTCATGAACTAGGAAGCAGCAGTCTTCAAAAATTTGGATATACACATCCCATTAATTAAAAACCCACCAATATACTCCACAATGAGATACCATCAACTCAGTCCCATGAGGATGGTTGTTGTCAAGAAAAGAGAAAGGAAGAACGGAAGAAAGAAAATGTTGGTGAGGATGTGGAGAAATTAGAACACTTGTGCACTGTGGAATGTAAAATGGTACAGCCACCATGGAAAACAGTATGGTAGTTTCCCAAAATAAAAAATTTAAATGTAGAATTACCATATGATCCAGCAGTTCCACTTGTAGGTATATACAAAAAATTTGAAACCGTATTTGTATGCCAGTGTTCATAGCAATACTATTAACAGTAGCCAAAATGTGTGGAAATAACTCAGATGTCCATTGGCAGTTGAGTGGGTAAATAAAATGTGGTCTTTACATAAATGGAATATTATTCGGCTTTAAAAAGGAAAGACATTTTGATGTATGCTTACAACACGGAAGAACCTTGCACATCATCCAAAGTAAAAGAATTCAGACACCAAGACAGATAATCTATGATTCCAATCTATGATTCCAGATAATCTGTGATACCTGAAAGAGTTGAATTCCTAAAGACAGAAAGTAGTTACCAGGGACTAGAGATGGGGCTAGTGGGGAGTTGGTGTTTAACAGGGACAGAGTTTCAATTTGGGATGAAGTTCTGGCAATAGATAGATAGTGGTGATAAGTGCATACAAATACGAATGTATTTACTGTCTCTGAATTGTGCATCTAAAAATGGCTAAAATGGTAAAATTTTATGTGTAGTTTACCACAGTAACTTAAAATATTTTAAAATGCAACATATGAAACTTTTAATAATTTAAAATACAACATACAAAAATTTAAATTTAAAAATACAACATCCTGCATATTAATTTGATATCTAAGTAATCATTGTAAGTGAAAATGTATCCAGTGGAATCAAAATAAAGGTATTTGATACCTCCTCTCTATTTAAAAGTGTGTAAACCCATTCTTTAACAGTAGGAAAAGTTTCGTCATTCCTTTTCTCCTTTCCTCCTATTTCTGGTCTACTTCTCCCACAGGATTTTATCCTAATGTAATACTGTACACTTTATGGGTCTTTGGATGATTATATTATACTTGTCTGCAACAAAAACAGTACATAAATAGAAATCTTAAATTATTTTTTGTGACTAAAAGGCTGTAGGTGTTCTGGATTGCCATGGCCTTTGATTGCTAGGGCAGTTGATTAAGACAGTCTGAATGTTATAAATTTTCATAAATTTTTCTTTAATAATTGTTTATTGGAATGCTTCTTAATGAGATAGAGGAGACATTTAAAAACCCGTGTAATTTTGGATGACTCACTTATTGCTGGAATGACTCAGGGTTTTTGACACCATATATATTCCTGTCTTTTGTTTTTCTAGATCTATGTTCTGAGTAAACTTAATCACATAAATAGATGGAAAATGAAGGAGTTAATCAGAGCAGCATGTCTCAATTATTTGAACTCCTCAAGTTCCAAGCAAAAAAATCAGACATCTGTCATTATTTTTAGTCTTGTACTTGCTGTCAGTTCCATTCACTCCTTCATATTTGTGACAAACAAGAAACTGGAAACCATCTAATTTGCAAAAAGATTTGTTACCTAAGTCTTCAGTTAACTGAATTTCTCAGTTTTTTGAAAGTGTACCAAGAGAGCTTTATGAAGATTTTAGATAAAAACTATGTCCATCTTTCTTTGACTTAGAGACCTTGTTTACCTCAGTTTACCTAAAGGATTGAGAAAAAAGTACTGTTAATTTAAAAATACACCTTTGCCAGCAGAGTATCTTAAGATGTGTTTTATCTTCTCACTTAAAGTATGTATTGTCAGAACCTTAGGTCTGTGGATTTTAACTTGCTGTACTTAGGGAAAGTGTCAACCATAAAATCTAAGAAGTCTGTTCTTACTATCAAACCAGTCAGTTCAATCAGACTTCGTCTTTTGTCAGAAAGGCTGACTTAACTTTCATCCAACATTTTTATGAACATTTTCCAGCATAAAAGCTGAATGAATTATGAAGTTAACACCCATAAAGCCCACCACCTAGATTCTGTGATAAATATTTTGTCAGTTTACCACGTATATGTTTATCTACCCTCTTAACCATTTATCTGTTCACCTTGCACAATTTATTTCAAAGTGAGTTGCAGATGTGGATATAATTCACCTTTAAATACTTCAGTAAGCAGGGGCATCTGGGTGGCTCAGCTGGTTGTGTCTGACTTTGGCTCAGGTCATGATCTCACAGTTTGTGAGTTTGAGCTCCACATTGGGCTCTGTGCTGACAGTGTGGAGCAGGCTTCGGATCCTCTGCCCCCCTCTCTCTGCCCCTCCCCCTCCCCTGCCCCTTGCCCTCAAAAATAAACATTAAAAAAATACTTCAGTGTGTATATCATTAACTAATGTTCAGTATTTGCTGATAATATTTGAGGTAAAATTTATATGCAAATGCACAAATCCTCTATGGATCATGAGATTCATCCTGACAAATGTACACACCCAACCCCGACTCCCATCAAATGTAGTGTATTACCCTCCCCTCAGAAAGGTCCTTCCTGCCTCTTCCCAGTCAGCTCCTTCCACTCCCTGCTGCCTTTCACCATATATGAGTTTTGCATGTTCTAGAACTTCAAGTAAGTACATGTATGTGATTCCATTTATGTAAGCCTTCTTTCAGTATAACTATTTTAAGATTCATCTATGTTGCATGTATCAGTAGTTTATTCCTTTTGACTGCTGAATCATATTCCAGTTATACATATGTCACCCTTTATTCTGTTGGTAGTCACTTGGGCTGTCTCCAGGTTTGGTGATGAATAAGACTGTCACCATTCATGCACAGACCCTTTTGTAAAAGCATATTTTCATCCATTTTGGTTGAATACCTAGGAGTGGAATTGCTGTGTCCTAAAATAGTCTGTTGTGTAAGAAATTCGCAGACTTTTTTCAAAAGTGATTGTATTGTACCACATGTATGATGCATGAAAGATCTCATTGGCAACACTAAATGTTGGCAAAATATGAAAGTCTATCTAAATTTCGCCATCTGGTTGGGTGCATAGTGGTTTCTTGTGGTCCAGTTTGCATTTCTTTGACTAAGGACGTTGAGCACTTTTTCAAGCGCTTACTGACCAGTTGGTTATGTATCTTTTTGAAATGCCTCGTAAGTATTTTACATCTTTTTGAAAAATATTTTTTTCTTCTCCTTTGAGTTAAGATTTCCTTTTTTAATACTTTTTATTTATTTTTGAGACAGCATGAGCTGGGGAGGGACAGAGAGAGAGGGAGACACAGAATCTGAAACAGGTTCCAGACTCTGATATGCCAGCACAGAACCTGATGCAGGGCTCCATCCCACAAACTGTGAGATCATCACCTGAGCTGAAGTCGGATGCTCAACCGACTGAGCCATCCAGGCACCCTAAGATTTCTTTTATACTGTCCATACAAGCTATTTATCAGATATGGTTGCGGATATTTTCTCCCTTTTCATAGCTTGTCATTATTAATGATGTCTTGATGAGAAGTTTTTAATTCTGGTAAGACCAATTTATCAAAAGTTTTTTCTGATGACCATTACTTTCTGTGTCGTCTTTAGGAAACTTCTGCATCTGTGCACTCCCCAACCCCAAGTCCCAAGAACAGCTGATGTTTTATTAGAGTAGCCTTATGGTTTTACCTTTTTTAGATATCTTTGATCCATATTGAATTAATGTTTAAAAATGGCGTCAGGTAAGAGGTTAAGATTCATTTTCCCCCCATGTGGATATCTGGTGGTCCGGCA
The DNA here is from genome assembly GCA_017311185.1 of Proteles cristata cristata. Classification (NCBI taxonomy): domain Eukaryota; kingdom Metazoa; phylum Chordata; class Mammalia; order Carnivora; family Hyaenidae; genus Proteles; species Proteles cristata. Next base: position 418,222 of record JAESUZ010004070.1, on the reverse strand, counting down.
CCATTTGTTAAGAAGTCTTTTCCTACTGAATTGCTCAAAGGCCAGATACATCATTGGGGTTGCACTGACCACGTGATCTCTTTGGTGGGAATTAACTTTTTAACAATATTGAATTTTCTACTATGTGAACATGGTATATGACATTTTAGAATCTAAACATTGTTCATATTTAATTTAGGGAATATTGTAGAAATCACTTTTGATTATTATGGAAGTAATTTATGGGATTTATTTGAAGATTATTAAAAGCAGTCAAGACTAAAATAAGCCAATGATCCAATTTTCATGGTGGGTCGTAGAAAGTAAATCAGTTGTCTCTCATACCTTAATCTGTAATGTGATTTAATGCATAGCTAAAATCATATGTAAGCTTTCCCAGAGTATCCTAGCCATCATGAATGCTTTCTCATCTGAACTATCTCACTTATTAGCACTCAGATTAACAATAAAGTATTTTCTAGAGTGTGAACTGAGGAATTGTGATTAAATCAAGCTTAGCCTTTAATGTTTGGTGAATAGTGTAAGAGAAAGTTAATAAGTAAGCCAGGGCCTGAAGATTGGCTTTGATCTGAGGGGCATTGGGAAGCCAGTGAAGGTACTTGTTTAGTAAAATGAACACCGTGAAGGCAAGTGGTGTTGAGTAAGAATGGGGTGCTTTAGCATTACCTGTAAGAGACCATCTGGAGAAGAAAAACCCTTTTAAACTTGTACTGCTCAGAGTGTGACCAGCATACCAGGAATGTTGATATCATATAGGACTTTATTAAAATGCATATTCTGGACTTGACCCAGACCCACTGAATCTGAATCAGTGTTTTAAAAAGATTTCCCAAGTCAATCGTATGCCCCTTAAGGTTTGAGGGGTACTGCTCTGGAGAAGCTTGTAGTCTCCCTGGCATAGGAGTAGTTAAGGGCCAGAGTACAAACAGAGCAGTTGAAATGATCATGACAGATGTCTAACTTCTTGCACGTTTGTTCTTTCTCTTTAAGTTGCCAAGATGGATTTCCAAAATCACCATTTTGATTTTCTTGATTTTGTTTGAGAGAATTGTCTTCTAGACAGTCTTTTTAGAAATACATTCTCAGAAATGCTTCTTTATAGGTTTGTTAAAACCATCAGAACCATAAATCATTGATATAAGTAGATTTGGCTGACTATAAAGTTAGTCATTTGAAAGAATCTAATGGGAACACTTAATTCAGGTCCTATCTCTGCTATTCCCTGGGACTGGAATTTGGGGATAAAGTTGAGATTTTGTAAAAAAGAGCTCAAGTGTGGTTGCTAAAGAAACTACAGTAGCGTGCTGCTTTGGTTGAAAGAGGGAAAAGAGGATAGATTTTATTCTGCATTGTTACAATTGTGCACTAACTAAGGAAAAACCATTAGCAGTCTGCTAACCTTATACATTAGCTGTTCATATTTTTCTATGTTCCTTTACTGAAATTTCCATCAGTAGACAGAATTTTCACATTGTTCTAATCATGGTACAGGTGCAGTTTTGTAGTCTGCTTGTGCTATGTAACACATTTCCCTCCAGCTTCTGTTTCCTCCTCGTCTTGCTTCTCGTCCCTGGCCTCCCTGATGGGCCTCCTGAGCTTTGATCTTGAACCCTTCAGCATGTTATTTCCTGTTTAAGAGTCTGCAGACATTCCTCACTTGCGTGCCTTGGCTCAGCTGGTACAAACACACCTTGCTGACCTTACCTCCTTACAGAACTAGATCTTTTTCCTAGGATCAGCTTGTATACATCTGTTCTGTGAAGCCAACTCAGGTGTCCCGAGGGCCTCAACCAACTTCTGGCAGTCACCATCTGCCATTGTACAATGGTGCCTGCTAATTTAATGGCTTCAAAGTGAGGGCCTCATGGCACAATTCTTGTCTTCCGCTCCTTGCCAGACCTCAAGAATAATGGCAGCAGAGGACCCTGAGCAATGCTGTGCTAAGTTTTGCTGGCAGAAGAGTCATCAGAGGACCGACAGGCTCTTAGAAAGATGGAAAAGATAAGAGATGAGGCCACTGTGAGCCCTGGAGCCAGGGTCCCTGGTTCACCTTTGCATTTTGAGTTTGCCAGTGATGGTCTATTTTAGCTTGTGGCCAAATTTGAATGTTGGGTCAATTTACTTATTTCCCTAAATTGTTTGCCAGCTAAAAAATTCGGGGAATTAACTGTAAAGAAGATAACTGACTGTTTCAAAGGGAAATGATTTTAAGATTTTTGAACCAAATTAAGAAACTTAAGTCAGAAGCTTTGTTATGGGTATGAATAAAAGAAATTTGTAGGAAAAAGCATTTAAACTGAGAGACATTGTTCAATAGATTGCCTTAGAATAAGAATTAGCACATCATCATGTGCTGGTTACCAGGTTTGAGTACTTCATAGTGCCTAGATGGTGCTTGGCAAAAGATTATAAAGAATATCCTCCAGTAAAAGGGGCATGTTTTCTGTCTAGCATCTGCTGTGCTGTGAGCTTGAGAAGCAAAGAAAGCTTTTGCTCAGTACATTTAGCCTTTCCTATTTTTTTTTTTTTACAAATAGTTTATTGTCAAATTAGTTTCCACATAACACCCAGTGCTCATCCCCATGAGTGCCCTCCTCCATGCCCATCCCCCCTCACATCCATCAGTTCTCAGTTTTTGTCAGCATTCAAGAGTCTCTCATGGTTTGCCTCTCTCCCTTTCCCCCACCATTTCCGCCCTTCTTCTCCCCCTTGGTCCTCTGTTAAGTTCCTCCTAATCCTCCTATACGTGCAAACATATGATATTTGTCCTTCTCTGCCTGACTTATTTCGCTCAGCATAACACCCTCAAGGTCCATCCATGTTGCTACACATGGCCAGATTTCATTTTTTCTCATTGCCATGTAGTATTCCATGGTATAGATAAACCACATCTTCTTGATCCATTCGTCCGTTGATGGACACTTAATAGCCTTTCCTTTTTAGACCTCTTACCTCACTGCATGTTAGGCTATGTTGACAGTTTACTTCTCAAAGTTTCTTTCAATACACAGAGAAGAGATGGGCAGCAGGGGATAGGTTTGGAGAGAAGGGATCAGGTAGTTATTGGAAAGGAGGCTTTTTGGGTAACCTGTTTCTGGAGAGGCATCTGCTGGCACAATTGGTAAAGTACGTGACTCTTGTTCTCAAGATCATGAGTTTGCGCCCCATGTAGGGATTACTTTTTAAAAAGTCTGTTTCTTGAGTAAAATGTGTCTGAACACAAAGGCTGCAGATAAAGTGATCATGCCTACAGCTCTACTGTCTCTGTTTGAGATTGGTGTCCTAGTATGATTTTTTTTAAATTGAAGTGTAGTGTTGGTTTCAGGTTTACAGCATAGTGATTCGACAATTCTATATTTGACCCAGCACTAGCTACAATAAGTATAGTCATTGTTGGCCGCCATACAACGTTTCTACAGTATTATTAACTCTTTACCCTGTGTTGTACTTTTCATCTCTGAGACTTATTTTAGAACTGGAAGTTTTGTCCTGGTATGATTATTAAAATTTGCCTCCTTTCGCTCAGAAAGGTCTTGGTTTGGATGATAAATTATATGGTCATCCTACAGAAAATATTGATAAAATACTTTGTGTCAGACAGTGTACCAGGTGATCCTGAAATAATCAGGATCTGTTGTTGCCACCTTATAAAGATGCTCAGAAGCTAAGTAACTTGACTGAGATCACACAGTGGCAGGCCTGGTGAGCAAAGTAAGATCCTATTGGACTTATAAAGCTACTTAATTTTTCCCAGCCTGCTACACTAAGCATTTAATGGGTATGGCCTCCATTGATTTTAGGATCTAGTGAAGGAACCCTGCAGTGGTCGTGAAAGCCTTTTTCTGGAAGAGACAGTGGAATGGAGGATGTCTGGATAAGGATAGAGGTGATGCCTGTAGTGGGGATGCTGGGAGTGAAAGTAGAGTTGTGTTCAGATCCCAGAGCTTCTGGATATATGTAACCATCAGTGTCCTTAAACAGCCCTGCTACTGAAGTCTGAGTCTGTCAGCTTGGGGGTGGGAAGGTTGTGGAAGTTGTATAGATACTATTGCTCAAACTTCTATGTGCATACATATCAACTGGGAATCTTGTTAAAATGTAGGTCAGTCCTATTGGTCTCGGGGGGGTGACACTGACTGTGTATTTATAACAAACTTCTGGTGACGCTGATGGTGCTGGTCTGCCTCACTAGACTGGGCAGCAAGAGTGCAGTTGATGATTGGGTTCTCCCTGCCAGAGGCATGGGGTAGACATGCACACATATACTCTCATTTTAGAGATGGGGAGGGTCATGGTTGTGTCTAGGCATAGGTGGCCTCACTGTGGAGTGGAAGGGACTGTATAGATAGCTGATTTAGGGGGAAATGGTATTGATATATGGATGTTTTTAAAGACAGCATTGTTTTTTGTCACTAATACACATAGATTGTTTTTAAAGTTTGTCCTTGCGTGAAGGGTGGACCTAGGGAAGCAGGAGGAGGGGGTGTTCCGGGGTGGGGACACCACCAGCATGGTGCAGTGGTGAACAAGGCTTTAACAGACAGGGAGCAAGCAGACTATCTACAGCCAGACAGGAGTAACGTGGATGGATGACACAGCAGCAAAGCTCTAAAGAAAAGGAAAGGAAGGGAAAAAAATTAAAAAAGGAAAAGAAAAAAACACCTGCAAGGGGAGGAGTCCCTTCCACAGACTGGTCATTTTCCCCCTTTTGGGTCTGCCTGAATGCCCAAGGACATAGGGTTATGTACTGCAGGTGGCTCTGGGTGGCTTCTCCTGTGGTGAACAGCATCTTCCTTGCCTCTGCCCCCCTGGGACCCTGTCACGGGTGGTCCCAGGTGGGCCTGCCTCTTGTATCTGATCACATCCCTCATATAACATGATAGAACAGGCGAGGTGAAGTGCTACCACGAGCGTGGTCCAGGTGTGAGCAGCCTGCCTGCTGAGGCTGGGACCTTTGCTCTACCCTCTTTTCTGAGGAGGAGGCCTTGTGACTATAGGTCATGATGGCAGAGGACTGATACGGGAGAGCACGTCACCAAAGAGGAAATAGTGGAGGTTCCAGAATATCTGGGCAGAGCCAGACTTTGTTGCTGGAGCTGTGAGTGGTCAAGAAGTGGGGCCTTGGTCCTGGACAGCACCCCTGAGTGAGGGCCCTGGCATCAGTGAGCCTCCCAGCTGGCAGCATAGCTCTGAGTGCTCCTGGAAGCCAGAGACAGGGTGTTAACAGGGCCGGGTGGTGGGAGCTCCTGAGCACTGGCTTTCTGACGGGGCAGAATACCACTGGGACGGTTTCTCTTCTTTCTGTCTGTGCGAACTGTTTTAGCAGTGTTGACTCAGTCTGTCCCTGTGACTGGTCGCCGGAGGGAAGGGAGGCTGGACCTGACAGAGCGGCTCATGACTCATGCCCATCCTGATGGGGCGAGAGGACCCAGGGACAGGAATTGTCCTGGTCAGGGCAGAGCTTACTTTGGCCTGTGGGTTGTAGGACATACCAGGGCAGCCCAGCGACTCCCTTCCCTCTGCTGAAGCTGACCTCTTTTCTCTGTGATACGCTGCTCCAGACAATTCTGGAGCACCAGGTATTGCTCCCCAGGGTCCCAGTATGCAGTGTTTTCTGAAGGTTATCCCATCCCTCAGTGGTAAACACTGCTGTGTCAGGGTGCTGCTCAGGGGCCACTTGGAGCACATAGATTTTTTGCTAGCAGGATTGTGGAGCTTTGCATTGGGCTGCAAAACCAGGGCTTGAGCAAGCAGCTGGAGAGAGTCCAGGACTAGAGTGTTTTTGGGTTTGGGGGTGGAGAGCAGAGGGAGGGGAAGGGAGGGGCAGGAGGGCAGAGCTACACAAGCAGGCAGTCGCTGCTTTGGCTTTGCTGTCAGCGGAGAGGACTTCAGTCGTGCCTCAGGGCCGCCTGGCCACCATTGCTGGAGACTGGAGGGCGCTGCCTCGGAACCCTGACTTACCGGCACTGCACCCGGACTGTTCCAAGTAGCTGTTGTGCTATCTTTTCCCGGGGAGGCAAGTCTCCTCCCTGTCGTCCCCTCCTGCTCCTCCCCCATTCTGTGAGGGATGATGCCGCTCTCTATTGCACGGCTCAGCCGGCTGATGTCACTGGCAGCGGGAAGCATCAGCAGCCTGATCACATGCTGGCCCAGCCTGTAATGCAGACGGGATAGGGGTGTGTATGTGGGGAGGGGGGCTGTATGGCAACTGCTCTTGCTCTAACGCCCCCAAAAGTGCAGAGGCAGCGGCCACAGCATCCAGCCAGCTCGGATGTCTGCTCCTTGAGCTCGGGGAAACTATTATTATTAATATTTATTGTGGATAATACTGGGGAAAACAGCCCTTAACTCTGGGGTTTCTGCTGTCCTCCTGTCCAAAGCAGACTTCCAGGACTCTGAAGAAACAGTTACAAGCAGGATGCTTTTCCCCACCTCTGCGCAAGATTCTTCCCGGGGCCTCCCAGATGCAAATGACTTGTGCCTTGGCCTGCAGTCCCTCAGTCTCACAGGCTGGGACCGACCCTGGAGCACCCAAGACTCCGATTCCTCAGCCCAGAGCAGCACACACTCGGGTGAGTGCCAGAAAATGAGTTGGCTGGGGGTGGGGGACGCATGGGGTGGTGAGTGGAGACATTCACAGCAACAGTTGTTCTCTTCCCCTTTGCATCACCCCCCCCCCCCATACAACATGGAGCTGTTTTGCAAGAGATGGAAATGCTGGCTGTGAGCGTGGCAGGACAGATGGTTGCTCGTAAAGGCAGGCATGGCTTTTCCACTTACCCTGATAAATTCCCTGGAGTGTTAGTGTGCACCTGGGGTGGCCCTGAGAAGGGTCCCCAAGGTGACAGTCTTATGCAGAAAAGATTCAGCTAACCCCCGAGTGCCCAGGCCTGTCTTGGAGATGATGAAGCAAAACACTTTTTGGTGGGGGAGGGGACTTCAGGGGCTGATCCCTAGATGTCCAGATTCTGTTTCTCAGTATTACAACTAGAGACCTGTATATGAGGATGGGTAGTCCCTAAATCATGGCAAGGGAGTAATTTTAACCTCCAGCGTGCTGGGTGGTGCTGGAATATTGGAATTGGCTTTAACATACGGGTAAGAGCATTGACCCTGGAAAGGGGTAGGCAGAGTCAGTGGGGTGGAGTAACTCTCAGCTGCGGAGGCTTTGTTTTTCTTTGTGTGAAGGGTAACCAAATGGACGGAGGAAGAGCCACTCCCCTTTAGGACCCCTGGTTGCCTTGGGAGAATTTGATGAGGACAGACTGAAGGGGCTTCTTGGCAACCCCATGAGCTGCTTCTGCTGAGACCTTCCCAGTGTCCGTTTCTTTCCCTCTTGTGGTACACGGGGGAGGGTTGGCCAGACCCAAGTCTTGGAGTGTTCAGGAAGAAATGCGAACTTGAGAAATACTATGGGTAACTTAAAACCCACGTATTTTGCTTTATGTAAATTATACCTTAATAAAAAGAATAACAGATACTTTGGGAAGATGGAAAGGTGGGGGTGGGGGACGCAGCCATTTGCTGTTGGTGCTGACCGTGGGCTTCACTGAGCCTGCCATCCTTCCCTCGCCTCCTCAGCTCTAGAAACTGGCAGTCATGGCAGCCAGGTACTGTCTTGTTGATTTCTCTGGCCTCCACCCTGTTTGGCGCAGGTCTTTTTTTAGAATGCTTTGCAGAGCCCCGGACTGTTATGTCTGTTGGCATTATTCCATTGGATTGGGGGTAGGGGGTTGATTTTTTTTTTTTTTTTGAGGCTGGGAAAGAGATTTGCCTTAAGTAACTACCTCTGGGTTAAGGTAGGATTTCTTGAAGTACCAGCCTTCAGTCGACTCAGGTTTCTCCAGAAAGATTGGTAACTACCCTGGGTCAAGGAAGTGTGGCATCCTGTGCCTGGAGATCTTGCCTGGAAGGCCATGGTTGCTTCTTACATGTGGTACTCTGAAGTTGACCCAGAAAGCCTGTGAAGCTGACCTTGTCCTCATTCCCACTGTATCTGAGCAGAGGGCAGAAGAGCTTATGCAGGAGGTGGGTACCAGTCTGTGGTGACCAGTGTTTGACTAAGGCACTATTTCTCACTGGTGTCAGATTGGGGTGTGGCCCTTCTTTGGCTCTGGTCTCTGTTAGCTACAAGGGTCCTTCTGATAAGTACTACTGCACACAGGGTTGCATGCGGGGCTTGGAGAGCATAGCCTGAAAGTTATTGTGAAATTGTGGCTGTAAAAGAAAAAATAGCTTGGACTAGTCATAATTCCTCCAACCTCCCTGCCACCTGAAAACCCAATGCTTGTAGCTATTTGTCTCCAGAGTGGGGATGGATTTATTTCTTCATCTTCCATCTCAAGCACACATCAGTGATAAATATCACATGATTTTGTGGATCAGGGAGGGACTGCAGTCTGTGGCCCTAGTTTTCATAGGGACCAGAGGGCTGCCCCAGTGCTGTCATCTGGCTATGGGCAGGGTTAGTGTGGCCGTGTCTTCCTTTCTGAGGGTTAAGGACACACCCATCCCTCACACCCATGATGTCCTTGAATTTTGGAGCTATGGTCATGGCCGTCTATCTATCTCTCTTCTTTTCCCTGAGCTCTGGGCGTTCTCGGAAAGCCCACATGAGGGTACTGCCTACTGGAGTAGGATGCAGCCCTCCCACCAGCCAGCTGCAGTGCCAGATCGGGCACCCTTGCCAGCAATGCGGGAACATGCGGCCCACATTCCAGTGCCTACACTGCTTTCCCATCTGAAGACCAACGAGCTCAGTTTCTTCAGGGAGGGAGGAGGTATTTCAGTAGCTCTGGACAGTCTCGGAGTTCTCTGTGCTGTGCTTTGTGAGCACAGGTGCAGGCATGCTCCTTGGGCTCAGCTTGGTGACACATTGCCCAAGGCAGCTGTGGCTTCACCACTGACCACCTTCTGCCATCATATGTGTTCATCAGTGTTGGGGGCAAGTGAGGAAGATGGCAAGGCTCTTACCTGAAAATCTTGGTTAAATTTATTCAGCAAGCATTGAGCCCTGGCTGTGTGCCAGGTACTAGATTAGGCTCTGGAGGTCCATCGATGAATAAAATTGTTGCCCTCACAAATCCCTGTGACTGTCAAGGGTAAACAGATGAGAAGGTATACCAAATGTAATGTGATAGTTGCTACAATGGGGGCTTCCATTTTCTCCCTTAAGGAAATTTTTTTTTTTTTTTTTTGCACAGGGACAACCTTTCACTGGGTTCTCAGCATGAGACTGGTACATGGAGCCCTTCTCAAGGGGCTAGGATCCTTCTGCTACATGGGCTCCATTGGCCTGCTTGAAGACCCTGGGTGGGTGGGGGATCTGGTTTTTAGATTAATGCCTGCAAGGCCAGCATTGGTTCAGAAATGGCACTTTGTGGGGTCCCTCCCTTTAGAGAGAGTGGGCCTACCCTGAGGCCTCACCTCTTTCTGGAAAGGAAGCATTTTGTGGAAAGATGAATGTTAAACATGGGTTTTTCCCTGAGACCCCAGTGGCATGTGTCCAGCACTACCTTTGTCCTCCTTGTAGTGTCTTAGGTCCTGTAATGGAACAGCAGAGCCATGAGAGCTGTTCTCAGTATCTTGGGGTGGGGGATGGAATGACTAATAACCACCAGTTGTCGACTGCTTCCTGTGTGAAGTCCATCATGTGACTTTAATGCTTGCACAGTCCTGTGAAATGGGTAGTCATTACTTGTAAAGATGGGAAATAAGCTCACAGGTTGTGAAGTACCAGAAGTCACACAACTGCGAGAACTCACAGTGCCCTTTGGTTCCAAAACTCTTGTGCTTTCTATTACCTGTGTTCCTGTGAGCAGAACTCTTGTCTCGTGTTTGACAAGAACACTTATGTTAAGGTATCTTCACATATAGCCCTGGAGCTGTTCATCCAGAGGTGGTGTGTTCCCTTGCTGAGGCCCCTCAAGGCCATCCGTGCACGGTATGCAGTGGACTGCTCTGACTCCCCTTTGCCAAGTCTCAGCTCATCAGCTTTGCCACGCAGTGGATCTGTCTACCTGACATCCCCCTGAGGACTCTGTTGCAGGCAGCATTACTCAGCAGGAAAGGGGGTGACTGAGAATCCGCTTTTTTGGGGGTCCCTGGAATCCGGGACTCCTAATGAATGTCTTGTACAAAAGTCCAGCGGGTAGACCAGATGCTCCATCTGACGATGCCAGAGGCCACGTCCTGTTTTCTCCCACTGTCCTTTAGAAGTCCTCAGGAGATTAACCTGTCCACTTTCTCTGGTTTCTGCCCTGACTGCTAACCAGTCAGGTTATGAATGGTATGTTCCTGTGCTGTGTTACTTGTAGGCTCCCCATCGGTGGGCAGGCTGGATCAGCCTGGAATCAGAAGTGGGGGACCCTTGGCATTTTGCTCTTGCTGCTGCTGCACTTCCAAAACCGCCTTTCTGAGTGATACCCAAAACAAAGTTGGGCTCCTCATCTGTAAGAACACGGACTTCCTGGGTCCGACTACTCTGTTCCTGCAGATCTCCCTCAGCTATCCAGTTCTCCACTACTCTGTCCCCAGCATATAGCACAGTGCCTGGCTCATGGCTTTTTGATAAGTATCTACTGAGTGAGTGATGAATGTAGAGCCACTGTGTTGTTAAATCCTGGGTTGTTTTGAACCGCAGGGTTTAGTCATGGTCTCTCCCGTTCTTCTGCCTCCCACCTGTTTTGATCAGCTGGATGGATAGATTCTTCAAAGATCAGTATCTCTGAACCTCCATAGCTTCTAAGGCATGAGGATGGCTTAGAAAATTTTGTCATATACTGGCACCAGAATTCTATCATGGAGTGAGGGAGTCTACTGAGAAATAGCTTTTAGTGCAAAGATGAGGGAGGGCCTGGGAAGCAGTATGATAATAGGATGCCTTGTAGGTGAGAAAGAAATTGGGTACAGGGAGAGCATGTGTGCTGACCTTACATGGGACTCAGGTATGTCGTTTCTTCGGTTAATGAAGCTTGTCCAGTCATCAAAAGAGAAGAGGAAGGCTATGTTGGGTGCCACATTGGAGCTACATTGTAGATCAGATCACCGACCAAAGTCCGTGGATCTGCACCAGATCTGTACCAGATCTGACTGGAGCAGCTCACACTCAGAAGATTGCCCGCCACCTGAGTTGGAATGTGGTGTAGACTGCAGGGTAGGGTTAGAGGCAAAGAGCAGTCTGTTGTTCTACCTGGCATGAGTGCTGCTCCTCCCCCTTCCTACCTGTGTACCTTCAGATGGATTTTGAACACAACAACCTAGAGCCAATGGTTGGGAGAGAGGAGGAAGTATGTGGCCCTAAATCTCAGGCGAGAAATAATGTCTCCCAGTCTGGGTTTTTTTCCTATGATTACTCCCAGGAGTTAGCAGGCATCTGACTCTGATATCTTGGGCCTAGTCTCTCCCGAAGCTGAGCTCGGACTCAGACAGGGTCTTGGCAGTACCCACATACCGTTCCAAGCTCTTGCTGCTGCCACCATCAGACTCTGGGTGACTTTGTACTCTTGGGGAAGGCTTCAGAATATTCTAACAGTGACTCAGCTGTAAAACCCACAGGAGCTGGCATAGAAGGGTGAAAGTGGAGAAAGTTAACAATTGGTCTAAAAATATTCCTGCTGATTTGGTCTCTTGTACCCTCTGAGGTAGCATTAATGAGCCGGAACCCTCTGCCAGGTCTTCTCCTCCCCGTGACTTCCCTGAGAGCTGTCTGTAGCTGATCTTGATTCCTGCCAGCATGTGAGTGCTGAAGAGTGCCTCTGCTCCAGGAAGGGCACGCTGCTTTTCTTAGTCACTTTTGGAAGATACAAACGCCATATGTTTGGCCACCAGGGCTGGAGGCACTTGGTAAACCTCAGACTTCCTGTGGTCCCTGAGTTGTGGAGTTCAGGAGTAGAGCAAAGGGCCAGGGCCTTGGCTCCCATTGAAAAGTGATTATGGATTTCCCTCCCACACTCACCAGCCCCCAAGCCATCTAGGTTAGTACTTGACATCTGGCCTTGGTGAAGCTATGCCCTGTTATGGGGAGTGGACTTCAAGGTAAGTTACTGTCCTGCAGTGTAAGTGACCTGTCACTTCCACTGAATTTTAGATTGTGTAGCTTAAAGAGTGTGCCTTTCAGGTAGATATACTTACTACTTCAAGTTACGAAGAGGAAAACCATGGATTGCTAGCTTTTTGGCTCCTTCCCTCCTGATTTCTAGCTGGCAGGAATCAGTGCTGGTCACACCAGGGGAAATATAGGGTCCTGGGCTGAGCCGGGGGTAAGATAGGTTACATCGCTTGAAATGAGGTCCCACTTTCCCTAGAAGCTTTTCCTCTGATCTGTAGATATTTCAAAGAACTACCTGCTCAGGTGCCATGAGGGACAGTCAGGTGACTCTAGGGCATCTGACCACAGGTGACAGTTTCTGGAAACCTGGCTTCTTCCTTAGGTTGAAGGAAATATCAAACCACCTGGGAAATCCTAGGTCTGTTGACACTAGGTTTTGTTGTCTTCCCCGTATCTTCTAATCAAACTCCTACTATATTCTTGGGTCCTCCCAATGTAATATTTGCAGGAAACTGCTGCATGGAAGTGCTGATGTGACCCAGGTCTGTGAATCCTGAGGTATCCTGATTTTAGGTCTGCTAGATGGCATTGGCCCTTCCCTTATTTTCTGGTGGTTGGGATGGTGTTCAGTGAAACACTCTTTCCTGCTTTTGGAACTTGAATGTGGAAGTATGTACACATGACTGAATATCCCAGCAGAGTAGGATTGGGCAGGGAAACCCCTCTTCTGTGCTGCCCTTCCTCAGGTGCAGAGTAGGATCTTTTCAGTCTGTACCTATGTATACTTAGTTCTCTTCGAAGAAAGTATTTGAAACTAGTGTAAGGAGTATTGTCACAATTTGTGACAAAAAACTACTTCTCTCAACCTGTTTTGGTGATGGGCTGGGTCCGGATGAGCTAAGATTTTTTCCCTCCAGTTCCAAGTTGCCACTAAGTCAGTATTGTGTCCTTATGTTGAATAACCTTGATTGAAAGGGTGCAGCCTCAGTGAGCATACTGGCTCTAAGGGATGTGATGTTTTCTTCCTTTTAGTACTGCTCAGCAAATAGTGATCACCTGCTCTCTGCCAGATGTTGAGCTAATTACTATCGGAGTGACTTGGCATGCTTGGTTGAGAAGGCAGAACTTTGTCCACATGTGTGCCTGCAAATATCCATACAAATGGTTTTGAGGCTTTAAAAAAACTTGTTTAAAAGAAGATTATTTCTTCTTATAGGCAGAGACTCCAAAGTACTTAATTACCATTCCCCACCCCCCGGGGATTCTAGGCCCTATTACTTGTGCTTGATTCTCCTTTTCGGGTTAGATCCAGTTACCTTGAAACAGGCAGAGAAAGTCAAATGGGAACAGACAAGTTTCCCTTCGTGTCATTTAAAAAAAAAGCCTTTTGGGGAATAATTTCACAAAGTTATACTAGAAATATGTGTATTTTCTTTATCTGGATTCTCTTATTGTTTGTTTTTTTTAAGTTCATTTATTTATTTTGAGAGAGAGAGCCTGCATGACCAGGGGATGGGCAAACAAGCTCTGTGGTACCCACGCACGGAGCCTGACAGGGGGCTCAATCCCGTGAGCTGCAATGTGAGATCATGACTGGAGCTGGCCAAATGAGCTACCCAGGCATCCCCTGGTTCTCCTAATGTTGACATTTACCTCTGTCATTTGCACATTTTCGTTAGAAGTTCTTGTACTTAAATATGTTCATAAGTAACAAAACCGTTCTCAAATCCATTCAACTTAAAGTTGATCTGATACTTAAACTTTTGTTCATAGTCCAGTTTTATCAGGTGACTCAGTCATCATGTCCTTCATAGCACCCTTGTCGTCTTCTGTCTTAGCAGGTGGTGTCTGCCTGCAGCAGTAGGCTCTAGCCCCCTTGGTTTTTGCTCAGTATGAGCTTGCAGAGGATTTGGGTTGTCTCAAATATTTTTCACAATGTTCAGCTTTTTCCGGTCATCACTGTTTCTGAAGCTGTTACCACAATCTGTACTGCTCTTTTATATTCTGTATTTGTTCCTGCTTACTGTCACTCTCCCTCACTCCTCCCTACTTGGCCACCCCGCACGCAACTAGTGTTTTCCGAGACCAGGCTCTTTGTGAAATGCCCTATAGCCACCTTGCTTTTCCTTTATAGATGTTAGTTGCCATTATGCTATAAGAGCTGTGTTCAAATAACATGCAGAAATAATGATGTATGAAAGGTTTTTGAGGTGTGGCGAGGGGGACTGATTAGAAATGTGATGTAGCAAGCCTTAGGTTTTTCTAGATGAGTGCCTCTCACACTTTAATGTGCATACAGACCCCCTGGGGATCTTGTTCAGAGCCCAGGTTCTGATTCAGTAGGTCTGGAGTGGGGCCCACAATGCATTTTTAATGAGTTCCTACAGTGGCAAGGTGCTAGAGAAGTTTCAAGGCCTGGATGGTTTAGATCCCGAGGCACTGACCTTTGGTAGGCAAGAGAGCTTTGTCAGTAGTTGATGGTCTTAAAAGGAATTTGAACAACAGTAGAGGTGTGAAGAACATGAAGACAAAAAGATGTAGAGTCCTGAGTATTAAAGTAGCTAATGAATGGTGCATTATAGGAGATACAGCTCAGAATCAGAAAGAATTGAGCCCCACTCTGTCGTTCACTAGCTGTTACTTATACAAACGCTTGCCCTTTGAGGCTTGATCCTCTCTTTAAGATGGGGTAACAGTACTTGCTTCTTAGGATTTAGTGAAGATTATTTACCTTCAGGTAGAAGTGCTTCTAACAGGTATCTGGCACATGCTATATATGCAGTAAATGGAAGTTGCTGTTAGCAAGTGGTAGGAGCTTGATTGAACCTAGTCCAGATTGTAGAACAGACGATTGACTATGAGCCATGTGCACTTAAGGAAGTGGAGTTCATTAGTGGCCAGCGTGGGTTGTTATGCCATTTTCTTTTTAGACAGGCTTATTATCACATTTAGAGGAGTGCTGTAGACCTAATTCCTGGCTTTGACACAGGAATTTGACAACGCCTCGAGATACCTTTGTGGGCATGGTTAAAAAAAACCTGCATGAAGGGGCGCCTGGGTGGCTTAGTCGGTTAAGCGTCCGACTTTCGCTTGGGTCATGATCTCGCGGTTGGTGGGTTCGAGCCCCGCGTCGGGCTCTGTGCTGACTGCCAGCTCAGAGCCTGGAGCCTGTTTCAGTCTGTGACTCCCTCTCTCTCTGACCCTCCCCTGCTCATCTCTCTCTCCTAGAAATAAAGCATTTAAAAAAAAAAAAACCTGCATGTTAGTTGAGATGGATGGATTTGTGGCTGATAGAACAGAGGTACCACCACAGTGGTGAATAGAAATTGACATGAATGATGAAAGTGGTCTCCAGTGGCACCCAGTTTGCTTTTTGACTCTTTCAGATACACGTGGGCTTTTGTTGTTGTTTGTTTGTTTTTAAAAACCTCGAGTGAAGTTTTTTTTTTTTAAAAACAACCTTGGGACAGCTTTAAAAAAAAGCCTGAGGGCAGTTACTGTGTCCTGGATGCCCCCAGACACAGGCCCTCTGGGCCAGCCGTCTCCTCTGGAGCTTTTTTCTGTGTGCTGCTTCACGCTGTGTTTCCCTTGACAACTCCTGGAGCTCCTTACCGTGCCACACCTTTTTTCCAGGATTAGCACACTGCCTTCTGTCTTGTTGCTCACTGGTGAGTGCTCCCTCTGACCTCTGCACTCGCGGAGGGCTTTTCCTTGGGGGTGCTGCTTTGTCAAGCGGAAGATGGACATTCTTCCAAGTTGCATCTACCGTTAATTTCAGGGTCATTCTTTCTGTTCTTCCTTACTGATTTCGTAGTCCTTTTCTTCTCTGAAGATGTCAGCATTTGTTTTAACCCCAGGCTCCGTTATCACCATGAGAACGTTTGATAGCCATATGGGAGACCTAGCCAGTATTTTAGACTCCATTAATTGCACATTAGTCAACTGGTGGTCATGCATCCTGCATCTTACCATCCTCAAAGCTCAGTCTTCACTGTTCATCCTGTCCGCCTCTTCATCCCTCTTGCAGCTTTCAGCACATTGAAATTGCTGGTCTTCCATTTGCTTCCACTTTGGTCCTTCACCTGTACTACATGGCCTATCACTCCCCTCCTCTGTTGCTATTTCCATCAGCTTTTGTTTCTTCTTCCGCAGCCCTGTATGGGTCCAGTGTCTCTCCAGGTTCCTGACATTGCTGGAGAGAAAGGCCTATCTAGCTTAAGTGCTGTCTCTCTGAGTTGGGCCCTGGGTACAGCTGTGGCGTTGCTGAGTTTCCCCAGTCAGCCTCCTTTGTCATCCCCGCAGCAGCTCTCCAGTGTCTGCCGGGTGCCTTCAGGATGAAGTCTCAGTGGTCTAACTTGGTTTTCAAAGGTCGTTATTCAGCACCCTGAACTTAAGCTTGTAAATGTGAAGAAAGAGGAGACCCTCCAGGACATTGGTACCACTTGTAAGGCCAATGTGTATGATCTGTTAGTTTTCTCAGAGGTTTTATGCCAGATTTTGCAGCACCAGGATCCTTGAATAAATCTTCATACTTCCTGCCTTCTCAGGGCATGAACTCAGAGGCTTTGATTTTGTGTTTCAATGAGGGAGGGGCTTGTCAAGAGTATTGGAGAAGTTTGACAAGGATTATTTCTTCTGGTAGATGTCAGAATTCAAACAGTGAGAGAGACTTTCAACATATAGTTATAAGCTTGTGCTTAGGAAACTACTTTCAAAGGCCTAGTTAAAAGAATGTTTCCCTAAAAGACAAAGTAATAAATTAATGGACTCCTTGCTGTATATGGTACAGCTTCCCCATCCCCAGAACCCATGCCTATTAAACTGGCTAGAATTGAAAGACTGATCATACCAGCTATTGGCCAGGATGCAGAGGGACTGAAACCCTCATCAGTGCAGGTAGGAATGTAAGATGGTGAACCCCCTTTGGAAACCAGTTTGACAGTTTCTTTAAAATCAAGGATATATTTATCAGAATAAATAAACACACACTTCCATAGTATCCTCTGCGTTTAAAGATATATTTGCCTTATCTTTATCTGAAAGGGAGGCCATTTGGCTAAAGGAGGGTGGGCTGGTCTCATCTGGCACATGTGCTCTGTTGTGAATGGCATATGGGTCTAGTTCCCTGACAGCATGCTTTCACTCTGACTTCATGTTTGGAGAAGTTGATTCCTGCCTCTTGGGACTCAGCACACCCCACAGCAGGCATTCAGACAGACTTGGACTCGGACTCGGAACCAGAGAGGAAACCTTCCCTGATGACCTGTGTTTCACTTACTGACTAGTGAGGGGAGCCAGTCACAGCCACCGTCGATTGAGCACTTACGCGCTTCAACACATGATTTTGGTTTCACCTCTCAGCCATTTTGAGGTGGATATTTTCCCCTTTCTTGAGATGAAAACACTATCAGATTAATGCTTTCCCCCTGGCCTCTGTGTCACCGTGCTCCATGGCAAAACACATTTATTCTTCCTCCTCATGGATAAAAGGTGTGCTTTCCTTTGGATTCCTTAATTCTTCAAGGCCGTGGGTGGAAAAATGTTTGCTTCTGTCCACTTTACCTCTCTTACCTCTTTTGGCCTTTGCTTCACTCTTTTTTTTGATGTTTGGTATTGAACTATTAATCGTGTGCTGGGCACTGCTCTGCTGAGCACTCTCCATCTATTGTCTAATTATTGAACCTTCCTGATGGTATTATGAAATAGTTGGTGCTCCACTCAAGATGCTTTGAGAAAATGGGGACTCTGCTTCCCTGAGCACACAGCCATGTAGAGGTGGTGCCTACCTAGGGTTCCATTCCAGGTTTGTCTTAAGACAGTGTGGGCTTAACCGTACTGTCACTCTGCTCTATCCTCAGTGTCTGAAGTCCAGGGGTGTACAGGAGAGAGTCTGTATATGCAAGAACATTGCATGAGGGAACTTCTCCAACAAGGTGATACGCTTATTTTGAACCAGACTTGTGAGACATGTCCTGGAATTGTATACTTTAGCTATATAGTGTTAGGTAGGAATTCTTGGGGCACCTGGGTGGTTCAGTCAGTTGGGTGTCCGACTTGAGCTCAGATTGTGATCTCACAGTTTGTGGGTTTGAGCCTCACATCAGGCTCTGTGCTGACAGCTCAGAGCCTGGAGCCTGCTTTGGATTCATTCTCCCTCCCTCTCCCTCTCCCTCTCCCTCTCCCCTCTCCCTCTCCCTCTCCCTCTCCCTCTCCCTCTCCCTCTCCCTCTCCCTCTCCCTCTCCCTCTCCCTCTCCCTCTCCCTCTCCCTCTCCCTCTCCCTCTCCCTCTCCCTCTCCCTCTCCTCTCCCTCTCCCTCTCCCTCCCTCTCCCCCTCCCCCTCCCCTCCCCCTCCCCCTCCCCCTCCCCCTCCCCCTCCCCCTCCCCCTCCCCCTCCCCCTCCCCCTCCCCCTCCCCCTCCCTCCTTCCCCTCCCTCTCTTCTCCCTCTCCCCCTCCCCCTCTCCTCCCTCTCTCTCTCCTCTCTCTCTCCCTCTCTCTCTCTTCCCCTTCCCTGCTCATGCTCTGTCTCTTAAAACTAAAGAAACTTTAAAAAAAAAAAAAAGTGGTAATTTTTTGAATAAATGTGTTGGCAGGCAGTTAGCAGGGAGTGTGTGGTTTGGACTTCCTAATTGTGCTGAAGGTGTTTCCTGAGGCAACGTGGATGTGTGTGTTCAGATATTAATAGCAGTTGTGATCAGGGTCCCCATTGACACATACCCCAGTTACTGGCACTGACCCTTAAGTCTGGGTGGCAGAGAGTAGTTTTGCTGCTACTGTCACAGCAAGAACTTTGGTGTTCAAAAGCTGTCCTGTAACTATCTCTTTTGGGCCCTGGTTGGCTCTGGTAGCTGTTGGAGATTTGTCAGTTTATTACATTCTCATGATGGTTCTGTCATGCTTCTGTGGTTGTACCTTTGGGTATCTTGTTGGGCACCTGTGGGGGGAAAGGGAAGGACTATTGACTGGGAAGAAAACGAAGAGGTCATGAGACCTCCTTATTTCTTTTTCTCCTAGTACTGAGCATGCTCCACAACCCACTGGGCAATGTCCTGGGGAAACCCCCCTTGAGCTTCCTGCCTCTAGACCCTCTTGGATCTGACTTGGTGGACAAGTTTCCAGCACCCTCAGTTAGAGGATCCCGCCTAGACACCCGGCCCATCTTGGACTCACGTTCTAGCAGCCCCTCTGACTCAGACACCAGTGGCTTCAGTTCTGGATCGGATCATCTCTCAGATTTGATTGTACGTAACTTGTCGGGGAGTGGGGTGGGAAGGGCAAGTGAGTGTGAAGCGGGAAGTGTGTCTGCCAGAATGCGGTCAGGAAGTGGAGGCCACTGTGGGCACGTACGGAACTTACCCTCAGTGGAGTGGAGGATGCCTTGTGTGCCCTCAGAGCAGTCCATGTCAGGACCCTAGCTGCCTCCTCTCTTTTCACAAGATACTTCAAGAGCTTGGAGAAATAGTTAATTTTAGAAGTTAATATGGGGGTTCTGGCGTTGTTCTGTTTCTTGACCTGTGTGGTGGTCTTCTTTAGCCTCAAAACCATATCTATCATTTATGTACCTTTACATGTGTTCCCTCAAAATTTTTAAGGATGGTTTTAAAAATTATGATCAGAGCTGGGATTTCCATCCAGATCAGCCTGACTATAGCTCCTATATTCTCTTCACCAACTCATGCCACCTCTCAATCTGAAACCATGATGAATCTGTGAAATGTTGCCTCAAGTTAATTTATGTACTACATGCTCCTTATCCACAGCTATGTGTGACATGTGTGGCACCCATGCTAAGTGGAGCTGGCAGATGGATTGGAATAAATGAGGAATAGGGGACAGTAGAAGTAAATATACGGGCATGGCAGTGAGAAATCATCCTAAAAATGCAATATGAGGCACCTTCTGAGCCTGACTTTCTGTGCTGCCAACCCTACCACCCAGCTGACTGTTCACTGAATAGGAAGGCTTATTTTCCTGTCCTCTGCTCTTCTCTTTCCAGGATTGGCAACATTGGATGCGGCTAGTTTCCCATCCATGGCATGATCTTTTAGGACCCACCATGTCACCCATCGGCCTGTCTTAGAATATGAGAGCTGGCATTGCCATTCCCACTGCTTGTTGGTTTTATGTTTAGGTTCTGTCTCCAGAAGGGTAACCACAAGCGAGTCCCTTCAGTTATCTGGGCTGTAACTTACTCCATTAGAAAATGGGGTTAGATGCTTCTAGTTCTGTTTATGTTAATTTAGATGGAGCTCAGTCTTGGAAATTTACCTCATAATTGAGTTAATAGTTTGGGATTTTATTTAAAGAACTTTGTCAGATACCCTACCCCAAAGGCTAATTGATGAAAGGATATGGGCACACCAGCTCACAGAAGAGGTAAATAGAAGCAGGTCATATTTGAACTTACAGGAAATATTGAGTAATTTGGTTTTTTTGATAACGTGGTATTATCTTTACCCACTTAAGTTAGTAATAAAGCCTTGACACAGGCTTATAGTGAAACCCACACTCTCCCACATTTCTGATAGAACACAGAACTCTCATAGAAAGCATTTTGGCATTCACCATGTAGGAATCAGACCAAAAAAAATCCTCCAGAAGATAAGAAGCTATACTTTCAAGTTTTTATTTAGAATTCTAAAAACTTGGAATGTGTGTGAATATTTAACAGTAGAGGAATAGGTTAGTGAAATGTACCTTGTTCCCTAAATAGAATATCATAAATTAATTAAAAATAATTATGAAGACTGCCTGCAGTATGAAAAAAAAAGTTGAGTTGAGGAGAAAAGAAGTTGTTTGAATTTAGTGTAAGTGTAAGGACAGCTACTCTAAAAATGCATAGGAAGAAAGTCTGAAAGAAAATAGCAGAGCTAAATGGTATTTTTTATAATTTCTATAGTGTGATTATTACTTTCATAACAAAACTGTCCTTTTAAAACCTGTATCTTCCTTTTTCCTCCCCTAGTCAAGCCTTCGCATTTCCCCTCCTCTGCCCTTCCTGTCTCTGACAGGGGGTGGTCCCAGAGACCCTTTAAAGGTGGGGGTTGGGTCTCGGATGGACCAAGAGCAAGCTGCTCTCGCTGCAGTCAGCCCTTCCCCAACCAGTGCATCAAAGAGATGGCCAGGAGCTTCTGTGTGGCCATCCTGGGACCTCCTCGAAGCTCCCAAAGACCCCTTCAGCATAGAGAGAGAGGCCAGGCTGCACCGGCAAGCTGCAGGTGAGTGTGGCTTTTGCCCTGCAGGGGCCTGAGGCCTCTTTCTGGGCACAGAGAGTAAGTGACCTTAGTTCACAGACTGAACTGTCCAGAAGAGGACTTCATCTTGTGTTGAGGTCTTTGGATCTGCAAAGAATTGTCTCTTTTGTGGAATGAGTGCTAATGGATCAAACTCAGGAACTTCTTTGAAGCTGAGCAGAGAGGAAAGAGGCTGTGCTCGCTCATACAGAGTTGGACCCATTTCAGGTTGTGCTTTTTTGTAGAGATTGGCCGAGTACTAGTGGATTTTAATTCTTCCACGGGTGGGTGTCTTCAGGAGGAATCCTAGAAGTGATTCCCAGAATTTTGTTACCTCTCCCTTTCTAATTCAAAGTTGTCAGACGTAACCCCTGCTAGACCTCTCTTTCCCTGAGGGATGCACTGTTGGATAAAAGGGATGTCCGCCTCTAAGGTAAGGGACTTCTTGGTCTCTCCGGAACGCTTTGGTTCTGTCATTTAAGTGACCTTAAACATGTATTGAATCTGTTCTTCATCTTACACCGATAGTTGGAAGTAAATGGGTCTTAAGTTATTCTTGACTAAGGCTTCAGGGAGGTGCTCACCAACTGCTCTTCTAAGGTTCTGGAGTTGATGACTAAGTAAACGTTCAGTTCTTTATCCATTTGTTGTCTGTCTTTCCAGTCACAGAGCTGGGCCTGATCTCACTCTCCCCTGATAGTTCTGCTGCCCTGTTCACATAATGGTTTTGGCAACCCATGTTTGTACTAATGCCATTGTTTGCCTGTGGAATGACATTACCTTGCTTTTGGATGAGGCCATTATATCGATTTATGTATTCATTTGCAAAATATTGCTGATGGTACCCAAGTTCTTGGTGTAGCGACACATTGTGCCTTTTAAGAAATGAGCTTCCATGTCATTGTCCTGAATGGAAATGGTGGTTCCTTTCACTGGCTGGCTGCCCCATTGATGAAGGAGTAAAACGGGGAAGGATTAGCCAGTCCCCACGAGGTTAGGCTCTTATCTGGAAAGGCACAGCCTGAGCAGGGGGCAGGATTAAAGACAGACAGAAGGCTGAACTGGTCACGAAGAACAAAAAGGTCTCTAGAAGTTATCAGAACAGGTCACACAGAAGATGGTTTCCATTCTGTACAGCGAGTAGGGTTTTGTAATGAGCTGTTGTCAGAGAAACTTCACAGTGGGTTAGACAGACTTGGATTTGGTATAAGCAGGAAGCAGAGTGGTTGGGGGAAAATCCACTATCTTACAGTGTTGGCATCAGGGAAGGCCCGGTGTCTGTCCAGGTACCATGGAGACAGCTCTGGCAGTGATGGGGCATGGTTCTGACTCAGGGAGCATTTGAGACATTTTTGTCTTTTTAGATTGCTAGTGGTCATTTTTATTGGCATTGGTCCTGACGTCTGTGACAGATGTTTTCCTGTCTGCACTCTGAACTCAATTGAATGTTCCTCATTTGAATATTCGGGGAGGCGGCCAGTTTGGACCAGTAAGTCTGTAGAACATTGTATAGAAGATTGCTGTGTTTATTTTAAAGTAATTAGAAATTTAAATCAATTAGTATTGTAAGCCATGCTTTTTACATGACTAAAGCCATGACAACTGCTTTGTGGTTAGCTTCTCAGTTACATGTTTGAAAATAGCTTGGGTCGTGATCATTTTTACCCTACACATCTGCTTTGCTCTTACTCTATGTTTTGGGGGAGACCGAAGTAGTGGTTTAGAGTTGTCCTGCTGGGCTGACTGGTTTGATGAGGTGTAAGGTTCCTTGCCTTTCCGAATAGTGGTAAATGTTCTTCCAGCAGCCAGGCTAGGACTGTGGCCTGTGTAGCTCTTCCCGGGTGAGGTCATTCCAGAAAGGAGCAGTGATTTTGTTGATTCAGACCCATTTCTTTCTCTGTTTGTCATTTCTGTTGTCTACCAAAGCTGTGAATGAAGCAACCTGTACTTGGAGTGGCCAGCTTCCTCCCCGGAACTACAAGAACCCCATCTACTCCTGCAAGGTGTTCCTAGGAGGTGTTCCTTGGGATATTACGGAAGGTGAGCTGCCTCTGAGACCTCCTGCTTTGAGCACTGAAGGTGGAGCAGGTCTCTCAAGAGCATTAAACTTGGATCTGAACCTGTAGCTCCATTATTGCTTCTGTGTCTGGTGCTTATACCTGTCACCTGGGACCCCAGGTCACTTCTGAGTTGTTTGTCAAGGGAGAGAAGTCTAGGAGAAGAACGCTGGTGATCCTGTGCTTGCACCTTCCTGGAGAGGGCGGTGCCTCAGTGTCTGCCATTCTTTTCCATCTCTTTTCAGCTGGATTGATTAACACCTTCCGTGTGTTTGGCTCTTTGAGTGTGGAGTGGCCTGGTAAGGATGGCAAGCACCCCCGGTGTCCTCCCAAAGGTAATATGCCTAAAGGTAATACAGACATGGTAGGAGCTTTTTTTTTCCCCTCCCTAGTTCATAATTGCACTGAGGGATGCTGGGACATCCCAGCCGCATGCTGGTAACATGGTTTGGGCACTCCTGAGCACAGAACTTTGGGCTGACAGCACTTCTCTTCAACCTAGCACATCCCTCTGCTTCTTCTGAGCTAATGTTCTGCCAGTCCAAATTTATATTGCAGTTGGAGCTATCTGTGAACCTTGCTCTGTGAAACTTCCTCGTGTACTTCCCTCCAAACCTGAACCCCGGCAGCTACTTTCCTCTTAAAATGAGGCATCTGAAAAGCTTTCCTTTGCCTGCCTTTCTTGCCCAGTTACATTGTTGCCTGACCTAATTCTGAGATCCCTTTGGAGTTGGCAGGAATGAGGACCAAGCATCTGACTCCTCACTGGTCTGAAATGAGATCCCTTCCCTGTAGAAAGGAGCAGGTGCTATTTTCACTCTGCCCCATCTTCACTGAAAGTGTTCTGATGAACTGAACCACTGGTCTAACTAGGCTTTTAAAGCAATACCTCCTTGGCCCAGCCGACTGGCCACATACCTGCCCTCCTCCCTGCCCCAGGATAACCTGGCTCTGCTGACCAGAACATGCTGTGTGTTCTGAGACAGAGGGGCTGTGTGTTGTGATGGGACCCTACGTCCCACCTTGCTAGTCCCTTCTCTCACTCAGGTGGGAGATGATGTGCTTCTCCCTCCCGTGGCCTGGCCATCTGACATAGCAAGTCAGTCTTCCATTCAAGGACTTTTCAGGAGTAGGACAAAAATGTTTCTTACATGTGAGGCTATTTCTCTGGGATGAAACTCCCTACCGCAAAATCAAGACTGAGGAGTAACCACCTGAGGGATATTAATACAGTTTCTCCTTTTATTGGAAATAGGGTATGTGTATCTGGTCTTCGAACTAGAGAAGTCTGTGCGGGCCTTGCTTCAGGCTTGCTCTCATGACCCACTGAGCCCAGATGGCCTGAGTGAATATTACTTCAAGATGTCCAGCCGAAGGATGCGCTGCAAGGAGGTGTGTTAGCCTGGTGTCCTCCCTGGGTGGGGGTGGGGTTGGTACCTGAGGCAGTGGGTCTCCCACAGGCGGGTGAGTACACTGTGTGCAGGTGAGCTTTCCTGCTGCGGCAGAAAGGCTGCTCCTCCTGTTTTAAGGTAAATACAGCAAGATACTCCATGACGTTACAAAAACAAAAACCTCTGGTCTTTAATGGTGTATGTGTGCTCCTGCCTGTGGTGATCAGACTGTGTTCCAGCCCTTACTCCAGCCCACAATTCTGTCCCAAGCCTCTGGTCTTAGAAATGAAATTGTAAACAGCAGCTTTCTTCACTTGGGTTTAACCAATACTCTATAGCTGTTTCTCCCTAGTTCTGCCCTCAGGCTGTGCCTTGGAACCTTCCTGTCTGTGGTGGGTAAATTTCTCTTCAACCCAAACTCTCCGTGGATCACCTCTTCACTCCCATGCGGGGCTTCATTAGCCGTGTGCATTCCTCCACACTCCTCTCTCTCCTTATGCGTCGCCTGCTCCCGGCCCTAAGTCAGCCTGTGCCCCCAGCATCATGGGTCTCAGCATAGTTACTCTATCTGCAGCCCTCACTGCATATTCCTGAGCTGGCTCAGAATTAGTTTGGGATGAGCTTAAGATTCTCCACTGCTGACCAAGCTCCCCAAATGGTTCTAGCAGATGATGTTTGAAAAGCACTTGTCAAAGGAAGTTTTGGGTTGAGGAATGAGTTGTTGTTTTTTTTAATGTGGTTGCAGAGAACATCACTCTCGTGACACTGGACTAGATAGTTAATATATCTGAAACTTCATTTTCTCGTCTATAAAAGGGGGACTTGAAATGCCTATTTTGATCAAAAGATCAGTTGCCAGGGGTCCCGGGGAATGGAGGGATGCACAGGTGGGACGGGATTTTTAGGGTATGAAACTACTCTGTTAACAATGGTGCAGTCATGTCATTACACATTTGTGGGAACTCCTAGAATGTACAACAGACCCCAAGACTGAACCCTAATGTAAACCATGGACTTTGGGGGGCAGTGATGTATTGATACAGGTTCAGGGCTTATAGCAAAGGTACCACTCTGGTGGGGGTGCTAATAGCAGGGGAGGCTGTGAGTGCAGCAAGGATATTGGGACTCTGTGCTGTCAGCTCAGTTTTGCTGTGAACCCTAAAACTGCTCCAGAAAGTAAAATCTTAGGGTAAAGGGGGAAAAAAACTACTGAGGTGATCACATTGGATTTAAAATAAATAACGCAAGTAACAAGGCTGGCTCTTTGTTTTATAGATGTTTCCTGGTGTTAGTTCACATTCTTAGTGACAGGGTAAGTTTGTCTTCCCGCTGCATACAGTGACCCACCACACCCTCTCCTCCGTAGACACTGCTGTCTTCTCGCTGCGTAGGCCCATGCCACTCCCACCTTGTTACACTCCAGGGCTTGGTTAACATGCTCCTTTGTCCCTGTCCCCTGCTTTCACCGTGAGAGGCTGCCACAGCCATACCACAGACCTCTGAGCCGCCTCAGTGCCCCTGCTGACAACCCCCCTGTCTCCTGCTTTACCTCATCCCCTTGCAGTGATGCCCTGCCTGTCTTTGACATGCTGCTGTAGGCTGTCCTAGGTCTCCTTCCTCTCAGACTCTCACTTCTTGTGTCCTCTCCCTGCCCCCAGTGCGGTCGGCATTGGACTCCCTCCTCTCTCTCTCCCCGTCACCTAAACGACCCACTCCTGTGATTCTGCTCTCACTTTAAGACCCAGACTACATCCTCCAGGACCCCCACTTTAAGACCCAGACTACATCCTCCAGGACCCCCGCCTTCCCACGGGGTCTTTCTTGGGGATGTCCTGTAATCCTAGACCCTTGTGTTTAGTGTAAGGAAAAGCTTGGAAAGCTTGCTGGCCCTTGGGATGTAGACCAAGACTGTGAGTCTTCTCTGTGGGGGTGGAAGAAGCAAAATCAGCTTTTCGTCTTCCAGTGAAGTGAGCTCCCCAAGTTAGAGGCTCACTAAAGTCTTGTAGGCCTGGATCCCATCAGCCCCAATTCTTCATTTTCCCACCATGCCCAGGTGGTCTGACTCCTGCAGACTCCTCTGTTGAAGAATCTTCTTGATCTTAGCCTGTTGCGTGCCCAGTGCCACCAACCTCCTCCAGGTCTTTCTCACCTGTCCTCCCAGCTACTGGTTTCTGCCTCAGGTCTCTTCCTGCTTCAAGACTTGTTGGATCTTCACAGATCTGCTTTCTAAAAACACCACTCATCTGTCAGCTCCCTTCCTGGTGGAGTTCTCCACCTGCTCTGCTGGAGTTTGTTTTAGTCTCGGGGACTCAGAGGCAGAGGACCTGGTCAGCCCCTGCCCTGCTGTGGCGCTGCTCTGTGAGACCGCCATCTGCACCTCTCCAGTCACTTCGCTGCCCCTGGCACGCCCACTGATGCACACACTGGGCCAGGAGCCGTCTCACAGTGCTGCCTCGAGCATCTCCACCCTCTGTCCTTCCAGCTCCTGTCCTTCAGTTTCTGAGTCCTTCCTGATCTCCATTCATCAGTGACTGTGGTCCTCTGCTGGAACCGCACAGTTGAAGGTTGTGACAGAGTGCTAGGTTCCTGGGTGTGACCGTTGGGTACCATTGTGCCTGTTCTCCAGAAAGAGTGACTGCCCTTCCGTGTGTTTTCCCCATTTTGGACACAAGGACTCAGTAAGATGCAGCTTTGGTTGGGTCTGGTGAGGTGCCTGCTGAGGTCCTGTGTGCCTGGGACTGGGCAGTACCCCTGCTCCCCCACTAGATGGGCCTTGGCAGCCCGTTTGAGCATCTCCCAAGCATGTGCCTCACGGTACAAGAGACAGTCTCTCTGGCTCCCGGCCGGGGCTGATGCACCTTTGGGTGGTTTCCAGGTACAGGTGATCCCTTGGGTCTTGGCTGACAGCAACTTTGTCCGGAGCCCATCTCAGAGACTTGACCCCAGCAGGACGGTGTTTGTTGGTGCCCTGCATGGGATGCTCAACGCTGAGGCCCTGGCAGCCATCTTGAACGACCTATTTGGTGGAGTGGTGTATGCTGGGATTGACACAGATAAGCACAAGTATCCCATTGGTAAGTGTCCCACTTCTGTGTGGGAAAGCTTGGTGGCCTCTGGGACCATGCTAGACCAAGATTGTAATACTTCCCATGGGAATGGAGAGGGAGGCCTGACCCAGGCGTGCAGATCAGCATCTTTTTCTAGATAAGCCACCAGTACTGACGGTCTGCACCCACCCCTCTCTCCACCACTTCCCCTGAAGGGAGAGAAAGTGGTAGGGGTACCATAGAGGTGATAGGAGGGGAAAATGACATAGGGGCTTTAGTTGAAAGCTGAACCAGTCTGGGACAGACAACAGGTAATATTTCATTAAAAGGCTAGGACTTCCCTGAACTTCCTGTTCTTGTTAGGAGTTCTTGAAAAGTAGCCCTGTCTCTAGGGTCAGAGACCAGGGTCAGGCTGAGGGAGGGGAGGACCCCGGGTGACTCGAGCAACAGAGTGTAGTCGTGGCCTGTGGCATCCTAGCTTAGGGGAGTCTGTGGGCCTAACTACTAGGTTTTGGGTCAGCCCCCCTGGGAAAGGAGATTGATTCCTATATCATAGCAGAGTGATCTTGGTGGTGGGTTTGGAGGGGGAGTAGAGTCTGAACTTTATGATCAAGACCTGGCTAACCCACCTCCTCAGATGATGAGTCTGCCCACCCGCACTGCCTCTGACCAGGAAGGAGCACCATGTGCACGTCAGGGCTGTGCTGCAGACTAGGGTCAGGGGGTTGGAGGCCGCAGGGGCAGAGGCAGCATTTGGCAGGACCAGCTTCTTCCGGCTCCCCTGCCTCCGAGCCAGGAGGGGTGCCTGCTGCCTCAGCTGCAAACAGGCCTTCCGTGTGCACCTGCCTGCACGGGGGAGGGTGTGTCTCTTCCCTCCCCATATGTTGTCTGTCTTCTTGTGAGTTTTGTTCTTTTTGTTGTTTTTGAGAGAGAAAGCTTTATGAGCTGGGGGGGCGGGGGGAGAGGGAAAGAGAGAATCTTAAGCAGAGCTCCACACTTACCATGGAGCCACATGTAGGGCTCCAATCCACAACCCTGGGATCATGACTGGAGACAAAATCAAGAGTCAGATGCTCAACCTGCTGAGTCACCCAGGCGCCCGTCTTTCCTCCCCATTTCAGTCAGTGATTCCTTCCCCATTCCTGAGTGGTTTGTGTCACAGTGGTCTTGGAACTATACTGTCTGATAAATGTGGTTGCAGTATGCTTAAAATATGGCTAGTGCCACATGTTGAAACAATATTTTGGATATATTGGGTTAAATGAATTATAAAAATTCCATCTTTTCACTTAAATGTGGCTTTTGAGACCTAAAATTATGTAAGTATCTCCCATTATATTTCTGTCTCACAGCCCTGGTCTAGAAACAGGGTATCCTGAGTGTTGACAAGTAGCATTTGGGAGAATTTGGCTAGAAGGTAAGTTTGTTCTCTTGTTCTAGGATCTGGTCGTGTGACTTTCAATAACCAACGCAGTTACCTGAAAGCAGTCAGTGCTGCATTTGTGGAGATCAAAACCACCAAGTTCACTAAGAAGGTGAGTGCACTGGTCTGTACCTTTACTCTGGGCCTATACTATCCTGGGCAGGCCTGAGACTGAAGCCGTTTGTGTACTGGGGGTGCCCAGGCAGTGGGTCAAGCCCCTGGGCAATTACTTGAAGGTTGGGAGTGGCCTGGCCGTGGCAGGCTCAGGAGAGACAGAGCTGGGATTGTTGAGTCTGTTCAGTATGT
This sequence comes from Proteles cristata cristata, assembly GCA_017311185.1. Lineage (NCBI taxonomy): Eukaryota > Metazoa > Chordata > Mammalia > Carnivora > Hyaenidae > Proteles > Proteles cristata. Next base: position 388,717 of record JAESUZ010004070.1, on the reverse strand, counting down.
GGGGTATTTTCCCTCACTGGGTATTTTACTGGCATCTCTGGGCAGCTGGCTTCCCATACTCCAACCTGATCTGGGTTCTCTGAATGCTTACCTGTTGCTGGGTGATCGAATGCTGGTGTGGTTTGCTGAGAGATCCACATTGTGGAGTCTGCCAGCCAGCTCTGGGGGACGTGTGCATCTGTCCTCTGGGGCTGTTTGTGCACTCTCCCTATAGTTCTCACCTTAAAACCGTAAACATCCTGCACTCCTGTGACAGCCCAGTAATGTCCTCTCTCTTCTGGCCCGTTTGGCCTCCTGGCAAGAAAAGCTACTTCATTCTCCTGTTTTGCTTTGTGCAGGTTCAGATTGACCCCTACCTAGAAGATTCTTTGTGTCATATCTGCAGTTCTCAGCCTGGTCCTTTCTTCTGTCGAGATCAGGTGAGTCCCCCAGGTGTCAAGGAAGTCCTTGCCCTCAATTAAAAATTGTCCTGTCCCATTTGTCACTAGAAGGTCAGTGCTCTCAGTTACCTTGTGGTTATCTAAGAGCACAGCGGTGACAGCAGTAACGTTTTTCCGATGGTCAGAGCAGGGACACACTTTGATAGCTTAATACAGAATTCTTGGGAAAGTTTTTGAGTCCAGTCTTGATACACTGGACTTGCCCGTGCCTGGGGTATTATGTGCAGGGTGGCCCTGAGGCTGGCAAGGGGGTGTGTGGGAGGGTGTTTGCAGATGAAAGGCAGCTGGGTGGGCAGCTGGAAAAGCAGCAGTGCCTGTGACCAGGAGCCATAGTTCTAACTCAGGCCTTCTTGACCGATTTTCCCAACTCAGGGACTCCTTTACCTCTGAACTGCTGCATTCTTATATTTGTACATGGTTTGTATTCACAGTTGTCAGAAATGGGCAGCTTTCTGGTGAATGTTTCTGGGTGGGAACACGGATGCGGGTGTATTGGGGCAGTGTTTCTCAGGTGTTAATGAACACACATCACTTGAGGATCTTGTTTATTTTTAGAGAGAGAGAGTGCAAGAGGGAGGGGCGGTGGAGGAGAGAGAGTGCAAATGAGCAGGGGAGAGGGAGAGAGAATCCCAAGCAGGCTCCTCACTAGCACACTGTCACGGGGCTCGTTTTCATGCACGAACTGTGAGATCATGACCTAAGCCAAAATCAAGACTTGGGCTTAACTGACTGAGCCCTCAGGTGCCGTGAGAGAGAGAGAGAGAGAGAGAGAGAGAGAGGGAGAGAGAGGAGAGAGGATCTTAAGCAGGCTCCACAGTCAGCATGGAGCCTGATACGGGATTTGATCCCATGACCCTGGGATTATGACCTGAGCTAAAACCAAGAGTCAGATGCTCAAATAATTGAACCACCCAGGCGCCCCCAGGATCTTGTTCAATGCAGATTCTGATTCAGTGGACTTGGAGTAGAACTGGAAATTCATTATTCCTGATGAGTTTCCATGCGGTCCAGTGTTGCTGGATGGTACCATGATTTGACAGGAGTTAGGGGGGGTCGGGCCTGTTGAGACACCCAAAGTCAGTCACGCTTGGAGGGGGGGGTTTGTTTTTTGGGCAGTGGTGCTTATTGCTCAGGCTTGGAGGCTCCAGAGGATAAGAGTTAAACTGGAGGCTCCAAAGTGAGGGTGTGAGGCAAGTTTGGGTTGTTGGGTAAAGCCCAGAGCAAGGGAGCAAGTATCTCTGTGGTCAGACTCTTCTAGTAAACTTGTGTGTGTCGGTATCGGTAACATGACCCCCCCCATTTTCAGGTAATTGTTGAAAGGTTCATGGGTGGGCTGAGGTGTCCCAGCTAGCAAGGGCGGGGCCAAGATGGAGGTACCTCCCCAGGCGCCTCCCCTCGCTGAGCGTGAAGCAGCAGCACGTTGGCTAGCATGCTGGGGCGCGGAGCCATGTAAGCTACAGCTGCCCTGTAGGAGATGGAAGGGCAGGGGGCCTGATGAGCAGCCCTGACGGTAGGAGGGGTGAGGGGAGCCAGCCTGGCTTTGTGCACAGTAGGAGCCAGCATGTCTGATTGAGTTGGGCACTTAGTGGGTTTGCCACGGTTGGTCTGGCCTCTGTGTTTGGGGTGAGAAGGTTCCCCAATACCGTGTCTTCTAACTCCACGGAGGCTGCCAGGAATCCCCTCCTCTGTCTCCAGAGCGGGCAGGCAGCAGTCCCCGCTGGTGCCAACACAGCCGTGGCTTCTCTCCTCCCCGCCACCCCCCTCCAGGTGTGCTTCAAGTACTTCTGCCGGAGCTGCTGGCACTGGCGGCACAGCATGGAGGGCCTCCGCCACCACAGCCCCCTGATGCGGAACCAGAAGAACCGAGATGCCAGCTAGAGGAGCCGGCCGTGCCTGGTGGCCTGTGGCGCCCAAGGCCGGCAGGTCAGGCAGCGGCCTGCACCATCCTGCCCCTGGCGACCAGGGAGCTGGCTTCCCAAGGACAAGGGAAAATCGTAGTCACCTTTGCACTTGCTGAATCTGTCTTTGTTTCTGCACTAATTAATGCACAATGAGTTTTGTCGGGTTTTGTTTTCAGGGGGTGCACCAGGGCAAGGACCCTCTGGCTCACCCTCCAAGCGACTCTTGTAGTTTTCCCAGATTTTAGTTCCTCGTTTTGCCGATGAAAAGCAAAAGCAAAAAAAAAAAAAAAAGAAAAAAAAAAAAAGAACTACGTGTCCGGAAGGTATTGACACGATGCCTACATCTAGGTTTATTTATTAAAAGCGCTTTTTTACATTCCTTGCAATACTGATGGTGATGGTGTGCAGGTCTCGCTGGGTTTGTTCTTGCAGTTGCCATACAGTGCCTTTCCATTTATTTAACCCCCACCTGAACGGCATAAACTGAGTGTTCAGCTGGTGTTTTTTACTGTAAACAACAAGGAGACTTTGCTCTTCATTTAAACCAAAATCATATTTCATATTTTACGCTCGAGGGTTTTTACCGGTTCCTTTTTACACTCCTTAAAACAGTTTTTAAGTCGTTTGGAACAAGAGATTTTTTTTTTTCTTTCCTGGCAGCTTTTAACATGATAGCAAATCTGTGTCTGGGGGACTGCGGGTCACTGTTTCTCACAGTTGCAAATGGAGGCATTTGCAACAAGAATAAAAAAATTTTTTTTGGATTTGAAACTGGACCGGATAAACGGTATTTGAGCGGCTGCTGTATATAGTTTTAAATGGTTTATTGCACCTTCTTAAGTTGCACTTATGGGGGGGGAGGGTTGATAGAGGTTTTTAATCACAAAGTCACAGGACTTTTTTTCTTTTGTAACTGAGCTAAAAAAGGGCTGCTTTCTGGTGGGGGCAGGTGAAGGCTCACAGGAGCCCTTTCTCTCAGAGGGGACAAGTACCCTTTCCTTACTTCTTTCAGTTGAGAAATGTATGAAGGAACAGTTGCAGTCACTGAAATGCTACTGGATTTGAAAACTTGACTTTTTCTTTCTTCTTTTTTAAAAAAAACAAAAACCTACTTGCCCCCTCTTTGGGAAGCTGTGTGCCAAAGAACCAGTGTCATACCCCGCTGAGCTGACGTCGCATTGTCGCATATCCCAGCTACTCTGTGGGTTTCGTGAAGCTGTGTGTGAAGTCTCTACCTCATTGTAGTATATGCAGGCAAGGCTGCACTCCTACAGACGTGTGGAGTAAGCTGTGGTGTAGTTTTTTTGGCACATAATAAACACGTTGCAGCAGAGTTGTGGCTCCGTGTCTGTCTGAGGTGTGGGAGCAGGGGGGCCGGGGGGCCATAGGACTGGAGGGTAAAAACCCGTGTTTCCTTGGATTCTCTGTGGTGGGGTGCCAGCCCGGGTCGACGGCGGGGCCGTGTGGGAGACCTGCCCGTGTCCGTACTCCTTGGGCATTTCGTGGTCAGATGCGCCTTGGAGACGCCTCTCAGGCGGGCGGATGGCTTCAGCCCAAGCATGAGAAGTCCTCACACGCGCTTCTTGGAGCTCCTCTTCTCAGAGCCTTGGACCCAGCTTGGAGGAGCCGGAGGCGCAGCTCAGGCCCCCTGTCCCAGCTGCCCCCGTGAGCCCCGGGCTGGATTCTGCTGGGGGGGCTTCCCTTCCTCTTGGACTCACCTGGGCCGACCCAGCCCCTTTCTGAGTGGGAGGAACTTCTTGTGTTGCTATTCAAAAGCCCTGTTAATTTGGACTCTGTCGCAGGCTCCCAGGGTTCGGTTCTTGAGAGGGTCTGCTGACGACTTTCCCGGTGGCTTGTGCCTGGGTCCCGCTGCCGCCCCGAGCCTTTGGAAGAGAACCGGGCACACTGAAGCGTCCCTTCTCCGGGACCCGCAAGGACGCCCTGTTGGACGGGGTGGTGGGAGTTCTTGGGCGAAGAGTGAGAGGCCTGGCTGGCAGCAATGTGGTGTGGACTCTGCCGTGTTGCTGGTAAAGCTCCTGCGACGCCCTCAGGGGACTGTGACACACCCTCCCTTTTGGGGTCCTCTTCTATTCCACATGGCATAGAGGATCTCCTTCCCTCTGTCCCCCTTCTTATCGTTCAGGATAATAAAGGTGCCACTTGCAGGTAGAGGCCTTCCTGTCCTATACAGCCTTCTGTTCCCAGTCAGTGCAGAGTCTGGACTGGCCAAGGTGGCCAGGGAGGGAGCTGCAGGGTGGGGCCCAGCCCAGGGCCCTTTACCTCGTGCCACCCGGCCAGCCCAGCCTTGCCTTAGGTCGGGTGCCTGGGACCGGCTTCAGAGTTGGGCGGGTAGAGCCGGAGGAGGGGGCACGGAATGGCAGGGGAGTCTGCTCTGATGGCTTCACAAGGGCCTGGTTCGGGGATGGGTGTGGCGGGAACAGCTTGAAGACAGAGGTGGTTGGAGGAGGTGCCTCGGTGGCTGGCGGGCGCCGTGGGTGGACTGGGCGCTCTGCATGTTCCAGAGCTTCGAGGCGCTGGGAATTAGCTAAGCAAAACGGCCCTGACTGTGCTGCTTATGAAATCAGTCACCATGACCAGTGCTAAGAAAGCTTACAGCTTTAAGAGGCTGCTGATGCTACTTTAAGTTGAAGGGAAAGCTCCTGGTGAGGTGACACTTGAGCAAAGACCTGGAAGAAACGAGTTCGTCCTCTCCCAAGTGCACCCATCACCCCCAAGTTTCCGACCCACGGACGGGTGAGGGTCCTGGGAGAGGGGGGCACTGTCCCTGCTTCCTTACCTTTGCACGTTCCCGAATCGCCGTCCCCAGGACGCTAAAGCCTCCCTCCGTCTCGCCGACGTGTGCAGAAGACACGCGCCCCTGCTAGTCTAGGGCACGAAAGGCGATTCAGTCTCAGGACCGAGGAGCAGAAGCAGCGGGCCCGGGACATCCCCGAGCGGCGTGACGCGGGGAGCGGAAGCCGCGCCCGCAGGGGGCGGGCCAGGCGCTCGACCCGCCCACCGGATGAAGACGGGCCACCTGCACTTCCGCCCCGCCTCGCCGGGAGTCGCTGTAGGGTCCCGAGTGGGCTCTGCGCGTCCCAGGTTAGGCGGAAGCGCCTTTCTGGCCGGCGCTTTATAGGCCTCTCTTTTGCTTCCTGTTTCCTCTTTTACTATACCCGCCAACATGGTAGGTATCTTAGCTCAAGGCCTCGGCCGTGTCAATCGTGCTCCATCCGCGGCTTTCCGCCGCCCCCAGCCCTCGAGGCTGGGCGCCGGGCGCCGCCAGGCCCTAACCTCCGCGGGCCTCTAGCCTCCGCGCTGAACCCCGCGCTCCAGCGCTGCCCGGCTGGCCCTCCTCTCCCTTGGGGCTCAGCCCCAGCCCGCGAACCCTGCTCCCGTCGGACGGGGACGTCGCACTCTTTCTCGGAGGGCTGCCGTGGCTTCCGAGTGACCCCGTGTTGTCCAACCCGCAGGGCCGCGTCCGCACCAAGACCGTGAAGAAGGCGGCCCGGGTCATCATTGAGAAGTACTACACGCGCCTGGGCAACGACTTCCACACCAACAAGCGCGTGTGCGAGGAGATCGCCATCATTCCCAGCAAGAAGCTCCGGAACAAGATCGCAGGGTGAGCTCACGGGCCTGACGGAGGGTGGGGAACCGCGGCGCGGGGTCCGCTGAGCTCCGACTCGGGAGCTGGCCGGGTGCCCCGCTGCTGGTGTCGGGACGAGACGCGGCGGGTTCTCCTTAGGGCCTGCCCTCCCGGATGGGGCTGGCCTGGTCACACGCCAGGTCAGGGACGTTGGAAGTCGGAAGGAAGGAGAAGGGAGGCAGGGGGCGGCCGAGAAAGCTGGAGGTGGAGGATTGGTTGGCTCGGAAAGATCGGGAGCAGAGAGAGTGCGCGCCGCGGTGGGACTGGGTGCGCGCGTTCGCTCCTAGGGTGGTGAGGCCTGCCCCTTTCCTGCGGAGCGGGGACCGCGGCCGCTGCGCCTCCCTCTGCAGGCGCGGGGACCGGCGGGGGGCGTGGACGCGCGCTCAGGGCTCTCACCGGCACGTGCACTTTGCAGCTATGTCACGCATCTGATGAAGCGGATTCAGAGAGGCCCGGTGAGAGGCATCTCCATCAAGCTCCAGGAGGAGGAGAGAGAAAGGAGGGATAATTACGTACCCGAGGTAAACTTCCTGCGTCTTTTTCTGGGCCTCTGGCGCATCCTGAGAGAGAAGCAGGTGCCTGGTTTCCCAGGGGACCTCTGCCGAGTCTCAGAAAGGAGGTCTTCTATCCATCTACCCCTCAGGCAGCTCTAGGTGCTCATAATCCATGTGCCCGTGCCATAACCTTGTTCTGCCCTGTTGGGACTATTTGAGTCCGTTCTGGCTTTTCTGCGAGAGCCCTTAATGGTGTCTGTTGGAGGATTGCCGATTGCCTTTTCTTCTGGTGTGATTATTTGCCTTAGCATAGCGTTCCCGAGGTGTGAACCTAGTGTGGAAGTATTCTGAAAACTGGTTGGATGTTCATGAGGGTAAACAAAGGTAAAACCAGGAGAACGGATCCTCCTTAAGCAGACTGCTCACCTTGCCGGATGCCCTCCACTCCACCATTTAAGAATCCTGGTGAAAAGGTGGGGAAAGCAAGAGAGAACCCTGATTGACATTTGGGGCCTGCCTTGTTCCTCCTAGGTCTCAGCCCTGGATCAGGAGATCATTGAAGTAGATCCTGACACTAAGGAAATGTTGAAACTCTTGGTAAGTGTTCGCTGAATTTCTCAAGTAGGACTTGAAGAACCATCAGTAGTTTTCTATTATCTCTGAGAGTACTAGCCACCAGGCATTCTTTTCGACATCCGTCATACCTTACTTCTCTTCGTGGAGACCATGCCCCAAGAGATGTACCCTGCTATTTGCGTTTCCTAGTTGAAATGGCAGCTTGAACTTTAGTGGGTGGCAGGGTTGGGAATTTCATCTGCACTTCCAACCACTGGACACACTGCCTCCAAAAAGGGGTTAGCACGTTAGGATACTGAGATTGCATTGCAGGGGAAGACAGTTCCCGAAGACAGTGGCTGTTCTTACAGGACTTCCCTTCTTCCTTGTCATCTTGCCTCCGTGGCCACTCCTGAACCTTTGCCCCTCGGTTCCAGCTCTGGTTGCCTTTTCATACTTCATGCTTTCCCTTGGGGACATCGTTCCTTCTGTGTCTGTATGCTGGCCACTCAACTGAACTGTGGTCTCCTCTGCACTTGCTTACGGCAGTTCAGATACCTTTAGTGGCTTCTCTTAGTTCTCCACAGTTTGATGTCGGTAACCTGGGCTTCCAAGTCCAGTACACAGTGATTTAAAGCAACTTCATTTCTCCTTTTTTATGATCGTGAAATGTGTAAGACATTGAGAAAGCTGGTGAGCAGAAAGAACTCTGTACCCACCCACTCAGTTTCAGAAAAGCATGACGAGCATAGCTAAAGTCTGCTGTGGACCATTTTCTCCAGAAATAACCACTATCCTGAATGCAGCCTTTTAGTTTCTTCTATAAAGTTGGTTTTCGAGGATGAACTGGGACATGGTGTTCCAGGTGTGTGGCAGGCTCTTGACAGCTGTTTTAGTTAGTGAGGCTTCCTGTATGTGTTCAGAGCAGTGATTCCCAAAGGAAAAGGTGACCCTCGGGACATGTGGCCATGTCTGGACTATGTATTTGGCTGTTACAGCTACGGGATCCTAGCAGATATGAGTGGGTAGAGGCCAGGGATGCTGCTAAAAATGCTGTGGTGTGCAGGACAGCACACTGCCGGCTGGCTGCTGGGGGGCATGTTCCTTCAGATCTCAGCTAGACCCCCTGGTGAGTTTAGTGCTCTGGGGCGGGTAGAAGGCCCCTGTTGGGTTTCTGCCCCCAAGCTGGTGGAGGCCGATGGGCACAGCCTGGTGGTGGTACTGGGACTTCATCACAGATCTCAGTGGAACAGCCACACTGAACCCATTTTATTGTTTTTTTTTTCCAGGACTTTGGCAGTCTGTCCAACCTGCAAGTCACTCAGCCTACAGTTGGGATGAATTTCAAAACACCCCGTGGAGCCGTTTGAATCTTTCTGCTGTGCTGTAATGTCTTCAATAAACCTTGGACAATAACCTTGCCTGTGTCCTCTGTGGGTTCTGTGCCAGTAGCGCTAAGGGCAGGAGTTCTTTCCCAAGGGAGACGTCCTGAAGAGCACTGTGCAGCGGGAGCATCTGTAAGTGGCCTCCGGGCAGTGCCCGCACAGCCAGGGTGCGGGCCTCCTGGGAGGCCCCGAGCACTAACGTTGGCTTCAGGCAGGAGTTAGGAGATGCTTGCCCCCCCGGTCCCCCTCCCCCCTGCCTGCCCTGGGTCTTTGATGCTTGGCCTCTCCTAGGCACAATCTGGGCTAATGAACCTGTCTTGAGAGGAAGGTAACACTCCTCACGAGTCCGAAGGTGGGCTTTGTGGGTGGGAGATCGGATGGGTGGGGCCCGCCCAGTACCTGGGAAGTAGGACATTCAAGTGTGAGTGGAGGTGGAGGAGGGTCAGGGAAACGGTGTGACTGTTTAAAGGGAGGCAGAGCTGCTGGCTGGATAGGTGGCTCTGAGCTTAGGCTCAAAGGAGGGGGCGTGGCCCGGGAGGGGCCTTGCTGGGCTGGTGCCTGGAGAGCAGCTGGGGGAAGGAGCGGGTCTGCTTTTTCTCCAGGGCAGGCTGGGCCTGTTTGCAAGCACGGGTGTCTGTCCAGGTCTCTGCAAGGAGATGACAGGAACCAGACCAGCCTGGCTCTGCCCTCCCTGGTCCTGCCCATCTCTTCTGCCAGGCAGATAGCTACAGCAAGCATTGGAAAAATGGGTAACGATTTTGATACAATTTGCCTTGCGGGAAGTTTGCAAAAGTAGTACAAGGAACTTCAACTACCCAGATCTACCAGTTCATTTTGTCCCAGTCACTTCACATGCGTGTATACATTTACTTCTGATCTACTGACGCAAAGTTAGAGACATGCCCTTTTGCCCCAAGTATTTCAGCATCTGCTTGCTAGGAACAAGGACACTCACATAACCACAGTGCAGTGTTCGAAATCGGGAAAGTCAACATTGATATGCTACTGTTAATCCATAGTCCATAATCCATGTTTGCCAATTTTCAGATAATGTCTCCTATACCCTGTTCCAGGATCCATCCCGGAATCGCTGCATCTAGTGTTGACGTCCCTCTAGCCTTTCTGCGACTTTCATGACTGACAAATTAAAAAAAAATTTTTTAATGTTTTATTTGAGAGAGAGACAGCGTGAGCAGGGGAGGGTCAGAGAGGGAGACAGGCTCCAGGCTCTGAGCTGGCTGTCGGCACAGAGCCCGATGCGGGGCTCCAACCCACAAACGGAGAGATCATGACCTGAGCCGAAGTCAGATGCTTAACTGACTGAGCCCCCCAGGCGCCCCATGACTGACATATTTGAGTAAAAGTTATTCTCTGACTTTGTAGAATGTCCTTGAGTTTGGGTGGTTTGGTTTTTCCTCATCGTTCGATTTAATTTAGCTTTTTCTGTAGGAATGCCACAGACCTGATCTGTGTTCTTGGTGAATCCTAGCAAGAGGCAGGATCTCTGCTCATCACATTAGTGGTGATGTTCACGACGAGCATTCTGTTTAAGGTGCGCCTGTCATTTCTCCATCGTGAAGTTGTCTTTTCCCCTTTGTAATTGATGAACGTATGGGGAGATCAGCGATATTTTAATTCCACAAGGAAGCTCCGCTCTTCCGCTCTCATTTATTCACAGCAAACTTGTTCCCGTTTTCTGGTGTGGGGTCGGGCGTCCGCAGCAAATACTCTTGCCTTCTAAATATTTACCCTTGTGCTAGAAGCCGCCTCCCTAACCCACCCTTTGGGTTTTTTGGTCAGTAGTTGGGCGCTCTGCACGGGGTACCAAGAGGGCCAATAAAAGTGAAGCCAGCAGCAGGACAGTTTGCTGGGACGTCTGCTAACCCCCCACCGGGAGGCAGCATCCTCGATCCTTCCAGATCCTTCCAATTGCGTGCGGCCCTGGGCCTCCAGCCGGCCACCTCCAGGCCACACGGCTCAGGCTCAGCCGCGCTTGTGGTGGTGCAGGTGGCCAGGCCCCGCCCCCGGGGGCTGGGATTTGCTCTCCCGGAGGTGGGCGGGGTCAGCGCAGGTGGTGACCCTGTAGGCGCAGGTGGTGGGCGCGCCCTGCTGGGGCTCCGGCGCGGGGCTGGGCTGCGGGGCTGCGTCACAGGCTCATGGGCTTGGCCTAGAAAGACCGAAACAGCCTCAGCCTTCCGCGTCAGGAACACTGCTCCTTCAAGATTGGAAAGTGCTCCAGAAACGTACGGAGGTAGGTACTCTTTTGCCTTTTTTGTTCTATATCGTCCTCGGTTATTTGTGTTAAAAGGTAGTTTTCAACACCCGCAAAGTGAAATGGCTCTCCCAAAGATAGGTATCAGTTGGACACAAGCATTGTTTCTTTTGTGTTGTTGTTTACTCAGTGAGGGAACTGAGAACGTGTTACTGTCAGTTCAAAGGAGAAAGAACGACAAATGTGAAGTCAAGGTCTGTTGAGAGGACTTTGTAAATGGACACGATCCTGATTTTCTCCCCGGTCAGGAAGCACATCAGCCGGCTCTCCAGCCGGCAGAATTTACTTGCACGCCTACAGGTCAGGGCTGTATGCTTGCAGTCAGGTATCGGCAGTTTACCCGGCTGTGAGGTGGCCGCAGGGCAAGTGCAGGTGGGACCCGACACCGTCTCTGGAATCCCAGGGAAGCCCTAGGGCTGTTGTTTCCTAACAGTGCAGAGCTTTGCACTGAAACCCAGAATTCCCCTCTGTCCAAACATCCTTGTTCCGTACGACCACCGACCACCGTCAACTTCATCAGGACAGTCCATGGCGGTGTTGAAATGAGAAAAACTCCCCGTCTATTACTTACCATTTTCAATATCGTGTTCTGTTTCTTTGCAAAGTTAAACTTGTCAGATGTTTGACTCTGTCATCGATAGTTTCAAAAAAACAGCACTTGAAGTTTTCCCCTTCTTTCTGCTTTGCCTGAGTTTGCCTCCTTTCCCTCATTAGATAGTGGAAGAAACAACCCAACGGTGAGGAGTGTGAACAAAGCTTATTTTCTCTGTTTCAACTGCGGGAGTCCGTAAACCATGGCTGGGTCTGTTTGTGTGAGAGTTGGGAATGGTTAAGAATGGTTTTTTACACTCCCAATAGTGTTTTGAGGGTCACACTTACCACCGTATCGTGACATTTTATTTCCTAAAGATTATTAGTGCATACTCAACGTTTAAAAAAAAAAAAATGAGGGGTTCCTGGGTAGCTCAGTCGGTTAAGTGTCCTATTTTCGGCTCAGGTCATGATCTTATGGCTCATGGGTTCGAGCCCCGTGTCAGGCTCTGTGCTGACAGCTCAGAGCCAGGAGCCTGCTTTGGATTCTGTGTCTCCCTCTCTGCTCCTCCCCTGCTCATGCTCTGTCTCTTAAAAAATTTTTTAATAAAAAAAGTGAGAAAACTGAGCTTTGAAGGTTGTACTTTTCAAGGTGTGAGTAGCTTATTCGTGAACCAAGCAAGGAAAGCAGTTTATCAATGGTGAGTTAATTTCTCTGGAAGGTATATGCCCAGGGATATAAAGTTATTATTTTTTTTTAAATATTTTTATTTATTTCTAGGAGAGAGAGAGAGACAGCGTGAGCAGGGAGGGTCAGAGAGAGAGGGAGTCACAGACTCTGAAACAGGCTCCAGGCTCTGAGCTGGCAGTCAGCCCAGAGCCTGACGCGGGGCCCGAACCCACAAACCACAAGATCATGACCTAAGCGAAAGTCGGATGCTTAACCGACTAAGCCACCCAGGCGCCCCATAAAGTTATTTTTTTTAAGACTACAGGCTTTGAATGCAAATGGTAGCTTGAAGAGGTGAGCACATTGGGAGCATCAGCGATAGAAAATTTAAAAACAAGGCAAATGATTTTGAATGGTTTTCCTTGGCTCTGGACGAGTCAGAAAAAAATGTGATCAGTACCGCTCAGGTGTTTATGCGAGTCGGGGCTAAGTTTGAAGAGCCTGAGGTATTAGCCTCTGTGAGGAGTTGGCTTAGAACGACTACAGATGAGAATGTTTTTTTAGGACGAGGACTAACTAATTCACTGTAACCTGAAGTGGGAATCAGCTGGGCTAGTGTCCAGCTGTTGGTTGTAGAAGTCTAGGTGGAGCAGAAAAAGGCTTCTTTGGACAAATTTCAAAGCTTGCAAAATTGTTAAATGTTTGTTTAAAACCCATGGCAATTCCGTATGTTATTCGTCATTACGTATTTTGCAGAAAATATCTGAATCTGTTACCAATAAATTTCATTTGCTCTCATAGATGTAACCATCGTCAGTTCCATGCATTTTGTATTTAATTGTGATAACACATAATGTGATATTTATCATTTTAACCACCTGTAAGTGTACGAATCAGTGGCATAAATATGTTGACAGTGTTCCAGTTACCATCGTTTCTTCTTCACAGTCTCTAACAAAACTCTACCCATTATATAATAACTCCCCATTTCCCTCATCCCAGCCCCTGGTGACCTTGATTCTGCTTTCTGTCTCTATAAATTTGCCTATTCCAAGTGGCTCACACAAGTGGATTCATACGGTGTTTGTCTTTTTTTGTGACTGGCTGACTGTACTAAGCAAGCATGGTCCATCCATGTTGTTTGGTTGCTGGTTTTTGTTCTTGTTTTCTAGAGGATGGCCTGTGACCCAGCCAAAACATCTGATAATCTGGCAGATGTTTGTGCCTTAAGAGGCTGTGCTTGAAACGCTTATGACCTGTGAGGGGTTAGAGCGTGCCACCGCAGGAGCAAACCACAGCATGGGTCTGCAGTGTGTTATTCCGGTATGTCCCCTACGTATGTCTACACAGAGCTATGTCTATTTCCTTCCATACCTTTATCTGAGCAAGGGACAGCCCTCGGGTCTCCATAGAGGTTTTTCTGACCCCAGTTAAGTCACAGCAAGGAGAAAAGAAGAGTGACATTGTTTTTCTGGTCCTGGGTAACCGTATACTTTCATCCAGCTCTGTTCGCCCATCAGCGGCCCATATCGGCAGCAATGAATACTAGTTCAGGTCCTGCAATGCTGTTTGGGCATCAACATAACCAGCCGTCTGACTGATGAGTGGATGTGGACAAGGTTTTTAAAAACCGGTGTAGGGGCGCCTGGGTGGCTTAGTCGGTTAAGCGTCCGACTTTCGCTTAGGTCATGATCTCACGGTTCGTGGGTTCGAGCCCCACGTCGGGCTCTGTGCTGACTGCCAGCTCAGAGCCTGGAGCCTGTTTCAGAGTCTATGACTCGCTCTCTGTCTGACCCTCCCCTGCTCACGCTGTCTCTCTCTCTCTCCTAGAAATAAATAAAAATATTTTAAAAAATAAAAATAAATAAATAAAAACCGGTGTGAAGGAATGTTGGGTTTGTGCCTGGCTTGTTGAGGAAACAGGCTTAACAGGAGGGAGCTAGAGCTTGAAAAATAGTGCATCGTGGAGGATCCTGGGGTAAATAGATTGAGACAGGCAATATTCAGTTAGTCTTTGAATAAGCAGTGAGAAAGTGAGGTTGATTTAAAGATTTTTTTTTTTCTCTTAGTGCGAAGAGACTCTTAAAGGGAGGGGAATACAGGTGGGTGGAGGCAAAAGTTTCTGAGATGTAATCTGGGGATGTGTGTACTTGGTGGTGCTGTCTGCTTCCAGAACCTGGACATTGGCTCTGGAAGTCCTTACTTTGAGTTCATCCCATTGTCCTGGGAGGAATGAGCTGGGGCTTCCTTGGTGTGGCTCACATGAATCTCGGAGGATTTTTCTTGAATTTCAGTGACAGTGTAGGTTTCTTGTATATATTTTTAACTTTTTTTAATGTTTATTTATTTTTGAGGGAGGGGCAGAGAGAGAGGGAGACAGAATCAGAAGCAGGCTCCAGGCCCTGAGCTGTAGGCACAGAGCCTGACACAGGGCTCGAACCCACAAATCATGAGATGATGACCTGAACTGAAGTCAGAAGCTCAGCCCACTGAGCCACCCAGGCATCCCTAGCTTAGCGGTATTTTGTATGTTCTTTCCCAGTAGGTGACACTTCGCGCTTCTAAAAAATTGTCACCTACGCCGTCTCCCGGTTGGAAGGGAGAGCGAGGCTTGTCAGTCGCTGGAGTTCATGTCTTTTTTACCTGTTGAAAACCCGTTAGTTCTTGCATAGAGCTAGTCATAGCATTAAATTGTTCACTGACATCCCCATGATGGTCGCTCAGTCTAAGAAGGGAAACCGTAGAGATGCCAGTAGGCACAGGATGGTGAAAAACTACTTCAGGGGGCGCCTGGGTGGCTTAGTCGGTTAAGCGTCCGACTTCGGCTCAGGTCATGATCTCGCGGTTCGTGGGTTCGAGCCCCACGTCGGGCTCTGTGCTGACAGCTCAGAGCCTGGAGCTGCTTTAGATTCTGTGTCTTCCTCTCTCTCTGACCCTCCCCTGCTCACGCTGTCTCTCTCTCTCTCTCTCCTAGAAATAAATAAAAATATTAAAAAAAAAAAAGAAAAACATTTCAGAAGGGGTTAATCCACGTCTCCTACTTAGAGGATTCTAGATTTTTTTTTTTTTTTTTTTTTTAGGAGACAGAGAGACAGCGTGAGCAGGGGAGGGTCAGAGAGAGAGGGAGTCACAGACTGGAACAGGCTCCAGGCTCTGAGCTGGCAGTCAGCACAGAGCCCGACGCTGGGCTCGAACCCATGAACCGCGAGATCATGACCTAAGCGAAAGTCGGACGCTTAACCGACTAAGCCACCCAGGCGCCCCGAGGATTCTAGATTTTTATAGAGAACAGAGGTAATGCTTCTGGTCATTCAAGCCCTTTCATCACAGATTTTTCTAAAGTCCTTTTTTGTGTTAAATTTTTTTTTTTTTTTTAATTTTTGAGACAGACAGAGCATGAGCGGGGAAGGAGCAGAGGGAGAGGGAGACACAGAATCCGAAGCAGCTCCAGGCTCTGAGCTGTCAGCACAGAGCCCGACGTGGGGCTCAAACTCAGGAACTGTGAGATCATGACCTGAGCCGAAGTCGGACGCTTAACCAACTGAGCCACCCAGGCGCCCCTTCACAGATTTTTCTAAAGTCCTTTTTTTGTGTGTGTGTCAATTTTTAGATTCCACTTGTCTTTATAATTGAGAATGGTGTGAGGTATGAAAGTAGCTCAGAGTTTTTGTAAGCAAGTAGTTTGTTTCTCCTATCAAGTGAGCACTTGGGTCTGATTTAATCCATAAAGGAATGCCAAGACGGACAGTCTGTTATTCTTTACCAGTGTTGTGGCCTCAGTATGTCTAGTTGGATAGCATTCAATCCATTCATGAACCATGCAGAGAATGACCAAAGTGTAGAAACAGCCTGAAGCTGGCGGTAAATCTATAGAATCCATTTGGAGAGCGCTGCTGGGTCCAGGGGAAGCCTCGAAGGACAGGTTGGGTTCCGTAATGTTCTCTTGTCTGTACATATGTTCCATCTGGTGAGAGGTAAGAGCAAGCAGAAAGGTCGAAAGGAAGGGGGTACGAGATGTTCTTTTGGTCCAGTGCGTCCTCTCTCTGGTAAACATTTGACACTCTTATAAATCAGTGTGTCCTTTGCAGATTGCAGGATATTTGCCTGATGGTCCGTTACATCACCCGGGATAAAAGCAGGTTTATAAATTGGGTAGAGAAAGGGTAGGTGGGTCTGTTTTCAGCTGTGTACTGTCAATCTTGTCTCCCCTTGGTGTTCCCAGGGATAGGGAATTAGTCTCCTTAGTACAGGCTGGACCTTGAACAGTGGTAAGTTTGGGAGCAAGACAAATAGACCGTAAAAGAGTAACAATTATATGCTCATCAGCAATAGTAGTGTCCACAGAGGTTAAGAGTCCACAGGATTTCCAGATTGTTCCGACAGCACGGGAGGCTCCAAAGGCACCCCTGGCGTTGTAAATGGTGGCACTGTAACCTCTGCCAACGTGCAAACTCTGAGTTCAGTGGCTTGGGCTGACATTACGGTGGATACAGAGCGCGCCTTTGGCGTGTCGTGTGGGGAAACCGTGGTGTCACCCACCAGTCACATTCTCCTGGGGTTTTGTTTAAGAGAGCCATCATCAGACTGGAGTACGTTTGGGGCACCTGGGGGGCTCAGTCGGTTAAGCGTCTGACTTCGGCTCCAGTCATGATCTCACTGTTCATGGGTTCGAGGCCCGCGTCGGGCTCTGTGCTGACAGCTCAGAGTCTGGAGCCTGTTTCAGATTCTGTGTCTCCCTCTCTCTCTGACACCCCCACCCCCCGCTCATGCTGTTTCTCTCTCTCTCTGAAATAAATAAAAAACATTAAAAAAAAAAAGATTGGAGTACGTTTGGGTCATCTGAATGGATATAGAAGAGATCTCTGGCTTTGAAACCGTTTCTGTGGGATGGAGTGGGGCTCTCCATCGTCAGTGAGAAGTAGGGGAGCTGGATTTAAAGGATTAAAGCAATGTATGAGGAGAGAGGGATTGGTTAATAGCACTTGTTCGTAGGTTCTCTGCCTCCATGTAGACAGGGCCTTTTGCTGACTTTTTTTTCCTTAAGGGAGAGCGCCCCAGCAGGGGAGGGGCAGAGAGAGAGAGAGAGAGAGAGAGAGAGAGAGAGAGAATCGCAAGCAGATTCCACGCTGTCAGCGCACAGCCCAGTGTGGGGTTCAAACCCTTGAACCGCGAGATCGTGCGCTGAGCCAAAACCAAGAGTTCGACGCTTAACTGACTGAGCCATCCAGGCGCCCCCCACTTTTCCCAACTTTTATCAAGTGTCCCCAAGATCTGAGCTATAGCCTCCCAGGTGAGCAGGGTGGCCCAGCCAATGATATTCTGTCCTCCTTAAATAAATTTCCTCTACCTTCTTAGGTCCCATGGTTGCAGCCCACGTGTTGAATGGCCTGTAGTTCCGGCAGATTTTGTTGCTACTTTGGGTGGTAGCCGCGGGTCGTGCTGCCTGATACTTACAGGTTTTGGCTTCGGGCCAGCCAGCTTCCTCGGCCCTTTTCTGGCGTTGCAGCCTTAGGGAGATTGTTTGCTTGGCAATTAGCAGCTACAATCACACACTGATGGTTTTTGAGAGAATATAACGCACCAGGGAGATTATGATTACCCTTCAGTGGATAATTTCCAGTGTTTGCAGTGTACTTTGAATCCATGGTCCTCAAGACCCAAATCAATCAAAAATAAATCACAGAAAGTCTGTGTGGAAGGAATCACCTTTTTAAGCCACGTGGCGTGTTTTATATTCTTCTAGAATCGAGTTTCAGCTTTCCCAGAAGCATGAATCCGGGTACAGCACGCGATGTTGGCCACAGCGCAGATGCCTCCTTGCTTTGCTAAAAGATGATCAACAATTATTCTATTAGGAACAGCTTGAGCCAGAGAGTCTGAGGGTTTTCACTGGGCAGCTGTTACATCAGCTGCAGATTATTCAGTAACTTTAAGAATTAAGGACAGAGGTGCTTGGGTGGCTCAGTGGGTTAAGCGTCTGACTCTTGATCTCAGCTCAGGTCATGATCTCAGGGTTGTGAGTTCATGCCCCACACTGGGCTCCATGCTGGGAGTGAAGCCTACTTAAGAAGAAAATAAGGGGCACCTGGGTGGTTCAGTCAGTTAAGTGTCATGATGTCGTGGTTCAAGGGTTCAAGCCCCGTGTCCGGCTCTGTGTTGACCGCTTAGAGTATGGAGCCTGCTTTGAATTCTGTGTCTCCCTCTCTCTCTCTCTGCCCCTTCCCTGCTTGTGCTCTGCCTCTCTCTTTCTCTCTCTTAAATATAAGTAAAACATTAAAATTTTCTTTAAAAAAGAAGGAAATAATAATAATTGAGAAGGTCCTGATCACAGACTCATTGACTTTTATCCCTAATCAGATAAGTAGGAACCTACCGAAAGGACTGAGCCCTCAATTAGGAAAGTCTCTTGGCAGGTGCTTTCTTTTCCTTTTTTAAGTTTTTTATTTAAATTCTAGTTAGTTAAGAATACACTTTATAGGGGCCCCTGGGTGGCTTAGTCGGTTAAGCGTCTGATTTTCGCTTAGGTCATGATCTTGTGGTTCATGGGTTCGAGCCCCGCGTCAGGCTCTGTGCTGACTGCCAGCTCAGAGCCTGGAGCCTGTTTCAGAGTCTGTCACTGCCTCTCTCTCTGACCCTCCCCTGCTCACGCTGTCTCTCTCTCTCTCTCTCTCTCCTAGAAATAAATAAAAAACATTAAAAAAAATACAGTTTATATTAGTTTCAGGTGTATGATACAGTGATTCCACATTTCCATACATCACCCAGTGCCCATCATGACAAGTACACTCCTTAATCCCCATCGACTATCTACCCCATCTCCCCACGCCCCTCTCCTCCAGAAACCATCCTTTTGTTCTTAATAGTTGAGGGTCTGTTTCTTGGTTTGTCTCTTTTTTCCCCCTTTGTCTCTTAAATTCCATATAGGAGTCAAATCATACGGTATTTGTTTTTCTCTGACTGATTTCACCCAGCATTATACTCCCTAGCTCTACTCATGTCATTGCAAATTGCAAGATTTCATTCTTTTTGATGGCTGAGTAATATTCCGTTGTGTGTGTGGATCAATACATGTACCGCATCCACTTTATCCATTCATCCGTTGATGGTCCATCCACGTTGCATTATATATGAAATTACATTTCTTTTTATGACTAAATGATATATGGATAAACAAAATGTGTGTTTGTGTATGTGTGTACACATTGGGCCCTGTTCTGACAGGGCAGAGCATGCTTGGGATTCTCTCTCTCCCTCTCTTAATAAATAAACTTAAATTATTTGGCCATAAATGCTTGGGTTTATTTTGGAGCTCCCAGTTATATATTCCATTGGCTGTAAGTCTGTCTTTGTGCCGGCCCCACAATATTTTGATTACTGTAGCTTTGTAGTAAGCTTCTGAGTTGTCCAGCTTTTTCAGATTTTTTTTTTTTTTTTTGGCTACTTGGGTTGTATTACTTTGCTAGGACTGCTATAACACAATACCAAAGGGGGCGCCTGGGTGGCTCAGCTGATGAAGCGTCTGACTTCGGCTCAGGTCGTGATCTCACAGTTTGTGGGTTTGAGCCCCACGTCGGGCTCTGTGCTGACAGCTCAGAGCCTGGAGCTGCTTCAGAGTCTGTGTTTCCCTCTCTCTCTGCCCCTCCTCTGCTTGTGCTCTGTCTCTCTCAGAAATAAACATTTAAAAAATTTTATGAAAAACAAAACAAAATACCACAGCCTGGGTAGATTAAACAGATACTTATTTCCTTTCATTTCTGGAGGCTGCAAGTCTGAGACCGAGGTGTTAGCAGGTGTGGTGTCTCCTGCAGCCTCTCCTTGGCTTGCAGATGACTGTGTGCACACATCCCTGGTGTCCTCCTGTGTGTCCAAATCTCATAAGGACACCAGTCAGAGGACACTAGGGCCTACCTTACTGGCCTCGCTGTAGCTTAATCACCTTTGTATTATTTTATTTTTTAAAGAGATTTTTAATGTTTTAAAGTTTATTTATTTTGAGAGAGAGAGAGAATCCCAAGCAGGCTCTCTACTGCCAGCACAGAGGCTGATGTGGAGCTCGAATCCATGAACTGCGAGATCATGACCTGAGCATTGATCAGGACACTCGACCGACTAAGCCACCTAGGCGCCCTGATCACCATTTTATTTAAAATTTTTTTCACAATTTTTTCAAAGTTTATTTATCTTGAGAGAGAGAGAGAGCATGAGAAGGGGAGTGGCAGAGAGAGAGAATCCCAAGCAGGCTCCGAGCTACACAGAGCCCAAGTTGGGGCTCGAACTCACCATCTGCGATATCATGACCTGAGCTGAAATCAAGTCAGGTGCTCAAATTACTGAGCCACCCAAGTGCCCCTTAATCACATTTTTAAAAGCTCTGTGTGGAAATACAGTCACATTTTGAGGTTTTGGGGGTTTAGGACTTTACCATATGAATATAGGGGAACACAGTTGAGCCCAAGACATGGACTGAATGCAGTTCCATATGATTTTGAGAATCATCTTTTCTATTTCTGCAAAAAAGGCCATTGGAATTTTGATAGGGGTTGCACTGAAACTGTAGATGGCTTTGGGGAGCACTGACATCAAGTCTTCAATCCATGAGCATGGGATAGCTTTCCACTTATTTAGGTGTTCTTTTTTTCCAGAATTTTTTTCTTTTCCAGGCAGCAAGTCTTTAACTCATTGGCTAAATTTATTCCCAAGTATTTTATTCTTTTAGGTTGTGATACTGTGAGGTAATAAGAAATATATGTCTAGTTTTTGTATCCAGTTCTTGGCATAAAAGTTTCTAAAATGCTTGAAATTCCCTGAGTGGTAGGGATGGGAGGACCATCTTCTGTCATTCATTATAAGTCTCTTTTAACCATACCTGATTTATGCTAATGAGGTCACTCTTGGTGGGCTCATAGATAGCTTGGGGGCTGGTTGCTTGAAGAATCAATCTTGTGACTAGAAAATTGGAACATTCAGCCCTACCGCCTGATCTCTGGGGAGGGGAGAGGGGCTGGGGATTGTGTTACCAACAGTCAATGATTTGGTTTGATCAGTTCATAGCAGCGCTCTCAACAATAGCTAAAACATGGAAAGAGCCTAAGTGTCCATCAACAGACGAATGGATCAAGAAGATGTGGTTTATCTATACCATGGACTACTACGTGGCAATGAGAAAGAAGGAAATCTGGCCATCTGTAGCAAAATGGATGGACCTTGAGGGTCTTATGCTGAGCGAAATAAGTCAGGCAGAGGACAGATGCCATATGTTTTCACGTATAGGAGGATTAGGAGGAACTTAACAGAGGACCATGGGGGAGAAGAAGGGGAGAAATGGTGGGGGAGAGGGAGGGAGGTAAACCATGAGAGACTCTTGAATGCTGAGAACAAACTGAGGACTCATGGGTGTGTGGGGGGGGAAGGGGGGTGATGGGCATGGAGGAGGGCACTTGTGGGGATGAACACCGGGTGTTACATGGAAACCAACCTGACAATAAACTATTTGTAAAAAAAACCTAAATAAATAAATAAAATGATTTGGTTTGATCAATTGTGCCTACATAATTGATCCTCCATAGAAACTAAGTGATGTGGTTGGAAGAGCTACCTGAGTTGGTGACCTTGGGCCAGGAAGGGGGGCACATCCCCAGCTCTGGCACAGAAGCTCCTGTACCCAGGACCCTATCAGACCTTCACCTATGGATCTCTTCATCTGATTGTTGATTTGTCTCCTTTATTTCTTGAAAATGTTTTTGAGAGAGAGAGTGCAGGGGAGGGGCAGAGAGAGAGGGGAGGACAGAGGATCTGATGCAGGCTTCACCCTGACAGCAGAGAGCTTGACACAGGGCTTGAACCCATGAACTATGAGATCATGACCTGAATCAGACACTTAACCAACTGAGCCACCCAGGTGCCCCTCATTTGTATCCTTTATAATCTAGTTATGGTAGAGTTTTTTCCTGAGTTATATGAACCATTATAGCAAATTATTGAACCCAAGGAAGGGATCATGGGAAGCCCTAATTTGTACCCAAGAAAGACAGAAGCATGGGTAACCTGGGGACCCATGACTTGTGATTGCTGTTTGAAGTAGGGGGAGCCTTGTGGGAATGAGCTTTTAACCTGTGGTGTCTCTGTTAACTCTGAGTAGTTAGTGTCAGGATGAATTAAATTGTACGACACCCAGGACGCTTGGGTGGCTCAGTCGGTTAAGCGTCCGACTTTGGCTCAGGTCATGATCTCACAGTTCGTGGGTTCGAGTCCCGTGTCGGGATCTGCTGAGAGCCTGGAGCCTGCTTCCGGTTTTGTGTCTCCCTCTCTCTCTGACTGTCCCCCACTCATGCTGTCTCTCTCTATCTCTCAGAAATAAATAAAACATTAAAAAAAATAAATTGTACGACACCCAGTTGTTACCTCAGGGAACTGGAGACTTGCTCTGTGGATTTGTGCTGGTCTAACGGGGGCCAGTTAGGGCGCAGCGGAGCGAGGCTTGGTGTAACAGTTCCGTTCGCCGCGTGGCGGCGCTGCTGAGCTCACGGGCGTGGGTCCGCGCGCGCATGCGTGTGTGCGTGCTAGAGGTGACGCGCCTTCGCCCGCCCTCGCCTCTGGAGCGGGAGTTTCGCAGCCTCACAGACGCGTGACCGTGCGCCCCCCCCGCCCCCCGTTGTCCCTGGCTTCTGCCTGCCCCCCACCGCTCCCCCGTGCCTGCCGGGTGGTGCCCCTCCAGCTTTATCTCAGATGGGGCTGTGTTTCAAAACCCCGCACTTCAGAGACCCCTGCGGCGGGCGGGCGGGCACCCTCTGGGGCGTCGGCTGGGGGCGGCTGGTCCCCGAAAACGCTTGGTTCCTCGCGCAGCAGCGGAGCCGAGCTGGTGGTGGATAGAGCAGGGGAGACGTTTCTCCCGTGTGGCACGCGGACCCCTGAGACCCCTCTCCTGGGGGTTCACCCTGCTTCCTAACCGAGCACCTCCAGGCCCTGAACTCCAGACACTCTTCATAGAACCCAGGTGGTAATGAAGCCCCGTCTTTCTCCCGTCAGTGGTGGGGAACAGAGAGAGGGGTGTGTGTGTGTGTGTGTGTGTGTGTGTGTGTCCAGTCCCCTGAGAGAGGTTGTGTGTGTGTGTATGTGTGTCCAATCCCCTGAGAGAGAGAGGTTGTGTGTGTGTGTCTTCAGTACCCTGAGAGGTGTGTGTGTGTGTGTGTGTGTGTGTGTCCAGTCCCCTTGAGAGAGGGTGTGTGTGTGTGTGTGTGTGTCCAATCCCTGAGAGAGAGGTGTGTGTGTGTGTGTGTGTCCAGTCCCCTGAGAGAGAGAGGTTGTGTGTGTGTGTCCTAGTACCCTGAGAGAGGTGTGTGTGTGTGTGTGTGCAATGTGTCGGTCCCCTGAGAGAGAGGTTGTGTGTGTGTGTGTGTGTGTCCAGTCCCTGAGAGAGGTTGTGTGTGTGTGTGTGTGTGTCCAGTCCCCTGAGAGAGGGTGTGTGTGTGTGTGTGTGTGTGTGTGTGTCCAGTCCCCTGAGAGTGTTTTTACTCTTTCTCTGCAGCTACTTTTGGGGGAAGTGCTTTTCTTTTCTTTTTTTTATGTTTTATTTCTAGGAGAGAGAGAGGGAGTCACAGACTGAAACAGGCTCCAGGCTCCGAGCTGTCAGCACAGAGCCCGACGCGGGGCCCGAACCCACGAACCGTGAGATCATGACCTAAGCGAAAGTCGGACGCCTAACCGACCAAGCCACCCACGCGCCCCGGGGGAAGTGTTTTTCTTAGGCGATCCGGACGTGCTGCACTGTCCCCCCTCCTCCCTCTCCCCCTCCCTCTCCCTCTGAAAATGGCTCCCTACACCTCTGAGGCTTTCCTCTCCCCCAGTTCCACCATCCACATATGGCTCAAGCTATGCAGATTCTGCGTTACTGCTCAGATCAGTTTCAAAATGGTTGGATACTGAGCTGGCTGGGATTCGGGGGCAGGACAAGCTCAGGGCCCCCGCACCACTCGGCCGGCTTCACCCCTCTCTCATCGCCTGCTCATCTCACTGAGAATCCCTTGTATGTAATGAGTCCCTTTCTTGTTGCTTTTAAGATCTTTTCTGTCTCTGGCTTGCAGCAGTTTGATGAGGGTGTGGCTCAGAGTGTGGGGAGCCTGGGCGCTCAGTTGGTTGAGCATCTGACTCTTCATTTTGGTTCAGATTGTGGGATCGAGCCCCACGACCAGCTGCACTAAAGGCACAGAGCCTGCTTGGGGTTCTCTCCCCTCCCCCCCTCTGTCTTTCTCTCCCTTCCTCTCCCCTCCTCTCCTCTCCCCTCCCCTTCTCTTCTCTCTCAAAGAACAAAAACAAAAGGTGTGTCTCAGGGTGGGTCTGTTTGATTCTTCCTTACATGGAATTTATTGAGTAGATTCATGGTTCTCAACAAAATTACCACACAAGCCTTTTTAATTCTTTTCGGTTTGTTTTTCTTTTATTTATCTAATAATTTTATTTTTAGTTGAAGACCTCTGGGAGATTCTTTAGGTTTCAGGACCTATGGTTTAAACATTTTAAATACAACTGAAACCCAGTGAATACTTTGTAATAGAAGTTAGAGTTTCTTCATTTCATATGAGTAATCAAATAATGACGTGTAACCAGTGGGTTAGCTCAAAAACAGATTTACTTTTCTTTCTCTGTTCAGTATAGCCAACAAGTTCTCATTTGGAAAAGGAGAGAGAAGGCGAGCTATCAGGTGGTCATAAAGCGGGAGTGATTGCCTGAAAGTCTACAATACACACAGTGAAGGGAATGAGTTCCTTTTGATGTAGTAAAGGGCTGGTGAACTTGGCTGCATACGTTGTCACGTGGGATGCAAGGTCAAAGGCAGCGAGGGCACCCAAGTGCCTGATGATTGAAGCTCTACCTGGTTGCCTGCTCCCCTCCCGGGATCTCTTTCACTCCAGAACCCCTAGCACGTTCTTGGATATTTATGGGAAGACCAAGTCAAAGGCCATTTTTTCAGTGATCTCTGACTTCACAGGTCAGACTTTGAGTCTGCCTGGGGTGGGGGCTCTTCATGAATCAGCCAAAGCAGGTCTGTCAGAAGAAGCTGTTCTCCTGGTACCTAAAGCTGTGACGGTTCATTCAGATGATGTTTCTTAAGTATGAGGCACTGGGAACAGTCACTGATGAGGAGGAGCACGTATTTACCGAGCACGTACTGTGTGTTGGGCATGCTACTATGTGATCTCTGCGTGCAGTTTCAGTTTTTTTTAATGTTTATTTTTGAGAGAGAGAGATTGAGAGCACAAGCTGGGGAAAGGCAGAGAGAGAGGGAGACAGAGGATCCAAAGGAGGCTCTGCTGTTAGCACAGAGCCTGATATGGGGCCCGAACTCACAAGCCATGAGATAAGATGTGAGCCGAAGTCAGAAGCTTAATCCCCTGAGCCACCCGGGTGCCCCTGCATGCTACTTCATTTGTTCTTCACAACAACCCTATGAGTATTTACTGTTTTATTTATTGAAGTATAGTTGACCCACAGTGTTACGTGAGTGTCAGATGTACAAATAATGATTCCACAACTGTACTTGCCCTGGCGTGCCCACCGCAAGTGTAGCTCCCGTCTGTCACCAGGCAGTACTGTGACCCATTGACTGCATTCCCTGTGTTGTGCCCTTCATCCCATGATTCACTGATTCCGTAATTGGAAGGCTGGACACCCTTTTCCCCTTCACCCCTTTTCCCAATCCATCTACCCCCTTCCCTGGGTGGCAACCACCAGTTTGTACTTACGGGTTTCTTTATGCTTTTTCTTTGTTTCTTCCTTCATTCACTTATTTTGTTCCTTTATTTTCCACATATAAGTGAAATCATATGGCATTTGTCTTTCTCTACTGGACTTATTTCACTTAGCATCATGCCCTCTAGGTCCATCCGTGTTGTCACAAATGGCAAGATCTCATTATGGCTGAGTAATATTCCATCGTACACATACAGCACGTTTTCTGTATCCACTCAATTATTGATGGACACTTAGATTGCTTCCATATCTTGGCTGTAAATATTGTAAATATGCTGCAGCAAGCATAGAGGTGCATATATCTTTTCGAATTAGTGTTTTTGTTTTCTTTGGCTAGATACCCAGTAGTTGAATTACCGATTGTATGTTAGTTCTATTTTTAATTGTCTGAAGAAGCTCCCCACTCTTTTCCATGGTGGCTGCACTGATTTCCATTCCGACCAGTAGTGCATGAGGGCCCCTTTCTACCATGTCCTCACCAACACTTGTTTCTTCTTGTCTTTTTAACACTAGCCATTCTGACAGGTGTAAGGTGATATCTCATGGGGTTTAAGTGTCTGTTGGCCATCTGTATGTCTTCTTTGGGAAAATGTCCATTCAGGTCCTCTGCCCATTTTTATTTTATTTTATTATTTTATTTTTTTTAATGTTTTTATTTATTTCTAGGAGAGAGAGAGAGAGACAGCGTGAGCAGGAGAGGGTCGGAGAGAGAGGGAGTCACAGACTCTGAAACAGGCTCCAGGCTCCGAGCTGGCAGTCAGCACAGAGCCCGACGTGGGGCTTGAACCCACGAACCGCGAGATCATGACCTAAGCGAAAGTCGGATGCTTAACCGACTAAGCCACCCAGGCGCCCCTCTGCCCATTTTTAAATTAAAGATTATTTGAGGGTTGTTGTTTTTTTGTTTTGTTTTGAGTTGTATAAGTTCTTTATACATATTGGATATTAATCCCTTATCAGACACGTCATTTGCAAGTATCTTCTCCCATTCAGTAGTTTGTCTTTTCATTTTGTTGATGGTTTCTTTCACTGTGCAAAAGCTTCTTATTTTGATGTACTCCCAGTAACTTATTTTCGCTTTTGTTTCCCGTGTCTGAGGAGACCTATCCATAAATATTTTGCTAAGGCTGATGTCAAAGAAATTACTGCCTGTGTTTTCTTTTAGGAGTTTTACAGTTTCCTGTCTCACATTTAGGTGTTTCATCCATTTTGAGTTTATTTTTGTGGATGGTGTAAGAAAGTGGTCCAGTTTCTTTTGCATGTTGCTGTCCAAGTTTCCCAGCACCGTGTACTGGAGAGACTGTCTCATTGTCATTGTCTATTATTACTTCCTTTGTTACAGATTAATTTTGATCCAATGATCTGTATTTTTGCACTACTCCTGTACTGTTTTGATTACTATCGCTTTGTAGTATATCTTGATGTCTGAGACTGTGATTTCAATACTTCAGTTGTGTTCTTTTTTCTGAAGATTCTTTGGCTAACTGACGGTCTTTTGTGGTTCTGTACAAATTTCAGGATTACTGGTATTCTGTGAAAAATACCGTGAGTATTTTTACAGGGATTGCATTGACTCTCTAGATTGCTTTGGTTCACGTGGACATTTTAACAATATTAATTGTTCCAACCCATAAACATCGCATGCCTTCCTTTGTGTTGAATTTAATTTCTTTCATAAATGCTTTATAGTTTGCAGAGTACAAGTATTTTACACATTTAGTTAAGCTTATTCCTAGGCATTTGATTCTTTTTGGTGCAGCAATAATGCAGTCGTTAATTTTCCCATCTGCTACTTTGTTAATCGTATATAGAAATGCCTCACAATTCTGTATGTTAATTTTGTATCCTGCAACTTTACTGAATTCTCTTAGCAGTTTAAATAGTGCAGTCTTTAGGCTTTCTAGTATCATGTCATCTGCAAACAATGATAGTTTTACTTCTTCCTTACGAATGTGGATGTCTCTTCTTTTTCTTGCCTGATTTCTGTGGCTGGGGCTTCCAGTACCATGTTGAATAAAAGTGGTGAGAACGAGGGGCGCCTGGGTGGCTCAGTCAGTTACGAGTCCAACTTCGGCTCAGGTCATGATCTCGCAGTTCATGAGTTGGAGCTCAGAGCCTGGAGCCTGCCTTGCGTTCTGTGTCTCCTTCTCTCTCTGTCTCTCTCTCAAAAATAAATAAATATTAACAGAAAGTGGTGAGAGTGAACATCCTTGTGTTCCTGATCTTCTAGGAAAAGTTCTGTTTTCACTGTTGAGTATGATGGCAGCAGTGGGATTTTTATATATGGGCTGTATTATTTTGAGGAATGTTCCTTCTAGACCAACTTGGTTGAGAGTTTCCATCATGAATAGATGATGAGTTTTGTCCAATGCTTTTTCTGCACCTATTGAAGTGATCATAGTTTTTACACTTTCTCGTTAGTGTGAGGTACCACATTCGTTGCTTTGTGAATATTGACTTTTCTTTGCATCCCTGAAATAAATCCCACTTGGTTATGGGGAATTATTTTTTTTTAATGTTTTTTATTTCTGAGAGAGAGAGAGAGAGCGCATGAACAGGGGAGGGTCAGAGAGAGAGAGGGAGACACAGAATCCGAAACAGGCTCCAGGCTCCGAGCTCAGCACAGAGCCTGATGCGGGACCTGAACCCCCGAACTACGAGATCCCCACCTGAGCCGAAGTCGGACGCTCAACCAACTGGGCCACCCAGGTGCCCCAATTTTTTTTTTTTTTAAGTAAACTCTACACCCCATGCGGGACTCAGACTCACAATCCCAAGATCAAGAGTCACATGCTCTACTCACTGAGCTAGCCAAGTGCACTGAGAATGATTTTATAAGTGTATTGTTGAATTTGGTTTACTTTTGTTGAGAATTTTCCATCTTTGTTCATTTTGTGCTGTCTTTGGTTTTGGTATTGGAGTAATGCTGTCCTCACTGAATGAATTTGGAAGTTTTCCTTTTCTGTTTTTGGAATAGCTTGAGAAGAATAGCTATTAACTCTTCTTTAAATGTTTGGTGGAATTCACCTGTGAAGCCTGGTCCTGGACGTTTGTTTTGGGGTGCATCTTGATTACCAATTCAGTTTCATTACTAGTAATTAGTCTGTTCTGATCATCTATTCCTTGATTCTGTTTTGGGAGAGTGTATGTTTCTAGGAATTTATAATTTCCTCCAGGTTGTCCAATTTGTTGGCATACAATTTTTCGTAGTAGGTGCTTATAATCCTTTGTATTTCTGTGGTATTGGTTATTATTTCTTTTCAATTCCTGACTTTATTTAGGTCCTCTCTTTCTTGATGAATCTTGCTAAAGATTTATTAGTTGTATTTATCTTTTCAAATCATGGTTTCACTGCACTTTTTCTTTTCTTCTTCTTTTTTTTTTTTTTGGTCTTTATTATTTCCTTCCTTCTACTAACTTTGGGGTTTGTTCTTCTTTTTCTAGCTCTTTAAAAACATTTTTTATTTTTTTTAATTTTTTAAAAATGTTTTATTTTATTTCTAGGAGAGAGAGAGAGAGAGACAGTGTGAGCAGGGGAGGGTCAGAGAGAGAGGGAGTCACAGACTCTGAAACAGGCTCCAGGCTCTGAGCTGGCAATCAGCACAGAGCCCGACGCGGGGCTCGAACCCACGAACCACGAGATCATGACCTGAGCGGAAGTCGGACGCTTAACCGACTAAGCCACCCGGGCGCCCCCAAAATTTTTTAAGTTAAAAGATTTTAATTCCAGTGTAGTTAATATACGGTATTATTAGTCTCTGGTGTACAGTATGTGCTCCATGTATCAGCGCTCATCATGATAAGTGTACTTTTAATTCCCTTCACCTATTTTACCCACCCCTCCACCCAACTCCCCTCTGGTTACCATCTGTTTGTTTTCTTTAGTTAAAAGTCTGTTTTTTGGTTTCTCTCTCTCTTTCTTTTTTCCTTTTGCTTGCTGTTTTGTTTTTTAAATTTCACCTGTGAATGAAATCATATGGTGTTTCTCTTTCTTCGATTAAGTTATTTCACTTAGCACTATACTTTCTAGCTTCATCCATGTTGTTGAAATTGTTCTTGCTCTTTTAAGTGTAAGGTTAGATTGAGGTGTTTCTTGTCTCCAGAGGTAGGCCTCTTTCCCTAGAAGTTTCCCTCTTAGAACAACTTTGGCTGCATCCCAAAGAATTTGGATGATTGTGTTTTTATTTTCATTTGCTTCCATGTATTTGTTAATTTCCTTTGATCTCTTCATTGGCTCCATGGTTGTTTCCATGTGTTTTGTGGGCTTTTTTCCCCCAGTTTTTTGTTTTTTTGTTTTTGTTTTTGATTTGGGTAACTGATTTCTAGTTTCATACTGTGTTGGCCAGAAAAGATGCTTGATACAATTCAGTCTTCTTGAATTTACTGAGCTTTGTTTTGTGGCTTAACGTGATTTTCCCTGGAAAATGCTACATGTGCACTTCAAAAATGTATTTAGTTATTTGTGGATGGAATGTTACATATATATCTGTTAGGTCCATTTGATCTAATGTGTCATTCAAAGCCATTATTTCCTTGATGATTTTCTGTCTGGCTGATCTATCGATTGATGGATATATGGTATGAAATTCTCCTGTTACTATATTCCTGTCAATTTCTCATTCCACGTCTGTTAATATTTGCTTTAAAAAAGTTTTTTTTTTTTTTAACATTCATTTATTTTTGAGAGATAGCATGAGTGGGAGAGAGGCAGAAACAGAGAGACAGAATCCAAAGCAGCTCCAGGCTCTGAACTGTCAGCACAGAGCCCCACACAGGGCCCGAACCCACAAATCCCAAGATCACGACCTGAGCTGAAGTTGGATGCTTCACCAGCTGAGCCACCCAGGCGGCCTAGTAATATTTGCTTTCATGTATGTAGGTGCTTCTATGTGGAGGGAATAGCTATTTTCAGTTGTTAAATGCTCTTACTGGGTTGATCCCTGTACCATTACGTAATGTCTTTCTGTCTCTTGTTACAGTCTGTTTTAAAGTCTATATTGTCTGATAGAAGTATCACTACCATAGCTTTTTTTTCTCTTCACTTTTATTTGTGTGGAATATGTTTCTCCATCCCTTCCCTTTGAGTCTATATATGTCTTTAGGTCTGAAATGAGTCTCGTATATGCAGTATAGAGACGGGTCTTGTGTTGTTGTTTTTAATCAATTCATTTACCCACTGCCTTGATTGGAGCATTCAGACCATTTACATTTAAGGTAATAATGGAACGATATGCATTTACTGCTATTTTGTTAATTTTGTTGTTTTTGTAGTTTTTCTCTGTTCCTTCTCTTGCTCTCTTTCCTTGTGATTGATGACTTTCTTTAATGTTATGCTTGGCTTTCTTTCTCTATTTTTTTGTGTTTCTATTATAGGCTCCTGGTTTGTGGTTACCATGAAGTTCATATATAACATCCTAAGTATACAGCAGTCTATATTAAGTTGATGGTCACTTAAATTCGAATACATCATAAAGGAACTACATTTTTACCTCCCCCTCCACATTTTATGTATATATTTTCGTATTTCACATCCTTTTACTTTGAGGCCCCTTAACTAAGTTTTTGGATACTTTTGTATTCTATCCTTTACATTCGCTTTATAAATAATTGTTTTGCTACGTTTGCTGTATGTTTGCAAATACAAAGTATTTCCTTACATAATTTTCATCTAATAGTGGCCTTTTCTTTTCCATTTATTTTTCCTAAAATTTTTTTTAAATGTTTATTTGCCTTTGAGAGAGAGAGACAGAAAGACAGAGTGTGAGTGGAGGAGGGAAAGAGAGAGAGGGAGATGGAAGAATCTGAGTCAGGCTCCAGGCTCTGAGCTGTCAGCACAGAGCCTGACGCGGGGCTCGAACCCACAGGCTGTAAGATCATGACCTGAGCTGAAGTCAGATAATTAACCAACTGAGCCACCCAGGCGCCCCTTCTTTTCCATTTAAAGAAGTCACTTTCCACATTTCTTGTGAGGCTGGTTTAGTGGTGATGAACATTTTTAACTTTTGTTTGTCTGGGGAAGACTTTATCTCTCATTCTATTCTGAATGATAACCTTGCTATGTAGCATATTCTTGGTTGTAAGTTTTTTTCCTTTCAACACATTTAAAAAAAATTTTTTTTAAGAGAGAGAGAGAGCATGAGCATGGGAGAGGGTCAGAAGGAGAGAGAAAGATAATCTTAAGCAGACTCAGCGCTCAACGTGGAACCCAACGCAGGGCTTGATCCCACGACCCAGGGATCGTGAACTGGAGCTGAAATCAAGAGTCAGATGCTTAACGATTGTAATTTTATTTCTTTCCTAATATTTGCTTTGGTTTAGTTTACACTTATTTTGCTAACTTGTGAAGGTCGAAGTTTATTGATTTGAGTTCTGTCTTTTTTTAATACACAATTACATTTAACAAATTTTCTGTTGTAACTTCTTTTAGTACATTTCATACATTTTAATTTGTGTTATTGCCTTCAATCATCTCCAAATATTTTCAAATTTCCCTTGTGACTTAGTCATTGATCTGTTGGTGATTTAAGATTCTGTTTAATTTACACATATTTATGAGTTTTCAATTTTTCAATTTTTTATTGATTTTTATTATTTTTTTCTATTTTGATTAGAGAACATACTTTGCATGACTTCAGTTCTTTTAAACTTACTGGGACTTGTATCATGGCTTATCATATGTTCTATCCAGGGGAATGTTCCATGTATACTCGAGAAGAATGCTTATTCTTCTGTTGGTGGATGTCATGTTCTATAAGTGTCTTTTAAGTATAGTTGGCTTATAATGTTCAGATCTTCTATTTTCTTGTTGATCTTTTGTCTACTTATTGTATCCATAATTGAAAGTGGGGTATTGAAGTAACAGTAATTTAACAGTTACTGTTAAATTGTCTAATTCTCCCTTCAGTTCTGTCAGTTTTTGCTTTATGTATTTTGGTATTCTGTTTTTAGGTACATATGTTTATAATTGTTACATCTTCTTGATAGATTATCCTTTTTATCATTATAAAATGTCTTTCTTTGTCCCTAGTAACACTTTTTTTTTTTTTTTGGTTTCAAAGTCTATTTTGTGTAAGTATAGCCACTTCAATTCCATTTCAATTCCATATACCATTCCATGTCTGAATGGTATATCTTTTTACTGCCTGTTAATTTCAACCTATTCATGTATCTCTCATACATAGCATGTAGTTTGATTGTTTTCAAAAACTGCATTCTGAAATCTTCACCTTTAATTGTAGTATTCAACCCATTTAAGTTGAATGTGATACCTGATAATGCAGAATTTATGTTCCTCTATTGGAACATTGTTCCTCTATTTCTTCATGATTGACTTCTTTTGTGTTAAATAGCTGTTCTCTACTGTACCATTTGTTTGTTTGTTTATTTATTTATTTATTTATATTTCTGAGAGAGAAAGAGACAGAGACAGCATAAGCAGGGGAGAGTCAGAGAGAGAGGGAGACACAGAATCTATAACAGGCTCCAGGCTCTGAGCTAGCTGTCAGCACAGAGCCCGACACGGGGCTTGAACCCATGAACCGTGAGATCATGATCTGAGCTGAAGTCAGCCACCCAACCAACTGAGCCACTGAGGCGCCCCTCTACTGAACCATTTAATTACCTTGTATCACAATTAACATTCTTTTTAAAAATTGAAGTACAGTTGATACATAATGTTTATATTAGTTTCAGGTGTGCAACATAGTGATTCCACTATTCTATACGTTATACTATGCTCCCCACAAGTGTAACTACTATCTGTCACTGTCCCACACTATTACAGGACCATTGACTGTATTCCCTATGCTGTACTTCTTATCTCCATGGCTTATTCCGTAACTGGAAGCCTGTATCTTCCACTCCCTTTCATACATTTTCCCTCCTCCCACCACCACTCCTTTCTCAACCACCAGTTCTCTGTATTTATGGATCTGTCTGTTGTTGTTGTTGATACTCATTTGTTTTGTTTAGATTCCACATATAAAGTGAAATGATAGGGTATTTGTCTGACTTATTTCATTTAGTGTAATGCCCTCTAGGTTCATCTGTGTCACAAATGGCAAGACTTCATTCTTTTTTATGGCTGAGTCATATTCCATTGTATACACGCCCCATCTTTTTTATCCATCTATCTACTGATGGACACTTGGGTTGCTTTCATATCTTGGCTCTTGTAAATAACACTGCAATAAACCCAGGAATATTTGGGGTTTGGGGGGTTTTTTTTTGGCATTGAGTTTTATAAGTTCTTTATATATTTTGAATATTATCCCCTTATCAGGTATATCATTTGTAGATATCTTCTCCCATTCAGTAGATTGCCTTCTCATTTTCTTAGTAGTTTCCTTTAGTGTGCAAAAGCTTTCTATTTTGGCATAATCCCAATAGTATATTTTTTGCATTTGTTTCCCTTGCCTGAAGTGGCACATCTAGAAAAATATTGCTTAGGTCAGTGTCAGGCACATTATTGCCTATGTTTTCTTTAAGGAGTTTTAAAGGTTTCATGTCTCACATTGAGGTCCTTAATCTATTTTGAGTTTGTTTTTGTGTGTGGTGTAAGAAAGTGGTCCAGTTTCATTCTTTTGTAGGGAGCCGTCTGGTTTTCCCAGCACCATTTGTCAAAGAGACTGCCTTCCTCCCATTGTACATTCTTACCTCCTTTATCATAGATTAATTTACCATTAGGTATCGGTTTAATTCTGGACTCTCTGTCCTGTTCGACTGATCTATTTTGTGCCAGGATCATACTGTATTAATTACTAGAGCTTTATGGTTAATCTTGACATCTGGGACTGTGATATCTCCAGATTTGTTCTTTTTGAAGATTCCTTTGGCTATTTGGGACCTTTTGAGGTTCTGTAAAAATTTAAGGATTCTTTATTGTAGTTCTATGAAAAATACTGTTGGTGTGTTTTAACAGAAGAGCATCCTTCTTTGGCCTAAAAATTTTTTTTTTTTTTAATTTTTTGAGAGAGAGCACACACACGCAAGTAAGGGAGTGGCGGAGGGAGAAGGATGGAAAGAATCTGATGCAGGCTCCACGCTGTGTACACAGCCCAACTCAGGGCTCAGTCTCATGACTGTAAGATCATGACCTGAGCCTAAATGAAGAGTCAAGATGCTCAAGCAACTGAGCCACCCAGGCGCCCCACTGTTGACATTTTGATTGCATTGAACCTATAGATTGCTTGGGGGTAGTGTGGACATTTCAACAATACAGTTAACACCTTACAACAATGTAGTTTAGATTAAATACCAATTTTATTTTCATAATATACAAAAGTTTGCTCCTTATAACTTGTTTCTCTCTTCTTTTGTGATACGATCGTCCACATTAAATCTTCATACATCGGATGCCCATCTCCATCTTAGTGCCACCACACTGCCTTCTGGCCTCCAGTCTTGGATAAGAAAGCTGTGAATCCTGCTGAGGATCCTTGTACAGGATATGGGATGAATTGCTTCTCTCTTCTGGCTTTCAAGATTCTCTCTCCGTCTCTTGGTTTCCACAGTTTGATTATGATGCGTCTTTGTACAGCACTCTGAGTGTGTGCTACTTGGAGTTCATTGAGCTTCTTGAGAGTGTAAATGAATGTTTTTCAGCACATTGAGGAAATGTTCTGCCATTATTGCTTCCAATATTGGAATTTTTGTCTCTTCCTCTTTCCTGTCTTCTATGATTCCCATCATGCATATGTTGGTAGGTTTCATGCTATCCCTGAAGTGTCTGAGTTTCTGTTCAGGTGTCCTTATTTTTTCCTTCTGTTTCTCAAGACTGGATAATCCCAAGTGATCTATCTCAAGATCACAGATTCTTTCTTCCAACAGCTAAATTCTGCTCTAGTAAATTTTTAGTTTCAGTTATACTTTTCAACTCTAGAATTTCTGTTTGGTTCATTTTTTATTTATAATGTTTATCTTTTTTATTAATACTCTTTCTTTGGTAAGATGTTTTTATATTTTACCTTAGTTGTTTAGATATTGCTGTTTTTAGGTCTTTGAGCATATTTTAAATGTCTGATATGAAGTCTTTGATCTTCTCAGGAACCCTTGTAATTGATTGCTTTATCCCCCCCCCATGTGTGGATCAGCTCTTTTGTTTCTTCTCATGTCTTATAATATTTTGTGGAAAACTAAACGGGACACTTAATATAATGTGGCAGTTCTGGAAATCTGATTCTTTCTCTGTCCCCCACAGGTTTTTGTAGCTGTTTGGGTTATTTATTCTTTACTGACTTTTCTGAACTAATTTGATAAAGCCTGTGTTCTTTTCTGTGTGGCCATTTGAAGTCTCTGCTCAGTTAGATTAGTGGTCAGCTAGTGATAGATTAGAGACTTCTTTGGATGCCTAGAATCACTAAATCTCCCAGCCATTGCCTGGGGGGGTTGCATACTCATGGTGACATGCCTTCAACACCCAGCCGGGCAATTGATGTCTCTGTCACAGACTTCACATTGGGCTTGCACAGGGCTTCATTGTCAGCCAGAGGCGACAGGGACTCATCATATGATATTACACATGCACCAGCCTTCTGGATTCTCAGGAATATGTCAGAGATTGTGAGAGCCTTCATGGACATGTCCTTTCTTACATTTTACCTGTAAGCTTTTTTAAGTAGCCTATTATTTGCCCCAGTTGTTATCCACTGCCTCCCACAGCCACAAAGTCAAACAGTTGCCTCTAAATGTTTGTACCAATACTTGCAGGGAAGAGGTTTCTCACATCGGATGAAGTCCAAGTCCAGTAAGATACACCCGTGCAAGTGGAGTCTTCCAGGTGCCCTGGACAGGTCACAAAATGATAGTTCTGTGCAAATGAGGCTTGTAAGGACTTCCGACCCCAGAATTCTCCCCGCCTCCAGCCTCATTGTCTGCCGGGCCATTATTTTTCACTGTGATTAGCTATTGGTTTTCAAGAGGATGTCAGAGCTGGTGAGAGGAGGTAGTGCTAAGACAAGTTAAATTGCCACAAAGCTCGCTGTTCTTTTAATCAAGTCATCTTCCTTGATTAAAAGTCTCTAGATTGCTTCAGTCCCTTGGTTAATTTCTGGAGTTCGGAAAAGTTACTTCTGAAAGCCATTGCTGGGTCTCCTATTGTCTTTATGAAGGAGAGGATTTTTGGAGGCCTTAATATCTCCATTTTTCACTGATGTCACTCTCCGGTCAACGTCTTGGCTATAGCCACATGAGCCACTGAACCAGAACCACCCCACTAAGCCACCACCAAATGCCTGATCCACAGAAACTGAGGTAATAAATGTGTTTTTTTTTAATTTTAATTTTTTTTTATTATTGACATTTTATTTATTTTTTTACAAATAGTTTATTGTCAAATTAGTTTCCACATAACACCCAGTGCTCATCCCCACAAATGCTCTCCTCCATGCCCATCCCCCCTCCCCCCCACACCCATCAGTCCTCAGTTTTTGTCAGCATTCAAGAGTCTCTCATGGTTTGCCTCTCTCCCTTTCCCCCACCATTTCCGCCCTTCTTCTCCCCCTTGGTCCTCTGTTGAGTTTCTCCTAATCCTCCTATACGTGAAAACATATGATATTTGTCCTTCTCTGCCTGACTTATTTTGCTCAGCATAACACCCTCAAGGTCCATCCATGTTGCTACACATGGCCAGATTTCATTGTTTCTCATTGCCATGTAGTATTCCATGGTATAGATAAACCGCATCTTCTTGATCCATTCGTCCGTTGATGGACACTTAGGCTCTTCTCATGTTTTAGCTATTGTGGAGAGTGCTGCTATGAACATTGGGGTACATGTGCTCCTATGCATCAGCATGTCTGTATCCCTTGGGTAAATTCCTAGCAGTGCTGTTGCTGGGTCCTAGGGGAGTTCTGTTGTTAATTTTTTTTTAAATATTTTTTTTAAATTTTTTTTAATGTTTTATTTATTTCTAGGAGAGAGAGAGACAGCGTGAGCAGGGGAGGGTCAGAGAGAGAGGTAGTCACAGACTGAAACAGGCTCCAGGCTCTGAGCTGGCAGTCAGCACAGAGCCCGACGCGGGGCTCGAACCCACGAACCGCGAGATCATGACCTAAGCAAAAGTTGGACGCTCAACCGACTAAGCCACCCAGGCGCCCCATAATTTTTTGAGGAACCTCCACACTGTTTTCCAGAGGGGCTGTACCAGTTTACATTCCCACCAACAGTGTAGGAGGGTGCCCGTTTCTCCACAACCTCATCAGCATCTTCAATGTGATGAACAGTAAAAATATGCAATAAATGTTTGTTTTGTATTAAATTGCTAATTATTCGAGTAAGTCGTTGTGCAACAATAGATTGCTCTACCATATACTATATATATTTTTTTCTCCCCTTCTTTTTAAAAACGTTTTTATTTATTTATTTAAGTAATCTCTACACTCACTGTGAGGCTCAAACTCATGACCCTGTGATCAAGAGTTGGACTCTCTCATGACTCAGCCAGCCAGGGCCCCCCCTCTCCTTTTTAATACATATTAAAGCACACTATACACACTGTTCTCCACTCTTTTCACTTAGTGGAAAAGTTCCTTTTTTTCATATAGGGGCCAGGGAGTCTTTCCCATTCTTTTTTTTTTTTTTATGGCACCTAGAGATTCCGTTGTGCATGTATCTGAGCAATAACTTGTGATGGATATCTGTCCGTTCATTTAATGATGGATATTAAGATTGTGTCCAGTTTTGTGTTCTTTCAAGCAGTGCCCGGACGAATAGCCTGGTATATGCAGTATTTCTCTCGAGTGTGGAAAGTTTTCATTTCTAATTTTGCATTTTCCCGTCCAGCAGTTGGGCTCTTACATTTTGCTTTTGTAAAAATGGAGACCGGAAACGAGCCTACTCGAAATCCCCAAGGACAGGGTTTTACCTCGCAGGACAGAGTCCAGAAATCGGTGCAGCAATCGGGTGATGACACTGGCCCTGGTGGCACTAGCTTCGGCCTGGGGCTGGTGGCAATATGGCTGCAGGCGCTCCAGGTATCACATCCAGACGCAGCCCACCCAGAGGGAGGGGACACCGTGTCTTCCATGGCGCTCTGGTGGGACTGAGGACTTTATTCAGAATCGCCCTGCAGCCTTCTTTATGAGGCTTATGGGGCAGAACAGGGCCATTGCTGAAGCAGTCACTGGTGGGAATGGGACAGGCATCTGCGGGGGAAGTAAGCCATCGTGTCAGTGAAGGAAAGATGGTGCCCTTCCCGTGGACGGTGAGGCTGACCTTGGGCTTCTCTTCTCAGGGTCTTTTTTTTTTTTTAATGTTTTATTTATTTTTAGGAGAGAGAGAGAGAGACAGCGTGAGCAGGGTAGGGTCAGAGAGAGAGGGAGTCACAGACTGAAACAGGCTTCAGGCTCCGAGCTGGCAGTCAGCACAGAGCCCGACGCGGGGCTCGAACCCACGAACCGCGAGATCATGACCTAAGCGAAAGTCGGACGCTTAACCGACTAAGCCACCCGGGCGCCCCTCTTCTCAGGGTCTTGATACCACAGTACAAGCACTGCATCTAGTCAGAAGGCCCAGGACTGCCTATCGAGTGTCTGCCCCACAAGAGAAAATCTGAAATATCTACCAAATATCTACCACAAAGACTTGTGGACCCCTGGCTTACTGTGTTCTTACGATTATTGAACTGATCCCTGTTTTGTTGTTATTTTGGCTGCTTGGAAAATCCACGCTAAACTTGCTACCCACTTATAGCAGTTACGGGACATATTTTATCCTTGCTCTAACGTGTTTTTTCTTATAATCTTGTGTGAAGTTCTGGGAACTACAGATTCTTGGAATGGAGCATGTTAATAGTATTTTTAACTTGGAATTTTCAAAAGTTAAGCTTAAGGGAGAACTGAATCTTCACTGTATACAAAGTAATTTGGAAGGAAAATAGTTTTTTCCTTCTGAAATAATTTTCTTTTCGGGAGCTTTGTGTCACCTGCATGCAGTGATGTCGAGCCGGGCCCGTGGCCACATCGCTTGGTACTGCTGTGGATTATTCGTGCCAGACCGTGAGCTAAGAAACTGATGCCTCATGTCAGGCCAGTCTCTCCGTCCCGAAGGAAACTTATTTTCAATATCTGCAAATGCTCAGGTAGCTTCTAAAAACATTACTTCTGTTTTTAGAAACTGCACCATCCATCCTCTGCTTGTGTAATTTGCACTCAGAACTCCCTTCCCTCCTAATGACCTTGACCCCCGGGCTAAGCAGGCCCCTCCTGCATTGTTCTCAGGTTGCAGTGTTGATTCTGGCCCGTGGGTCCACGCTAGTGCTTCCTGACAGCTGAGCGTGTTTCCTCCTTCTCTTCGTTAAATAGGATCTGTTCCGTGGGACAAGAGTGGGGCCTTTCGGAAAGCTGGGGTTTGAGGCTTTGGCGAAAGGGGCGGGGGTGAGAGGAAATAGGAAGAATGGCTGGTGCAGATGCCTCCTCGCAGGGCCCATCGATTGAGCAAAGAGCCTCCGTCAGTCCACGCTTCTCAAACGCCAGTGCCCACATGATGTGAAATGTTGGGGTCCGGGAGCGAACGGCCAACAAAGAATTCTTGAGATGTCTTTGGTGCCAAAAAAGGTGGTTTTACTATAGCACAGGGAGAGGACCCGTGCACAGAAAGACCTGCACTGGGGTTGTGCGGAATGATTATATACTTTCAAGTCTGGAGGGGGTTAGGGATAGAGTGAGTCTCTAAGGAGTTTGGAAGTAAAGTTTCCAAGACATTTATTCCTGTCTAGTAAATCCTTAGTCATGAGACCTTTCCAGATGTGTATCAGTGGGCCATATGTTTGGAGAATGATTGCTAACATATGTCGTACGTGCGGGGGTAGAGATAGAAGGTTCCAGGGGCGCCTGGATGGCTCAGTCGGTTAAGCGTCCAACTTCGGCTCAGGTCATGATCTCACTGTTTGTGGGTTCGAGCCCCGTGTCAGGCTCTGTGCTGACAGCTCAGAGCCTGGAGCCTGCTTTGGATTCTGTGTCTCCCTCTCTCTGCCCTTCCCCTGCTCACACTTTGTCTTTCTCTCTCTCTCAAAAAATAAATAATAATAAATTTAAAAAAAAAATATATATATATATATAAGAAGTTTCCAAAGGGATTTTTACGTGTTAAAGAAGACTTACAGGATCTCCGAGATCTGGTGAATGTCAAGGTAAGGTTGCCTTTGGCAACATATTAGCATCAAGGCGGTTGAGCTCCTAGAGGAAGGTCACCCTGCTTGTCTCAAGGACTTGTCAGTGGGCTGCAAAGAGAATTGAACTTTTTCCTGTATTTCTTTTGCCTTTGTTCTCCACATCACCACCCGTGAGAGACTGTGGAATGCAGGGGCGCAGTGGGCAGGCAGGGGCAGCCACCCCCTGCTGACGCCCATGCTGCTGATGTGATGACCCCACGGAGGTGCTTTCTCGCACGCAGGCGTGAGGAAGGAGCAGACGCAAGGTGCGATCGGTGTGGCCAAGGGCCGTGTAGCTGTGTGCGCACCAGCGTTCTCCGCTTTCTGAAGTGTCCTCCCTTTACAGCAGGATGAGACAAATTGCTCAAAGTTTATTCCGCTTCTTCCCGAGCCTGCGGTGAGCTGATGGCTTGAATAATTCCTTTCCGCATTGTTTCTGATCCGGTCCTTGGGGGGGGAAAGGCTTCCTTGTGACTCAGAAGCCAGTTCTTCCACATCCAGTTATTTCTTTGAAGAAATGGGAGAGCAAAACTGTCTCCTACGGCTCTGTGACCTTTTCCTCTGCTTTCTGGGAAGGTCCGGCTCAAGAGCTGGGCAGAGAGACCTCGGTCGTTTTCCGGGTTGGTAACTTCTGCGCCTACTTTCAAGTGTCACTGTTGGGCTTCTCTCCGCTCCTCAGGGACTCCCCTCATGCGCCCCTGTGCTGCCCAGCTGGGAATCCGCCCCCGGAAGATCTGGAACGCTGGCACTGCTCGGCCCCTGGGGGTCCTGGGCTTGTCCACGGTTGTCATGCCAACCCCAGCATCCAGGGACCCCAGTGCCCTTCACCTGTCCCGTCCCCACGTCACCCTTGACTACTTCAAGTCATGTCCACGGAGCTAAACACGGCACGGGCTTCAGCCAGCCTGGGGTCCGTCTCCAGCCGGCCGTGTGCCTGGGGATCCCAGGCCTCAGACCCGGACAGTCCGCCCCGGCTCCGCATTTCCTAGTTCGGGCACTCGCGCCACCTTGTCACTTGTTAGATGTCAGACCTTAGGACTTGGCGATGGTGAGAGTGACCGAATGCATCACGTCCAGGGGAACCCGGAGAAGCACAGGACAGGCAGGAAAGCCCCGGGAGCCCCCGCCCCCCGAGATGAGCCCCCAGGGGCCCCAATGTGCCGGGAGCCGCACCAGCCTCTCTGGATGGCAATCATGGCAAGGAAGTGACAATGTTTGCAGCTTCTGCCATGAGAAATGAAGACTAGTATCTCCTTCTGCTACTACTGGCTCATGCTGGAAATGAGCCTGCTGGTATTGACCAGGCCTCACAATATTCCATTCAGACCCATATTCTGAATACAGATACCTCATAAGGAAAAGCATATTCCTGCCCTTACAAAAGAGACTTTAGATGAAAGCTCTATAGGCAATTGTCAAAAGGCTCTTCCTATGGGCCTTGCAGATCCAAGACTTAAGGGGTTAAGAACACAAGAGTTACAACTGAGCCTGGCCCTGAGACAAACAGCCTATTTCAGGGCAGAACATAAGTTACTACATGTATCTTTGCCAACTGGTGAAGCATAGCAGTCCCTTCCTCAAGGCCTACATTCCACAAACACCCTCCCTTACACTGGCAACTGGGATGAGGATAGATAAGAGTAGCTAAAACATAAACCCAGACAGGCACATTTAGGGCCCCCATGATGGTTTCCACAAATAAACCAATTCAGGAACATTTATCTTCTTGAGGGCCAGACAGAATGACTCCTAGCTTATCTGTATACAATTTAACTTGTATGTTATGCTGTTCTTCTCTATGAACATTCTGTTAATTGATATCACAAAAGACCTCTCATTGTAAGAAATTCCTTTTCTCTGACCTCATATGGTTGTTGAACCTTTAAATAAAGACACCAAAACCGACAGGACAGAGATGCCTGCCTGGTGATCAGAAAGAAACTCGGGGCTCTCTCATTCTCTTTCGCCGACACCGTCC
This sequence comes from Proteles cristata cristata, assembly GCA_017311185.1. Classification (NCBI taxonomy): domain Eukaryota; kingdom Metazoa; phylum Chordata; class Mammalia; order Carnivora; family Hyaenidae; genus Proteles; species Proteles cristata. The sequence continues at coordinate 345,948 of JAESUZ010004070.1, read as the reverse complement.
ATCCTTCAGGGACCCCTGGACCTGTTGGAGCCGGCGCGGCCTCCGGCACCAATGCATCTCCTCATCTCCTTGTCACCCAGGTCTGTGCTCTTGGACACTCGATGTATTCTGCTCTTCAACCTGTTTTCACTTGACAACACGGTCTTGAGGTGTCCAGTTTCACTGAATTAAATTTTTCTACATCATTATTTTTAGTGGCTGCAAAGAACTCTATTTGGAATCACACGAAACTTTTCTTCTTCATGGTTACCCATTGTGGGGCATTTTTGGTGTTGGCTTCTTTTTTTAAATTAAATTTATTTTATTAATTTTTTAAATGTTTATTTAGTTTTGAGAGGATGAGTGTGAGCGGGAAAGGGGCAGAGAGAGAGGGAGACACAGAATCTGAAGCAGGCTCCAGGCTCTGAGCTGTCAGCACAGAGCCCGATGGGGGGCTCGAACCCACGAACTGCGAGATCATGACCTGAGAGGAAGTCGGACGCTCAACCGACTGAGCCACCCAGGCGCCCTGTTTTTGTTTTTTTTTTTATTGTTTCTAATTGCTCAACCTTATAAACACTGCTGTAGTGAGCACCCAGGAAGAGTTCTGCATGGTCCCCACCTGCTGCGTGTTGAGTTAGTGCCGTGTTCCGACTCCAGCATCTCTTCTGTGCGTGCGCCCTTCCTCCCAGCCCCGGCCTGGGGCAGGTTGTCTTTTCTCTTAAACGTGGTGAACCTGGCAGTTCCTTTTCTTTGTTTCTTCTTTCTTTTTGTGAACTCTGGGTTTCATGTCATGGCTTTTCCACTGTGAGATGATAAAGTCATCGTTGTGACATGGTAAACGTTTTCTTCATGGTTTTCTCTGATATTCTTGTGCTTTTGGTTTACTTTTTTTATTTTTTAAACTGAAATATAATTAACATACAATGTTAAATTGCTTTCAGGTGTGGAACATATTAATTCGACAATTCTATACATTACTCAGCTGATAAGTGGAGTCACCATCTTTCACCAGACGATTTACTACAGTATTACTGACTATATTCCCTATGCTGTACTTTTTATCTCCATGAATTATTTATGAGTGGAAGTTTGTACCTCTTAATTCCTTTAATCTATTTCTGTCTATGTTTTCTGTGAGCAGTTTTATGGCTTCAGGTCTCACATTAGGTCTATAATCCATTTTGAGTACAAACTTTGTGTGCGGGGTAAGAAAGTGGCCAGGTTCATTGTTCATGTAGCTGTTCGGTTTTCCCAACACTATTTGTTGAAGAGACGGTTTTTTCTGCATTGTATGTTACTGCCTCTTTTATCATAGATTAATTTGCCATTAGGTGTTGGTTAATTTATGGGCCCTCTGTCCCATTCTCTTGATCTGTGTTCTATTTCTGTGTCACTGCCATACTGTATTAATTATTAGAGCTTTGCAGTATATCTTGACATTTGGGATTGTGGTACCTCCAGCTTTGTTCTTCTTTCTCAAGATTGCTTTGGCTATTGAACTTCTTTTGTGGTTCTATACAAATTTTAGGATTACTTGCATTAGTTCTATGCAAAATACTGTAAGCATTTTCAGAAGGATGCATTAAATCTATAGATTGCTTTGGGTAGTATGGACATTTTAACAGTATTCTTCCAATCCATCATCATGGAATTTCTTTCCACTGTTTGTGTTCTCTTCAATTTTTTTCATCACTGTTTCATAGTTTTCAGAGGACAGGTCTTTAACTTCCTTGGTTAACTGTCTTTCTAGATATTTCATTCTTTTTGATGCAAATGTAAATGAGATTTTGTCTTAATTTTTCTTTCTGTTACTTTGTTATTAGTGTGTAGAAATGCAACAAATTTCATTTATCAATATTAATTTTGTATCCACAACTTACTGAATTCATTTGTCAGTTCTAATAGTTTTTTGGCGGAGTCTTTGGCATTTTCTGTATACAGTATCATGTCATCTGCAAATAGTGAGTGTTTTACTTCTTTCTTACCAATCGGGATGTCTTTTATTTCTTTTTGTTGTCTGACCGCTGTGGCTGGAACTTCCAGAACTCTGTTGAATAAAAGTAGTGAAGATGGACATCTTTGTGTTGTTCCTTATCTTTCAGCTTTTCACTAGTGAGGATGATGTTAGCTGTGGGTTTTTCATAGAGCTTTTATTATGTTGAGGTGTGTTCCCTCTGAACCTACTTGTTGAGAGTTTTTGTCAGAATGGATGTGCTATCTGCTTTTCCTGTTATCTACTGAAATGAATGATGATTGTTATCCTTTCTCTTGTTGATGTGATATATCAACTTGATTGATTTGTGAATATTGACTCCCCTTGTATCCCTGGAATAAATCCCACTTGATTGCAGTGAATGACTTCTTTTATAGATTGTTGAATTTGGTTTGCTATTTTGTTGAGGAATTTTGCATCTGTGTTCATCAGAGATACTGGGCTGTAGTTTTCTTTTTCTGTAGTTCTTTATCTGGTTTTGGTCTCAGGATATGTGTGCCTCATAGAATGAATTTGGAAGTTTACTTTCCTCTTCTATTTGTTGAAATAGTTTCAGAAAAATGGGTATTGATTCCTCTTTATTTTTTTTTAGATGTTTTATTTATTTCTAGGAGAGAGATAGAGACGGCGTGAGCAGGGGGAGGGTCAGAGAGAGAGGGAGACACAGACTCTGAAACAGGCTCCAGGCTCTGAGCTGGCAGTCAGCACAGAGCCCGACGCGGGGCTCGAACCCACGAACCGCGAGATCATGACCTAAGCGAAAGTCGGTTGCACCCAGGCGCCCCTATTGATTCCTCTTTAAATGTTTGGTAGAATTCACCTGTGAAGCTGTCTGGTCCTGGACTTTTGTTTTTGGGAATTTTTTTTTTTGATTACTGATTTGATTCATTACTAGTAATTTGCTCACATTTTCTGTTTCTTCCTGATTCAGTTTTGGAAGATATTTGTATATTTCTAGGAATTTATCCATTTCTTCTAGGTCTTGTAGGTGAGTGTCCAATTGGTTGGCATATAATTTTTCATACACTGTCTTCGAATCCTTTGTCTTCCTGTCATATCATTTGTTATTTCTCCCTCATTTCTGATTTTATTTATTCGAATGCTTGAATAGGATAGAGAATCCAGACTTGGACCCACAAATGTGTGGCCAACTAATCTTTGACAAAGCAGGAAAAAGTATCTAGACAGTCTCTTTAGCACACGGTGCTGGGAGAACTGGACAGTGACATGCAGAAGAATGAATCTGGACCACTTTCTCACACCACACACAAAAATAAACTCAGAATGGATGAAAGAGCTAAATGTGAGACAGGAAACCATCAGACCCCGAGAGGAGAACACAGGCAACAACCTCTTTGGCCTCAGTTGCAGCAACTTCTTACTCCAAACATCTCTGAAAGCAAGGGAAATAAAAGCAAAAACGAACTATTGAGACCCCATCAAGATAAAAAGCTTCTACACTGCAAAGGAAACAATCAACAAAACTAAAAGGCAACTGATGGGATGGGATAAGATATTTGCAAATGACATATTGGATAAAGGGTTAGTATCCAAAATCTAAAAAGAATTTACCAAACCCGGGGTGCCTGGGTGGCTTAGTCGGTTAAGCGTCCGACTTTCGCTTAGGTCATGATCTCGCGGTTCGTGGGTTCGAGCCCCGCGTCGGGCTCTGTGCTGACTGCCAGCTCAGAGCCTGAGCCTATTTCAGAGTCTGTGTCTCCCTCTCTCTCTGACCCTCCCCTGCTCACGCTGTCTCTCTCTCTCCTAGAAATAAATAAAACATTAAAAAAAAAAAAAAGAATTTACCAAACCCAACAGCTGAAAAACAAATAATCCAGTGAAGAAATGAGCAGAAGACATGAATAAGCAGTTTCCAAAGAAGACATCCAGATGGCCAACAGACACACAAAAGACGCTCAACGTCACTAATCATCAGGGAAATACAAATCAAAACCACACTGAGAGGCTATCTCACACTGGTCGTAGTGGCTAAAATGAACAACTCCAGAAACAGCAGTTGTTGGTGAGGACGCAGAGAAGGAGGAATCCTCTTGCACAGCTGGTAGGAATGCAAACTGGTGTAGCCGCTCTGGAAAACTGTGGAGGTTCCTCAGAACATTAAAAATAGGGGTGCCTGGGTGGCTCTGTCAGTTAAGCATCCAACTTCAGCTCAGGTCATGATCTCACAATTTGTGAGTTCAAGCCCCACGTCGGGCTCTGTGCTGACAGCTGGCTCAGAGCCTGGAGCCTGCTTCAGATTCTGTATCTCCCTCTCTCTGACTCTCCCCTGCTTATGCTGTCTCTCTCTCTCTTTCTCAGAAATAAAAAAAAATTTAAAAATTAAAAATAGAACTACCCTACATCTAGCAATAGCACTACTAGGAATTTATTCAAAGGAGACAGGAGTGCTGATTCATAAGGTCACATGCACCCCAATGTTTATTGCTGTGCTATCAACAATAGCCAAATTATGGAAAGAGTTCAAATGTCTATCCACTGATGAATGGATAAAGAAGATGTGGTTTATATATACAATGGAATACTACTTGGCAATGAGAAAGAATGAAATCTGGCCATTTGCAACAACGTGGTTGGAACTGGAGGGTATTATGCTGAGTGAAATAAGTCCATCAGAGAAAGACAGATTTCATGTTGTCACTCATATGTGGAATTTGAGAAAGTTAACAGAAGACCATGGGGGAGGGGGAGGGGAAAAATAGTTTCAAACAGAGAGGGAGGGAGGCAAACCATAAGAGACTCTTAAATACAGAGAACAAACTGAGGGTTGATGGGAGAGGCAGGGGAGAGGGGAAATGGGTGACAAGCATTGAGGAGGGCACTTGTTGGGATGAGCACTGGGTGTTGTATGTAAGTGATGAATCATGAGAATCTACTCCCAAAGCCAAGAGCACACTGTATACACTGTATGTTAGCTAACTTGATAATAAATTACATTAAAAAAATAAAAGATTTCTTTTTAAAGCCAAGGTAATAGTAATGAGCTCCTTTGACTTTTGTTTGCCCGGGAAACTCTCTCTCCTTCAGTTCTGAATGATAATCTTGGTGGGTAGAGTATTCTTGCTTGCAGGGTTTTTTCCCTTCAGTACTGTGAATATATCATGTCACTCTCTTCTGGCCTGCAAAGTTTCAGCTGAAAAATCAGCTGAGAGCCTTATGGGGTTTCCCTTTGTGTAACTGTTTTCTCTCGCTACTTTCAAAATTTTCTATCATTACATTTTGCCATTTTTAAAAAATATTTTTATTTATTTTTAGGAGAGAGAGAGACAGCGTGAGCAGGGGAGGGTCAGAGAGAGAGGGAGACACAGACTCTGAAATAGGCTCCAGGCTCTGAGCTGGCAATCAGCACAGAGCCCGACGCAGGGCTCGAACCCACAAACTGTGAGATTATGACCTAAGTGAAAGTCGGGCGCTTAACCGACTAAGCCACCCAGGCGCCCCACATTTTGCCATTTTAATTATGTGCCTTGGTGTGCCTTGGCTCTCTGTGCTTCCTGGACCTGGATGTGATTCCTTCCTCAGTTTAGGGAAGTTGTCAGCTATTATTTCTTCAAATAAATTTTTGGCTCCCTTCTCTCTCTTCTTCTGGAATCCTTGTAATATGAATATTATTACATTTTGTGATGTTGCTGAGTTCCCTTAACCTGTTCTCATTTTTAATTAATCTTTTTCCCTTTGCTGTTTAATTTGCTTGCTTTCCATTATTCTGTCTTCCAGCTTGCTGATCTGTTCTTCCACTTCCTGTAATTTGCTGTTAATGCCCTCTAGTACTTTTTTCAGTTGTTAAATTCTTCATCTCTGACTTTTAATATTTAATATTCTTTTCAACATTTTCTATCCCTTTGTTGAAGTTTTCACTGAGTTCATCCACTCCTCTAAAGTGCAGTGAGTATCTTTGTGAACATTACTTTGAACTCTTTATCAAGCGTATTGCTCATCTCCATTTTATTTTGCTTTTTTGCTGTGACTTGCCTTGTTGTTTTTTTTTTTCCTTTTGAGAGAGAGAGAGCACACGCTTGCAAGTAGGGGAGAGGAGCAGAGAGAGAATCTTAAGCAAGCTCCCTGCTCAGTACAGAGCCTTATGTGGGGCTCGATCCCACGACCCTGGGATCATGACCTGAGCTGAGATCAAGAGTTGGACTCTCAACCAACTGAGCCACTCAGGTGCCCCTGTGTTGTTCTTTCATTTGGGACACATTCCTTGGTCTTCTCCTTTTGTCTATGTTTCTTTCTGTGTATTAGGGAGGCCACCTATGTCTCCTGGTCTTAAAGGTCACTAGTGGCCTTGTGTGGAAGAGGCCCTGTGGTGCCTTGCAGCGTAATCAGTCCTGGTCGCCGGAACCAGGTGATCTTGAGTATCTCCTCTGTGGGCTGTGTGCGCCCATGTCTGCCTTCAGCCCAGCTGTCTGCACTCACCTGCTTTGCCTGCTCTGGGTGCATGTGCTGGGTTTGGTCCATGTGCTGTTGAGAGGCTGGAGGCTGCTGTGGGCTCATTCACGGGTGGGCTCAGCAGTCAGACTAGCTGTCTGCAGTTAGCCTGTCTGCTGCAGTCACAGGCACCCCAGACAGCAGGGCTTGCTCCCTGAGCAGCCAGCCAAGAGGCTCGGCTTCTAGAACTGCAGGCACACCGGTGTAGGAGGGGACTTCCCCTCTTCCCTAGAGCAGGAGTCACTTGGGAGTGGTGTTGGTCTCTGCCAGGGCTGCCTGCGGGGTGTGGCGGAAGAGGAGCTGATTTGGAGTGACGGCTGCAGAGGCGGTGGGTCGGATGGGGCAGGTTCACAGGGGAACACAGAGTGGGGCGCAAGTGCTGGCCGGATGGATGGAGAGTGTCCGCGCCGACTCCCACAAATGCCTGGCTGTCCAGGCTGGGGGAGGGAAGGCGAAATGGTGACCGCCACCAGCTTTGTTCCTGGAGAAATCTGAAGATCCTCTCAGCACGTGGTCTGAGAGGAGTCAGTACATCTCCTTCACGTATACCCCCGGACACCCTTCAAACTGCTGCCTCTGTCCTGTGTCTCAGCCAAGTCCTGTAATACGCTGGCCCTTTAAGGGCAGGAACTTGGTTTCCCATTGCCCCAGGAGTTAAGTGTGTGGCTTCCAAAGCCAGATGTCATGGGACTCATCTTCCCCGGGCCTGGGGTGCCTGGTGTGGGGTCTGATCCTCTTCTCTGTGCTTGTGGTTTCCTTCGCGTTTGTGGTTAGTCTCACGGGGGGGTTGGTTCCCAGCCCTTCTCCACCCCTGCTCCCCCTTTCAGAGTGACCTTCTCTACCATCAACTGTGGAAGGTCTGTTCTTCTTCTAGTCTTCAGGTGGTCGGAGTTGGCTGCATGTGCCACTGTTACCTACATGTTGGGGGGACGGGGCCATTGGGAGCTCAGGGTCCTACACCGTCTTCCCCAAATGCCCTGCACCCCGTCTTTGACTTTTAAAGCATTTGTACCTACTTCTCAGCTACCTAGTCATCCCAACACCACTTACTGAATAAATCCATCTTTGCTTCAGTGATGCGGAATAGCAACTTGTACCACACACTAAATACCTGTGTGTGTTTGGACCTATTTCTGCTCTATTCACTTCCATTTACTCAACTAAATAAAGGTCAGTGCCTCACTGTTTTAATCACGGCAGTTCATTAATATATTTCCATATCTCAGCCCCGTCTTCTCTCTGTGCTGTTCATATCCAGAATTTTCCTAACCTTCCTTCACATACTGTAGGAAAATTAGAATGCCTGAGCTAGATTAAAAAGACTTAAAAAAATAAAAGACTTCCCTCCCCCCTCAATTGGGAATCATGCGAAATTCATAGAATAGGGGGAAAAATTACATCTTTACAAAATTAACATGTCCTGAAAATAGGGTGTGCGTTTTCATTGAGTCAAGTCTTTTGCATTCTTCAGGGAGACAACTGAAAATTCAAAAGCGACAGTGGGCACACAAGGAGAAGTCTCCCCTCCAGCCATGTTTCCTTGGCCACCATTGTCTTCTCTTCTGGGCACTCTGTCTCGTTTCTTGCATGTTCAAGTGCTTATTTAGCATTTAAACAATTCTAGCTGTAGAGATATAATTTTGTTATTTTTTCCCTCCGCTTATCAATACATCTTTATAATCTCTCCATCTAAGCAACACAAAGAACCTTCTCATTATTTATACTCGCATAGTATTCTACTGTGGGGACATAAACATTATGTATTTACCTACTTTTTCTAAACGATAGACATTTAAGCTATTTCCAGGCTTTTACTATTACATGCAGGACTGTTGTAAATAATTCTGCATATGTGTCATTTCTCACACATGTGAGGATATCTTGCTATGTCTGGAGGTAGAACTGCTGTGTCACAATGCACATGGCTTTGTGCATTTGATTTGACAAGGTTGCCCTCCATGGATTTACACTCCAGTTGTTTTACACTCACTTGTCATGTATCAGAGTGTCTGTGTCTCCACATCCTTATCAACACATTGTGTTATCAAACTTTTTGTTCTTCACTAATCTTAAAGGTGAAGAATATCTCAAACTGGTTCTAATTTGTGTTCCAATTAGTACCAGTCAGGTTTAGCATAAACTTTCATTTAAGAACCTTTTATACTTCTTTTTCTTTTTTTATGTTTTATTTTATTTCTAGGAGAGAGAGAGAGACAGCGTGAGCTGGGGAGGGTCAGAGAGAGAGGGAGTCACAGACTGAAACAGGCTCCAGGCTCTGAGCTGGCAGTCAGCACAGAGCCCGACGCGGGCCTCGAACCCACGAACCGCGAGATCATGACCTAAGTGAAAGTCCGACGCTTAACTGACTAAGCCACCCAGGCGCCCTATTCTTCTTTTTTTCTATAAACTTTCTGTTCATATCATGTTCCTGGTTTTTCCTATTGAATTATTTCCTTAGAAGTCTACAAAAATCAACTATTTTGGAAGTAAGCTTTTTGTAAAATAAATTCCAAACTATTCCCTTTTCTTTTGAATTACATGGTTGGCATGTATCATATTTTAATGTTTTATAGTTGAGTGCATTATTTTTTTTTCAGATGCCTCCCCTGTTCCGCCTACTACATAGAAAGCTTTTTCTATTTAAATAAAAAATATTCCTCCAGCTACCTTGGCACAGGTGTGATTTTTCATTTTTAAAAAATTATGAAATATTTCAGCATATTAAAAAGTGGAGTCCTATGTTTTAAAAAAACTGATATACTCATCACCAGAATTAATAAACATTAGTATTTTGCTGTCTGCTTTAGACTTTTAGTTTAAAAAACAAAGTAAAGGGGCAGCTGCCTGGCTCAGACAGTTCAGTGTCCAACTTCAGCTCAGGTCATGATCTCAGTTTGTAAGTTTGTGCCCCACGTTGGGCTCCATGCTGACAGCTTGGAGCCTGGAGCCTGACTCCGATTCTGGGTCTCCCTCTCTTTCTGCCCCTCCCCCACTTGTGCTCTCTCTCAAAAATGAATAAATGTTTAAAAAAGTTTTTTATTTTTACAAATAGTTTATTGTCAAATTAGTTTCCACATAACACCCAGTGCTCATCCCCACAAGTGCCCTCCTCCATGCCCATCTCCCCTCCCTCCCACCCCCATCAGCCCTGTTTGTTCTCAGCATTCAAGAGTCTCTCATGGTTTGCCTCTCTCCCTCTCCCCCACCATTTCCCCCCTTCTTCTCCCCCTTGTTCCTCAGTTAAGTTCCCCCTAATCCTCCTATACATGCAAACATATGATATTTGTCCTTCTCTGCCTGACTTACTTTGCTCAGCATAACACCCTCGAGTTCCATCCATGTTGCTACACAGGCCAGATTTCATTCTTTCTCATTGCCATGTAGTATTCCATGGTATAGATAAGCCACATCTTCTTGATCCATTCGTCCTTTGATGGACACTTAGGCTCTTTCCATGTTTTGGCTATTGTGGAGAGTGCTGCTATGAACATTGGGGTACATGTGCCCCTATGCATCAGCATTTCTGTATCCCTTGGGTAAATTCCTAGCAGTGCTATTGCTGGGTCATAGGGAAGTTCTGTTGTTAGTTTCCTGAGGAACCTCCACACCGTTTTCCAGAGGGGCTGCACCAGTTTGCATTCCCATCAACAGTGTAGGAGGGTGCCCGTTTCTCCACATCCTCGCCAGCATCTAGAGTTCTCCGATTTGCTCATTTTAGGCACTCTGACTGGCGTGAGGTGGTATCTCAGTGTGGTTTGGATTTGTATTTCCCTGAGGAGGAGGGATGCTGAGCATCGTTTCATGTGTCTGTTGGCCATCTGGATGTCCTCTTTGGAGAAGTGTCTGTTCATATCTTCTGAACATTTCTTCACTGGGTTGTTTGTTTTTCGGGTGTGGAGTTTGGTGAGTTCCTTATAGATTCTGGATATTAACCCTTTATCTGATATGTCATTTGCAACTATCTTTTCCCATTCGGTTGATTGCCTATTAGTTTTGTGGGTTGTTTCCTTTGCTGCGCAGAAGCTTTTAATCTTGATGAGGTCCCAATCGTTTATTTTTGCTCTTGATTCCCTTGCTTTTGGGGATGTGTCAAGTAAGAAGTTGCTGCGGTGGAGGTCAAGGAGGTTGTTTCCTGCTTTCTCCTCTAGGGTGTTAATAGTTTCCTGTCTCACGTTCAGGTTTTTTATCCATTTTGAGTTTATTTTTGTGCATGGTGTGAGAAAATGATCTAGTTTCATTCTTCTGCATGTTGCTGTCCAGTTCTCCCAACACCATCTATTAAAGAGGCTGTCTTTTTTCCATTGGATATTCTTTCCTGCTTTGTCAAAGATTAGTGGACTTTTGGGTCCACTTCTGAGTTCTCAGTTTTGTTCCATTGGTCTATGTGTCTGTTTTTGTGCCAATACCATACGGTCTTGATGATGACAGCTTTGTAGTAGAGGCTAAAGTCTGGGATGGTGATACCTCCCGTTTTGGTTTTATTGTTCAGTATTACTTTGGCTGTTTGGGGTCTTTTGTGGTTCCATACAAATTTTTGGATAGTTTTGAGAAGTATGCTGGTGCAATTTTGATTGGAATTGAATGTGTAGATAGCTTTGGGTAGTAATGACATCTTAACTATATTTATTCTTCCTATCCATGAGCATGGAATGTTTTTCCATTTCTTTGTGTCTTCTTCAATTTCCTTCATAAGTTGTCTATAATTTTCATCATACAGATCTCTTGTATTCTTGGTTAGGTTTATTCCTAGGTATTTTGTGTTTTTTTGTGCAATTGTGAATAGGATCAGTTTCTTGATTTCTCTTTCTGTTGCTTCATTGTTGGTGTATGAAAATGCAACCGATTTCTGTACATTGATTTTGTACCCTGCAACTTGGCTGAATTCTTGGATCAGTTCTAGTAGGCTTCTGGTGGAGTCTGTTGGGTTTTCTATGTAGAGTATCATGTCATCTGCGAAGAGTGACAGTTTGACTTCCTCTTTGCCAGTTCTGATGCCTTTGATTTCCTTTTGTTGTCTGATGGCTGATGCTAGGGCTTCCAGTACTATGTGAAACAGTGGTGAGAGTGGACATCCCTGTTGTGTTCCTGATCTCAGGGGGAAAGCTCTCAGTTTTTCCCCGTTGAGGATGATGTTAGCTGAAGGCTTCTCATAGATGGCTTTGATGATGTTTAAGTAGGTTCCTTCTATCCCAACTTTCTCTAGAGTCTTTATTAAGAAGGGAGGCTGTATTTTGTCAAAAGCTTTTTCTGCATCTATTGACAGGATCATATGGTTTTTATCTTTCCTTTTATTGATGTGATGGATCACATTGATTGATTTGCGAATGCTGAACCAGCCCTGTAACCCAAGAATGAATCCCACTTGATCTTGGTGGATGATTCTTTTAATGTGCTGCCGGATTCAATTTGCAAGGATCTAATTGAGGATTTTTGCATCCGTATTCGTCAAGGATATTGGCCTGTAGTTCTCTTTTTTTGCGGATCTCTGTCTGGCTTGGGAATCAGAGTGATGCTGGCTTCATAAAATGAGTCTGGGAGTTTTCCTTCTATTTCTATTTTTTGGAATAGCTTGAGAAGAATTGGGATTAATTCTGTTTTAAATGTCTCGTAGAATTCCCCAGGGAAGCCATCAGGTCCAGGGCTCTTATTTGTTGGGAGATTTTTGATAACTGATTCGATTTCTTCACTCATTATGGGTCTCTTCAGGTTTTCTATTTCTTCCCGTGTGAATTTTGGTAGTGAGTGTGTGTTTAGGAATTTGTCCATTTCTTCTAAGTTGTCCAATTTGTTGGCATATAAGTTTTCATAGTATTCCCTGATAATTGCTTGTATTTATGAGGGGTTGGTTGTAATAAGTCCATTTTCATTCATAATTTTGTCTATTTGGGTGCTGCCTCTTTTCTTTTTGGTAAGTCTGCTTAGAGGCTTGTCAATTTTTAAAAAATTTTTTTTTATTTTTTTAAATTTATTTCTAGAAGAGAGAGAGAGACAGCGTGAGCAGGGGAGGGTCAGAGAGAGAGGGAGACACAGACTCTGAAATAGGCCCCAGGCTCTGAGCTGGCTGTCAGCACAGAGCCAAACGCGGGGCTCGAACCCACGAACCGCGAGATCGTGACCCAAGCGAAAGTCGGATGCTTAACCGACTAAGCCAACCAGGCGCCCCTGAGGCTTGTCAATTTTGTTTATTTTTTTGAAAAACCAACTCTTGTTTTCATTGATCTGTTCAATTGTTTCTTTGGTCTCTATGCTGTTTATTTCTGCTCTAATTTTTGCTATTTCTCTTCTTCTACTGGGTTTAGGGCGTTCTTGTTGCTCTGCCTCTAGTTCCTTTAGGTGAGCTGTTAGACTTTGGACTTGCGCTTTTTCTAATCTCTTGAAATAGGCCTGGAGAGCAATGTACTTTCCTCTTAGGACTGCCTTTGCCACATCCCATAGATTTTGAATTGTTGTGTTTTTATTTTCATTTGTGTCCATATATTTTTAAATTTCATCTCTAATTGCCGGATTGGCCCATTCATTCTTTAGTAGGGTGTTCTTTAACCTCCATGTTTTTGGAGGTTTTCCAGACTTCTTCCTTTGATTTCAAGTTTCAAAGCATTATGATCTGACAGTGTGCATGGTATGATCTCAGTTCTTTTATATTTATTGAGGGTTGCTTTATGTCCCAGTATGTGATCTATCTTGGAGAATGTGCCATGCGCACTTGAGAAGAAACTAAATTCCCTGGCCTCAGGATGTAAAGTTCTAAATATATCCGTCAGATCCATCTGGTCCAATGTATCTTTCAGGTCCATTATTTCTTTAGTGATTTTCTGTCTGGTTGACCTATCCATTACTGTAAGCGGAGTATTAAAGTCCCCTGCTATTAGCACATTCTTATCTATAAGCTTGTTTCTGTTTGCGATTAATTGTTTTAGATATTTAGGAGCTCCCATATTTGGTGCGTAGACATTTATGATTGTTAGTTCTTCCTGATGGATGGACCCTGTAATTATTATGTAGTTCCCTTCTTCATTTCTTGTGATTGTCTTTAATTTAAAGTCCAGTTTGTCTGATATAAGTATAGCTACTCCGGCTTTCTTTTGATTTCCTGTAGCATGATATATATTTCTCCATCCCCTTACTTTTTTTTTTTTTAATGTTTTATTTATTTCTAGGAGAGAGAGAGAGAGAGCGTGAGCAGGGAGGGTCAGAGAGAGAGGGAGTCACAGACTGAAACAGGCTCCAGGCTCTGAGCTGGCAGTCAGCACAGAGCCCGACGCGGGGCTCGAACCCACGAACCGCGAGATCATGACCTAAGCGAAAGTCGGACGCTTAACCGACTAAGCCACCCAGGCGCCCCTCCATCCCCTTACTTTTAATCTGAAGGTATCTTCCTGTCTAAAATGAGTTTCTTGTAGATAGCATATAGATGGATTTTGTTTTTTTATCCATTCTACTACCCTATGTCTTTTGATTGGAGCATTCAGCCCATTTACATTCAGTGTTATTATTGAAATATGTGGGTTTAGAGTCTTTGTATCTTTTGTAGGGTTCATGTTTGTGGTGGTGTCTCTGGTATCTTTGTTCCTTGCAACCTTTCCTTCAGAGCCTCCCCCTCAGGATTTCTTGTAGGGCTGGCTTAGTGGTGACAATTCTTTCAATTTCTGTTTATTTGGAAAGGTTTTATCTCTCCTTCTATTTTGAATGACAGGCTTGCTGGATAGAGGATTCTTGGCTGCATATTTTTACTGTTCATCACATTGAAGATCTCCTGCCATTCCTTTCTGGCCTGCCATGTTTCAGTAGATAGGTCTGTCATCACTCTGATTGGTTTCCCTTTGTATGTTAGGGCCCTTTTCTCCCTAGCTGCTTTCAAAATTCTCTCTTTGTCCTTGTATTTTGCCATTTTTACTATGATATGCCGTGCAGAAGATTGATTCAAGTTACATCTGAGAGGAGTCCTCTGAGCCTCTTGTATTTTAACATTTACTTCCTTTCCCAGGTTGGGGAAGTTCTCTGCTATAATTTGTTCCAGACTCCTTCAGCACCCTTCCTTCTCTCTTCCTCTTCTGGGATTCCAATGATATGGATATTGTTGCGTTTGACCGTATCGCTGAGCTCTCGAATTCTTCTTTCCTGTTCCTGGATCAGTTTGTCTCTTTTTTTGTCGGCTTCTTGTTTTTCTATCATGGTGTCTTGTAAATCACTTATTCTCCTTTCTGCCTCTTCAATCCGTGCATTGGAGGCCTCTAATTTATTATGTATCTCATTTATCGCATATTTTAATTCTTCATGCCTATTTTTATTTTCCATTCTGTCTGTAGCCATAGTTTCTTTGACGTCCCGTTTTTTTTTTCAAGCCCAGCTATTAATTTTACCATTACTATTCTAAAATCTTGTTCAGTTATGCTGCTGATATCTGTTTTGAGCAGCTCATTGGCTGTCATTTCTTATTGGAGTTTCTTTGGAGGAGAGCTCTTTTGTTTCATCATTTTAGTTAACTTTCTGGCTCTTGTTGGTTTTAAAGACCTGTTAATGCTCTCTGTATTTATGAGCGCTGCTATATCCAAGAAGACTCTTTGACTGTCCAGGGCCTATCCTTTCAGAGAGTGTTTTTTTTTTTAAATATTTTTATTTATTTCTAGGAGAGAGAGAGAGAGACAGCGTGAGCAGGGGAGGGTCAGAGAGAGAGGGGGATACAGAATCTGAAACAGGCTCCAGGCTCCGAGCTGGCAGTCAGCACAGAGCCCGACGTGGGGCTCGAACCCACGAACTGCGAGATCATGACCTAAGCGAAAGTCGGACGCCTAACCGACTAAGCCACCCAGGCACCCCAGAGAGTGTTTTTTGAATGGTATCTCTTGGTCTCTCTTGTTGGGACCTTGGTTATTTTTTTTTTTCCTATTCGTAGTGATATTTGGGAGTCTCCACCTTGTGTACTCTGGCTTGTTTCTTGAGGTAGCCCTGGAAAAGAAAACAGACAGACAAACACACAGGGAGCAGGAGCACAGAAATGAACAGGCTAATTCAGCTAACATGCAAAGTGAGAGGGAAAACGAAAAAGTTAGGAGAAAAGACGGAGGAGGGAGGGCGAATAATATAGTGTATAAAATACATAAAAGGGTCAAAAAGGAGAAAAGAAAAGGAAAGAAGAAAACGGAGGGACAAAGAACGGTTTAAAGCATATAACCAGATTTCCCAGCTACAGTTAAATAGCCGTGTGTATGCAGTGCTGGTTGAAGAGCATAGAGAAAGAGAAGACAGGGCAGGAATGAGGCAAAATTGGAAATAGAATGAACAGAAGGGATAAGAAGCTTTTTTCAAAGAGGTAAAGGGTAGACTATGGTTGGATAGGTGAGAGAAGGATGCTGGAATTATCCAGAGAAACTATATAGTCTACTCCTGAGAGAAAGAGATGAAGATGTCGGTAGGTGTAGACTTTACATCTACAGAATGGACTCGTTGTGATTGTTTAAGCAAGCCAGCGACCAGAGTTAATCAGGTCAGTGTTCTGGGGAAAAAAGAGAGAAAAGAGAAAGAAGAAGAAAAAAAAAAGGGAGGAGGGCACCTCTCAGGCAGGGATGGGCGTGGCGTGATCCAATTCTCAGGCGGGAGCTCTGCCTTGGCGGTTGTGGGGAGGAGAGTGACGGTGCTCCAGTCCCTTCTTGAACCAAGCGCTGCACCTCGCTTTTTTGGGCGTGTAAACTCCCCGTACCGGGGCGCAGCCGAAGTTGGTTGCACTCTTCAACCCAGGCCAGTCCCAGTCTCCAAATCCCAGTCCGCTGCGCCCCGCTGAAGTTGCCTTAGACACAGCTTCCCAGACAACCCCCTCGGGCTATTCCAGGCTCCCTGCTGAGCTCTGGGGGCGGAGTCAGAATCGCTGCTTCCTTCTCTGGGTCGGGCTGGCGCGCATGCGCGGGGGCTTGTCTGCCGGGTCCGCGTAGCCTGAGCCCGCTGGAGTGAGGAAAACCGGGTCTCTCTATGGCTCGTCACCCGAAACACGAACTCACAGGCAAATCTCCCAGTTTTTAGCTCTTTGCCTTCCCTCCAGAGCCCCAGCCCGCCAGGAGCGCGGACGCCCAGTGTCTGTGCGGCTCCCACAGGGGCCCCAGCCGCCCGGGAGGACGATGGCGGCAGGTGCCCGCCGCTCTGAAGCCCAGCCGCCGGGAGCCGCACTATGCAGCGGTTTGTGCGCTCAGCCCCCCGGACCAGTTGGCGCGAGGGGACCTGGCGTGCAGGTATTTGGCAAGTACGGTCTTTCTCTGCCCCGAGCGGAGGTTTTTCTGCTTCAGACACTCTTTTCCCCTCTCACTCCCCGCAGAGGGGGATCGCCTCCCACCCTGGAGTCTCCGATCCCGGCCCGATTTTATCTTCCCCAGTTCGCACTCACGTTAGAAGGCTCTCTCAGTGGGTTTTGCATCCTTTTTCTCCCAATCTCTCAGGTTTTGTAAGGTTTCCAGTGGCTTCAGATCTTTTCCGTGTGATGTATGGGTGCGAGTGCCTAAAAAAATTTTTTTAAACAAAGGTAGTTCCCTTTGAATGTCTCCCTGGTTTACATCCCTTCTCTGCCCCCAAGAACCACCCTCAGGAAGTTGGTATGTGTCCTGGTCTTTGTCAGAGTCCTCAGTTCTGAAACTAGAGAACCCCACCCCTCCAGCCAGTTGAAGCAGAAGGGATTGATCAGCAGAAGGGCTAAAGAAACAGACTGTTGCCTGAGTTTTCCAGAAAGTCTCCCTAAAACTACACTTCAGGGCTGTGCTGTGCTGTGAAGTCTGCTGTGGTGGCCTCAGATGTTGACGCTTCTACCACAGTCAGAAATCCTTTATCAGAGCTGCTGGTGTGGACGGCCATTTCTAATACTCCAGGAGTATCCCTCTGTGTGCTTCCCTTGTTCAGGACTCCGTTCTAAATCAGGAATCTTGCACTGTGGCAGCGGACGGGTGATCCTAAGTGAGACACAGAAATGTAGGAGCAAGGGCATTTGGAGGGAAAGATTTTAGTTTTCTAGTTTGTGTGCCCACCGGAGCTCAGGGTTGCATGAGCCGATTCACAGTATTTGTGAACTTCTGTATTTTAATGCTCCTTCTATTACTTTTTCCATGAACAGTAGTGTGTTCAGGATATTAAAAAAATTTGTGCAAATGGTATCATATTGCAACTTAACCTTTTCATTTAGTGTTCTTTTTTTCCCAGTTCATATTTGTAGCTCTCCTTCATTCTTTTTAACTGCTATATATAGTATTAGTTATTTGTTAGTGTGTAATAAAGTTTGCTGGTTTACACACAACATTTACTACCTCAGCTTCTGTGGATAGGAATCCGAGTGTGGCTTACCTGCATTGTCTGGCTCAGGGTCTCTCATAAGACTGCGATCAAGGTGTCTGCTGGGGCCGTGGTCTCATCTGGAGACCCAACTGTGGCAGAATCTGCATCTAACACACTTGTGTGGTTGCCGCCAGCATGACTCACGTCTGTCATGGTTGTGGGCAGGAGGATGCCCTCACATCCTTGCCACATGGACTTCTGCACAGAGCAGTTCACAACAGAGTAGCCTGCCTCGTCACAGCAAGCAAATAAGAACAAGAGACTGTGAGCAAGATGGATGTCACCATCTGTAGAGGGTTGAAGAGCTTGCCAACATTCAGATCCCCTAGAACGTCAGGATGGGACCTTATTTGGAAATAGAGTCTTTGCAGATGGAATTAGTGAAGGGTTGTGAGATGAATCCGTTGGATTCAGAGTGGGCTAAGTGGCTGGTGCCCATATGAGAAGAGGAGAGGTCACAGACACACAGAGGCCCTGTGAAGATGGAGGCAGTCACTGGAATGATGCATCTATGGGTCGATGAATGCTAAGCATTGCTGGCAGTTACCAAGAGCTTGGAGAAAGGTATGGTAGAGTCCCACCCTTAGAACTTACAAAAGGAACCACCTTATCAACACTTTGATTTTAGACCTCTGGCCCCCACAACTATGAGAAAATAAATTTTTACTGTTCTAAGCTGCTTGTTGGTAGTAATTTGTTAGGGCAGCCCTAGGAAACCAACATACTGTCTTTTGTAGCCACATCTTGGAAGTGTTACCCCATCAGTTTTGCCGTATTTCATTGGTTAGAAGCAAACTGCTAGGTCCAACCCAAGACTGTGGGTATCAGGATATCAGGACCATTGGGAGAAACGGTCTGGCACAATATACCACAGTCTGATTTTCAGGTGGCAATTTCTGTATCCATTCTCCTACAAAGGATATTTCAATTGTTGCTACTTTTTCGCTGTGACAGAATCCTAGTGTGGAGATCCTTTAATAGATCTTCTTATGCACATTGGCAAATGTCCGTAGGATCTAGAAGTAAAATCGCTGAATTGAGAAATGGTAGTAGATAATTCCAAATTGCTTATCAATGTGGTTCTTAGCTCCTGACACTGATGTCTGAAAGTTCACTTTTTCTCATCCTTTCATCAATACTTGATTTTGTCAGATACTAAAACCTTGTTAACTCAAAGGGTCTAAAATACCTTGTCTTTTTGCTTATGGACTTCTAAGCATTCTTTATATATAGTGTATATATTATTCACACACACTAATTTGTTACTTCTGTAGGTCATCTATTTGTGGCATGGTTTTAGCATGACTTAGGTATTTTGTCATAGAGAATTTTTAACTTGTAGACAATTTATTTCTTATATGCTTTCTAAAGCGTTTGATGTCATTTTAAGAACGTTTCCCTATTCCTCAAAAGGATAATCTTTCACGTGTGGATCTTTAATCTAGAATTGATTTAGTGTATACTGTGTGCTTACTGTGCACTTCATTGTCTAAATCATAGCTCCTTTCTCCATTTGTCTCCTATGGATTACATTAGTCACGTTTTATTTCTTAGCTTTCCTTTTAGTGCTTTTAAATTCTGTATTTATTCCTTTGACAGTTTCCCTTAACTTTGAGCTAATCATATTGAAAGTATAATAAACATCTCTTTTGTCATCCCCAGCATGTAACTTACCTGATTGTTCCTTCTCCTGATTATACGTCACTGAAATTTTTGCCCCACTCAGTATACTTAGATATTTACCAATTTCTTTGTTTACCGTTGCTTCCTGAAACCTACCTTTTTTTCTGGACTCATTTTGAGTACATCCTTCAGCATTTCTTTCCAGAGAGGTCTGTTTATAATGAACTTTGTGTGCATGTTTGAAATTGTCCATATTTCACCTTTACTTTTGAGTGATAGTTTAGTTAGGTATGTAATTCTAGGCTGACAGTTCCCTTCTGTCGTTTGCAAATGTTATTCCTTTGTCTTCTGGTTGTGGGAGATGAGAAGTCTGATGGCATCAGTCTAA
The DNA here is from genome assembly GCA_017311185.1 of Proteles cristata cristata. Lineage (NCBI taxonomy): Eukaryota > Metazoa > Chordata > Mammalia > Carnivora > Hyaenidae > Proteles > Proteles cristata. The sequence continues at coordinate 326,209 of JAESUZ010004070.1, read as the reverse complement.
CCCTGGTTGCCTTGTAAGGGGTCGGTCTTTTCTCACAACTGTTAGGGTTTCCTCTTGGAGCCCCACATTGTGCTGGGTGGATGAGTCTTGCTTATCCTCCTTAGGGTTCAGTGTCCCCTATAAATCTGACGACGTGTTGTCTGTTAAATTCTGTCTGCCTCTCGCTTTACTCTGGATCTCCTAATTAAGACACGGTTTGTTTTGTATTTGACACATTTTGAAGTATTTCATTTTACCTTCCATATTTTAATTTTGCTTTCATTTTAAACCCTGTGCTGCGTGTGGAGGAACTTCAAGTCTTTGTTTGCTGGTTCTCTCTGTAGTTACGGCTGGCCTTCTGCTCAACTGGTCAGAAGTTTTGTTTGTTCCAATGATTATATTCTTCGTATCTAGAATGTCTGCTTGGTTCTTTTTCAAATTACACCTATTTTTAAAACTATCTTGGCTTAGACCTTGTGGTTTCTGTTGCTGCTTTGGTCTCTTCAAACATGTTAGGCCTGCTCTGCATAAAGTCTCTTTCAGATCATTCTGGCGTTCCTAGTTCTGGGTGGTGCGGATTCCCAACACCGCGTGCTCTGCTCTCTCCCTCACACTGGTTCAGTTGCTCATGGGAGTAACTTCCTATTCTTTCCTGGCACCTGGAGGAGAGGAGAGGGCTCTCTTCCACCTTGGTCCACAGTTACCAACTTAGGTCAAATATCATCACACAGGAGAAGGGGTTTTGTTTCCTTAGAAAGAGAGACTTCTTCTTGGTAATTTTTAATGTTTTAACCTTAAATGTATTTATTTTTGAGAGAGAGAGAGAGAGCATGCGTGCGAGCACAAGCATGCATGAGTGGGGAAGGGGCAGAGAGAGAGAGAGACCGAGACAGAGAATCCCAAGCAGGCTCCCTGCTGTCAGTGCAGAGCCTGATGAGGGGCCAAACTCCCCAACTGTGAGATTGTGACCCGAGCTGAAATCCAGAGTCAGACGTTTTACCGACTGAGCCCCCCATGTGCCCTGAAGAGGGTCTTCTGGGAGGCCAGGCCTGACAGCTGTGATGGGTGTCAGGTGGCGAGAGGTTGTCAACATCTCATCTGCTCTTTTGTGACCCTGAAAAATTTAACTATCAGTCTTCTCTGAAATATAAAAGTATCTTGTTTATTTAGAGGGAGGAGAAATGAAATACTGATTAATACCCTAAAATTCCCAAGAAAAGGTGACACATGATATCTTAAAAACAAATAGTTTAATTTCATTTTTATCTGGGAAAAAAAATACAACTTTAAAATGAAGTGACAAGCACTTTGACATGTCCTCCTGTGTCATATTTTACGGTGCTACACTTACTCAAAATGGAAGATACAGAACCTTTATAAACTTCTGGAATCAAAATCCCAATTCAGATGAAAACAGATTGGTTATAAAATGTCATTTCACTAAATACTCCACATTTTTGTTCTCTCATAGGGAGTATCTTATAGAAACACTATAAAATAAGGCAGACTTTTGGGAATTCAATTATAAAATTTTAGGAAAAAAGTGTTAGGTCTTAATTTCGTGTACTTCGGGGAGTACAAAGCCCGTCAGATGATAAGGGCAGTTTCAGACTCTGGTTTCTATACAGGAGCCTCTCTCTCCTTTCCTGCTCCAGACTCAGGTGCCCCCCACCCCCCGCCTCCCCATGGCTTTTCTCAATTAGCTTCAATCAGAAAAGAGTTTAACATACACAAATATTTCTGTAGTGCAGTAAAAATGTGTCATTTTATATTTTTAATTTGCATTATGAAAATAAGTCTGTACACCCAAGTAATACACATTTAACGCATATGAATCACGTGAATTTGGTCATGGCATTTAAAGTTGGCTTTGGCTTTGAAGTATTTTAAAATTCATAGAAAATATTGAACTGCTAATAAAATAAATAAACCATTTTAATGGATATTAATCAACTTCGAAATTTCTTTGTATCTAATAATCAACTTCAAAATTTCTTGGTATTTTTCATTTGCTACTCCGTTGCAAAAGAGGAGTCACGCTCAGTAGTGTTCCAGAGTGGGCGCCTGCACCTCCCGGGGGAGGAGAGAGCGGCGCCGGCCGGGCAGCTGGGTGCGACAAGAAATCCGCCGAGGTCGCTCGCAGGGTCCGCCAAGGTCGCTGTGAGGACAGCTGGCGCAGACCGGCTCGCCCGGGACTTTCCCGAGAGCCCCCGCGGCGGGCCGGCCGCAGACGAGGTCGCGCTTTGTGGCGATGGCGTCGCCGGTGGCTACGCAAGGCCGGCGCTGTCCCCGCGTGCTTTCCCAGGCTCCGCTCGGCCTAATACCGAAAGGACCGGGTCCGGGGGCGCGGACGGGCCGAGCTGCGGGCGGCGACGCGCTATTCGGTGGGTGGTCGGAGGCTCCGCAGCTGCATTTCGTCCAGGCCTTTCCAGTATTTGAAGTTGTTGTCAAGATGCTGCATTAGCTCGGGCAGGTCCACGAAGGCTGGAGAGAAAGGGGGGATGTGACCCCGTCGCCGCCTGCGGGGAGCAGCTGAGGCCGAGGGGCAGGTGACGGCGGGTGTTTGCGCGCCAGGACAAGCGGCCGGAGGGAGGGACCTGGGGCTCCCGAGGCCAACTCCCTCCTCAGCGCCCCGCGGCCCCTCGGGGACCACACGGGGCTTCCAGCTCCGGGGGGGACGCAGGAGGGGGCCCATCTGCTCTGGAGCGGACGGAGCGCCGAAGCGGGGGGGGGGTCCCCACCTGTGGCCGTGACCCTGGCGGCTCTCCCTCGCCCGCCGCCCGGCCCCCACCCCTGCGCGCGCGGCAGGCGGCCAGCGGGGGGCGCTAGGTGCGGCCGGCCCCCTGGGGAGCCGAAGCCCGCACACAGGCTCTAGAGCCAGGGGCGCTCCCTGCGCCCCAGCGGCCGGGCCTTACCGTCCCAGGCGTCGAACATGTCGGTGATGAAGTAGTCGATGAAGGAGATCTGGGACTTGGGGATGCTGCACGTGTGTCTGTCGAAAACGGGCATCACCACAGGCAGGTCCTGCTGCTTCTCCTCGTCCGTCTGCGGAGCACAGAGTGCCCGAATGTGACGCTCCGCGTGTGGCTCCGCGACCCCGGGCCTCCCAGAGCAGCAGCCAGAACCCTGCGGGCCGCAGGCGACAGGTGTCCCCGGGGGGGGGGGTGGCTGTGCCGGGAGGGCCCCCTGCCGGCCCCCGGAGCCTCTGGCTGGCGCTCCTCGCTCAGGGCCCCGCAGGGACACCGGGCGCCCCCCCACCCCCCGACGGGCCTGCGAGGGCGGGAGGGAAGCCGCCCCCCTCACAGGCCGGGCCGGGGGCTGCCTCTCCCCTCAGGCCAAGTATGTTATTTGAAAAGGTTATGAACAGCCTGGAGCTCGAGGTCAAAACAAAAACAAAAAACCCAAAACCTCTGGATGAACAGTTTTTCTGTACTTCAGTCGGGCTCCCCCAGAGCATCGTCGAGATTCCAGACGGGTTTGCAATAAAGACCCTGGGGGAAGGCAAGTTTATCTTCAAAGACACAAGGAAGCGCCTTTTATTTGGTTATTTTTAAGTCTCATTTCACCGAAGTGTCGTGGCGGGGGCGGGGGTGTTCAGTGAGCGGGGGCTTCCCGGCGCCCAGTGGGGACTCACAGGGCCCGAGGCTGCTGCTGGAGCCGGTTAAGGGCACGCGCTCACGTGAGGGGGATGGTGGCTGAAGGAGCTGCGGCCCCGGACACCCTGGGGGAGGGGCGGAGCTGTCCCTGAGGGGGGTGGTGTCGCTGGCGCTGGCACCTGCGTCACTGCTCCTGGTGGTCAGAGCCTGGGGTGCGGGCTGCGCGGGGGGCCAGGCGAGGGAGGGGGAGAGAGAAGGCGCTGCAGGAACGGGCCTGTGGGGTTCCGCAGGGCAGAGGCGGCGGGGAGGCGGGGAGCGGGGGACAGACACGGCCACGTCTGGAGGGCCCGGCGGGAGCTCGCGGAGAACTGGAGAAGATTCTGGAGAGAAGGCACACAGCCGGCTCTGCACTCCGGTGCGCCTCGGGCGTGGCCGGCTGGGGGGACAGGAGCTCCCGTGTCCATCAGGGCCGAAGGAAAGCTCTGGGGCTGGGAGCCTGCCCCGTCTCCGAGCGACAGCTCTGACCCTTGAAACCCGTCCCGCGGGGCAGACGGCCCCAGCCCCTCCCGAACTGCTCTCGGGCCCGGTCCTCCCACCCGCTGCTACTCCGCGCTCGCTGCTGAGACCCCGGAGAGCAGGCGGCAGTGGCCTCGCTGCCCCGCACACGGGTGGGTCCGAGGCCCCGGCCGCTGGAAGACTAGGCCGAAAGGCAGGGAGCTTTCCCTGGAAGTGCCGGTGACCCACGACGGCCCTCAACCCGGAGTCTCCACTTGAGGGCGGAAGGGACCCTGCGGGCGTCTTCCCAGGAGAAGACTGTACCTACAGGGCCAGAGATGCGCCGAGGCTGTGCGGGTGGCGCCGGGGACACGCGCCCAGAGAGGCCGCTGCTGCCTCCTGGCGGACAGCGCGGGACCGAGGCCGGCGGCGCCAGCGTGGAGAGCCGCGGCGGGAGGGGCGCACGCGGGGGGCGGGGCGCTCCGGTGGGAGAGGAGGGAACGCTGGCGGCCCCGGCTTGTGGCTGGGGACTCCTTCCCCCGTGCTGTCTCGGCAGAGCGCAGGGACAGCGGCCCATGAGTGGCCGCCGCAGTCTGTACAGGCGGCGGCGGCGGCGGGCAGAGCCGCGGGGTCCCAGCCTGCAGGCCTGTCTGGCTCAGAGAGCAGGGCCCTGCGGCGGGTACTCCCCTGACATTACCTGCTGGGTCACAGTGGCCACCGAACCCGCTCTCTCAGGGCGGCCAAAGCAGAGCCTCGCTCTGCCCTCTGTCTGTGGCTCCGGCACTTTGTCCGGCTGTGCTGCCCTCTCGCCTGCACACGGATGCAGCGGGCTTGCGCGAGATCAGCGAAGACCCTCATGCTCAGATCTCTTTGGCCGAATGTGACAAATCCATGGACCTTACGGAGCCTTTGTTCTCTTGAAGACCACCGTTTGCCAATGGGATTATCTGGGGCCCCTGCCCCCATCTAGGTCACCAATGCAAGCTCCACACCTGCAGATGCTTCCTTTTTGGGACCCAATCCGCAGGGCAGATTTGTTCAAAAAGTAGGACACGACAGACTGTCCAGCACTTCCCTGGAAGCCGGACATCTGGTACTCCGGCCCCGCCCAAAGAGAGGAGGTGGCGATGCTATTTCATACTGTCTTCACGCCTGGGCACTCTTACTACCCAAACCAGTCAGCACCAGGTGGCGATGAGGAGCCGTACGACTGATACACAGGCCCCGCCTAGCCCTACTGTCCGCAGGAAGAAATGCAGTTGAATGGCTTTGAATGTTCAAGCCTCCATCCCCCATGGGAACACTGACCATCACCACACTGTCTAAAATAACCTAACAGGAACTCTGGAAAACAGTCAGAGGTCTACAGCAACCAAGTGAAAGCCCCGTCAAGAAAAGCCACATTTCAAAACGGTAGAAGATGTCATAGTGTTTTCACTCCCCCTTGTCCCACTCAGTTCCCAGTGCTTCCCTTAAACTGCAGGGAATAGAGCTCATTCTTCTTTGCATGAGTCTAACCTCCCTGGCAGCTGCCCAATGGACCAGTCTCTGTTTCATCTAACTTAGTTCTTATGCCAAAGCGATTGCTAGTACTTGGGAAAGCCGCCTGGGGATGACAGACACAGATGCCTGGGGCAAGAGATGAGGGGCGGAGGGCACCAAGGAGAACCTGGGAGAAGATTCTGGGAAATTGCGACATTCCAAAGCAGCTGTATGTACAGTGGACCGGGGAGGGCCCCACACAGGCCCAGACAAGTTCCCTGAAGGGGAACTTCAGCCTGCAGGTGGGGCTGATCCCAGGGCTGGGACAGTGCCCAGCTCACTGGTGAAGGACTCTCCTGGCACAGAGCAAACCACAAAGACTTAGTTTAGAGAGGTGGGTCCCCCCCATCCCCAACAAATGTCCAATTTTCAACACAAGGCCAAAGAAAAGGGAGAAAAGCAGTCTATTCAAAAGAAGAAAAGAAGCTGCCAGAAGCTATCCCTAAAGAAGTACAGGCCCTGAACTTATTGAACCAAGACTGTGAAACCACCATCTTAAATATACACAAAGAGCTACAGGAAAACACGGTCAAAGGGTTATAGGAAATCAAGAAAATGACATAAGAACAAACTAAGAATATCCACAGAGAGACAGAAATTACAAAAACAGAATTTTTGGAGAAATTCTGGAGCTGGAAAAAAAAGTTTGAAAAATTCATTAGATTCAACAGCAGATATGAGCCAGCAAAAACAAACAAATCTGAAGATGGGACATTTGAAATTATTGACACTGAGGAGGAGGAAAAAAAAAAGATATGAAGAAAAGTGACAAGAGCCTAAGGGACTTACAGGATAATATAAAATGGACCAATAACACACATTATTAGAGTCTAGTAAAGCAAGAAAGGAGCAGAGATTACTTGAAAAAAAAAAAACATAATAGCCATAAACTGCTATCACTTGAAGATATAAATCTACAAAAATGAGAAATGAAACAACTCCAAATAGGATAAATCCCAAGGGAACCATGTTGTGACACATTCTATCCAAACTGTCAAAAACCAAAACCGAAGAATTTTTAAACCAGGAAGAGAAAAGTGACTCATTATAGAAAATTCTAGGTAAGATGAAGAGTGATTTCTCAGGAGAAACACTGGGGCCCCGTAGGCAGTGAAATATTCACATAAAGTGCTAAAAGACAGAACCGGTCAACTGGGAATTCTGTAACTAGCAAAACAAAACTGTTCTTCAAAAATGAAGGAGAAGTGCCGACGCTCCCAGGTCAACAAAGATGGCGGTGCAGGAGCACTGACCTGGCTTATGGGAAATGCTACAGGGAGTCTGTCAGGGGGACGTGAAAAGGAGCCAGAGGGAAACACTAAGTCATATGAAGATGTAAAAATATCTCCAGTAAAGGTAAACACATAGGCAAATTTAAAAAAGCAATTATTATTGTAATTTTGGTTTGCAGCTCCACTATTTATTTTCTACAGGATTTAAAAGACATGTGTAAGAATTACACACGTGTTACTGGGTGCACAGTATATCACTATGTCCTCTGTGACCTAAAGAACAGAGGGTGGAGAGACAGAGATGTACAGGAGTTTGTATGTGTCACTGAAGCTGGTAATCAATTTAAAATAAATTGCTTAATTTTAAGATGTTACGTGTAGTCTCTCTGAGTACCTACATTAAAAAGAAAGCTCTCAACAACCTAACTTTACACCTTACCGGAAAAAGAACACACTAGACTCAAAGCTAGCAGAAGAAAAGAAGTAACAGACCAGAACAGAGTTAAGTACACTAGAGAGAAGAAAAATAGAGAAAATCAACGAAACCAAAAGTGGGTTCTCTGAAAAGATCAATACAATTGAAAAATCTTTACTATATAGAATAGGAAAAAAGGTGGCTCAAGTTACTAACATCAGAAATAAAAGTAGAAGAAAAACAAAAATAGATTAAAAAAAAGAAAAAAGTGGGGATATTACCCATTTTATAGAAATAAAAGGATTGTAAGAGAATGCCATGAACAGTCGTACCCCAACCAGATGGATAACCTGGATAAAGTTAACAAATTCTTAAAAACATAAAATCTACTAAGAATAAATCATGAAGAAACAGAATCTGAATAGACCTATAACTAGTAAGGATATTCAACTAGTAATTAAAAAAACCCCAACAAAAGCCCAGGACCAGATGGCTTCAATGGTGAACTCTACCAAACTCAAAAAAAAAAATTTTTTTTAATGTTTGTTTATTTTTGAGTGACAGAGAGGGAGACACAGAATCTGAAGCAGGCTTCGGGCTCTGAGCTCTTGCAAAGACCCTGACATGGGCTCAGGCTCTTCCAAGAAATTGTAGAGAACATTTCCTAAATCAATCTATGAGGCCCTGATACCAAAGCCTGACAAAGACACTATGAGAAAACTACAGACCAATATCCCTTAGGAATACCGATGGAAAATTCTCAACAAAGTAACAGCACACAGAATCCAGCAGCATATTATAGGATCATATGCCATGACCACATGGGATTTAGTCCAATAATGCAAGGATGGTTCAACTTCTAAAATCAGTTGATGTGACACATATTAAAATGAAGGAAAATGAAATATCATTGAAAACGTTAGATTTTAGGTGTCTTATATCAAACACACAGGAACTCCTGCTAAACTGCTTCCCAAAGAGGGTATGGCATTTTACACACCTATTGCTGAGGAATGGATTCCAGTACTGCACATCACCATGAACATTCTTTTGAATTTTTCGCTACTCCAGTGGGCATACAGTGGTGGTTCAGTGTGGCTCTAACTTGCATTTCCATTGATGAGTAATGATGTTCAGCACTTTTCATTTGCTTATTGATTGTGTATCTCCTTTTGTGAAGTGTCTGTTAAAATATTTGGCCATTTTAAATCAGGTGGTTTGTCTTTTTATTACTGGGCTATAGTTTCTGAATATAGTCATTTGTCAGATAGGATTTATGGATATTTTCTTCCAGCAAGGCATGCATATTCATTTTCTTAGCTGTGTTTAGATAAGCATAATTCCTGAATTTTGATTCTCATTTCTCAAAATTTCTTTTTGTGGTGGTGCTTTTCTGCACATAAGAAATATCTGTCCAATGCTAAATGACCAGGAATATTCTCTTAAGTGTTTTTTAAAAAGCTTTGTGGTTTTAGGTTTTGTATGTAGAACTGTGATCCACTGTGAAAAGCTATTTCTCTGGTATGAGGCAGAAGTTATGGTTCATGTTTTGTTGGGTAGAGATACCTAAGTATTCCAACACCACTTGCTGAAAAAAATTTTCCTTTCCTGACTGATTATACAGATGTGGTCTGTTTCTGGGACCTCTATTCTGTTCCATCCATGGATCTGTTATCTTTATGCCAGTGCCAAACTGCCTTGATTATTTTAAGCTCTAAAGCCAAATAGTGTAAATTTTCCAACATTTTCAAGTTTGCTTTGCTTTTTCAAGGTCCTTCACAATTCCATAAAAATTTCAGAATCAGTTTGTCAGTTTCTACAAATAACAACAAAACTTCCCCCAAACAAAACAACCCTGTTGGCGTTTTTATTGGAAGTGCATTGAAGTACACATATACATCAATTTGGAGAAAACTGTACTTTAACAACAGGGAGGTTTCCAATCTGTAGACTTAGTATACCTCTGCATTTTTGCAGGTTTTCTTTTAATTTCTCAGCCTTATTTTGTGGTTTTCAGTGTAAAGGACTGGAGTTATTTTGCTAAATTAATTCCTAGAGTTTTTACTACTACGTAAATGGGATTTGGTTTTTAGTTTCGTTTTCTCATTGTTTTTGGCTAGTATGTAAAATACACTAACTATATAACGGGCTTGTGTCTTATGACGTTGCTAAACCAAATCCTTATTAATGGCATTCATTGTTTTGCACGCTCCTTAGAGCTTTCCATATAAAAAATAATTTCATTTCTGCAAGTAGGAAAAAACTTAGGTCTTTCTATTCTTTGTACCTTTTTCCTCTTGCTTTATTGCACTGGCTAGGGCAGCCGATAACGGTGTTCAGCAGAAGAGGTTCCCTTCCCTGGTTTCCAGCCTTGAGAAGGTATTCAATATTTCACCATTAAATATAATGTCAGCTCTTAAGTTTCTGTAAATGCCTTTGTTTTAAATGTCTAATTTATTTCTGAGAGAAGGAGAGACAGGTAGCATGAGCAGGGGAGGGTTAGACAGAGAAGGAGACAGAATCGAAGGTGGGCTCCAGGCTCTGAGCGGTCAGCACAGAGCCCGATGCGGGGCTCGAACCCACGAACCGTGAGATCATGACCTGAGCTGAAGTTGGACGCTCAGCCGACTGAGCCACTCAAGTGACCCTGTAGATGCCCTTTTTAAAGTAAGCTCCTTTCTATTCCTGGTTTGTCAAGTGTCTGATGAATCAATGTTGAATTTTGCCAAATGCTTTCTCTGCATCTACTGGAACTTTTTTTCCCTCCTTTAATTAGCATGGTGATTATAATAATTGATTTTTCTGATATTAAGTCGACCTTGCATTCTTGGGAAGAAGCTCTAATTTACAATGAGACAGAATCATCTTTATATAACTGCTCAATTAAGTATCTCTGCATCTGTGTTCACAATACAGGACAGAGCGGACTGTAACTGTCAGGTTTAGGTGGCAGAATAATGGCTTCGTAAAATGAGTTGCTAAGTGCTCCCACATTCTCTGTCTTCTAACACAGTAAGACTGGTGTTATTTCTTCCCTAAATGTTTGACGGAATTCCTCACTGAGACCCTTTGGGCCTGGAATTTTCTCTTTGTGGGTAAATCTTTAATAGATTTTGATAAAGAATTTGATAAAGAATTTAATACAGGGCTTCTCAGGTTATTCCCTTATCTTGTCAGTTTGAAGGAAATTTTTCGTCTCATTTAAGTTGTCAAATTTGTTGGTATAAAGTTCACAATTAAAAAATTATCCTTTTAATAGCTGTAAGATTATGACAATACACCTCTTTCATTCCTGATACTGGTAATCTGTGTTCTTCTTCTCCTCGATTATTCTAGCTAGGTACTGGCAAATTGTTAATTTTCTCCAAGATCAATTTTGGCTGTGTTAATTTTTTCTGTTTTCTCCATTTCCTCATTTTTTGCTCTTATATTTTTTTTCTTTTTTGTCTTCTTTTTTAAAAGTTTTAATTTATTTTTGAGAGAGAGCAAGTGAGTGAGTGAGCAGGGTTAGGGGCAGAGAGAGAGGGAGACACAGAATCTGAAGCAGCTCCAGACTTTGAGCTGTCAGCACAGAGCCCGACGTGGGGCTCGAACCCACAAACCGTGAGATCACGACCTGAGCCGAAGTCAGACGCCCAACCGACTGAGCCACCCAGGCGCCCCAGTCTTTGTTAGTTTCTTTCTTTCTTTCTTTCTTTTTTTTTTTTTTTTAAATGTTTTATTTATTTCTAGGAGAGAGAGACAGCGTGAGCAGGGGAGGGTCAGAGAGAGAGGGATTCACAGACTGAATCAGGCTCCAGGCTCTGAGCTGGCAGTCAGCACAGAGCCCGACGCAGGGCTCGAACCCACGAACCGCGAGATCATGACCTAAGCGAAAGTCGGAAGCTTAACCGACTAAGCCACCCAGGCGCCCCAGTCTTTGTTAGTTTCTTAAAGTGAAATCCAAGTCATAAACTCTAGGACCTTTCCTTTTATTTTCATCATGATATGTGTACTCTTTAACTTCCAGCCCCCCTTCCCTCTTCTCTGGTAACCATCAGTTTGTTCTCTATAGTTAAGGGTCTGTTTCTTGGTCTCTCTCTTTTACCTTTGCTTGCTTGTTTTGTTTCTTAAAGTCTATATATGGGTGAGATCATAAGGTATCTTTTTCTAACTGACCTATTTCCCTTAGTATTATACTGTCTAGCTCTACCCATGTTGTTGCAAATGGCAAATTTCATTTTTTATGGCTGAATAATATTCGTGTGTGTGTGACCGCAACTTTATCCACTCACCGATCGATGGGACAAGTGGACTGCTTCTGTAATGTGGCTATTATAAATAATGCTGCAGTACACAAGGGTGCATATATCCCTCCAAATGAGTTTTTTTGTTTTTTTGTTTTTTGTTTTTTTGTATTTTATGGGTAGATACCCAATAATACAATTCCTGGATCATAGGGTAGCTCTATTTTTAATTTTTTTTTTTTGAGGACATTTTATTCTGTTTTCCAGTGGCTACACCAGTTTGCATTCCCACTAACAGTGCAAGAGAGTTCCTTTTCCTCCACATCCTTGCCAAGACTTGTTAATCTTGTGTTTTTGATTCCAACCATTCTGCCAGGTGTGAGGTAATATCTCACGGTAGTTTTGACTTGCATTTCCCTGATGGTGAGTGATGCTGAGCCTCTTTCCATGTGTCAATTGGCCGTCTGTATGTCTTCTTTGGAGAAGTGCCTGTTAATGTCTTCTGCCCATTTTATAACTGCACGATTTGATTTTTTGGTTACTGCGTTGTATCAGTTCTTTATATATTTTGGATACTAACCTTTTATTGAATATATCATTTGCACGTATCTCCTGCTCAGTGGGGTGCCTTTCGGTTTGTCAATTGTTCCCTTCACTGCACAGAAACTTTTAATGTTGATACAGTCACAATATTTATTTTTACGTTTATTTCCTTTGCCTCAGGAGGCTAGAAAAATGTGGCTATGATCGGTGTCAGAGATTACTGACTGTGCTCTCTTCGAGGAGCGTTTGAGGTCTCGCATCTAAGTCTTCATTCCACTTTGAGTTTATTTTTGTGTGTAGTGAACGAAAATGATCCAGTTTCATTCTTTTGCATGTGGGTGTCCAGTTTTTCCAACACCATTTGCTAAAGAGACACTCTTTTTCCCATTGGATACTCTTTTCTGCTTTGTTGGAGATTAACTGACCACATAATTGTCAGTTCATTTCTGGGTTTTCTGTTTTGTTCCACTGATCTCTGTGTCTATTTTTATGCCAGTACCATACTGTTTGGATCACTACAGCCTTGTAATAGAACTTGAAGTCCAGAATTGCGATGCCTCTGGCTTTGCTTTTCTTTTTCAAGATTTCTTTGGCTACTAGGAGAGTTTTGTGGTTCCATACAAATTCTAGGACTGTTCTAATTCTGTAAAAATGCTGTTGATGTTTTGATAGGGATTGCATTAAACCTCTAGACTGCTTTGGGTAGTATGGACATTTTAACAAATACTTGCCTTTCCAACCCATAAGCATGGAGTGTCTTTGTGTTGTCTTGCATTTCTGTCATCTGTGTTTTATTGTTTTCTGAGTACAGGTAAGTTTATTCTTAGGTATTTTATTGTTTTTGGTGCAGTTGTAAATGGGATTGTTTTCTTAGGGCCTTTCCTATAATAATAAGATTGTAAACATCCCTTTAATCATTGTTTTAGTTGCAGAATTTTGATTTTCATTATAATTTAACTCTTTTCAATGTTTATTTTTGAGAGCGAGAGACAGAGTGTGAGTGGGGGAGGAGCAGAGAGAGAGAGACAGAATCCAAAGCAGGCCCCAGGTTCTGAGCTGTCAGCAGAGCCCAGTGTGGGGCTTGAACCCACAAACTGTGAGATCATGACCTGAGCCAAAGTTGGACGCTTAACATACTGAGCCGCCAAGGTGCCCCAATTATAATTTAATTGTAAATGTTTTCAAATTTCCCTTATTATCTGACCCATGGACTATTTAGAAGTGTGTTGTACAATTTCCAAATATTTGGCATTTATGTAGATTATCTTCTTGATTTCTGATTTAATTCCACTGTGGCCAGGGAATATATTCCGTATGGTTTTAATTCTTTTAAATTTACTGAATAATTTGTGGCCCCAACATATGATGTATGCTAGTGAACATATCATGTGTACTTAATGTATATTCTGCCCACTTAGGGTGTAGGGTTTTATGAATATTTAAGGGAAGGTGATTGACTGGATTATCTGCTTTTACTGGCATTTTAATCTGGATGTTCTATCTGGTGCTGAAAGAGGGCGTTAAAATCTCCAACTATGATTACAGAATTGTCTACTTTTCTTGGTCACTTCTGCTTCATTTATTTTGAAGTTCTGTTATTAGATGCATGCCCACTTATGACTATTGTGTTTTCCTGTAGAACTGACACTTTAATCACTATGAAGTGTTCAGTTTGTCACTGGTAATGTTTTCGTCCTGATGTCTATCTAGTCTGAGATTAACATAGCCATTCCAGTCTTTCTATACTTATAATTTGCATGACATATCTTTTCCCATCCACTTCTGTCTTTACATGTACTGTTCTTTATATGTTAAGTGTGTCTTTTGTAGACTGCATGAGGTTGGCTTAAAAAAATCCATTGTGATGAACTCTTATTTAATTCGTGTTTAGTCTACTAACTTTTAATAGAAGTACTGATGTGATCAACACTAGGGCTACCATTTTACCTCCCCCCACACACCCCCTCCCCACTGTTTATTCCTGTTTCTCTTTCCCTACCACTCTTGTATATTTTAATATATTTTAGAGCTCCATTATGTCTACTAACTACCAAGCAACACTGACTGCTCTATGGATTACTGTATATATCCTTCACTTTTCAGTTTTTAAAAATTTTTTAGAGAGAGAAGGCATGTGAATAGGGGAAGGGGGGGCAGAGAGAGAGAGAGAATCCTAAGCAGACTCCACACTCAGTGCAAAGCCCAACACAGGGCTCGATCCCATGACCCCGGGATCACGACCTGAGCCGAAATCAGAAGTCATCAGACGTTCAACTGACTGATCCCCACAGGCCACCCTGAGCTCTCCTTGTAACTAGCACTTTGTGTAAGATGTAGAAACCTCACATTCGTGTACTTTTACTTTTCCTCTTCTTTATGTTACAGCTGTCATACATACTCTACGATTCAGGATTTTCACTTTTGCTTGTCTCTATGTATTTAGAGACACTGAGAAGAAGAAAACTCTTTTGTATTTACCATTTTTAAGTTTTTTTTTTTTTTTTTTTAATTGAGGTATAATGGACATACATCATGATTCCAAGCTGGTGTATACTGCAAAATGCTCACCAAAGTAAGTCAACATCCTCCACCACACATAGTTACAGAATTTATTTTCTTGTGCTGAGAACTTTTAGGACCTACTCTCTTAGCAACTTTCAAATCTACAATACCACCTTAACTACAGATGCCTTACTGTACATTGAATCCCCAGGACTTATAACTGGAAGTTTGTACCTTTTGACTCTTTTCATCCATTTCACACACCTCTACCCTGGCAACTAGTAATCTGCTATCTGTATCTATGAGCTCTCTCTCTCTCTTTTTAAAGATTCCAAACATAAGTGAGATCATACAGTGCTTACTTGTCTTTCTCTGACTGATTTTCACTTAACATAAAGCCTTCAGGGTCCGTCCATGCTGTTGCAAATGGCAAGATTTCATTCTTTTTTAAGGCTGAATAATATTCCAACGTCTGTGTGTGTATATGTATATATGTGTGTGTACATACACACACTTAAAAAAATTTTTAGTGTTTTATTTATTTCTGAGAGAGAGAAAGAGGGAGAGGGAGACAGCATGAGCAGAGGAGGGTCAGAGAGAGAGGGAGACACAGAATCTGAAACAGGCTCCAGGCTCTGAGCTGGCAGTCAGCACAGAGCCCAACCTGGGGCTGGAACCCACGAACTGTGAGATAATGATATGAGCTAAAGTTGGACGCTTGACTGACTGAGCCACCCAGACGCCCCTCACACACACACTTCTTTATCCATTCATCTATCAATGGACACTGGGGTTGCTTCCATATTTGAGCTACTGTAAATACTGCAGTGAGCATGGGGGTGCATATATCTTTACAAGTTAGTGTTTTCCCGCTCTCTGGGTAAATACTGAGTAGTACATTTCCTGGATCATAGGGTAAATCTATAATTTTTTGAGGAACCTCCATTCTGTTTTCCACAGTCACTGCACTAGTTTGCACTTCCCACCCACAGTGCAAGATAGTTCTTTCTCCATATCCTTGTCAGTACTTCTTGTGTTCCTGATTTTAGCCATTCTGACAGGTGTGAAGTGGTATCTCATTGTAGTTGTGATGTGCATTTCCTGATGATGAGTGGTGTGGAGCTTCTTTTCATGTGTCTTTTGGACATCTGTGTCGTCTTTGGAGAAATGTCTGTTCATGTCATCTCCTCATTTTTAAATTGCATTATTTGATTTTTTGGGTATTGACTTGTATCAGATCTTTATATTTTTTGGGTACTAAGCCTTTTTCAGATGTTATATGCAAATATCTTGTCCCATTTGGTAGGCTGATTGTTTTTTTGCTGTGCAGAAGCTTTTAATGTTGATGTAGTCCCGACAGTTTATTCTTCCTTTGTTTCATAGGAGACATAACAAGAGAAACGTTATGGCTGATGTCAGATTACTGGCTGTGCGCTCTTCTGTGATTTCTATGGTTTCAAGTCTCGCAAGTCTCTGCGTATCGTGAAAGTCTCTGCGTATCGTGAAAGTCTCTGAGTATCGTGAAGGTCTCTGCGTATCGTGAAGGTCTCTGCGCATAGTGAAGGTCTCTGCGTCTAGTGAGAGTCTCTGCGCATCGCGAGAGTCTGCGTCTAGTGAAAGAAGATGGCCCAGTTTCATTCTTTTGCATGTGGCTGTCACAGCACAATATGAAGAGACCTTTTCCCATTGCATATTCTTGTCTCCTTCATCGTAGGTTAAATGATCATATAAATGTGGGTTTAGTTCTGGGTTCTCTATTGTGTTCCATTGATCTGTGTGTCTGTTTTTGTCCCAGTACCATATGGTTTTAATTATTACAGCTTTGTGGTGTATCTTGAGATCTGAAACTGTGATACCTCCAGTTTTGTTCTTTTTCTCAAGATTGCTTTGGGTATCCAGGGTCTTCTGTGGTTCCATACAAATTTTAGGCTTATCTGTTCTAGTTATGTGATAATGCAATCCCTAAAAAAATCCCAACAGCATTTAAGTCTGTATATTGCTTTGGGTAGTGTGGACATTTTAACAATATTCTTCCAGTCCATGAGCATGGAATATCTTTCTGTTTTTGTCATCTTCAACTTCTTTTGTTAGTGTTCTGTAGTTTTCAGAATACAGGTCTGTTGCCTTCCTGGTTAAGTTTATTCCTAAGGATCTAATTCTTTTCAATGTAATTATAAATGGGATTGTTTTCTTAATTTCTCTTTCTGCTATTTCATTATAGTAGAACGGCAGTGGATTTCTTTATATGGATTTTGTATCCTGCCTTACCGAATTCATTTACTAGTTCTGGTAGTTTTTGGTGGAATCTTAAGGGTTTTCTATGAAAAGTACCCTGTCATGTCTTTCACTAAAGTTTTGCTTCTTTCTTACCAATGTGGATGCCTTTTTTTCTTTTGTTGTCTGATGGCTGCCGCTAGCACTTCCAGCCACTGTGTTGAAGAAAAGTGGTGAAAGTGAACATCCTTGTCCTGGTTCCTGATCTTAGGGGGAAGCTCTCAGGTTTTCAGGGAGTATGAAGTTAGCTGTGGGTTTTTAATATATGGCCTTTATTTTGCTGACGTGTGTTCCCTCTCGATCTGCTTTATTGAGGGTTTTAATCACGAGTGGATATTGTAGTCTGTCATGTGCTTTTTCTGCATCTCTTGAAATGAACATGGTTTTTATCCTTTCTCTTGTTGATATGCTGTATCACACTGATCGATTTGCAGATGTTGAACTACCCTGGCAACCCAGGAATAAATCCCACCTGATGCTGGTAAATGATTTTTTTTACTGTATTGTTAGATTGGTTTGCTAATATTTTGTTGAGGGTTTTTACATCTATTGACCTGTAGTTCTTTTTGTTGTTTTGTGTTTTTTGTATCTTTATCTAGTTTTGGTATCAGGGTAATGCTGACCTCATAGAATGAATTTGGGAGCTTTCTTTCCTCTTCTATTTTTTGGAATCGTATGAAAAGAATAGGTATTCACCCTTCCTGAAATGTTTGGGTAGAATTCACCTGTGAAGCTCCCTGGTCTGGACTTTCTTTGTTGGGAATTCTTTGATTACTGATTCAGTTTTATTGCTGGTAATCAGTCTGTCCAAATTTTCTACTTATTCCTGGTTCCGTTTTGGTAACCTATAGGAATTTATCCATTTCTTCTAAGTTGTCCAATTTGTTGGCATGTAATTTTCCATAATATTCTTTTACAATGCTTTGTATTTCTCTGTTGTTCTAATTTCTCCTCTTTCATTTCTGATTTTGAATTTTTTTTTTTGAGGGGTTTGGCTAAAGGTATATCAATATTGTTGATCTTATCAAAGCAGCAACTCCTGGTTTCATTGATCTGTTTGTTCCAGGGGTTTTTGTTTCCATTTCATTTATTTCTGCTCCAATGTTTATTTCCTTCCTTCTACTGTTTTGGGGCTTTGCTGTTATTTCTCTAGCACCTTTATGTGTAAGGTCAGGTTGTTTGAAATTTTTCTTGTTTCTTGGGGAAGGCCTGCATTGCTATGAACCTCCCCCTTTAAACAGCTTTTGCTGCACCTCAAAGACTTTGGACCACTGTGTTTCTCACTTGTCTCCATATATGTTTTGATTTCCTCTTTGATGTTTCTGGCTGACCCACTCGCTGTTTAGGAGTCTATTTAACTGCCATGTATACGTGCTCATTCCAGGTTTCCTCCTGTGGCTGATTTCTAGGGTCACAGCACTGTGGTCAGAATGACTTCGATCCTTTTGAATTTACTGAGACTAGTTTTGTAGCCCAATATGCGATCTATTCCGGAGAATGTTCATATGCACTTGAAAAGAATGTGCATTCTGTTTTAGGACGGAATGTTCTGAGCATGTGTTAGGACAGTCAGCTATGGCTTCCTTGCTGTCTACCTATTGCCGTAAGTTCCGGGTAAAGCCCCTACTATTCCTGTATTACTATGGATTTCTTCATGTTTGTTACTAGCTGCTTTACGTGCTCCCATGTTGGATGCATATTTACAATTGTTTTATTTTCTTGTTGGATTCTTCTCAGAACTATGTAGTCTAATTCTATGTTTCTTGTTGTAATATTTTATTTTTTTAATGTTTATTTTTGAGAGAGGGAGGGCGGGGAAGAGGGGGAGATAAGAGGATCTGAAGCAGGCTCTGTGTTATCAGTGCAGAGCCTGATGTGGGGCTTGAACCCACAAACTTCAAGATCATGATCTGAGCCCCCCAGGTGCCCCTATAATCTTTATTTTAAAGCCTATTTTGTCTGATGTAAGTACTGCTACCCTGGTTTTCTTTTCACTTCTGTTTGCATGATAAGTGCTTTTCTATCCCTTCACTTTGAATCTGTATGTGTCTTTAGGTCTGAAGAGAGTCTCTTGTAGACAGCATACAGATGGGTCTTGATGGGTCTTGATTTTTCATCCCATGTCTTTTGTTTGTGGAGTATTTAGTCCCTTTATGTTCGAAGTAATTATTGGTAAGTGTGTACTTATTGCCATTTTGTTACTTGTTTTATGGTGGTTTTTGTGGTTTTCTCCATTCCTTTCTTTGCTTGCTCTCTCCTCACATGGTTTGCTGGCTTTAGTGATATACTTGGATTCCTTTCTGTTTATTTTTTGCATATCTATTATCAGTTTTTGACTTGTGGTTACCATTAGGTTACACAGAACACCTTATGCATACAGAAGTCCATATTAAGCTGATGGTTGTTTCAGTTTGAACCCATTCTAAAAGCACTAAGTTTTTATTCCTCTCTTCCCCACATCTTAGGTATAGAGTGTCCTACTTTACATCCTTTTATTTTGTGAATCCACTGACCGATGTGCATAGATATACTTAACGTACTGTTTTTGTGCCTACGTTTCTTACTCCTGCTTTGTGTTCCTTCCTTTCCACTCAGAGAGTCCCCTTTCACATTTCCTGTCGGGCTGCTTTAGTGACGATGAATTCCTTTGTGTGTCTGGGAAAGTCTTTCTCTCTCCTTCTCTTCTGAATGATCGACTTGCTGGATAGAGTATTTGAGGGTGCAGGGGTTTTTCTCCCTTTCACCGCTGTCACTGTATCATGCCACTCTCTTCCGGTTCGCAACATTTCTGCTGAAAAATTAGCTGGCAGCCTTCAGGGGTTTTGCCTCGTACGGAACCGTTTCCTTGTGCTGCTTTAAAAATGGCTTATCACCACTTCCGACATTTTAATTACTACATGTCTTGGTGTGGGCTCTCCCTGCCTCCTGGATCTGGATTTTTGTTTCCTTCCCCAGATTTGAGAAGTCTGCTATTTCTTCAAATAAATGTTCTGCTCCCCTTTCTCTCTTCCCCTTTGGGGGTTCGCTTAATCTATTCTCATTTTTACTAGTCTTTCACTCTCCTGCTCAGCCTGCTTGCTTCCCATTCCTCTGCCCCCCAGCTTGCTGGTCTGTTCTTCCGCCGCCTCTAGTTCCTCCATCTGGGGTATCTGTAATTTCAGTGACTCTTTGTGGAGGGTCTCGCTGAGGTCCTCTGCTCCGAAGTCCAGGGAGTGTCTTCATTACCGCTACTTTACATTCTCTATCAGGCACATTATCCGGATGACCGCTCTTTTCGTGATTCTGTCCTGTTCTTTCATTTGGGATAGGCACCTGTCCTGTTTCGTCTAGCTCTCTGAGTTTGGAGAGTTGGCGACATCTCCTCTCGCAAGCAGTGGCCTCATGAAGACGTGGCGCTGCGGTGCAGTGTCCCCGGGACCTGGCGCCTCAGGGGAGCTTCCCGTGGGTACTGCGGTGCTGCACCGGCCATCAGGCCAGTCATCTGCAATGGCGCCCTCTGCCTGTCGGGGACAGGGTTTGGTCCCTATGGTGGTGGTGGGCCTGGCTGGGGCCGCCTTGGACTGGAGTGGGGTCAGACCAGACCGCTGCTGGGGCCACAGTCGAACTGGCATGTGTGGTTTTCTTTCCCTCCCCCTGGGGCAGGAGTCGCCCTGAGGCGGTGCTGACCCGTCTGGGCTGCTTGCACACTGCCAGGCCTGTGGTGCCGGACAGGCTCCTGCGGAAGGCGTGTTGGGGGGTGTGCAGAACACAGGTGCAGGGTGCCCGGCGTTAGCAAGGTTTGTGCCTGGGCGACTGCAGGAGGGGCCGGTCCACCATGGAGTGCGGAAACGAGGTGCACGGGGTTCGCGGGCATGTGCTGGAGGGGGCGTGTCTGCACAACGTGAGGGGAGCGGGGAGGAGAGTTCGCCGGTTCTCATGGGCGTTCAGTGTCTCTAGGCAGACGGGCAGGGGAGGGAAATGACGCCCAAGAGCTCTTTGGTTTTTGGAGAAGTTTCCCGAAGACCCCTGCCCTTCCAGCACAGGTTCTGAGACTAGTAAACAAACCCCAGGCATTTTTCAAACTGCTGTATATGTCAGTGAGGCTGTTCTACTGTTTCTTTAAAGTCAAGGGCTCAGTATCGATGGTGGCCTGCCTCTCTGAGAGACCCTGACTGTAAGAATGGGGAAGTCAGGCCTCTCTGGTTTCAAAGGCAAGTGTTATGGGGGTTTGTCTTCTCGGCGTGGGGTCTGCTCCTCTCCCCCCCACCCCCCGGGGCCTGCAGCGTCCCTCCCTCAGGCAGGTTGGTTTGGCTCCTCACAGTGTCCCTGCCCTTCCTGTCCTCCTGGATGTGGCCCCTTCTCTACATTCAGCTGCGCAGAGTCTCGTCTGCCAGCGTCCGGTCATGTTCTGGGGACTTCACACACCACTGTGGGTGTGCCCACGGGACGAGGTGAGCCGGGGTCCCCTGCTCTCCCATCGTACCCGGAGGTCCCTCGCCTCCCACCTTCACAGCTTCCAACGTGTCGTCAGAAGGAATGAGAATCAGGCTCTCTGCACGTAATGTGCCATCTTTCTCTGGTCGACTTCAAAGGCTCGCAGCTGCTGGACTACGGCCGTGCCGCATGCTTTCAGTACATCTGCCAAACCTTTAGCCACGGTCTTTTCTAATTTCTCCTTCCCCTGCCCCACGAGAACTTTGTCTGCCCAGAGAGAACATGAGGGGCAGACCACGGTGTAAAATGCTGTTAGGAGAAAACGGTTAACCCAGGATTCTACATCCAGTGAAGATATTCTGCAAGAAGGGCAGCAAATACATTTTCAAGATGAGGGAAAACTAATCAAATCCCTTAGCAGTAACTCTCTCATACAAGGAATGTTCTTCAGGGAGAGACTTTCACTTAGAACTTGACCTCCGAGTTTCAATCCCCTGATCCCCAGTGGTCTTACTCGGTTTCTTTCTCTCAAGGGGCTTAAGAGGCTGCTTCTCACCTGAGAAAAATACTCTTCTGATATGCGCGCGGCCCACTCAATGCACTGCTCCAGCGGCCGGCAGGGGTTGCACACGTCTGCACACTTGATCAGCATCCGTTTCATCAGAGTCCGGTTCTCTGGAGTCCGGAGCATGGTGTTTATGGCTTCTTCACCTTTATTCATTTCCTAAAACACGAGTGAGATTCAAAGCAATCCAAGTGGGCTCCCTGGTACCAAGCAGCCGGGGCCCCCACTGTATGCACAGGAAGGCGCTGCCGGGATCTATCTGTGACGGTTTCACAGGACAGCGCGGCGGACGCTCTGAGCATGGACCTCAGCCCCTCACCTGACATAAGGGAAGCCAAGGCCCAGTGAGACCAGGGCAGGACCCAAGAGTAGAGGGTGGCGCTGGAAGTTAGCCTTGGAGCCAAGGCGGGCAGGGGCACATTCTTCTCTTCTTCCCGGTCTAGAGATTTCTCACAGTTGCTTTTTCTTTGTTCTAGCTCTACTGCTGCCCCTTGGGACATGAGGGCTGTCTTATCATTCCTACTAAAACAAGACCGTGAACGTGAACGCTAAACGTAAAGGTTTCTCTGCCCCTACCAGGCTCCTTGTCATACAACCCAGTCCCCACCACGGTAGGTATAATCTTGAGAACCAGCTGTTTGTTAGGGTACCAAGATGTGTCAGATATGGTGATATTTGTGTAAAAGTTATTCTCTTTTGATGTGCACTAGTGCAAAGACTTGTGGTAGGCACGAAAAGCAGTAGTATTTACTGTCATACTCTACAGGTGAGGGCACTGGGTCTCAGAGGTGAAGAGACCTGTCCACAGCTGCCCAGCTGGGCCAGGACGAGACCTGTAGTCCTGGGCTCTGTCTGTCCGTAGCACTACGTGCCGTCTGGTTCACGGGCGCCCCTCTGGTATGGATTCTGCGCCTGTGGCATCCTGGGCCCGGGCTGGAAGAGGGAGGACCGGGGCCGCAAGCACAGAGACATGCCCGTCCCTTCACACTTTCCAGAGGTGCCACTCACGGGATTCCCGCAGGTAATGACAGGAGTCCACACGGGCCTGAGGGCCCCAGAGGGCAGACATGTCCTCCAGATGGGCACGTGCCCACCCAGGGCCTCCTCCCCTGGAGAGCTGCCAGAGCCGACCCTCCCGAGGCTGCCTCGACAGGTCTCCTGGCTCCAAGGTCCCCCCAGCAGCCAGCTCCATGCTGACTCCTCTCTGTGGCTGGGCGACCCCCAAAGGACTCTCCCTGCTCTGGCCCACGAGACGGATTTCCAGTCTCTCAGAAGTAACCCCACGTACTAACAGATGAGACACGTGTCTTTCAGGTGGAACAGAACACTCGGCTCAGTCTCGGAACCGTGCAGACTCTGGAAGGAACAAGTCTATGGCCAAAGTCAGCTGGAGCAGTGGCCCAGGCGACACGCTATCCAGAACTGGCGGGGCCATGAACAAAGGTTGGTGCGGGTGCCTCTGGGAAGGGAAGTGACGTCAAAGCAGGCTGACACATGGGGAGAAGAGGGAAGGATGAAGCGAGCAGGGTTCTCAACAGGTTTCAAAGGGTCGCACAGGAGCAAGGGTGAATGAGCTAAAAGCCAGGGACGGAAGCCACGGTCAAAGGAGTTGCAGAGGTAAAGTGGGGTTAGAATTCCAGGAACTGGGATCCTGGCCTCCTGACGCCTTCCTGAGCATGGTGACGGCTCTCAGGACAGTGACAGGAGCGGTGAGAAGGGCAGTGGAGGATGCTTGGTGTCTGTGGAGCAGGTGGAAGGACTTTGAAGGAAGAGCGTCCATGCAAACAGCTGCGGCAGGTGCTGACCTCAGGCTGAATCTGCTAGGACAGTCCCATTCATTAAGTGCCTACCTTGTCCCATGGCACTCAGGCCTAGGTTGTGAGATTTATTATGCCCATTCTACAGACCAGGAAATGGCAAAGAACTCGCATGGGGACCCAGATCTGTGCTCTCGTAGCGCTGGACCCCTGCCTGGCCAGAGGCTTAGCGGCGGCCTCCTCAACCTCCAACCCGTGACAGAGACCTACAGAGGAGAGTGGCTGCCGCGACAGCACGTGCGCGGCAGGGGCAGGGAATGAGACACCTGAAGGGTCCCAGTGGACCCCAGAATGGCCAAGGAGTGGGAAGGGGACGCGTGTGGGAAAGGCCACAGGAATGGTCCACCCACCTCAAGTTAGCTTCAGGGTTTCTACATCTCCTTTTGGGGTCTCATTTTTTTCTTGCCAAGTTCTTACCCTTGAAATAATTTTTCAACCAGTGGAAATTAAATCTAGTGCACCTGCTGGGGGAGCCCCTGCACAGCTCACCCCCTCTTAGCCCGGCCCCCCCACAGCACAGAGGGGTAAGGGTCCCTCCCCCAGGTTCTCCCTGCCGTCAGTCTCCCTTACCCTGTTTTCTTCTAGGGCCGCCAGGGGCTTGTTGATGCTGTTGACAAATTTGTTGACATGCTCGAAGTGCTTTGTCATTTCCGTGGCTAAGACCATGTCGATAATACCCTGGCGCAGCGTCCGATAGTCATTCCTGTCTCGGACAACAATACACATTACTCATCCGGACTAGGCAGGACCTCCTGAAAAATCTGGGACAGTGTCCACTGAGCTAAAATTCTCCCATCCCTGGAAGTCACAGGGGACACACTGAAACAAGATCATTAGCGAGGGGAAACTGACGTGAAAGTCAAGAAGCTGATGGGCA
Organism: Proteles cristata cristata; assembly: GCA_017311185.1. Taxonomy (NCBI): domain Eukaryota; kingdom Metazoa; phylum Chordata; class Mammalia; order Carnivora; family Hyaenidae; genus Proteles; species Proteles cristata. The sequence continues at coordinate 301,733 of JAESUZ010004070.1, read as the reverse complement.
AGACTTTGCAGGCTCAGGGCTCCCCATCCTGTCATGTAAGGCACATGATTCTGGAAGGAGGGGGACGTGGTGGGGCAAACGACAGCAGAGACCTGTGGTGATGAACATACCCCGGCCCCCCCAGATGAACCCTGACATTCAACAACGTCAGGGCCCAGATGCATAGAGGGAAGACCTTCTGACAGGGAGCACTGCACTCTTCCACCAGCCTTGTTTTTATTTAGTCATTTCATAAAGTTTAATCTCTGGTTCCCCTCTTTCCTGCAGTCACCCCATTCCCTTCCCTGGACAACTGATGCATATACCAGCAATGATAAACGAAGCCTACTGAAATTCTAGAATATGGCAAAAGGGAGTTGTGTAAAATCAGGAATCTCCTTTTTAAAAAAATTTTTGCATAAAAAGTTCCCTACAAATCCAAGTTAATAAGTGCAGGTCTGTCTCCTGTATGAGGGTCCAGTGACAGACAAAAGGCACTGGACACAGTGATCTTAAGTGGCCTAAGAAGGAAATGAGACATTAGACAAGTAAATGACAAATGACTGTTTAAACCCGTGACAAGTGCTGTGAAGGAACTTGGCATTGACTAGTCATTAGAGACGGAAGAGGACAGCTTCTCCGAGTCTCTAAAAGCTCATGACGTCAAAACCCAAAGCTGCTGAGCCCTGAAAGCCTCGTGCTGAGAGAGAGAAGCCACAGAAGACCACACCCTGGGTGAGCTTGCATTTGTTACGGGCTGTGCAGAACTGGCGGATCAGAGGAGGCAGAAGGTGCAGCAGTGGGGTTCCCTGGGGTGAGGGGCTTGAGGGGGCCTGGGAAGTGACTGCCAGTGAGTTTGAGCTTCTTTCTGGGGGGCGATGGCCATGTGACTCTGAATATACAGACCACTACTGTACACTGCAGAGGGATGAACCCTATAGCACGTGAACTGAGGGGCCACCGTGCTCCCCGAACCCGGGCCCTCACCTCTCCATGTTTTTGAAGATATTGCATTTGTCATCGCGGGCGGTCAGCTGGAAGGCCAGGGCCGCGTGGTGGCTCTCCAGCACGGCCGTGTCGTTGTACAGGATGGCCAGCTCGCTGCCGGCGTTGCACAGGAAGGAGTTGGTCCTGCCGGGGTGGTCCACGTCGTGGACGGTGGCTGCAATGAGGGCAGCGACCTCGTCAACTGGATCTAATGTTTGCTGCAAACAAGAGAGCTTTTAACAACGGGGCAGAGCGTGGAAAGTGGGGAAGCCTGTAGAGTCATCTTTCTGCCCCGTGACTTTCAGGTAAAAAGATTCCAGATGTCCAAGGACAGCCTACTGTTGGGCGCATCCGTTATCCTGTCTCCACTCAGAAACAGCTTCATGTCTGTACTTGTTAGTCAGGGCACAGGATTGGATTCTCCGTCTCACACGAGCTCAGGACTTACGAGGTGACCTCGACACAGAAGTCACCTCCTCAGCCAGTCTGTCTCTTGACCCATCACAAAAAATGTCTGAGATGCTGACTGGGGCCAGTAGAAACCAGTATTCCCACCTGAGAGGGAACAGCTGGTGATGTGCGTCACTCACATTAGCGGGCTGGTCCAGGGTTTCTCCCCTTTTGATGCGATCTTTGTCAGGATTTTGTGAGTTTGGTAAAATAATCTGGCGGTTTTCCCTCATTTTCAAATCTTTGAACAGGTTGATGTAACATGGAAAAAGCCCTTAAAGGGCCAAAGACCTCACCTGACCGTCTTGAGTCCGGAGCCTGATATGGAAGAATTCAATTGGTAAGTTTAGCTCTACGTCCCTGGTACTGACCTCCTGGCTTCCCGCTTCTAGGACCGGACTTAACATCTTTCACCTTTAAGGCTTTTAAGTTAGCATAGAAGTATCTGGCACTTTCTGCATTTCTTGATTCGTTTCGTTAGCATTTAATTTTCTTGGCTGTTTCAAAAAACCATTTTGGATAATCACTCTGCCCTTCTCGTTCTGTAGGCCTTAATCTATTTAAAGCATTCTTCTCATTTGTAGTGGCTGACATTTTTTTAATTTAACCTTTAGTTATTTTGTTGTGTGAAGGTTAGGAAATATATGAAATTCTGAAGTTTATTAAGACATCCACTGAGTCCTGGCAGAAGCTCATTTTTGGAAATATTCTACAGACACATGAAGGTGCACATCTAACCAGTCTTGAAAATTTATTTAAATTGAAATTTTAGTAGTTCTAACTTTAAATAGGTGAACTGTATATGAATTATATCTCAGTAAGTGCTGTTTAAAATTAAGTTAGTTAGTTTTCTAAATGTACATTTGCATGTTGTCTATCGAGTAGTTCGAAAGTAATAAATAGTGGCAAAAGTTAGGCTCTCTGTATATTCTGACCCATGCCGACAGAGACCCCCTGCCCTGGTCTCATACTTTTATAGAAGACCGTCCTCTCTCTGAACTCTTATTCTGCCTACAGTCTTGGTCATGATCACCCTGTCCTCTCCCACACACGAGTCCCCCGTCATGATGCTAAACTTGTCTCACCCCTCCTGTAGCCCAATTCTTAGAGCAGAAGGAGCAAACCACAGATTTTTTTTTTAATCTAGGTTCTTCTAAAAGTGAAATAAATGGCTGGGCCACGGGAACTCCCTGGATCCTCTGGGCCATGCTATGATGGACGTTGAAGGAAAGAGCCCAAAATCTGGTGAATCAGCACAAGTCTAGTCGTTGCTTGGATAATTTCCCTAATGAAGTAATTTCCAATGTGAAAAGCTTTCATAGGAAGCTCGGTTTGGGAGTGGCCGGTGAGTCACCTTCCTCGAGTGGAACCTCTCCCCTGTGCTCTCTGCACTACAGCCTCTTCTCACCCCCCTCTCCTGCTGCCTCAAAGCTAGAGCTAAATAAAGCTGCCGGGGGCCCGGCAGACTGAGCCAGCCGTGACTGGCCACCAGTAGGTGCCAGTGGCCACTGTGGGGACTGGGCCGAGCAGGACGGGCACCGGGGATACAAAAGGAACCTGCTGGCCGCAGAGGGGATGGACCGGTAAGCAGGTGAGATCAGGAATGCGGGCACGTGGCAAAGGGCATCTAAGTCAGTTCCGGGGATGGAGGGCAGTCCAAGCAAGGCTTGGTGTGGATTCCTGAAGGACAGGTGGGGACACACGGGGACCAGGAAAGGGAACAGCATGTCCCACGTGTGGCCCTTACGTCAGGAAGCTGTGAACATCATACCATGGAGTTTTAACACTTAAATCTCCACGTGGAGGGGGTGGGGGGTAGCTCCTGGGAACAACACGGTCAGAGGGGCTGTTTCAGAAAACGCTGGCGCCAGCGGCAGGGAGGGGCCGCAGGGGCTCAGGAGTTCTCACCTGGCGCCGTGGAGACGAGAAAGGAGGGGGCCCCACTAGGAGGGCAGCGGGGCATTACGAGGCAGAGAGAATGGTAAGGGCGCTGGGGCGAGAGAGGCAAGGTCATGTGATCTCCTGGGGGCCAGTGGCTTGGGGGAGAGGACGGAATGGAAAATGCTTCCTAGTTTCTGACCTGGGTGACCTCTTGGCCAGTGGAGCTCTGGACCAGGCTCGCAACCCCCGGTGGGAGCAGTGCTGGGTAAGGATGAACTTGGCCTCAAGCCCCGCTGACACTGCGGGACGGGGCGGGTGGGGGGCTGTACCTTGTCTGCAGGTTCAGAGTGAGACCCGGGGAGCCAGCCCTAGCTGTACTTGCTGGCTCTCTCTACAGCGACCAAACCCTGCTCCTGAGAGTCCGGCGGGCTGGCGGGGGCCTGGCCTGAACGCACGCATGGCCTGCAGAGTGCCCGGCGGGGGGCACGCAGGCGCGGACCGCTCTGCTCCGGCCGGGACGGCGCACAGCGGCTTGTCCACAAGCCGGGAGAGCGCACTGTCCCGCCGCCCTGCCCGCGGGGCACACACCCAGCTCACCTTTATCCTCTCTTTGCAAAGGAAATAGGCAGTGGCGTGAAGCACGTCGGCAGCGTGCGTGGAGTTGTGGTAGGGGTTACACGAATGGTAATTGGCTTCGATACTTTGCAGCCATGACCTCAGCGTCGCCTCAGAGCAGTTCAAGAATTCACAGATCCCAAAGCGCGCAAACATTTTGAGACCGAGATAAACCAAAGGCCTACAGAGAAAAAATGTCCACAGCATTAAAACAAACAAACAGGCAAAGTGCGTGGAGCCCCGAAGAGGTTCAGACCCGACCAGCAAACCCGAGCCCGGCTTCAGCGAGTGTGTGGGGCAGGGAGGCTGCAGCCAACACCAACCTAAGCCAGGGCTCCCCACTGGCCGGGGCCCGGGTGCCGGCCCTGCCCTTCCTCCTTCAGGAGAGGAAGATTTTGAGATTTTGAGAGTCCTCAAAATCCACGTGATGCTGGCCTTGAACCCTATTCTCGCCTATGGACTTGCTGGACCAGGTGTCCTGTCTAGAAGCAAAGAACACTTCCAGAAGGCTGCCCATGAGCCAGATACCCTCAATCGTCACATAATGGCCTCAACCATCTGGAGCTGGGTGCCACAGCAGGGGGCGGTTTCCCGAGACGGTGATCAAGGCCACCAAGCCAGGCCCTTCTTTGACCAGTTACCTCGATCCAGCATCTGGCCTTTGGCGTGGAGGACCAAGAAACGGCTCTGCTGAGGTGGCACCCAGAGGTCTGCAGGCTCCCAGGGCGTGAACTGACCTGCCTTGGCCCGAGTCACACGAATGCGGCATCACTAGCACGTGAGCCAGGTGCCCCTACGTTCGTTTGCTAGAGCGGATTCTTTCTATAGCCCAGCCCACGTTGGGGACACGGGACAGAATATACCAGAAGGCTGACACCTGGTGGGCATGATCGAAGGGCAGAGGCCATGGGGGGACAGTTGACCCGGACTGGCAGGACGTCGGAGGAGTTGGCCTTCCCGGGGCCCTCAGCAGGTCCCTTGGGCCTCACCACCCGCAAGCACGGCCCTGGCTGGGGGAAGAACTCTGCTCCTCCATCAAGGTACAATCCCAGTGCCGCCCCCACCCCGTGTTCAGGATGACTAGAGCTCGATGTGGAGACAGCTCTTGGCAAATGTGTATTTCTAATTCTTAGTGCTAGGGGCTGAGTGGGGCCCTCGCCGCTCTCAGTGCACCACCTCCTCCTATCCGTATTATCCAGGAAAAACCCCTGCCACTCGGAGACGTCACATCACTTGCTCAACTTCTCACGGGCCACGAGTGGGCGGTCTCTGCGGGAGCCGTGACCCGTCAGCCCTCCTGACCCCTCTGCGGCCCTGCTCCTCCCCCTGCAGCCCCCGTTCCTGCCCAGGGCGGACCCCGTGCTCCTTGAAAGGCTCTGTGTGCAGCTGCCCTCGGGGCGGAGCCGGCTCCCTGCCGGGCTCCACGCGGACGCACCTTTTATGTGTGGCGGCCTCCAGTTCAAAAATATCGAAGTCCCAGTACTCCTCGTTTTCCATGGCCCGAGCGATCCGGAGAGGGACGTCGTGGAGGGAGATGGGGGTGACGCTGCTGGGCGTCTGCTGCAGGCCTGCAAGGTGACGGGATTTGGAGAACAGGCGTTGCAGCAGTCACCACTCCTTAGGGAGGACAGCACTGCTCCCGGGGCAGCTGCTGTGTGTCGGAGGTTTCATGACCGACCACGAAACTGCTTACTACTGAGAAAAGTCAACTGAGCGGCACCTGGTGGCTCAGTCGGTTAAACCTGCATCTCTTGGTTTTGGCTCAGGTTGTGATCTCACGGTTCGTGAGATCGAGCCCTGTGCTGGGCTCTGCACTGCCAGCACGGAGCCTGCTTGGGATTCTCTCTCTCTGCCCCTCCCCTTGCTTGCACGTGCTCTCGCAAAAGAAACTTAAATTTTCCTTATTTAAGTGCCACCATAACATTAACAGTGATCCAAAAGATTAAAAAGGTAACACTTACTTTTTGTTGAAAGAACGTATTCATTCCCGGATAGTCTTCGCAAACCATCCTGATAAAAATCAAGGAAATAAGAAAAAGAGAAGTCACAACTATACTTCTTTTTTTAATTTTTAAAAAACCTTTCTTACTTATTTTTTAAGAGAGACAGAGTACGAGCAGGGGAGGAGCAGAGCGAGATGGAGACACAGAATCCCAAGCAGGCTCTGAGCTGTCAGCACAGAGCCCCATGTGGGGCTCAAACTCGTGAACCACAAGATCATGACCTGAGCTGAAGTTGGGACTTCAGCTTAACTGAGCCACCTGGGCATCCCAACTATTCTTTACTTCTTGAAAACGCTGAGAGGGACAGTTGGTCCCAGAGGACAGCCTTTCCAGCAACGTCCCCCAAGGCTCCTGGAGCACCTGGAGTCGACCACTGAACACAGTCACCAAACAGAGCATGAGGCCTGACACTGGCTGAACTCAGGGGCAGCACCAGGAGGGTGAAGGCCCCCAAAGCCCAGCATTCTTGTGGGCTCTCGGCACTGGTTCAGTTTCTTAGGGACAATGACCTCTGCTCTCAAACCTTCCCTACCATTTCCCTGCCACCCTCTTCACTGCAGTGGACACTGGGATTCCACGAGAGCACTGGATTCTTCTGGGCTCTCTATGCCCCCTCACTCCACCCGGCTGTTCGGGGTGAGACCCCTCCCACCTTCCCTTGCCTCTCCCCTCACCCTGGCACACCGTCCCCCCCCCACCCCCCGCCGTGGTTTCCAGCCCTGGCCTATGGCTGCAGGAGCCTGTGCCTCAAACAGACAAGACCACGGTTAGACATTATTGTCACTGGGCACAACTCCACCCTTCAGATTACTGCCTAAAACCTGGTGAACTTCAGAAAGCAGGCACAGGGAGGGGGGTTTCTGGTGGTGGTGGGTGAGGTGGTGAATTTTACTTCCGACCAAGACAAAAGGTGACAGGCAGAGATGGAATGGTGTTTTCCACAAAGTTCTTCCCTTGCAAGACCTCTCTGCTAGATGGGCTCGCGGAGGCGTCCCGGACCGCCAAGCGCCCATGGGATGGGGCCACCTAATCTGCGGAGGATGGTTGGGAAGGAAACTGAGCCCCAGGCCCTGGTGCCACTATAAACGTATATAGTCTTTCTGTCCTGTCATTGGGATGATGACAGATACATTTTTTCTGCCCTAGTTTTCAAAATATGTACAATTAAGTTTCATTGAAATAAATTCCTCATAGAACCCGCAAGCCAGAATGGAAGAGACCCCAGCCCAGCAGACTCTAGAACATGCCTCTCCCTCCTCTGCTTTAAGCCGAGGTCTCCTCTGGTGGAGGCAGCAGGTGGGTGATGGCTCTGGCTACGCCAGTCCTATGTACACCGAGCTCCGTGCGGCCTAGACCCTAAACACATAACCACTGGGAAAACAAACAGGGAAGCAGGCTCAAGCCAGCAGCTGGCTGTAAGTCAGACACACTTACAGACATTAAGCCCCCAACAAGGTCATTGGCATGGGGATCATCGTCCTTAGCACCGAACTGCGGTGAATATAATTCAGTGGTTCTCAGAATTTCCAGCACACGGTCTAAGGCTTCTGTCACAGGCATGGGGCTGCTTTCCTGGGCGGCGTTGATAATGTTGATTACCTGCAGAATGGGAGGAAGACGTGAGTTTTACCACCTCACAGATGCTGGGAGGCAGTGCAGAGGGGCGGCTGGCAGGGGTGCTCAGTGCTAACTCAAGACCAACTCAGATGTTCAGGTCACAGCCTCTCTTCAGAGGAGGCAGCTCCGTGCACCTATGAGCACGTGATTATCGGTGCGGGTCTGCTTCCTCTCTCTAGAAACCATCCACCCGGAGAACGAAGGACTGCAGTGCATGCAGGGGAGACCGCGCACGCTGCTTCACCTTGGTGATGGGTGCCTCGATCGTCATGGAATGTATCCGGGCCATGGAGGAGTGCCGTCTCTGGCTGCTGCCTGTGGAGAGACCACGAGATGCAGAGCTCAGGGGAGGGGCAGCCCCAGGTGCCTCCTGACCGCCCCGGGCCCCCATGTGCTCAGCTGCGTAACGAAGGGATCGGATGAGAACTACGTGGCCACTCCACCCAGCTTCCCCCCCCCCCACACCCCCCGTCCCAGTGAGCCTGGGTCCTGCTGGAACCAGCCCCGCTCCCTTCAGTCCTAGGCACTAGGATGCACGTGTCCCCCCAGCCTGAATCTCTGATGTCACAGGCCGGAGGAAAAACAGAGGAAACAATCTAGCAAGTCAAGGCCAAACACTTAGCCTCTTTTTGTGTTTATAACAATAAAGCTTTTAATATTCAGCTCGCCACGATCCAGGAGAAAAATGTTCTGGAAGACAATGCCACACAGGCTCTTTGTCTCATGTATGGCAGGAGTGATTAATACAATTCGCCATTAACCGAAATACAGGAATTTGGGGTTAAATTTCTCAAGGCACCTTTTTGGGTTTTCCACTGTGATCCTTAATCTAGACCAATTAGGTAAATACCGTAAATGAGGCAGCAACTCTCGGCCTCTGTCTGTGGATTTTCTGTTTCTACTGTCAAGATACGGTTCCTCAGGGATAAAGGGAAGGCTGGGCAGCATACAGACCGGAAAAAAGTGGACACACAGAGTTCTGTGTGTCTCCCTTGAAAGCCCCACTGTCAGGCCAAATGCTGTTTACCAGAGACCTTCAGGGACCACAGACTGTTTCAAAGCCTGATACGTCAGCCCTGTTTTACCAAACTGAGGTCGAAGGAGAAACCCTGTGTAAGATTAACCAACTCAGGGGCTCTTAAATGCTTGAAGTTTGGGGGACCCACAACACTTCCTAAATTTAACTCTGGTGACCAGCATATGGTTGCCAGCTTTCCATTCTACCCAACAAGGTCATGAAACCAAAAATAATAACCAGTATTTTATCATATCACAAAAGGACCTGTTCTCATTTAAAAATGTAATGAAACGGGGTGGGGGGGCGCCTGGCCGGCTCAGTCAGTTAAGTATCCAACTTCAGCTCAGATCATGATCTCGCGGTTCGTGGGTTCGAGCCCCCCATCAGGCTCTGTGCTGCCAGCTCAGAGCCTGGAGCTGCTTCGGATCCTGTGTCTCCCTGTCCGCGCTGCTTACGTTCTGTCTCTTGCTCTCTCAAAAAGAAACAAACAAAAAAATCCAAGGAAAGGGGCATCTACTAATAAAAATGAAAAAAAAAAAAAGCATAAAGAAGAAATAAAGGTCATACAGACTGTCCTATATGTGCACAAAATCCAAAGGAATCTACAAACACTTTTTACAGCCAGTGAGTAAGTTCATCAAGGCTACTGGGTACAAAATCAGCACACAAAAGTCACTTATATTTAGGAATATATGTAAGGAAAGATGTGTAGGATTTATACACTGAAAATGCAGAACACTGAGAGGAGATAAAAACTACCCAGAGACAGAGAGTATATCCAGGGTTTGAAAAATTCCGTATCACTGAGCCTTCCATTTTCCCTAAACTGAACTGTAGATTCAAGACATTCCTAGACCAAACCCCAGGAGGCTGTGTGTGTATAAAGTTAACAAGATGATTCTAAATCTTCTATGGAAACACAAAGGACTTGGAGCAGCCCAGACAACTGTGAAGAACAACTTGGTACTACCAGATACTGAGACTTGTAGAGGCTGTAGCAATCAATGGTGGTAATGGCGCAAGCATAGCCTAAGGGAACAATGAAACAGAAGAGTCCAGAAAATGACTGTATATTTATAGTCCCCTAATTTACAATAATAGCCCTGCTGCAAAAGATGTTTTTTCCCCCAATATGATGAGGGGCCAGATGGATCTCCATGAATGAAGAAACTTCAACCTGGAGCCCTCCCCTCCCCTCTTAGATTCATTTGAAATGGATCACAGACCTAAGGTGAAAGATAAAACAATAAAGCTTCTTCAAGAAAACATACTATTTTCATGACCTTGGGATAGGGAAAGATTTCCTGAACAGGACACAAAAAACCACTAGCTATGATAGAAAACCCCGATAGAAGGAGGTTTATTAAAATTAAGAACTTCTGTTCTGTAAAGACCATTAAGAGTAAAAAGGGAAATCACAAACTAAAATCTATTTCTGATGCACATATTCAAAAGAGGACCCATATCTAAAATATAAAGAATTCCAGGGTGCCTAGGTGGCTCAGTCAGTTAGGTGTCCAACTTTTTATCTTTATGCATATTTTGAGAGTGAGAGAAAGGAGTGGGAAAGGGAGGGAGAGAGAATCCCAAACAGGCTCCATGTCATCAGCTCAGAGCCTGACACAGGCCTCAGTCCCACAAACCATGAGATCATGACCTGAGCCGAAACCAAGGGTTGGACGCTTCACCGACTGAGACCCCCAGGGGGGGGCCCACCCCAGCATCCAGCTCTTAATTTTGGCTCAGGTCATGATTTCATGGTTGTGAGATTGAGCCTCATGTTGGGCTCCATGCTGCTGAGTGTGGAGCCTGCTTGGGATAGTCTCTCTCTCTCTCTCTCTCAAAATAAATAAGTAAACATTAAAAAATACAATATATAAAAAATTCCTGTAAGTCAACAAGATAAAAATGGGCAAAATATCTGAGGATCACTTCACAAAAGAGGATTTCCAAATGGTCAGTAAGTGTATGAAAGGGGTACGCAACCTCATTAGTCATCAGGAAAGTCAGAATTTAACCACAGGCACCAGCACCAGAATTGCTGAAATTTAAAATGCCGAGCTAACAAAGTCGGGAAGGCTGTGGAGCAACCAGAATGCCCACACCTCAGCGACGGTGGAGGGCGGCGGAGGGGGATCCGGTACAACTCACACCAGAGAGGCCACTGCGGCTGCGTGAGGGCCCTGCATTCCGCCTCTATGCAGGACAGGAACACACACATCCAGCCCCGGGAAGACTTGGGTAAAAACACGGAGCCGCCTTATTTTTTTAAGTAGGCTGCACGCCCAGCACAGAGACCAGTGCAGAGCCCAATGCAGGGCTCAATGCGGGGCTTGAACTCACAACCCTGAGATCAAGAGCAGGAAGCCTCAGTGACTGAGCCACCCAGGCGCCTCTGCAGCCGCCTTCTTAACCGCCCCAAAGTGGAAAGATGAACACAGATGGCCCTGAAAAGAGAACAGATAAGGGTGGCATGTCCCTACAGCATGACTGCCGAACAATACAGAGTGAAGTCTGGACCCCCTAACACGGATGGATCTCACCAACACTGAGAGAAGTGAAAGAAGCCAGACGCGAGCAGTGTGTGCTCTGCGGTCCCATCTCTGTGCAGCACAAGAGGCCAGTTTAACTTACGGTCCTAGGATCAGGGCTGCCTCTGCGCTAAAAGGTGTGTGTGCACACTTTCTGTACCTGCGTTGGGGGCAGGGGGGCGGTCACACGAGTGTACAGAACTGTTGAAACTCATGGAACTCAACATTCAATATCTGAATTCCACTGAATGTAAGTTATAGCTCTTAAAAGGGCAGAGACGGCCCGAGTCAGCCCAAGGACGACGGAAGCAAGCGCGGAGGGGCAGAGACTGGGCGTGGGTGGCCTCGGCCCTGCCGGCTCTGCCCGAGGGAGGACCCTCGCTGTACGGGTGGGGGCCGCTCCCGCCACCCCTGCCGGGCACCACGCCCCCTCACTACCCCTCACCCACCCCGCTGTGGACAGCACACCTGCCCCCTGCTCACGGTGAGGAAACGCAGGCACACGAGCCTACCCATGAGGTTGCGCAGACAGTACACGAAGCTGGGACTAGACTTGAGGTCATTCCGAGGCCAGAGCCCATTTCTTGCCTGTGCAGCAGGGCTTTCCGGTGCGGGGCAGACACACTTGTGTATTCTGAGCCTCGCAACAAACCTGTGGGCACTCAATCTCTTGTATAATGTGAGTTGCCACCGCCCTGGAAAGTTGTGGCTTTTTATCTGGTGACACGCTTCCCCGTTCGCCTGGAGGTCCAGGAAAGTACCCCGCCAGCAGTAACATTTGCCTCCACACTACAGTAACCATTTTCATTGCATTTTTAAAACTACTAAATCATTCAGGCCACATAGCTGTGTAACTTTAAAAGATTATATTCCAATTAAAACTTAATATCTGTTTAATAAAGGTCTTTCGCATTCCAAATGCAGCTCACCTCCCCACCAAAGGGAAGTTTCCATGGCAACCCACAACAGAGTATGTTAAGAATTTCTAGATGCATTACGCATCACCCATCCAATAACAGAGGATGGAGGCCAACGGACATCCTCCACTGTTCAGTTTAGAAAATCAACTACCAAATAGAGAGTGAGACGCACCCAGCAAAGGCTGAGAACGGAGCCCACCGGCAGGAGGTGGGGACCCGGAGAGGAGACTAGGGACCGAGGGTCAGGTGTTCCGTCCCACCTCGTCCCCTCTTATCTTTGCACCTACCTTCACTTGCTCGAGAGGCAACAGCTCGGACATCTAGCGAGCTTTTCCTTCTGTCTTTATGTTTGCCTGACTGATTATCTGTGGAAACAATTAAACTATAAATCACCTCTTCAAAGGGATTTTGACAACAGATTAGGAAAATCACCAATTTACAATTTTTCAGTAACAAAATGTGGGAATTAGAACAGCATTTAAGAGCCCCCAAATCAACAATGCCCAGCGATGAAGGCTTTGACCAATGAGGTTGGGGGGGAGGGACTTTCTCAGAATGTCCCAGCTGATTAGTCATGAGCAAGTGCCCTCAGCCTCAGCCTCCAGAGGACTCACAGAGTCCTGGGGCCTGAAGCCCAAACTCAGAAGTGTTCCTATTACACTTCTATATAATTAGGTAAAATGGTGAAAAGGTTTTGATTCCCACCCATCCTTGCCTCACAGAGTTTTTTCTTTTTTGTTTTGTTTTTTTAACAATACAGGCTCTAAAACGTCCCAGGGCAGAATGTCCCTCTTTTCAAGGCTAGCACAGGGAGCACAGACCAGGCTGGGGTCTATTTCAAATGCCAGCCTATCTTTGTCCCCGACCCCACGGCTCTTCCAGGCCGTCTGGCCCCCCGTCTGCTTTAAGGACGGCCTTCCGCTCTGGTCCCACAGTCCCCAACCTTGTCCCCCCATCCCGTTCTCCGCAGGCAGCCAGGTGAGCCTCCTAAAACAGGTCACTCTCCCAATTACGACAATCCAATGGCTCATCATCATTTTTAGGACACGATTTAAACGCCGCCATGCAGCACCCAGAGTCTGCGACAGCCGGGTCCCTTCTTTCCAGCCATCACCACCTATCTGTGAGGCGCTCATTCACCTCACAGCCTTCTACGCCGTGGTACAAACTGCTCACCTCCACTTGGGAATGGAGGAAAGTTAACCCTTTATCCGGTTAACTCCTGATCCTCTCTGAAGATGCGGTTCAGGTACCATGACCCTGGGGAATGTTCCCCTAATGCCTCCCCGCACCCCCGGCATTGCCAGTAACCACCTACTTCGCTGTGTGCCTTCCTCACCAGCGCCGGAGGACACGAGGGTGGGAACAGCCTTCCCTGCTTCTTCCCGGGGGCGTCAGCACAGCCCCGCATGTAACAGACACTCAACAAACCCGCACATCCCACTGTGCTGCTGTGGCTCCCTCGCGTGAAACCCTGCGGCGCCAGGGGAGAGTAAGTGGCTGGCGGCCAAGGACAGGACACACCCCTTGCCACAGCCTGCCTCGCGCCACGCCTGCTGCGACCACACATGGCTGTCGGCTCACCTGCCTCCAGCACAACACCGTACTGTGTCCGGATGCTCACTCCCTCGAGTCGGATCCTCCCTGTGCCACACACGACCCTGGCCTGTCTCCCCCTGAGCTCTGCGGGGGCTCCATCCACACGGGCCGACAGGACGCCTGTGCACTTACAGGCTGCTCCTGCATCTTCCCCGCCGTAGCCACTCGACAGACACTCCCTGGGCGCCTCCCGTGCGCTGGGCCCTCGGCCAGGCACTGGGGACATGAAGACAAACACAGCAGGTCTCCCCGAGGAGAGGGGCAAGAGCGGACGAGGGGGCATCTCCAGGAGGGGGAGCCGCCTGTGCAGACAGCAGGGGCGCCGGCCCGGAAGCGAAAGCGGCTGCGCGCCAAGGCCGGCGCTGCAGCAAAAGCTGGAGGAGAACGAAGGCAGGCTTTCCGTCCTACCCAGCCTTCCAAGGTCACCTGATCGCCGTGTGCGTCCTCCATGTTCCCGCTTCCCGTCCGAGTCCAGTCTCGAATAGCCTGCCCCTGCCGGGATGCCGCTCCGGCCACCGGCTCTCAGAAGCACATTCAGGGACCACGGTGGGGGGACTGCGGGCCGACGGAGCTCGAGCCAGGCGCGCACCCCGGCGAGCGCACAGCGCACAGGAGCCCTCGAGGCACCCGGCCGGTTCCCGGACAGAAGGCTGCACTGGCCTCCGCCGCCCAGGGCTCGGACCCGCACCGCCTGCGACTCCCACTCTGCGCTCTCAGTGTCCTGTTCCCTCGGGTGCGATCCACCCACACTGCCCCATCTTTTTAGTACAGAAAAATGAGCAACATTTCCTTGCTGTGCTGGGTAAACCTAGGGAACCCTGGAGAAGCAGCGAGGGTAGGAACCGTTCCGCACCTACAAACAGCTGCTGCCTCCGCTGCCGAGTTAACGCTATGCTCAGTTAGCGGCATTAAAAAACAATTTTTTAAACAATTTGTTCATTTTTTGAGAGAAAGACACAGTGTGAGCAGGGGAAGGACAGAGAGAGAGAGAGGGAGACACAGAATCCGAAGCAGCTCCAGACTCTGAGCTGTCAGCAGAGTCCAATGTGGGGCTCGAACCCATGAACTGCAAGCTCATGACCTAAGCCAAAGTTGGCAGCTTAAAACCAACTGAGCTACCCAGGCAAACCCCCTCAAAAATTTTTTATGTTTATCTATGTTTGAGAGAGAGAGAGAGAGAGAGAGAGTGCGCGCATGCGTGCGAGTGGGGGAGGGGCAGAGAGAGGGAGACACAGAATCCGAAGCAGACTCCGGGCTCTGAGCTGTCAGCACAGAGCCTGATGCGGGGCTCGAACTCACGAACTGTGAGATCATGACCTGGGCCAAAGGCGGCTGCTTAACCGCTTGAGCCACCCAGGTGCCCCATGAGCTCCATTCTGGTTATGGGGACACTGAAAACTGGTTGTCTTGCATGACTTATTACAAGTCACTGCTGGGCACGCAGCAGACTTTCAGAGAACTTTCTTGGACATTCTCAACAGCTGAAGCATTTGTGGACTGCCTGCTGTGCCCTGGGACCACCAACCTCCCAAAAGCCAGGTCAGCAAGCTGCTTGCCAGCCCTCCTCCTCCCTGGCGTCTCTGCCTCCTCCAGCTGAGAAAGCTCGCTTTCTCCAGAAGCAGGGGAGCACTCCAGGTCCTCGCAGGGCCTACGAGGCCTGTGCCGACGGCCCCGAGCCCGGGCACGGGACAGTACCTGCCACGTGTGAAGCCCCCAGTCCTCGCTGCCCGGCCCGGGGCCTGTCCCGTTCCTGGTGAGCCCGTGCCTGCCCGTCCTGTCATCCTCTGAGCTCCCCAGCCCCTACCCAGGAGACAGCGCGGGTCTCTCGTGAGCAGAGACGCCCGCTGGCGCGCGGGGGCTGTGCACGGACTTCCGCTTCCTGCTTCCCCACACACGCCTTCCGCGTCTGCTACTGCTGCCCCCACCTGGGCACCCAGTCTTCCTGCCTCACCTCCTCCCGTCCGGAGAGCTGCCCAGGCCGGAGACGCTGCCTGGCCTCCCCAGGCGCCGCCAGACATCTCCGCCGGGCCACTCCCGGCACCTTAGATGGACCAAGTTCGAACGTAAGCTTGCTGTCCTCTCCCCGCACGAACCTGCTCCTTCATCTGCACTGTTTTCATCCGTGTCGTCCAGTGGCCAAGCTAGAAATCTTGGTGACGTTCTCGAGTGTTTTCCCTGTACCCCTCGCACTGTGCTGGCTCCCACGTCCTACTGATTACACCGAGTGTCTCTTGAGTCCAGACTCTGCCTGGAGTCTTTTCTCCAGACCGTCACCATGGCTATCTTTCCCGGAAGAGGTCCCTTTCATTTGCCAATTTAAAGAGACTCCCTGGCCGCCCTCTGCTTGCAGGAGGAAACCCAAGCTGGCCTGGCCTGACATCGCCTGTCTCGATGGCTCTGTGAGCACTGCTCGTCCCCCACAGGAATGTTCTTCCTGTCCTCGGGCTGCCCCCACACTCTCCCCAGAGACCAGCTCAACCCTCACGTCACCACCACGGGCACGTGACCCCCCTTCCCCCCACTGTGGCACCACAGAGTATAGTCTGTATAGATTACTGCTCCCTTCCACCCGGCAGTGGACTCCATGTTCATTTCCGCGCCGAGAGCCAGGCTTGGGGCTGAATCCCCACCAACTCAAGGTTTGCAGACTGGACAGATGACACGGCATCTTTGGTGACAAAGGGTATCATGTGAAAACCACACACCGACCAGGAAAAGGGGACGTGTGCTGGGAATTTATCACTTTTCTGGATACCCAGAAGCCGATCCCCCTTCCTGGGAAGGCAAGGACTCCCCTCCTCCGTTCTGTGTCGGCAGCAGGGGAGCAGTGAGCCGGGCCCAGCCAAGCGAGGGCTTCTGGCTGGGAATGAATGCCCGTGAGTGTGGCCAGGAAGCAAGGCTGTGAGGAAGCCACCGTGCCCATGGTGACGGCGGCATCGGGCCAGGACGTCAACAGAGCCTCAGTGACATCAGCACACTGCTCCGAGGGCACGGCCTCGACGGTGGGGGACGGTCGCCCAGCTTCCTGTGCTGCTTCTCTCAGATCAGTTCTTAAGCTTTTCTGTCCAGTCTGCGAGCCACCCTATTTCCTTCCGCTAAACTCCCTTCCTGCTCCAGAAGTGACCGCGCTGTGTGTAACCAAGGGGCCTGAGGGCCGCCTCCTGCCTTCCCAGGGCAAGAACGTGGTTGGCAGAGTCTTACGGACGTGAGGGTGGTTACGAGGCTGGGGGGCGGGGGGAGATGGGGAGGACTCCAAACCCGAGACAGAATGGCCCGGCACAGACGCAGCCTGGGTGGCCCTTCCCTTGCCCGACACCCAGGACTGGGTCACGGATGCCCCTGCCAGTCCTGCCCTGCTGCTGCCCGGCGGCTGACACCGAGGTGGCATTTAACCCTTGGAGCTTCCGTTTCTCTCTCTGTGACAAAGGGCTGTTGGCAACAGCCAGGCCTACTTCACAGGGCTCGTCTGGAAGAAAATAATATCCAAGTAGAGGCGCCCCATGACCTTGCAGCATCAGGGTCAAATTCCCGGAGGGCCTGCACCTGCTGGCTCCACCCCGACCCTCCAGCCCCCCCTGCCCTCTTGACCCCGCACGCCTACAGGGCATAAGCGTGCTCTTGGGTGCAAGAGCCAAGATCTCTCTCCACCTCTGGCTCTGTACTCCCCTCCCTCATCCCTGCCTCTGGGGGACCACGACCCAGGCTTCCCCTCTCCCCTGCCCCCAGGAGCCCGGTGCAGGGGGGTCTCCGGGAACTGCCTCCCCGGCTCCTTTCCCGCCATCTCTTCCTCCATAACCCTGAGGCCTCCACTCCCCTTCCGACCCCTGGGCTCTGCCTGGTCGGTTCTGGCGCGGGTCCCTTGTGAATGCCTCGCTGGCCAGCGCGTTCACAGCTCTAGCCCCAACCTCCCTGCAGGACTCAGGGACAAGGGCTCCGGCTGCTACAGAAATGGTCACGTTACTGCCCTGCTTCAAAGTCCCCAGATGCCCGCTACCTACAGACCAAACTGGCACCTCCTACCTGGCGTCCAGGGATCCCTTGTGATCCCAACTGCCCTTTCCACACTGACCGGACAAAACTCAGTCCCGTTTTTCTTTGAACACGTTCTGACCTTTCCCTCCTCTATGACTATTTTTATTTCTGGAATGCTTTTCTTTCCACACCCCTCTCCTTCAGGTCTACCTCTCCCTGTCTGGAACTTTCCCCTCCTCCTCCAGGCCACCATGGCGCCGCTGATCCTTTCCCACCCACCACCGATCACTTCTCTCGCTGCTGTGTGCCCTGGGTATCAACTGGCCCCTCTCCCTCTCGGGGGGAAGCCCTGACTGCTCCAAGTGCATGGTGCAGCCCTCTGGACCCCAGGCAGGCTCTGCTGCGTCCTACGTGGGTGACCCTTGGGCAGGTCATTTAGCCCTCCAGGTTCCCTGCCTGCAAAAAGGGAACTTCATCCCCAAACATTTACTTCCCACCCCCCCACCCCCCCATTACTGCAAGGTTTTAATTACATATACTAATTCAAGCACTTAGCACAGGGCTGTGGGCCCAGAAAAACACCTAGAATGAATGAATGAATGAATGAATGTATGTATGTTCTGGCACTGAAAGGAAACAAAGAGTCTTCTCCCTGGAGGCTCCTACAGGCTGGCTGGGCACCTGGACGGACCACCGCCTGGCACGGCAGGTCCCTGTGGCCGGCACAGCCCAGCCTCTTGCCCGGGGTGGCCAGAGCAGGGAGCGGGCTGGGCCACAGCACGTGCTCCGAGCAAACAGGCGATTCCAGCCAGGGAGAAACCCCTGCGCTAACACAGATGTGGGCCTGCGACGGTGGGGTCCAAGGCGTGACAGGGGACAGATACGGGGTGAGCCGAGTGTGATGGGGTCCAGCTCCCTGCTCACAGGCTGCAGGGGACGACTGTCAGATGAAGATGTCCCGGCTCAGTGCTGAAGCCTGACACCCGGTGCTGTTGCCTCCTGGAGCACAGATAAGGCCAACAAACCACAATTTCCTCAACGCGTCTTCGTGCGACTTCATGCACTGGAGGTGAGCAGTTCTCTCCCCACCCTTGATGCCCATCAGAACCCCCACAAGTGCTCGGGCCCCTGGACTAGTCACCCCGGCCAGGGAGTCAGGGAGAGAAACACGGTCATGGCGCTAGGAAAGCAGTCCCACCTGCGCACAAGGCGCCAGACAGAGCAGGGATCTGTTTCCCTTTGTTTCAAAAGCCTGAAGGCCCCTAGCAGGGAACGCGGAGCAGCGTACCTGTGTGAGGGTCAGACTGAACACTGTCACTTCGTTTCTCAGCCTGGAAATGAATGTAAAAGCCATTAGTTCCGACTGCTACTCGTACAAGCAGGGCCATCTCGCTGGGGTACACCTGGCGGCCCAGGGCCCCCTTACGTACCTTATTGTTGGCACTGCACACTCTGATAATGGACACATAGTGTCTAATTTTTCTGTAAGTAGAAAACAATGCGTTATTTCTCTCCTGGCTCTCTAATCTGACGGAGACGTAGCTAATTGATTTTCATCGTGAAAGACACAAAATGTTTGGAGGAGAGCGCTTCTATTATTTGTGGCCAAGGCCACCAAAGGCACACCAGAGTCTACGCACACCCTCTGGTGTCTGTAGACAAGAAGCTAGGACTCTTCAGTAAAAACAACACGATTCTTTCAAGTCATCACAACACAGAATAAAAACACCCGTGTTTTAAAAAATGGACTCTTGGGGCGCCTGGGTGGCTTCGTCGGTTAAGCGTCCGACTTTCGCTTGGGTCATGATCTCGCGGTTCGTGGGTTCGAGCCCCGTGTCGGGCTCTGTGCTGACTGCCAGCTCAGAGCCTGGAGCCTGTTTCGGAGTCTGTGAGTCCCTCTCTCTCTGACCCTCCCCTGCTCACGCTGTCTCTCTGTCTCCTAGAAATAAATAAAAATATTAAAAAAAAAAATGGACTCTTAACCAATCAAAACCCTTGAAGTCCTTAGCATGTTTTCATGTTCATAGGCCTCTGTATTGATGTTCTTTCTCAGGTTCTAACACACAGCGTGCTCACTGTGTGCTCATGGTCATTGAGGGCGGCGCCGGAGGCCACTCTGGGGGCCAAGGCCACACACAGCTCAGAGCGTGGGGCGGGAGGCGCCGGAGACAAAGCACCCAGGGCTCATCCCGGAAGTCGCAAACTTGACTCCTCGCTTATTTACTGGGCCTTCCATTTTTCCACTTTTCCCCTGGAGAATTAAATCCCTATATAATTACTGCAAAAACTTTGGAAAGGACACAAAAAGGCAAAGAATCAGAGCAGAGCCCACACAGCCCTGCCTCCCTGAGGCGATCGCCAACTGGCAGCCAAGCCTGGTGACCAGGCGTGTGAGCCATGCGGACACCACAGCAGCCGGACCCTGGGCCAGAAACCTCGTCTCTCAGGCCTCAAGTTTCCTCATCTGTAAAATGAGGATGACTGAGTGCTGATGCCACAGTGTGTGCTTAGGATGCAATGAACTGACGTCTCCCAGGCGCAGAGAGCCTGCCCGGGGCGGGGGGGAGGGGAAGGTGCCGGGCTCGAGGAACAGAGCAGCTGGTGGGACCCCCGCTGCCATGGCTCTTCCTGCTCTTTTCTTTCCTTCTTCTATGTTCAGGATGGAAATCACACAGTGGGTATGATTTTACATTTTCATTTTTGCATTTATCTTAAGCATTTTCCCTGTTTAATTTTCTACGCTCATCATTTCTAACGGTTGCACAGTTTATTGCTGGGTGTCCTGTAATTCATATTCATCATTTCCCAGCGTTCTTCCTATTTAAGATGGACTAAGACACACCACAGGGCTCCTGCTAGACGACACTCTGGAATCTGCAGGCACCTCTGTTTTCTATGAGAATTGCTATAAAGGGTAGTGTTTTAAACACTTTTATCTCTTTGACAGGCCTATGCAGAAATAATACCCAGGCTATCAAATTAGGTAAAAATCTTCTAAATCCAGGGAGCCCAGCAGTTAGTGTTCCTCACACACAGCTTAATAAAGTGACACTCTCATTTAAATACGTCAGTCTCTTTTGTGTCTGTGCAGCTGAAGCAAGACCGTCTGGAACTTGGTGGCTCCAGGTCGCGAGTGGGAGGGCCAGGCTGTAGCCACAAGGAATGGTCTGGAAGAATGTCATTCTTGGATGACATCCGACTTTGTTATAAGTCTTTTAAATTTCTGCCTGCGGTTCCTAACTTCTGTCAGTATTCAGAGCAAATTCTGCAGTAAAGCCAACCAGAGCGTGCCGACCAAAGTATGCAGTTTCCACTCACCCTCCCTGTCCGATGACAGGTATTATCTTCACGTTCTGCTGGACACTGTCTCCGTTTTTCTTTCTGGCATGGTAAATTCCTTGCCACTCCTAAAAATGGAACGTAAGCATCATTACACCGTGTGTTGCGAGCACAAACCCAAGAATATCTTCTGCTCACGTCTGGATTCATGTACCGTGGCTAAAGCGATTAGGATAAAGAAATGATCCCAACCCCAAACGTGATTTTGGGTAACCTGCCCATCTCCCCAAGTCTGTGTCCTCCGGGGCTGCTGACAAACGGCAGCCCCTGCGGCCTGAGTGGTGACAGGCCAGGGGCTGGCTGCCGGCAAGAGGCCCCGGGCCCGAGGCAAGAGCGCGGCTCCCTTCCGCACACGGGTCCTGTCCTTGCTCCCACCTGTGCGCAGGGGAGGGCGGTGCAGCCTGCGCCCCTGCATTGGGGAGGGGAGACCCTCAGGAGCGGCGGGGCTGCGTGAGGGCTGCGGGCTGCGGCGGGTACAGCCCGGTCCGGGCTCAGGAAGAACACGTCGGCGGGGCTGCAGTACCTCTAGCCGGGCTCTTGTGAGCAGACAGAACCTATAGGGACCTTTTTAGAACAAAATCGCAGCCTGGGACAGCAGGTGGGCAGGCGCCGTGACCGCAGCGAGACAACAGGGGCTGCGTGTGGCTCCCCTACCCCTGAGGTGGCGCGGGTAGGCCAGGGAGGGAGTGGGGTTCTGTCCCCACCTGAAAGGTTCTGAATCCCTCTGAGAGTCCCCAAGGTCCCCAAGCTCTAAGTATCCCTAAAACCCACTGTGGGACACTGAGCTCCTAGGCTGCTCCGTAGTCTCCCTGCCCTTCTAGATCCCCCAGGACCCGGGGCTGACCCAGGAGGGAAGCCTTGGTGGCCTGGCTCCAGTCTCCTGGCCAGACCCTCACACAGGGTCAATTCTGGAGTCTTCCGTGCGTACAGCATGGCAACCTGCGTGCCAATGCCAACAGAAAACCTCATCTTCAGGCTCCCCTGAGAAAGCAGACGGCAGACACCCGGATGTTCTGACAGAAGTGACGGATGGTTACCGACGTTTCCCAACGGGCTTCTGAGAACACCGGGCGCCACGGCAGGACTGAAGTGAGTGCCTAGGAGCCCCGCTCCGGGCTTACGCGGCCCAGAGCAAAAGGGAGGGGGAGCTCTTCGTCGCTACGGTTCTGAGGGGAGACTGGCCTGTGCCCGGAACAGGCAAGGACTAAACAGGGGTCCCTGGGCAGGAAGGTTCAATGTACCCTCCATACCCACCGCCCACACCCCCCCCAAGGAGGCTTCAGCAGACGGGTCCAAGACTTACTTCTGAAGCTCGCAGTCAAGAGAAATAGGGGAAACTGGTTGTGGTGATGTGTGCAAAACTCTGTGAACAAACCAAACACTAGAGAATTGTAGACTTTAAGTGGGTAAATCGCATGGCGTGTGGATTCTCAATTATTCTCAATAGAGAATAATTCTCTCAATAGAGCTGTTATATAAAAGAGAGAGAGAGGGAGAAAAATGGAAGACCAATTCAATCCATCAATCAATTAGCACTTTAAAACATATCTGCAGGATTTTCTCCTCCAATCCTGTCTGAAGGGACGTGGGCATGAAGCAGAGGTGTAAGAAGCCGGCTCGGCGGGAGCGAACAGACTGGCTTCGGAACAGGCCAGTTTAGCCAGAGGCTCTGCTTGGAGAACAGTTTCACATGTAAGTTTTTTAGTTACCAACAGAAACAAACAATAGTTACTAGCACAGATTGTATTTCTTATCATAAATGTTCATCATAAATACCTAAGTTTTAGTTCTAGATCTCAGAATGCGGTCACAGAGACCACATCTGGGAAAGCACAGGGTCCTAACACCACAACCTGTTTGTGGCCTGTTTCCGGCCCAGGTGGCTTTGCACTGGCCTCTGTCCTCGGGCTGAGCCCCTTCAGAACTGCACTGGGGCCCACACCTTGCTTCTGTTTGGGGGCAAGCTCAGCACCGAGCTGGTGTCTCTGACCATCGCGAAGGCCCCTTGTTGGTGCCCAGGGTCTAAGAATGACATCTCTGTCATCCGGCTGTCCTGTCCCCAGGGTCTGCACAAGGTCAACAGTCCGGGGACACTGGAGCTTCTGTTCCCGGAATGGAAAAGGCAGGCTGAGGTCAGACTGGGGAATGCTCGCAGACAGGCCAAGGGATGTGACCTCTACACCGGCCGAGCGACGTGATCCGACGAATCACTCAGGAGTGGGGGCGCGCCAACTGGAAGTGCAGGTCACGGGGAAGACCTGACTGGATTCAGCCACCACAAACCAGGACTGGCAAGAAAGCCCTGCACCAGGTCAGGCCCAGGCAGGGGACTCTCCCAGGCAAGGGTTTAACAGCATCACGGCTGAGTGATGGATTTGACCCTGGAGGGTAGGGAGGAGCCGAAAGTTCTCCAGGGATGGGCGTCCAGGCAAGTATGAGGATGGCCAACAGGCAGAGACAGCAGAGGCTGGAGGGGACGAGAGGAAGTTGCTGTCAGATAAGGTGATGTCAAGATGATGGCGGGGCGCTGCGCGAGACCCTGGAGGAGAGGCCGGGGCTAAAAGCGGGGGGTGTGGGACATCCGTGTAGGGTAGCAAAGGGGCCTTACCAAACAGGCTGCTTTCTGAGAACAGCGGGGATGAAACACGATGGTGAATGAGGAGGAAACGTGCAAGGAGAGCCAGAGAAGAGGAAGCTGGTGACGGAAGAAAGCAGAGGAACCGGAGCTCAAAGCTCTGAAAAGCTAGTGCGGGGGCTCCGCAGCCATACGTCATTATTACAGGCAGGCCCCTGAGCGGCCGGCATTTGCTCAGCACCAAGGGACACAATTTCGGAGGGAAGAAAATCCACAATGTCTAAAGGAGAAGAGCACCTGTAAGTCTTCGGTACCTGTGAAGAGGAGGCCACAGGTTCCAGAGCCTGCTAGGCGAGTCCCGGAGACGAGGAAGAGGAGGGACTCGGGAAGGAGACAGACAAGGAGGCAAGCAAGCCTGAGCGTGCAGGCTGAAAATCAAGGTCACCTAAGAGCAATGTTCTCCCAGAGAGTGGCCGCTGGCTGAGAACAGCGGGTGGAGGGGAGCGTCTGCAATACTCCCTGTTTGCACATCTTCAGAATTTCTTCTCTATCCCCAAGGGGCACAGCTGGAATGTGACCCTCCAAAGCCCCCATCGCTGTCACCTAACTACCTCCTAAGTCCCCATTCTGGTTCCCAGGACACACCTGAGCTCTCCCCACAGAACCCAGGGCAGGCCGACCCCTCGGCAAGCCCTTCTCCTTCCCTGGGAGACCCGATCAGAAAGGCCATGTACTTCTTCACATCAGAAACCTGCCCGGCTAAGCGGCCTGTCCTGTCACAGCGCAGGCCGGGGAGCCGGCAGGTTACCGACGAAGGGCAGACGGTTGTCCCCAGGAACTCTGCGACACACAAAATAGATACCCACGTTCCTTTCAGAAATAAAACAGTACTGGGGGCATAATATGATAATCTTTCATATTCTCTGCTCACAATAGATTTTAGGGAACAGGGTCTTAGTTGTACGAAGCTTGAGGCCCTTCGTACCTTCATACGTCGTTAACATGGATCTGGGTGGATCCCAGGGCCTGGTTCTAGCCCGCTAACCGCCCCGTCACCACCCCCACCTCCTCCGCGATGGGCGGGGGGCCTCCATGTTCCTGTGACCAGATTAAGGCATGCAAGGCCATCATCTATGGCTCGCACCTGGCTGGCCATACAACAGAGCCACCGGCTGATCCGGCAGCAGCCTGGGGCCCGAACACCAGGATCGGAAAGGTCATGGGAAAGCTGACCCAAGGCTGCTGGGACTGCGGCTCGGTCACCACCCTCTGAGGACGCCCCTTCCAACCGAGCAAAGGACCCCAGGTGGGCCTGGGCAGGGCGCCGGAGCACCTGAGGGCTCTCATCTGCCTTGGCCTCCATGCTCTTTCCGGAGGACAGAGCCACTGTCTCCAGTGGAAAACCACCGTCCTTGACAGAAAAGCTGAAGGCAGAATGGGATTTGAGAAGTGCCCACTCTGGTTATTGCCCAGACAGCATGTCACTGGGCCCTCACAGCCAGCCTGCCCTGTCCCTGTTCTCCGTGCTCAGCGCCACGGGAGAGCCAAGGGACACGAACCCACCAACGGGGTCTCCGGGGCCCTGGTGACATGCTCTGCTGGGCCACGGGACAGGCACTGGCCGGATGCCACAAGGCAGCGGGCAAGAGAGCAGGCCACAAGTACCTGCAGTGTCGGAGTCATCAGATTAACAGTCTCTCCCCAACTCCCCAAACTTCACAAGATCCCAGCAGGAAAGACTGTGAAAAGCAGCAGCCTTTTCCCGGTCATCACCCAGGAAAGCCAGTGACAGTGAGGCGCTGGCGGGAGCCACTGCTCCGAGAGATAACCCTTCAGACGGGGCCTGCCTTCCACCTGACCCTCCGGCGCTACGATCATGTGACTCGTCCCGTCTGCACTCTTGGAACAGGAGTTCTCTGGGGCAGGAGTGTGTCTACACCAGAACCTAGCAGGGTGTGTGCACACAGGAGGCATTCCAAAAGGGGCTGGATGGATGCAGGAGGCTCCGAGGCTTACTGGGCTGAGACCTGTTCCTGACCTCACTGGCACTCCTCTGCCCACAGCCATGTGCCAACATCGACCACTCAGGAGGTCAATTATTAGAAAGATCAATTGATTTATTATAACGATGAAAAGAGTAATTTTAAGTGTCGATTAAAATCACTCTCTGTAACAGCTAATCACATTCTACACTTTCTTGGCCTCAGTTTCCCCTCATGTGCAAGACTGCACAAACAGGGACGACACTGGCGGTGCTTCCCCGGGCTTCTGCGAGGAGTGACTCCGATTACCTGGCGTGTGCAATGCTCGGTGAGCAGGAGGTCTCCTTCCTTGCCTCTTTGTAGTGTGAAAGTAAAAAAGGGACTGACCTCTTACTTACCTTGCCTATCCTGATGCATGAATTTATAGTATCGAACAAATCAGCCTTCTTTTCATTTATAGGCACCTCTGCAAGCTCCTTCCCTATTAATTCGCCTGCCTGATAGCCCATGGTTGTTTCAAATGCAGGGTTCGCGTACTGGCAGGAGACAAAAGAAACATCAACCAGATTAGAAGACACTTTGAAAAGAGGACAATCACGGTCTTCACCCCAAGCCATCCTGTTTCCCTTCTAGAAACCTCAAGGAGCCCGGAGCTACCCACGACCATTCTAGACTGTTCTAAAGCCGTAAGAGCGTAAGCCCAGTTGATCCCTGGATAAGCCTCTGCTATGGGGACACGGGGCTGGGCTTTCTGCATTGGGCCAGAGGTCCCAGGAGAGGAGCTGGCCCGATCCCACTTGAGCACCAACAGAGGAAAGAAGCCACAAGACAGGCCCAGGTTGCTACAAAAGGGTTTTGGATTATGATCCAGTAGAATAAAGCGCCAGACTGAAGTCTGAAGCACTCAGACCCTCCTCTGCCAAGTCCCTTAACCCCTCTAAGTCTCAGTCTGCCTATCTGTGTAATGGGAACAGAATAACTATCTTGCTGCGCTCATGTGATACACATGAATAATCAAAGCAGGCTATGAACTGCGCAGTATTTACAGGTGTTTAGACTGGATGGCTAAATTTCAAAGAGGACTACAAGACCAGAAGAAAACGTACAGGAAAGTTGAACATGTGCTAGGAATAATAATAATAAAGCAACAAATTATACTGCTTAAGGTCTGTTTTCCTTGCTAGACATTACAGTATGCACTTCACACACCTTAGCCCACGCAGTCCTCAGAACATCCTTACAAAAGGCAGTAAGTAATATTGTGAGCTTTAATATTATTCCCGTCTGGGGCACCTGGGTGGCTCAATCTGTTAAGTACCGACTTAGGCACAGGCCGTGATCTCCCTGTCTGTGAGTCCAAGCCCTGCGTCGGGCTCTGTGCTGATGGCTCAGAGCCTGGAGCCTGTCGGATTCTGTGTCTCCCTCTCTCTCTGCCCCTCCCCCACCTATGTTCTGTCTCTAGGTCTCTCTCAAAAACAAATAAATGTTAAAATTAAAAAAAAAAAAAGTTATTCCCGTCTGGGGCGCCTGGTGGTTCAGTTGGTTAAGTGTCTAGCTCTTGATTTCAGCTCAGGTCATGATCTCACGAATTGTGAGATAAAGCCCGGTGTCTGGCTCTGCACTGACAGTGTGGAGCCTGCTCGGGAGTCTCTCTCTCCCTACGCCCCTCGCTGCCCTGCCCCTGCAAAATAAACTTTAACAGAAAATTTTTCCTGTCTGTACAGCTGAGAGAGCACATTCAGAGAGATTAAGTAACTTGCCCAATGATGCTTAGCTACGAAAGGGCCAAGGTGACTGCACCCCGCCTGTCTGACACCGGCTTGTACCCACAGCCACTGGCCCTGGTTGCCTCTTGGGCACAAACTCCTGAAAGTCAGGATCAGGAGCTCTTTACTGAGAAAGTCACAAGTTAGGTTAAAATGAGGAGCAGGAGTGCTCGGAACCAAAATCAAAATGGAGCCGATTCTCAGACAAAAGGAGTGTTTCCTCAGCACAACTCCTCTCTTGTTATCTCAAAAGTACAAGCCATGTAACCTTAAGCTGCTTTTATGAATCCACTTTGCTACTAATGGGGCATTTGTTCAGTGACTACTAGGTTGTTCTGGAAATTCTGAGAAGTTTCTGGTAAATTTCTATAGGTATAAACTATCTTCAAAACCAGTGAAAAAGGCAAGAACTTGCAGACCTTGCGGTCAGAGCCTCCGCTCACCCCAGCGGTAATCCCTCTGCATAAAAGTCCCCTCTTGCTAAATAAGCAAAAAGGCAAAAAATAATAAATGCAAATGTGCTAGAATATTTTCCAGCACCTAAAATAATTATTAGTATCTTTTCTTACCCATAGGGAACTTAGTTGAAATTACTTATTTTATAGACTTTGTTCTGATAATCCTCTAAGGAGAAATTAGTCTTTTAAACTTCAAAAAAGAAAAAAAAAGATCCTATTGGAGCGGTTCAATCCTGAAAATAAAAGCAAACAAAACCAGAAATTCAGACAGATGACCCTCTCAAATAACAAACCTGTATAACATGGTCTTCACTTGTGATTTCCACTGCTTCTTGACTTTTCTCCAATGCGGTGAATACTGAGTTACAAGCCCTTTATGGGTTGGGGGAAAAAAAAAAAAGACTGGTTAATGTAAATACCACAAAATATAATACAATCTGGTGTTACTGCATTAACTCATTTAAAGGTTTTTTTTTCATCTGATTCTGAAAGTTAACAAATACTAACGCAAGAAAAAGAAGGGGGGAAACATTAAAAAGCATAAAGAAAATTTCGCAACCCTGCTACTTGACCATGACATGCCCAATGGGTGCCTTCCCTTCCAACGTGCAGACCGGTAGACCAGGATGGAGTATATGCCAGGTCTGCATCGCAGCCCTTCCCCAGCTCCAGGACCCTGGGCGTGTGCCTGGACCCCGAGTCTCCCTCCTCCCCATCTGAAGAGCCCTCATGAGGACTAAATGAGAGAAGAGAAGCCAGAATCCTGCACAGAGCCTGGCAGAAAGGGGGCAGTCAACCGTCTGTAGCTATTATTTTACTTTTTTTTTTTTACGTAAAAAAGAATATGTATTTGGAATGATGAAAGAAATAACAGCAACTTTCGAACTTAAAAAGATGATAAATAGGAAAATCATCACAACACCCAGAAAATTAATCCTTGAACAAGGCAGGGGTTAGGGCACCACCTCATGTAGTCCGAACTCTGCATGTAACTTTTGACTCCCCAGAAACTTAAGTACTAACAGCCTACTGTAGACCAGAAGCCTTACTGGTAACATAACCAGTCAATTCACACAGATTTTATACGTTATATATATATTATATACCATGTCCTCACAATAAAGCTAAGCTAGAGAAAAGAAAATGTTATTTAAAAGATCATAAAGAAAGGGAGCCTGGGGGGCTCAGTCAGTTAAGCACCTGACTCTAGATTTCAGCTCAGGTCATGATGTCGCGGTTCATTAGTTTGAGCCCTGCATCGGGGTCCATACTGGCAATGTGGAGCCTGCTTGGGATTCTCTCTCTCCCTTTCTCTCTCTCTCTCTCTCTCTCTCTCTGCTCCTCCCCAGCTCACTCTCTCTCAGAATAAATAAACTTCTACCACATCTTCTTTATCCATTTACCTATCAATGGACATTGGGGTTGCTTCCATGATTCGGCTATTGTAACTTATGCTGCAGTAAACACAGAAGTGTACGTACCTTTTCAAATTAGTAGTTGTGTATTCTTTGGGTAAATACTCAGTAGTGGAATTACTGGGTCATATGGTAATTTTATTTTCAATTTTTTGAGGAACCTCCATACTGGTTTCCAGAGTGGTTGCACCGGTTTGCATTCCCTCCAACATTGCACAAGTGTTCCTTTTTCTCCACCTCCCCACCTACGCTTACTGTTTTTTATTTTAGCCATTCTGACAGGTGTGAGGGGTATCTCATTGTGGTTTTGATTTGCACTTCCCTGATGATGAGCGACGCTGCACATCTTTTCATGTGTCTGTTGGTCATCTATAGATCTTCTTTGTTTAAAACAATTTTTTTAATTTTTTTTTTTTTTTTTTGAGAGAGCAAGCGCACAAGTTGGGGAGGAGCAGAGAGAGAGGGAGACACAGAATCTGAGGCAGGGTCCAGGTTCTGAGCTGTCAGCATAGAGCCCAACACGGGGCTTGAATTCACAAACTACCCGATCATGACGTGAGCTGAAGTCGGACACACAACCGACTGAGCCACCCAGGCGCCCTGTAGGTCTTCTTTGGACAAATGTCTGTTCGTGTCTTCTGTCCGTTTTTCAACAGAATATTTGGGGTTTTTTTGTGTGTGTGTGTGTTGACTGTCTTTTCATCATTGTATACTGTTGCCTCTTTTGTTGTAGATTAGCGGAACATATAAGGATAGGTTTATTTGTGGGCTCTACATTCTGTTCCACTGATCTATAGGTTTATTTTTGTGCCAGCACCACACTGTTTTGGTTACTACAATTTTGTACTGTATTGTGTTATCTGGGATTGTGATACTTCCAGTTTTATTCTTCTTTTTCAAGATTGTTTTGGCTGTTTGGCTCTTGTGATTCCATACAAATTTTAAGATTGTTCTAGTTCTTCTATGAAAATGCTGTTGGTATTTTGATAGGGATTGCATTAAATCTGTATATACCTTTGGGTGGTATGAATATTTTAACAATATATGATCTTCCCATCTGTGAGCATGGAATATCTTTCCACTGTGTCATCTTCAATTTCTTTCATCCGTGTTTTAAAATTCAATACACATCTATCACCCCTTGCTTAAGGATGTTCCTAGGTATTTAATTCTTTTTGGTGCAATTATAAATGGGATTGTTTTCTTAATTTCTCTTTCTGCTACTTCATTATTAGTGTACAGAAATGCAATAGATTTTTTAAATGTTGATTTTGTATCCTGTGACCTTACTGAATTCATTTATTAGTCCTGGGAGTTTTGTTGGCCGGGTCTTTAGGGTTTTCTATATATAGTATCATGTTATCTGCAAGTAGCTGAAAGTTTTACTTTCTTCTTAGCAATTTGGATGCCTTTTATTTCTTTTTGTTGTCTGACTGCTATGGCTAGGGCTTCCAGTGCCGTACGGAATAAACGTCATTAAGAGCAGATATCCTTGTCCTGACCTGATCTTGGGAGAAAAGCTCTGTCCTTCACCATTGAGTATGAAGTTAGCTGTGGTTCTTCATATATGGCCTTTATTATGCTGAAGTATGTTCCCTCCAAACATACTTTGTTGAGGGCTTTTATCATGAATGGATGTTGGCAAATGCTTTTTCTGCATCTACTGAAATGCCTGTATGGTTTTCATCCTTTCCCTTTTGGTGTGATAATGTATCCAGTTGATTCATTTGTGATACTGAACTGCCCTTGTAACCCAGGAATAAAACCTACTTGATTGCCATGGTAAATGATTTTCTTAATGTATTGTTGGATCTGGTTTGCTAATATATTGTTGAGAGTTTTTACATCTATGTTCATTGAGATATTGGCTTGTAGTCCTCTTTTGTTGTGGTATCTTTATCTAGTTTTGGTATCAGGGTAATGCTGGTCTCATAGAATGAATTTGGAAGCTTTCCTTCCTCTTCTATTTTTTTGCAACAGTTGGAGAATAGGTATTTGTCATTTTCACAGAATTTACCTGTGAAGACATCCGGTCCTGGATTTCTGTTTTTTGGGGTTTTTTGACAACTGATTCAATTTCATTGCTAACTGGTCTCTTCAAATTTTCTAATGCTCCTGGTCCAGTTTTGGGAGGTTACATGCATCTAAGAATTTACTTTTTTCTAGGTTTTCCAATTTGTTGGTATATAATAATTCATACTCTTATAAAGCTTTGTATTTGTGTTATTTCTCTTCATTTTAAAATAAAAAATTTTATTGCCATGTAGTATTCCACTGTATAGATAAACCACATCTTCTTGATCCATTTGTCAGTTGATGGGCACTTAGGCTCTTTCCATGTTTTGGCTATTGTTGAGAGTGCTGCTATGAACATTGGGGTACATGGGCCCCTATGCATCAGCACTCCTGTATCCCTCGGGTAAATTCCTAGCAGTGCTATTGCTGGGTCATAGAGGAGTTCTGTTGTTAATTTTTTTGAGGAACCTCCACACTGTTTTCCAGAGGGGCTGCATCAGTTTCTATTCCCACCAACAGTGTAGGAGGGTGCCCATTTCTCCACACCCTCTCCAGTATCTAGAGTCTCATTTGTTTGTTTTAGCCACTCTGACCGGCATGAGGTAGTATCTCAGTGTGGTTTTGATTTGTATTTCCCTGATGTTGAGTGATGCTAAGCATCGTTTCATGAGTCTGTTGGCCATCTGGAGGTCCTCTTTGGTGAAGTGTCTGTTCATGTCTTCTGCCCATGTCTTCACTGGATTGTTTTTTGGGTGTGGCGTTTGGTGAGTTCCTTATAGATTTTGGATACTAGCCCTTTATCTGAGATGTCATTTGCAACTATCTTTTCTCATTCCATCAGTTGCCTGTTAGTTTTACTGATTATTTCTTTTGCTGTGCAGCTTTTTATCTCGATGAGGTCCCGACAGTTCATTTTTGCTCTTGATTCCCTTGCCTTTGGGGATGTGTCAAGTAAGAAATTGCTGTGGTTGAGGTCAAAGAGGTTGTTTCCTGCTTTCTCTTCTAGGGTTTTGATGGTTTCTTGTCTCACATTCAGGTCCTTTATCCATTTTGAAATTATTTTTGTGTATGGTGTGAGAAAATGAACTAGTTTCATTCTTCTGCATATTGCTGTCCAGTTCTCCCAGAAGCATCTGTTAAAAAGACTGTCTTTTTTCCATTGGATACTCTTTCCCGCTTTGTCAAAGATCAGTTGCCCAACATTTGTGCATCCAATTCTGAGTTCTCTATTCTATTCCACTAGTCTATGTGTCTGTTTTTGTGCCAATACTATACTGTTTTGATGATTACAGCTTTGCAGGAGAGGCTAAAATCTGGGATGGTGATGCCTCCCGTTTTGGTTTTCTTCTTCAATATTACTTTGGCTTTTTGGGGTCTTTTGTGGTTCCATACAAATTTTAGGATAGTTTGTTCTAGTTTTGAGAAGAATGCTGGTGCAATTTTGATTGGGATTGCACTGAATGTATAGATTGCTTTGGGTAGTAATGACATTTTAACAATATTTATTTTTAATCCATAAGCATGGAATGTTTTTCCATTTCTTTGTGTCTTCTTCAATTTCCTTCATAAGTTTTCTATAGTTTTCATCATACAGATCTCTTATATCTTTGTAGGTTTATTCCTAGGTATGTTTTTTTGTGCAATTATGAATGAGGTCAGTTTCTTGATTTCTCTTTCTGTTGCTTCATTATTGGTGTATAAAAATGCAACCGATTTCTGTACGTTGATTATTTACTCTGCAACTTTGCTGAATTCCTGAATCAGTTCTAGGAGGCTTCTGGTGGAGTCTGTCTGGTTTTCTATGTAGAGCATCACGTCATCCATGAAAAGTGAGTTTGACTTCTTTGCCAATTCTGATGCCTTTGATTTCCTTTTGTTGTCTGATTGCTGATGCTGCTAGGGCTTCCAGCACGATGTTAAACAACAGTGGTGAGAGTGGACATCCCTGTCGTGTTCCTGATCTCAGGGGGAAAGCTCTCAGTTTTTCCCCATTGAGGACACCCTCTTACACTGCTGGTGGGAATGTAAACTGGTGCAGCCCCTCTGGAAAACAGTGTGGAGGTTCCTCAAAAAATTAACAGTAGAACTCTCCTATGACCCAGCAATAGCACTGCTAGGAATTTACCTGAAGGACACAGGAGCACTGATGCATAGGGGCCCATGTACCCCAATGTTCATAGCAGCACTCTTAACAATAGCCAAATCATGGAAAAAGCCTAAGTGTCCGTCAACGGATGAATGGATCAAGAAGATGCGGTTCATCTATACAATGGAATACTACATGGCAGTGAGAAAGAATGAAATCTGGCCACGTGTAGCAACGTGGATGGAACTGGAGGGTGTTATGCCGAGTGAAACAAGTCAGGTAGAGAAGGACAGATACCATAGGTTTGCAGGTATAGGTGGATTAGGAGAAACTTAACGGAGGGCCATAGGGGAGAAGAAGGGAAAAATAGTGGGGGAGAGGGAGGGAGGCAAACCATGAGAGACTCTTGAGTGCTGAGAACTGAGGGCTGATGGGGATGGGGGAGAGGGGAAGGGGGGTGATGGGCATGGAGGAGGGCACTGGTTGGAATGAGCATTGGGTGTTATATGGAAACCAACTTGACAATAAACTAAAGAAAAAAAGAAAAAAGGCACTATCTTAAAAAATAAAAATTTTTAAAGTTTTTATTTATTTTTGACAGAGAGAGAGAGAGAGAGACAAAGCATGAGCAGGGGAGGGGCAGAGAGAGAGGGAGACACAGATCTGAAGCAGGCTTCAGGCTCTGAGCCGTCAGCAGAAAGCCTGACATAGGGCTTGAACTCATGATCTACAACAGATTTTTGTATATTAACTTTGCATCCTGTAACTTTACTGAATCCCTTATTCTAATAGCTCTTGGTGGACTCTTGGGGATTTTCTAGATAGAGTATCATTTTATGTACAAATAGTAAGTTTTACCTTTTCCTTTCCAATTTAGATACCTTTTATTTCTTTCTCTTGCCTAAATGGTCTGGCTAGAACTTCCAATATTATATTAAATAAAAGTGGGGGAGGGGGGTATTCTTGTCCTGCTCCTGAACTTAAAAGCTTTCAGCTTTTCAATACTGAGTATGGCGTTATCTGTGAATCTGTCATCTATTACCTTTCTTACACTTAACTACATTCCCGCATAACCCACTTTGTGGAGAGTTTTTATCATGAATGGATGTTGTACTTTGATGCTTCTTCTACATCTACTGAGATGATCATAGGATTTGTAGCTTTCATTTGGTTAATGTGTATCATGTTGACTGATGTGCAGATAAACCATCCTTATATCCCTAGAACAAATCCCAAATGATCATGGTATAATGATCCTTTTAATGTATTGAATTCAGTTGGCTAAATTTTGTTGCAGATTTTTGCATCTATGTTCATCAAGCATACTGGCCTGTCACTTTACTGTTTTGTGGCATCCTTGTCTGATTTTGGTATTAAGGTAATGCTGGCCTCATATACTGAGTTTAGAAGAGTTCCCTCCTCTTGTTTTTTTGGAAGAGTCTGAGAAGAACTGGTGTTAATTCTTCTTTGAATTTGTGGTTGATTTCACCAGTGAAGTCATCTCATCCTGGACTTTTGTTATTGGGAAGTTTTTGATTACTGATTCAATTCCTTACTAGTAATTGGTTCATTTAGATTTTCTCTCTCTTTCTGACTGAGTCTTGAAAGATTTACTGTTTCTAGGAATTTACCTATTTCTTTTACTTTGTTGACATATAATTATACACAGTTGTCTCTAAGGATTCTTTGTATTTCTGTGGTGTCTGTTGTAAGTTCTCCTCTTTCATCTCTGATTTTATTTACTTGAGCACTCTATTTTTTGACTGGTGAGTCTAGCTAAATGTTTGCCAATTTTATCTTTTCAGTGAACCAGCTATTAAGTTTCACTAGTTTTAAAAATCTCTATTTATTCTGCTCTGATCATCATTATTTCCTTCCTTCTACTAACGTTGAGATTTGTTTGTTTGTCTTCCAGTTCCTTTAGATGTAAGGTTGTTGTTTGACATTTTTCTTGTTTCTTTAGGTAGGCCTAGACTATTATGAATTTTCCTCGTAGAACCACTTTTGCTGCATCACACAGATTTTGGTATATTGTATTTCTTTTTTCATTTGTTCCTGAGAATTTTTTTAAATTCCTCCTTTGATTTCTTTGATGGCCCACTGGTTGTTCAGTAACATGTTGTTTTATTCTCATTTTTGTGGTTTTTCCAGTTTTCCTCTTGTAATTGATTTCTGGTTTCATACCACTGTAGTTGGAAAAGATGCTTGCTCTGATTTCAATCCTCTTGAAAGTACTGAGACTTCTTTTGTGGCCTAACATGATCTATCCTGGACAATGTTGCATGTACACTTGAGAAGAATGGGTATTTTGCTGTTTTTGGATCAAATGTTCTGTGTGTTTCTATTAAGTTCATCTGGTTTCATGTAGTGTTTAAAGCCAATGTTTCCTTATTGATTTTCTGTCTAGATGATCTATCCACTGACTTAAGTGGTATTAAAGACCCCTGCTGTAATGATATTATCAATTTCTCCCTTTATGTCTGTTAATATTTGCTTTGTATATTTTAGTGTGCTTCATTAGATGCATATATATTTATAAATGTTTTATCTTCTTGCTCAGTTGACCTCTTTATCATTAAGTAATGCCCTTCCTTTTCTTTCACTACAGCCTTTATTTTAAAGTCTATTTTGTCTCATATGAATACAGTTACACCAGCTTTCTTTCTGTTTCCAGCGTGGAGTATCTTCTTCCATTTCTCCCCTTTCTTTCTGTGTATGTCCTTACTTCTGAAGTGAAGTCCCTTGTAGGCAGGGACACAGAGGAGTCTTTTTAAAAACTGATTTTTATTTTTTTTATTTTGAGAGAGAGAAAGAGAACAAGAACACGTTGGGGGGGGGGGGCAGAGAGGGAGAGAGAATCCTAAGCCGACTCTGTTCCTCTACACTGTCAGCACCAAGCCTGATATAGGGCTCAAGCTCACAAACCATAGACCATGATCCAAGCTGAAACTAAGAGTCCAATGCTTAACCAACTCAGCCACCCAGGCACCCTTTAATTAATTTTTAATTCAAGTATAAGGTCTTGATAGGAGAATTTAGTCTATATACATTTAAGGTAATTATTGATAGGTCTGTACTTATTGCCATTTTGTTAATTGTTTTCTGGATGTTTTTGTAGTTCCTCTCTCTCTCTTTCTTTGTTTTATAACTTTCTTTACTGTTAGGCTTAGACTTCTTTCTTATTTTCTTTCTTTCTTTGCTATCATTAAGTTGATAGCAACTTAAATTTGAACATATTCCAAAAATACATTTTTACTAACCCCTCTATTTTGTTTTTGATGTCACATTTTATGCTATTTGATATATCCCTTAATTATCGTAGCTTTACCTAACTTTACTACTTTTGTCTTCTGACCTTCATACTAGCTTTAGAAGTGATTAACCTGCTATTTTTACTATATATTTACCTTTTCGGTAACATTTTTACTTTCATGTGTGTTCTTGTTATTAGTTAGTGCCATTTTTTTTTTAATTTTTTTTTAATGTTTTTTTTAATTTATTTCTAGGAGAGAGAGAGAGAGACAGCGTGAGCAGGGGAGGGTCAGAGAGAGAGGGAGTCACAGACCGAAGCAGGCTCCAGGCTCTGAGCTGGCAGTCAGCACAGAGCCCGACGCGGGGCTTGAACCCACGAACCGCAAGATCATGACCTAAGCGAAAGTCGGACGTTTAACCGACTAAGCCACCCAGGCGCCCCGTAATTAGTGCCATTTCTTTTCAGCATAAAGCTCAGCAGATATTTTGCAGAAACTCTGCAGACCAGAAGGGACTGGCACGACGTATTCAAAGTGCTGAAAGGAAAAGCCTTGCAACCGGAAAATACTCTACCTGCCAAGGTTATCCACTCACAACAGTCAGAGAGACCACGGGTTTTCCAGATAAACAAAAAGCTAAAGGAGTTCACTACCACTAAATCAGCCTTACAGGAAATGTTAAAGGGACTTCTTTAAGTTGAAAACAAACCGCACTATTCTGTTGAAAGTTACACCATAATTTATTCAACAAATCCCCCCATGATTGGACATTGAGGTTGCTTCCACTTTAGTTCTCTTACATGCCTCAGAAGATGAAAAAATGAAACCAACTGCCTCGTTGTTCATAAAAAGCAAAGATAACAAAGGAAACAATAGCAACATGTTGACATTAATCCTGGTATTAATAAAACAGATCACTAAACAAGACGAAGCAGCTTAGCCAATAAAAATTAGTTTTTATCTTTTGGTATATAAAAATCAAGTGATACTGTGAATTCTACATCAATAAAGTTGTTGTAAAAATTTTTTTAATGAGAAATAAGTTCTCACCTCTGATATAACAAGCTTGGAGGAGATGGATCTATGAGAAGCCCTACTTGGTTTTAGTATTCTTTTTACAATTTTTGCAGACTTGGTAAATAAAATGTAAGAGATCATTCTTGTTTTCACTGATGGGGTTACTAGTAAAGCTGAACCTATGTCTGTCCTACAGTCTCCCCAGGGTGTCATTTATCTAAAAATGTAACATTATGTGAGGTTTTTAAAAAACTGTAGACAAGCTATGGTGTTTGGGTGGCTCAGTCGGTTGAGCATCTGACTTTAGCTAGGTCATGATCTCACAATTTGTGGGTTCGAGCCCTGTGTTGGGCTCTTGTGCTGACAGCTCAGAGGCTGGAGCCTGCTTCGGAATCTTTGTCTCCGTCTCTCTCTCTGAACCTCCACAGCTTGTACTCTGTCTCTCTCTCTCAAAAATAAATGAAACATTAAAATTTTTTTTTTTTGTAATTGTAGACAAGCTTAACATTTTTATGTTGTTTAATCTGACTCTCCTCCTTTACCCAATCTGGCCTTTATGCCATGCTGAATTTTAAAAAAATTTCACCATCTAATTACATATGTTCAGTTATAATTTTAGTACTTATATGGCCCTATTTTAACATTAAGTCGTTAAGTCACTGGAATTTATTTTGCGGTTGGGTGTGAGATCAAGATAACTTAATTTCCTTTCCAGACAGTTAACAAGTTGTCACAATTCTGTACACTAAAAAGTCTGCCCTTTTCCAAGTTGACTTAAACTGCCATGTTGATCATATGCTAAATTCTTAAATATACTCAAGTCTATTTCTACACTTTACATTCTAGTTTGCTGACCTAGCAGTAACACTAAGGTGCTTGTTACAGCTTGTTAGTGCATTTTAGCACCCGGCAGCACAAGTCTCTATTTCCCCTAGCTCTCTAGCCCCACATCACCATGCTCCCTTTGTATTTTCTTACTGCCCTTGATAATGGACTTCTCCCTTTGGCTATCAGTTGGTGCAGAGAACAAAGCAGGGCATGAAGACAGATGGGGACAAGAGAGGTAAGCAGTTGATGTACCACAGAGAGCTGTACAGGCCACATCTTGAAGTTTGGACCTTGTCTGGAAGGCAGTGGGGAGGCGCAGAGCCAAAGCACAAGCACAGTTACGCGTTGCTGGGGAGCAGAGAACGGGCAAGGAGGAGCCAAGAAAGATGTAGGGAGACTGACAGTTCAACGATCCAGGTAAGAAAAGAGAGTGGCCTCAAGAGGATGAGGAGTAGGCTTATTCCCCAGAGTCTCAGGATGCAAAGCCAACAGGACTTAGTGAGTGACTGGAGTTGGGGACTTGTGAAACCGACACGCTCGTTTCCGTCCAGGACCACAGGGGACATGCCGCTGGGCTCACTAAGCTAAGGTATTCAGGAAGGAAAGGTCAGAGGTTACAGTTAGAGTTAGGAATGGAGGAGAGGATGGAGGAGAGACAATGGCCACAGCTTTGAAAACACTGATCACAACCTCAAGGATTATCTGTGCTGTTGGCACTTGTGAGATGTCAGATCTAAGTCAGTCCATCTCCCTGGGCGTCAGTTTCTGCACCCCGATTGGACAAAATAAACTCCATCACCAGCTACTGCTCCAAACTTCTGCTTTGCTTTCAAAGAGGCCAGTAGCCTAGAGTTCACCATAGGAAGGCTGCAGCCAGCCTCTGTCCACGAGTGAGGATGACCAGGCCTAAACACGGCCATCCACCTCAAGGTTCCCAGCAAAACCTGGCAATCAAACCCTCTTTTGCACACTTTACTAGCCTCACACATGTGTGCTCGTCAGAACGTCTCTGCCAGCTCATGCTTCATTTCACCTGGGACGCACTTTCCTTCCCTGAGTGTGGAGCCCCGTGCTGGCCCCTCTGACCTTTGCCCTCCAAGCCCTGACCCCGGCCCCGCTGCCGCAGGCATATCCAAACAGTGATTTCACGCTCTCTCTCTGATCCCCGGGATCTTAAAGAACAGGAGACCATCCAAGGAAGAAACCTAGTTTGCCAAAGACCTGCCCACTTTTCTTTTCTTCTGTCAGCCTTGGATAATTTTATTTATTTGCTTTTCCTATTGTATAAAGAATTAGGTTTCTACTCTTTTCCCTTAAAAAAAAAAAAAAGGTTTATCAAGAGCAAATTATAAATGCTTATTTGTGGAGAAGAAAACACATCCCCTGTCAGAGATGAGCAGTATTAGTAGGCTGGGTGTGGGTGTCTATTAGAAGTATTTTTGTTTCTTGAAAGGGTAGACAGATAACTGAGAATTCGCCTCTGTAGACTGCATTTTCACTTACTACTGGCTTGGAGCCCCATCTTTAAATGTGTCTCCCACGGCTAATGTGACTGCGTGTTAGACATCCAGGCCACCCCAAGAGTCTGTATAAAGAGAGGCGTGAGGCCACAGCGCCACCAGTGTCAGCAGGTCAGGTGGAGCCACCAGGGGAGGCCGCCCGCAGCGCAGCGAGGCACCGTGCGGAGGGGCGGAGTTACCTGAGTTTCAGCTGGGAGCGCACCTCTCCGAACTCCAGCTGGAGCAGTTCGTTGTAACAGGCCATGAGGCTGGGGTTTTCCACATACCTCTACAAAGAGAAGGGGGTTGTGCGGATAAACAAAGGTGCATCTTTCAATTATTATGACTATCAGGAAACACTCTTTTAACAGACGTCTCAACTGGGTAACTGAACCCTAAAAAGAAATATATTATCTTCCATGATGAACAGGAAATGAAGAGATTAAAATCTATGGTACCAAATTACCTTTTTTAAAAAAAGTAGTTTAGAGGCAAGGAGAAAGAAGGAAATCTGGCCATGTGTAGCAACGTGGATGGACCTTGAGGGTGTTATGCTGAGCGAAAAAAGTCAGGCAGAGGAGGACAGATACCATATGTTTGCACGTATAGGAGGATTAGGAGGAACTTAACAGAGGACCGTGGGGGAGAAGAAGGGGGAAATAGTGGGGGAGAGGAGGGAGGCAAACCATGAGAGACTCTTGAATGCTGAGAACAAACTGAGGGCTGATGGGGGGGGGGGAGGGGGTGATGGGCATGGAGGAGGGCACTTGTGGGGATGAGCATTGGGTGTTACATGGAAACCAACTTGACAATAAACTATTTTTTAAAAAAAGTAAGTTTATTTATTTTTTAGGGGAGGGATAAAGAGAAGAGAGAGAAAGAGAGTACCCAAACAGGTTCCCATGTGAGCCTGTGACCTGAGCCAAAATTAAGAGTTAGGGGTGAACTACCCAGGTGCCCCAGGTACCAAATTAGCTTTTTTTTTTTTTTTAATTTTTTTTAATGCTTTATTTATTTCTAGGGGAGAGAGAGAGAGAGAGAGCATGAGCAGGGGAGGGTCAGAGAAAGAGGAAGTCACAGACTCTGAAACAAGCTTCAGGCTCTGAGCTGGCAGTCAGCACAGAGCCTGACGTGGGGCCCAAACCCACGAACTGCGAGATCATGACCTAAGGGAAAGTCGGACGCTTAACCAACTAAGCCACCCAGGCGCCCCCCAAATTAGCTTTTAAGAAGACAGGGCTTGGGTACCTGAATAGCTGTCACTTGAGCCTCTGGGTCTTGATTTTGGCTCAGGTCGTGATCTAGTGGTTTATGAGATAGAGCCCTGCATCAGGCTCTGTGCTGACAGCATGGACTCTGCTTGGAATTCTCTCTCCCTCTCTCTCTGCCCCTCCCCTGCTCACATGCTCGTTCTTGCTCTCTCTCAAAATAAATAAATACCCTTAAAAAAAAAAAAAAAAGAAGAAGACGACAACTTGAGAATGCTTTGTTTGAGCGAAGAGGATTTTGGTTATCTGCATGGCACTACTAGAGGCTAGAATGTGTAGAAGGAAGACATTTATTTAACTGAACTCCTAGTTTACATTAACTTCCAGAGTACACCCTCTTAGGCACACTACACTGTCCTCTTTAAAGTTGTTCAAGACCACAGTAAGCAAAAATATGCTTGCACTTCTCCGTGCACCTGCACTGCACAAAGGTAACCCGCACCCGGGCAACATGCTCCTACACTCACCTCTGACCACGGATCAATCAAGCCACTGAAGGATGGCCCTCCACAGCTCAGCGGCCGCTTCACCCGGAAGCCCTGACTGCTGTGGACAGTCGCTACCTCCTGTAACAGCCTTTACCTGACGGAAGTATCTCACCACAAAGCAAGCAGCACGGTTGTGAGAAGCACGGACCCATCCCCCCACCAAGTTCTGTATTCCACAAAGGCATCTTAGAGGTCACTGTGTCCTGTCACATAGTTCCATTCAGGCAGAAGGAACATTGGGGAACATCACTCACCCCTGTTTCTGTGGCCAGCTCTTGCTTTCACCTGCTCAATGCATGGATAACAGTCTACCGGCTGACGACTGAGAGGTAGGGCCGGGGCTGTGAAGGCCACTACCTCTAGCCGGAGCCGGAGCCACACCCACCTGGGACATGGGCCCCTCACGGAGCCCTTGCCACAGTGAAGACGAAGGGCCCCCCGTTTAAACAGTGATCAGGGTCTTGTCTGAGCATGAAGCAACCTGATTAATCCAGCCCCAGGTTCGTGCCTTGTAAGCTCTATGACCCTGAACGAGGCACCAACCCTCCGGGCCTGCTCTGCTCTCGCACAACAAGGCTTTCTGCTCCTACTCGCCGAAGGTGAGGCGGAGGGAGAGAGCACAGTAACTGCACAACCCACATCCACAGAGCGCGGTGATCGCCAGCCCCAGGAGGGGAGGAAAGTGGAGGGGCGGGGAGGGGAGGAGCAGGCCCTTCAGGCC
This sequence comes from Proteles cristata cristata, assembly GCA_017311185.1. NCBI lineage: Eukaryota > Metazoa > Chordata > Mammalia > Carnivora > Hyaenidae > Proteles > Proteles cristata. The sequence goes on along the minus strand of JAESUZ010004070.1, from coordinate 259,452 downwards.
ATGGGCACAATGGTCCCTGTCCCACAGGCCAAAACACAGGTCAGAGAAGAGAGCGCTGGCCCTGCTGTCCATTCCTCCGTCAGCCCTGACTCCACAGAACGCCCGAGAACGCCGTCCATCTGCACAGGCGCCTGGTGCCGACTGGGCAGGAACAGGGAGGAGACTCCAGGGTACAGGGCTTGCGCCACTGCCAGCAGCCCCGGGGTGGGGACCTGAGCTGTCCAGGGCCCTGGCTGCATCACCTGCTCTGCAGGGGAGATCCTGGGATGTGGAGACCCGTGTATTTGTAAACGGCCTCCTAGGGATGCAATGAGACTTTTCTCTGGGTATGAACGAATATATCCAAGCTTCCAAGGCAGGCCTGCCAGTTACAAAACAGGCACACGTGGCCAAACGTACAGCAGCCTGCCCCTGTCGGCGCACCACCCCCTCGCCAACCGCTGCTCTGCATCTAAGCATCCAGTCTTTCCTGCCCTCTTCCAACTTCCACGCGTGTCCCAAGGAGTGCACAGGGCATGGAGGGTGGGGAAGGGCACCGGGTCCAGGGACGCCTGGGGACAGGCCGCTCTCCGCACTGCTCCTGCGGCAGCTGGCCTCCTCCCAGGGCCCTCCCACCACGGGGCCTGGGCCGCAATTCCTGCACACTCTGAGCCGACCCCACCTCACTTTTCCCGAGCCTGTCCCTCCCGCGCTGCCAGGCCCCGGCTGCGGATCAGAATCACTTGCAATCGTGCCAAGTAACAGCGACGTGCGGGCCTCTCCCAACTCCACCTGAAAGACACTCTGGGAAGCTTTCCAAGGGATTCTAACCAGCGCTGAGATACACCACACCCAGACCTCTCCAGTGTTAGTCGGCACACGCTCGGCCGCCGAGGATGCAAGCGGCTGTCCACTCACTCTGGGCTCACCCACAAAACAGCTGAGTGCCGCCTGAATACAAGAGATCCCGCTATGGGGTCGGCCTTCGGGTCTCGGTCTGGGTCAAGCCTTGGCACCACCTCCTACCAGCCGTGGGACTCAGGACAGTCACCTTCCCTCTAGGTCTAGAGGCTCTGCTCTGTCACCATGCACTCAGCCACCTCGGCATCCTGTTGTTACGTGAAGGTAGGGGGCTCTCCTTGAAGGAAGATTAGCTTTCACCTGTGGTCGCTGAGGACCGGCCGTCCACTTGAATTCATCGTCTACAAAATGGTGACCCTGCTGTTACCTCCTAATCTCCTAGGTCATGTACAAGGACTACCTCAAAGCTTTTGTGCTTAGGGACGTGCACCTAAGACTAGTCCCAGCCAAGGCTTCAGAGGACACTGTGACCCAGTATGTGGGTGAGAGGGTGGGGACTGTAGCATCAGTTACTCTTGCATTTTCTTTTTTTTTTTTTTTCTTTAAATATTTTATTTATTTCTAGGAGAGAGAGAGAGACAGCATGAACAGGGGAGGGTCAGAGAGAGAGGGAGTCACAGACTGAAACAGGCTCCAGGCTCTGAGCTGGCAGTCAGCACAGAGCCCGACGCGGGGCTCGAACCCACGAACCGCGAGATCATGACCTAAGCGAAAGTCGGACGCTTAACCGACTAAGCCACCCAGGTGCCCCTACTCTTGCATTTTCAAACCTCATGATAACTCGATTACATGAAGAAAATGTAAGGACTGAGGTTTCCTATACCTTCTACCAGGATGCTCTTTCCAGTCCACACAGCTGTGCCAATGCACTTCCTTGTGGAGAATTCCAAATACACCACTTACCAAACACCTGTTCCCAACATGCATCTCTGTCCCTTCAAAGAGACCTCAACAACATAAAGCTTAATGACTCCTGGTGGCTGGAAGAAAAGAATACAAGGCAGGGCACCCCATCTACCCCCAAGTTTCTCTAGAAACTGGAAGCTTCTGAGCGCCTTGCTAAAATGGGTAGCCAGTCTTGAAGCCTAAGAGTTATATAAACATCTTCAAAATTAGCTGGGAAAGTTTTTTCCCCCTTGTGTGAATGCTTTCCAAGTAGCTTCAGGGGACATGATCTAGGATCCACGAGCAAGAGGTGATCCACAACTTCCAACTTGGGATTCTGGACTTAAAGGAACACTCCCCTTCACACTGGCTGACTCAGTTGTTCTCCTACAATTTAATATGGAGTGACTGGAGGTGAAGGGATGGGGGTAGGGGCTGATACGGGTGTATGTTGTGGGGGTTCTGGGAACCACAAAACTGTGTAATAACAACAATAATCCAATGTGCGCTTTTTATAGAAGACCGTGTATATAAAGTAAAATGTTAAGATCTGTCTTATCCGATGTTAATACTGGAATACCTGTGGGGTTTTGGTTGGTCTGCATTCACTTGCTACTGTTGTTCATTTATTATTAAGCTTTTATCACTTTTGTCTTATCAACATCATATGGTGGCACTTCTGTAACCCAGTCCAGAGGGCCTCTCACTGGGAAGAACAGTCGGTTCACACACATCTGCTTCCAGCCCTTTTATCTCACTTGACGTTACGACTCCTTTCACACGGCCGCTTCCCCCTCCTCCTGTCAGCCAGTCTGACCAGGGCGCTATAAATCTCGTATTTCCTCTTGTGATTTTGGAAGGTTTGTTAAATCTTTCCGTTCTATTAATCGCTGCCTTCCTTTCCTTTTCACTGACCTCAAAAGCCAACATTGATTTCTTTGCTACTATTTGAAAACAAGATCGCGACTGCCCCCAGAACAAACGATCTCCCAGAGGGCGCATGTTCTAGTCTGCACATTTCCCACCGAGGGCTGCTTCAGAACACTTTCACCCGGACTCGCCCACACGTCTGCTCGATGAGGCCCTGAGAACGCCTGTGCCTCTACCTCCTCCCCACAAACCTTGAAGATGCCTGGGTTTACTAGGATAGTCTAGAATTTAAATACTTAACTGAGTGATTCAAGTTTTTCTTTTGGCACGTCCCTTTTGTTAGACGAGTATTATATATTCCAGTGTGTGTTTTCCCCTTTGGGTCTACCATCAGACCTACACAGATCTAGGTCTCACGTTTCTCACGTTACTAACTGCAGGCGAAGCCATGCTGGACAGCGCTCATGCCCACACATGCGCAGAGGGAGGGCGGCAGCAGGCGGGTCCCTGCGCTCAGCAGGCCCCCCACTCACCGCTTCCCTCCTCTTCACCCTCCCTGCTCCTCAAGCGTCTCATGCAAGTTCGCCTGTTGTAGGAGTGGAGTCCTTTCTCAGGTTTTTGCCTCGGATAGGGCTCCTGGGGAGACAGGGCTCTGAATTTTATGTCCATCCCCTTTTGCCCTGCAAGGCGACCAAGGAGTCGTCTGGGCGGGACTCTTGGACTGCGATCCTCCTGCGGTAATCTCTCATCAGACAGGGCATTACTATTACTGTTTTATACAGTCAGTGTGTGCTGAGATTTACCCCCATATTCACCACTGTCTTGCTGCTCACTCCTTCTTGCGCTGCAAGCCTTCCACTTGGGATTCGCCTTCCCTCTGCTTGAAGCACCCCCTTTAGAATTTTCTTTAAGGGTGTGCTGGTTGCAAACTGTCTTCATATTGCTCAAAGTCTTTATTTCAAACACATTTTTGAAAGCTATTTATGCTATGGTTAACTCTCTAGGTGAGCAGTTACTTTGCTTTATCACATTGAAAGGATTCTTCCTGTATGTTCCATTTTTCATTTACCACTGCAGAGAAGCTAGCTGATAGTCATTCTTCTGAAGGAAATCTTTCTCCTCTCGCTGATTTTAAGGTCTCTTTCCAGGGACACCTGGGTGGCTCAGTCAGTTGAGTGTCCAACTCTTGATTTTGGCTCAAGCCATGATCCCAGGGTCATGGGCTCCAGCCCCGTGTTGGGCTTCGTGCTGCATGTGGACCCTGCTTAAGATTCTCTCTCCCCCTTGCCTACTCCCCTGCTCATAGTCTCTCTTTAAAAAACAAAATCCCTGTTTTGTTTGTTTTTTTCACTATGATGTGTCTTCTTTTTATTTACTGTAGATTTGTTGGAATTTTTAAATCTTAAATCAGTTCTAGAAAGTTCTCTTCAAATACTGCCTCTGCCTCACGCCCTCTTCCGTCCTTCTGAACTCCAGCTGCATATATGCTAAACTATAAAGTCTATCCTCCTGACTCCCCTAACTTCTTTTCTATTACTGAATCTCTGTGCTACATGCTCTAAGATTTCTTCTGACCTACTAAGTTTTAAAATATTGTGGTTATAATGTGTTCCTTTCTCGAAATTCACTTATGTTCTGCTTAGAATTTGCTGTGTCACTTTTTATAGTTTACTATTCCTTGCAAACATTTCCAAGCTTGTTTTGTCTTTTATTCTTTACATAGAAGCATAACTGGTTAATAATTCGTGTCTGAGAATTCTGGTATCTGGGCTGTGGAGGCCCGTTTCTGCGGCCTTTCTCCTACGAGACCGCCTGCAATGCCTCACTCCTGTGTGTGCAGAGCCTGCCTGCTGCCGGGGGTGGTTACTTGTGGAGATTCCCTGAGGCCGGAGGTGAAGGTGTCTTCCTGGGGGGCAGATCTGTAATTGCTCCTGCCAAGTACCTAGGAGTACCAGGAACCACCTAGAACCACTTTACCTATAAATTCATGGCTTGGGGTGGGATCTTGACTATCTCATGGACATAAAACGGGGCCACAAATCTGCCACAGGATCAGCCTTACGTACGTACGTACGTTCTCTCCATCACGACTGCCAGGGCTCATTGGCAACCAGCTGACCAACCTTTAGAAGCCTTCTGGCTTAGGGGAGACCAACAGGTCAGGGCTGGGGAGGAGGGGTCGTGTCCGGGCTGTCTCACTTCCAGAGTTCCTGAACTGCTTTTAAAGCTGCATGCGCACCTGTCAGCGTCGCCACAACACATCCTGTGGCAGAACATTCATGTCATTAAAGGAGACTGTGTGATGTTTAGATGACTTTAGCAGACGTAATTTTGAGTGAAAAACGTAAAGCACCGTAGGTTATTAGATGGCCAAGCTCTAACGCTAACCCATAATGTAACAGCACAAGGACAATAAATTTCTTCGAATGAATTTCAAACTTTCACTGGCTCTGAATGGAGATTAAATAATTTCTCAGGCTGAATGATAACCCGCATAACAAAGAAGTGGGTACGTACCCTCGTAAAGCCAGCAGCAATGAGGGGCATCACAGAGGACTCTTCTCTATCCGTCCTTCAAAAGAACACAGTCAAGGGTTAGAGACAGTTTTTATCAATTATAGCTCACCTCTTTAACAATTTACTAATTTACAGAATACTATGACTATCATATAATGTCAGATACTTTTAGATGAATGAGATTAATATACCAATCAGAAGTAGCATAAAATTGAAAATAATTTTCTGTTTTAGTTTCCTATGTAGCTTTCAGGCAACATACGGTAAAGCTTGAAATATGGAGCTCACAGCCAGAATACAGGAGGAACCACACAGCTATCTGTTATGTAAAAATTTTAACTTAAATACTGCCCTCTCCCAACATATTTCTATTCTTTCCTTACCTTCACTTTTGGGATGAAATATAAGATTTCTCCCACCTATGTATGAATGAAATCTTCATACGTACTTGGGAGTTAGAAAGCCCTCAGGAGGTGTCCCTGATAACATTCATACTCTTAGGAATGGAACTCTCACGCGGTTTGCCTACTTCTAAAGTGAACAGCAGTCCAAAATCACAAAACCTCACATGAGAGCAGAAACTCCCTCCATAGAGTTAACTGGCTAAGAAAGTTAGAAAGAATAAAGAAGAAAAGGCCAAATGAAAAAGGTGACACCCGTCACAGCCTACAAGCAGCTAAGCCTCTGCTAAGAAAAAGTATGACACGGACACCTGAACTTCAACATCAAAAACAATGAGGGCTTACCTGCGTACTACACCAATGATAATTGTGTTTTCAGAGAGTTTTGATGACCTAATAGACCTTTAAAAAAAAAAAACAACAACAAACTTTAAAATAAACATAAAGCAACTCTTAAAAAAAAAAAACCACTTGATTTCGGTAGAACAATTAAAGCTGGGGAGAGGCAGAAGAGGGCGCAGGTCACTCTCTGGGTTTACGTTCTGGGCTACTCGATCTTCCTCGAGGGGACAGGCCCCCACTCCATGGACGAGTAACCCTAACACTCACAGGGTTAAACATAACAGGGGCTGGAGATGGTGTACGTGCTACTTGCTCTGGCCTCTGTCAATCCGAGTACCTCAGCTGGAGGACATTCCCGACCTTGGGCTTGTGTGACGGAGGTCATCGGTCTCTCACCGTCAAAGGGACACCCAAGTACGTGTGTTATTACCACATGCTGACAACCGCAGTTAGGGTGAGGACGAAGCCCAAAGGCCTGCTCCCTACATGCCCCAGGGGGCGCCTAGGCAGAGTGTGGGCAACAGCGGCAGCCGCAGAAACTCAGAAGTACGAAATGCAGGATCTCCGAGTCCGTCAGAAAGGAGAGACAGGCAGGAATGGGGACTGGTCAGGAGAAGCGGGGGACGCTGCTCCGCTGAAACTCCCCCCAGAGTAGAAGGCTCCCCGCAGGGCGCATTCACCCCTCCTGGAGAAGCAGCCTCCCCAGGAAGCACGCTCAGCCAGGAGATGAGACAGACAGGGCAGAATGAACGTGCCTAGGGGAGAGGGCGTGGGGAGGTGGCCCAGCCCTGAGCTCCCTGTACCCTGGGGTAGGCAGGACCCTGCAGAGGAGCCGTGATGCCCCAGACAGAGGGGACGTGGCCCTGCGCTGGGAGGAAGACACACGGCTCCGGCCCCGTGACGAGCTAGGTGGCTTCCCGTAGGAAGTGGGCAGGATGCGACAGAGAATGGCCACAACTTAACTGCGGGACTTTGTTCCGCTGGTTCGAGAAACAGAATCACTTCCGAGTCATAGAACACAGAAAACCACCAGAGTGACTCTTTCTCAGTTCTCCCATGGATGGCTCGTAACTAGCCATTCCAGAAGCATTAGAGAGACGTTAGTTGGGCATACACAACGCACACCTCGGTTTGGCACACTTTTTCCGCAAAGGGCCAGATGACAAGTATTCCAGGCTTTGTGAGCCAGGCAGACTCTGTCACAACCACCCGGTGCCGCTCCTGTGGCACGGAAGCAGCCAGAGACGACCCACAAATGAACGGTGTGACCGAGTCCCCCTTGCGCAGCCCTGCCCCAGGGCCCCGGGGCTTCATTTTCTCAAGGAACTCAGGTCAGGAAGGCTGAGCCCAACGACAGGCACGGACTGCGTGTGGGAATGGAAGTGGCTCAGGGATGGATACGCAGCTCCAGGGACGAGCTGGTCTCTCTCGTGCGCCGTGTGGCTCACACGTCTCTCCCCACGCGCCTGCTGTTGGCGGCGTCTACCCGGTCCCGCTGGCTTCCATCCGCCCGTCCGCTCCGGAGCAGCACTGCAGGGCTGCTGTATCGGAAGGGCCCCTCGGCAGGTCCCCACGGGGACGGCCACCCGGCTGCCAGTCCCCGGCCCCACCGCGGTCCCCTTGCCGAGAGAAAAGCCGCGCTCACTTTCCTGAAGGGGGCGCCCTGGAGCGGCTCACACAGCAGACACTGGCGCAGACAAGGCCGGCCACCTCTCAAAACTGGGCTGCTACAGACCTGTCACTCGTCTTACAGGGGAGACAGGCACTCACGAGTGGTGTTTCTGTGACTTCTGAGGACACTGTACTCGTGTTCCCATTTTTGTCTTGTCACATGGATTTTTCAAGAAGGAAAGGCAAATTTAAGTACGCAGCTGGCCATCTCAAGCTGGCTCTCATCTTTAGGAAAACAGAGATCTGAGTGGTAGAAACAGCACGTAGGTAACGGTACAGATAAACGCAGGAAGTAGTTCTGGATAACCTACTGAGGACACAGGAATGCGCGTAGGCACTGGGCTCAGGACAAAAAGCAGAAGGGAAGACAGTGCTTACCTGGAAGCAAGCTGATACCTGCCGAGGAGACCTAACACTGTATAAAAAGGCAGACGTGCACTCTTGATTTTTTCTGGTCCATAAGGAGGAAGAACTGATCAGAAAATAGAATGTCAGGAACATGGCTTGAAAAGTAACACCCTTCATTCTAGAATCCAGGAACGTGAAGAAAGAAATGACTTGACATCACCGCGTACACCCAGACGTTGGTAAGGCAGGTCTCAAGAACTCAGGTAAAAGAGAGGGCATGAGTCTACAGCACGAGCTGCTGAAAGACCGGGTAAGCACGCCGGAAGGCTCGCAAAGCCATGCTAGCTGGTGCATCGTGAGGATTTTACCAGGTTTTTATGCATAAGAGAAAACTCCCAAGATCAATGGCTTAAACACGAGTTTTCTCCCGCATAAAAGGCGTGCAGACGTAGGCAGCCCAAGGCTGTGGGGGCACGCTGCGGCATCGGACCCCTGGCTCCTTCTGTCGAGGTCTCCCTACTATTGCCCATACGTGGTTTCTTCCCCATGATCCAAGACGGATGCTGCGCTCGAGCCACAACCTCCACAGTCCCAACAACAGGAAGGAGGGTAAGCGCTCTCCCTTGAAGGATACTTTCCAGAAGATGCACGTGACATTCCCACTGGCCAGCTACAGGAAAAGCTTGTGAATGCACGTATTTTCCAGGCAGCCATACGCCCAGCTCAACACTAGGAATTCTGTTATCAGGAGAGGGTAGAAATGGGTATGGGGGGCAAGGACCACTCTCCAGACACACCGGCAACGACAGATAAATCTGACGGTGGTCTCTACCCAACTCTGGGGAAAAGGCATGTGACGGAGGCTTAGGGTCAGAATACAGCTAAGTCCTTCAAGGAGTTAAATTTTACAAAGTACAACTCCATTACCTGTGCTTCACCACTGTTCCCTCTGCCACGCGGAATGACTTTCAGATTGAAAATGGCATTTACGACACTGACACTGAACCGCAGACCACGGTGATTCAGGAGATCGCCGAAGGCGTCGGGCCCTCTGAGTCCGGTCTCGCTCCTGCACTCAGCATGGACTTAATTCTGCTAATGCGCTCTGGGTCTCTGTGCACTGCTTTAGCTCCTTCACCTCCCTTCACAAAATCTTCCCGTCCATTACAGAGCCCTGCTCCCAGTGCACGAAAGAATAGTTCTTCATTTCTTCTGAGTGTACCAGGCATGTGTCTCCTGATAGGTTCTGCAAATTTCTTGTGGCGAGTAATTTTCTTGGTCTCTAAAGCTATTCTTTCCCCATCCATTATTTGGCACCTTTTTACAGTCCCCCCCCAGCCCCTCTTTACCCTGTTCCCTGAACAGAAGTGATGCGAGCCCAGGCCGAGAGCCTGCAGCGGAGAGCGCCGCAGGAATGTCCCTTGTACCCCTTGGCCAGGCCCTTGGCACGAGCGGCCCTCCTGGGATCTGGGGAGCAGACGCGGTGCTCCGAAGGCGCTGCCAGCAGGCAGGCCTGGGTTGGCGGCCCGGGCCGGATGCCTGGCTGGCTCTGGCCCATCCTCAAACCAAACGCGAGAACGGATACACTTTGCGGCTGTGAAGCTGCAATACGTGAAGGGCCGGTCCACGCTCCTTAGGCCACTGCCCCTCCTCACGACGTGGTAGAAAATCCCACGTCTCTGTCCACCCCCTTGGCTCGCGGTCCCGGGTTTCCTGGTGGAGGCAGAAAGGAAAGAAGGATGGGGCAGTAGGGACTGGGGGGCCGGAGGCAGGGCGCCAGCCGCTCCCAGAGACCGCGGTGTCCCCCTCGAACAGAGCCGTGGGTCTGTGAACGCAGCGCCAGCAGCCCCGGCTCAGCAGAGCCTCCTCCCACCTCGTTCCTTTAGGGCTGTGGGGCACCTGGCCTTCAGAGGCTGGAGTGTGCGCAAGGCGTCCCCGGGGCAGGCCTCCGGGACAGGCTTCTTCACTGGGGCCCATGGTACAAGGCAACCGGGCAACCCGGGTCCTCTGCTGTCCCAGCTCTGACACACCGATCGGCCCATCTCTGGCTTCTTAGCAGCTGTGGTCGGCTTTCAGCTGTTACCTTCCTGCGCTTCTGGACAGGACGCTGGGAGGAGGGGGTCAGGCGCGTACGCGACGCCTCCAACAGCCTCACAGCTGGCCGACGTGCCTCAGCGCCTTCTGCCCTTCTACACGGTTCTGCAGCCGCAGCCCGCCATCTCCCACCGCGGCAGTGTCTCCACTGCCCACGGGGTGAAGTCCACGCCCCTGGCTCAGCACCCAAGGCCCTCATGATGGGGCTCCCGTCTGCGGCCCCGGCCTCAGCCAGAGCCACGTCCCACAGCCGCCCGACCCAGCAGTCACCCCGCACCGAGCAGCCGAGCCGCGCGCACCCGCTCTTCCCACGCCCTCCACGCGCTGCTCCCTCCACCTGGCACGCCTGACGCTTTTACTTTTTCTTTCAATTTAAATTCAGGTTAGTCAGGGGCGCCCGGGTGGCTTAGTCGGTGGAGCGTCCGACTTTCGCTCGGGTCATGATCTCGCGGTCCGTGGGTTCGAGCCCCGCGTCGGGCTCTGTGCTGACTGCCAGCTCAGAGCCTGGAGCCTGTTTCGGAGTCTGTGACTCCTCTCTCTGACCCTCTCCTGCTCACACTGTCTCTCTCTCTCTCTCCTGGAAATAAATAAAACATTAAAAAAAAAAATAAAAAAAAAATAAATTCAGGTTAGTTAACATACTGTGTAGTATTGGTTTCAGGGGTAGAACCCAGTGATTCATCCCTTCCGTACAACACCCTGTGCTTCTGCCGACAAGCGCCCTCCTCAGGGCCCATCCCCACCCACCTCCCCTCTAGCATTAACCCCGCTTGTCGCCTGTACTTAAGAGTCTCTCATGGTTTGCTTCCCTCTCTGTTTTTAGCTTCGTTCTTTTTTTCCCTTTCCCTGTGTTCATCTATTGTGTTTCTTAAATTCCACATGAGTGAAATCTGATACTTGTCTTTCTCTGATTTCACTTAGCGTAATACATTCTAGTTGCATCCACGTTGTTGCAGATGGCAAGAGTTCATTCTTTTTGATCGCCAACTAGTGTTCCATTATGTATACCACATCTTCTTTATCCACGTGTCAGGTGATGGACATTTGGGCTCTTTCCATACTTCAGCTGTTGTTGACAGCGCTGCTGTGAACACTGGGGCGCTTGTGCCCCTTTGAATCAGGATTTTTGTAGCCGTTGGATAAATACCTCGTAGCACAACTGCTGGGTCGTACGGTAGTTCTACTTTCCGCCTTTCTTCCTTTGAAAACTCCTGCTCATCTTTCAGGAACTGACCCAAATATCCTCTGTGAAGCTCTCGGACATAGGCCTCTGCGGCACTTTGTACACACCTCCTCTCGGGCACTTATAAGCCTGTACTGAAATCACTCGCTCACCCTACAAACCGGAACATTAGCTCCTCACTTACCTACGTGGCTCTTGTACCAAAGACATTGCCCAGAACTGAGAGGACTTGCGAAGCGGGGTTCCCCAACTGGGGGATTTGGAAATATCAGAGACATAGAATATTTGGCCTTCAGCAAAGCATCTGATAAGGAGTATAAAGAGTTCCCAATTTCCCCACAATTCCACAATCCAGATGAAGGTCAGTCGTTTAGACAAGTTGGTAACGGATGAAAACCCTTCACAGGCAGTACTGATTAGGCATCCCAAAAGCAGGTGGAAGAGAAGGAGCTCTGCCAGGGCTAAGGTCTTGTGAGCCGTGCATGCCAGTGGAGGGCGAGAGCGCGAGTCAACAGGTTCATGAGGCACAGCCTGGAGAGGTTCCTTGAAGGAACACTCCACAGTGGGCAGGTTTCCTTAAAGGGATGATCTTAAGGGAGATAAGACATGTAGGGCCAGAATGGAGATGAAAGTGACTCGGGGAGATAAATCAGGGCCTGCTGTGCCTCTAGAAAAGTCACTGAATAGGACACAATTCCTCCCCCACCCTCCCACCCCCACACACTCTCAGGCAATAAGATGGAGGAGATGATGTGCCAGAACACAGCTAGCAAGAAAAACCTGAGGCTCCGATTGTTGGCTGGGGCTGCGAGCACCAGGAAAGGAATGTGCTCGGCGGTCGCATGTACGGGCGTCTGTTCTCTGGACAGCGCGGGGAAGATGGCTATTCCACTGACGCTTCACTGGTCCACCCAGACCCGGGGTGACTGGTCAGCTCTGGAGCCACGCTTCCAAGAGGTACTGCCTGGGGGAGGACACTCAGAGGACGCACCCTGGGTGGGGCCACATGTGAGCCCACACCACAAGGGCCAGTGACGGCAGGGAGGGGCCGTGCTCCACCCAGGGAAGACAATTCCTGCCCTCGAATGAATGCTGGGAGTCTGGCAAAGGGGACTAATGTGGGCTCACCAGGAAGGAGAGCAGAAGCTTAGAGCGCCCGCCCCGCCCCCGGGAAGTCCCAACCCCCAGAAGCGGCTGGATGGCGGCGGGGGGCACTGTCTACAGTCCGGCACACGTGATGGTCAGGGCTTCTCTGAAGCCTCCTGTGAAGCAATCCAGTTCGCATGCTTTGAGAGTCTGCCGATATTATGAACAAGGCGCATCCACCTAACATTAGGAGACAATTTTCTCAGTTTTTACAACTTTACCAACATCTGGAAATTTTTATTGGCTCCTGTTGGAGTAATGTGCACGTGACGGTTGTGGTTAATGGCAGACTGGGTTTCATCTTAACCCTTGACGGTTTTTTGTTTTTTGTTTTTTTTACCATTTTAAGCAAAGCAAAGTAAAACAAAACAAAACAGAGGGAGATCGGTCCCAGAAACAATGATGTCCTCATGTCTTATTTTACACGTATGGAAGGCAGCCCCAAAGACCATGAATTCAACCTGCTGTCTTTCTTACCGCGCTCGCTGTCACATGTGCCGGCGGCCACTTGGGCCCGAGTCCCAGACTCACCTGCACAGCGCCTCTGCGTCCAGCTGTCGGGGGTTTCTGTGGTCTATGATGATAATGTCGTGATGTTTGTCCAGGAAACATGCGAGGACAGCCTGCGCCTCCTTGGTAACTGTGCACTTAAACCCTGCTTTCTCACACGCCCTGCAGAATCCATTACACTGGTTATCTTCTTTGGTAAACACTAAAAGTACCTGAATCAAAAAAGCGCGAACACTTTTTAAAAAAGAAAAGAAGTTGTTAGAACGGTCATTTCTTAACACGCCACAGGAAAACCCCCAGGGTTTAGACAGCAAGAACACAGATGCAAACATAATCTGTTGATAGAAAGCTTCCTCCAGGTTACTCGGGGAACCTTATCGCTCAGCTTCCCGAGATTAGTGCTATCTGATCTGCGTTTGTCTGGAAGTCTAACGTGGGCTCTATACTTATTCTTTTGTTAATAACCCAACCGGCAGAATTCAACCAACACTTGATTAAGCATTTTATCTTGAAACGACTTCAATGAAAACACAAATACTTATTTAATAGTAAATTAACTAGACAAGTCCTTAGATGACAAAAACTGATATCTCAGTCAAACTTTTAGATACTTAAAACTTTAAATAATATATTTAAATCTTTTGACTCAAGGGTTTATGTAGTTCCTTCAAATTAAAAAAAAATTCCTTTGATGATAAGAGATTTTGAGTAGCCCAAAATACCACCTCACAACCAGCCAGGTAATCCCTCAACTTCCCTTCCCTCTGAAAACCACCAGGTTGTTCTCTAGAAGTCTGCTTCTGCTTTTCATTGTTGGTTGTGGTGGTTTGTTTTGTTTTTCAGACTCCACACATAAGTGAAGTCATATGACATCTGGCTCAGGAGAAAGGAATTAAAAGGTACAGCTTCAGTCATAAAATACGGAAGACCTGGGGATGCGAAGGACACACAGGGAATACAGTTAATTATCTAGAACAACACTATACAGGGACACACGGTAGCCAGGTAAAGGGCTGACCACTACCGAATGGATGCAAATGCCGAATCACTCTGTTGTGCACCTGAAGATAGTGTAACATCGTAGGTCAAGTCCATTTCAATAAAAAAAATGTAATCAAGTTGTGATCGACAGCAAAGGACAGACTATCAGTTAAGTGACACAGGAACAGCACCAGGTGCAACAGACAGCACTGTGCCTCTGCCCAGGACAACGGCTCGCGGTCCCCATGCCCGCTGCGTTCCCCTGATCCTGCGAGTCCCCCCCTCCCCTCCCCAGGTCTGGTGCAGAAGCACAATGCTCTGTCCCTTCAGAGCTACCCGGCCTCATGAGGGCGATGGTGGTGAGGCAGAGGTGGGGCAGCCTGGGAGAAGGACACTACAAGGCTGACAGTCCCCCAAGGCTTAGTCCCTTGAAGTTTCCCCAAGTGCACAAATAGCACTAATGCAAGGAGCTAAGAGCACATTCCTGCTGGTAGCTCTGCACAGGTTTAAAAAATGTAACAGCGAACACGGTTTGTGTGCAAAAAGCATCAAGTAACTCTGGGGCTCAATTTCAGTTGGTTATTTTACCTAATATTCTGGATTTGATCATTTATAGATATTTTCTGGTGGAGCCAATTCAGCAACACAGAGACAACCAAGCTTCTGCTGCTTTTATACTGGAAAATTCCAAGCCTATTGAACAGCTGGGAATGCAACGACCTATGAGCCTCTCCTATGCTCATTAGCTGCTGTTCACTCCCTTTGCTTCCCACCACGACTGTGCAACACTCTTTTACTGCTGAACCTTTCAAAGTAGGTTGCAGGCATCTCTTCGTCTCTAAATAGCTCCATCTGTGTTTCTAAGAAAAGGATATTCTCTCCTACAACTAGAGTACTATTATCAGGTTTAGGAAATTTAACGTTGACCCGATACTATTATCTGAAATAGAAAACTATTTTCAACGTTAGGCCCTCACCCTTCCCCCTCTTTAAAGAAAATCAACATGTGCAGATTACAGCATGGTTTCTTACTACCTGGAGTTGATCTGGATGAAATCTCATGGGGCCAAACTGCACGTCAGCTATTGCTACCTGTAAGAAAAAAGATTTGTTTTAAAAAAAATTGTTTAAAGATAAGCTCACTTTAAAATTCCTCTAAGCAGTGCCACAGATGAAAGCAAGCTTTCTACTCTAGAGAAAAATTACATAAATTTAATAGTTATTATACAGATTCCCAGGGACCTGCATAGAAAGCCCAGGAAAGGTGCAGAGTAGGGAGGGAGAGGTGACAGGAAACTGATCCCGGCTCTTTCCGTAGCTGCATGTGATTCTAAGTGATTTACTCAACCTTCCTCAGCCTTAATTTCTCATTTCTTACAAGGATGAAATGAGTTTACAATATAAAGAGCCCCCCCAAATTAGACACTGAACGAACATTGATTCCTTCTGTCTTTCCCCTGATGGACAATGAAATCTTACATTAAAATGGCACACAGAAAGCGAAATCCAGCAGTTAGAGCCATGTGACATCAGAGCCAAGGAAACCCAGTTGAGAAGTAGTTGACACTCTCATTTTACAGGAAGCAGAGTGCTCATCAATAATTGCTTACTTGAGAACTTCGCACCAAACGGCACAAAGATAAATGTCACAACCAAACCCCAATGAGTAACAACAATCACAGCGCCAGTGGAGGGGCTTAGTGTATCCTAGAGCTGAACGTACATCATCTCCCTGAATCTTCACAGTAACAGTGAGGTTTACAGCTGGAAAATTGAGGTTCCAAATACCTTGTTTAAGGCCACACAGTCAGCAAGTGGCAGTTGGGGTTTCGCTGCAAACCCAGGTCCCTGGAAAGTTTGGGCAGTCTGTGCACCGCATGAAGGAGCCCAAGGGAGGAAGAACGTGGGGCTGAAATACAGCCTCAAGTGATGGACGCTGGCACTGACTTGCTCCCCAGAGGATACACGTTTCCAGAAACTTTGTATGTGTTGGAGGATCCCCAGGCCTCTGCGGGGTAGTATGATTCGATAGCAAAAAATTAAAACTAAAAAAAAAATTCTGCAGAAGACCTAACGTAGGAGCCTTCCCGCAAGGTTATTTCCTACCTGGCCACCTCCAGCCTCTCCTCTCAGGTGGTGAACTGTCCTCCAGTCAACACTCGGAACAAAGCCTGCTTGGTGGTGGTGGGGCTGTATATTTTTCACGGCTAGAGGCTGATGTCTACCAGTCGTGGGACACCAGCTTAGTGTCTGATTTGCTTTCTAATAATTTCATCTCTCGGAAGGCCGGAGAAGAATGAGGGCCGCCATTACTGCAGTCTAAGACTGAGGAGGATTCTGTGACCTCCCACGGCACCACCCACCCTCCTGCAGGCCAGCCTCCCAGTGAGGGGCACAGCTGGGTCCCGAGGCCAGACAATCCCAGAGGGCCTGCAGAGTCCTAAAAGAGAGGTCTGGTCTGAATCCTCAAACTCCCACAGTGCACTGAGAAGGAAAGCAAGAGGCACCGAGAGAGACCAATCTGAACAATGAGTTTCTTGTTGGTTTTTACAAAGTTTAAGGGAATGAATGAATGAAAAGAACAAGGAATGATACGGACCTATTGCCTGAAGAATACAAGGAAGAAAGTGACAGGAAATAGAACGGGAAGGAAAATCATTTCCGCTGACGTTCCTTAGTGTGGGGGACAGTTTCAGAGGAGAAAGCAGACACCAGAACAGCAAGCCCGATGCCACCTCCCCCACCCCCTCCCCCAAGGTAAAGAAGTTGCCAGGCAGCACTTGCGTCCTTGACCTGAATCGGGGGCTGGAGCCTCTGAGTGAGGACACTTATGAAATTGGCTATGAAGGATCAGGTAGACAAAAAAAGAAAGTCTGAAAGGAGAGAAAGAAAATATTTACAAATAGGGTAAATACATGTGATATTCTAGATCACAGAGAAAACCTTGAAACATATTCCTAAAAGTAAAGATGGTACTGTTTTTTTAAAAAAAAATTTTTTTTAATGTTTTATTTATTTCCAGGAGAGAGAGAGAGACAGCGTGAGCAGGGGAGGGTCAGAGAGAGAGGGAGTCACAGACTGAAACAGGCTCCAGGCTCTGAGCTGGCAGTCAGCACAGAGCCCGACGCGGGGCCCGAACCCACGAACCGCGAGATCATGACCTAAGCGAAAGTCAGACGCTTAACCGACTAAGCCACCCAGGCATGCCAAGATGGTACTGTTTTTATTCTTCAACCATAATGCAAGCAAACCAGAAATGAAAAACACGGCGTTTAAGCAAAATCAACAAAAACCCCCACCCTGAAAAAGTTTTAAACATTAACTTATAATTGCTGGGTCAGAGAGAGAAATGCAAACTACTCCTACAGAGTACCCGGAAAAGAATAAAAATGAGAATATCACGCAATGAAACTTCCAGAATACTGGTACATTTTACTCAAAGTCAAGATTCATAGCCTTAAATTCTGTCGTGAAACAAGAATGAAGTAAACATACCACGTTTTCGAGTCACTAAGTTCGAGAAAGTCAACAATACGAACTGAAGGACACCAGGAGGAGGAAAATTAAGTTAATGGTAGTAATTCATAAAATTGTAAAACGTTAGTGACTAGGATGTTTTTAAAAAATACACGTATACGTGCATCTAGGGTTGGTCACAAGCTGAGGGACGAGATAAAAAGTATAAACGGGTCAGGGCAAAGCCTCGTCCTTCCCAGGAAAACAACTTCTGAGCACACGGTCCACACCAAAAGTAGGTTATGAAATAACTTTCACGAACAAGGATAGCATAATTTTATGATCTCAGCTTATAAAAATAACACACCACTGCATTAATTTTAAGAAAGAAAAGAAGTTACATATTTTTCAAAGATCATTAATTTTGCCTCAGTATGATTTTAACGGTATCATTTTAAAGCATTAGTGTTTCAGAAGTTCTATTTGACCACTGAACACTTATTTACTTAACTAGATTGCATTTTAACCTTACATCCTGTCTACGGGGTACATCCGGCTCTTAAGGCCTCTGCTGAGCGGTGTCCCAGAAGCGCTGGACAACTACTTACCACTGTCCCCCCCAAAATAACCACCACCAGGAAATGTGATGACATTACTCAGCGAGTGGACGTCAGCAGTGGGCCCTTGAACAGTAAACAACTTCCCAAAAGCTCTGGAAAAGGCGATCAGAACTACAGAACTCTTGTATGCTTCCTTTTTTCGTGTATGAAAATCAGAATCAAACTGACCTCATGCTTCAAAGTCGCAACCCTTTTAATAATTTATTGTGCACGTTAACAGTTTAAAAGGGAATTGTCATTTTTAAATCAATTTCAATATCACAGCTTTGATTTAATCTTTCAGCTTCAAAAGCAATTGTTAATTTTAGACAACTTAGAAATAACCGTATGTTCACTGGCTGCTATTGGTAATCATACAAGTTGTTTAGTCTTCTGGATTTTTAAATATTTAGGTATTTGTTAAGATCTATTGTTAAAGAAAGATTGTAAAAAGTCTATTTGTATTTTAATAAAGGAATATTTGTAAATATGGCCGACAGAAATATAAAATAAGTTATTAGAAATTTTGACAACCACCTGTCAGATTTCTTTTGTTTGCCTAACTGCCCCAACACTCACAAGTGACAGCAAGGGGCACCTGGGTGGCTTAGTCGGTTAAGTGTCTGACTTCAGCTCAGGTCACGATCTCACAGTTCGTAAGTTTGAGCCCCATGTTGGGCTCTGTGCTGACAGCTCAGAACCTGAAGCCTCGTTCCCATTCTGTGTCTCCCTCTTTCTCCCTCTCCCCAGCTCTGCCCCCCCACCTCAAATACAAATAAACATTAAAAAAATTAAAAAACAAACAAAAAATGACAGCAGGCGGCCATCTGGGTTAGGAATCTGGATCACGGGTGGCGGTGGGAAAGAAAAGAGATACATCATACTAACCTGCCTAAAATCTCTGTTCCCCCCAACCCTCCCTATCTCTGGCCTGCTGTTTTTTTCTCCATAGCTCTTTATCAGCATTTGCAAAACTCTGAATTTTACGATTTATCTTCTTTATTGTCTGTCTCTCCCACTAGAATATAAGTTCTATCTATGAAGACAGATTCACCTGTTTATCCATTGCTGTATTTCCAATACCCAAGATAGTCCCTGGCCCATGACAGGCATTTAAAAAATCTTTCTGAATGTTTACTCAACAGCTAATCTTTCTGAATCAATCATTTACCTAGAAATCAGTCCCTCTAGTTTCTACATATGCATGTATATGTAACACAGCACTTCCCGTTCTCAGAGTATTTTCATGTATACTTTATTTCATAAGGTAACATCAAGGAAGGAAGGATTTTTATGAAAGCCTGAGTACTAGGAACCACAAAAGAATCTTTTTCCTATATCCCCTTTAATGGAAACAAAATTAATGCTGAAATCAACTTATACAGCACAGACTTAAATCTGATTTTGTCTTGAGCCATCCTGTTCCTCCAGGTTTTCCCTGTACTTTGATCGGCCCTCTCGTCTTTCTTTCTCTGGGCAAAGAGTGGTAACTTGGTCAAAAGAACACAACCTAGACAAGAGTCAGGAGACCCCAGTTCTCAGGGGAGAAGAGTCAAAATTAATCCAGGCGTCTGTGGACCACCTACTACTCTAAGCCAAGCACAGAGTTAGATACTGGGATGCAAAGAAGTGCCTTATCCTTGGCCTTGAGGAGAAGGGGAAAATGTACATAATGACAACATGGGACAATTTTAACAGAGAAAGAAGGCGCCTATTATGTGCTCAGTACTCTGCTTCCAATCCTATTTAATCCAATGTAGTCCTTACTCTAGGAGTAAGGCAAGCTCATTAGCTCCATTTCAGTGATGAAAAAACCGAAGCTCAGAGCAGCGTGGTTACAGAATTGGTAACTGACAATGTTGAGAACAAGTCCCAATTCACAGAGACTGGATTCCTGTGGTCTTTTCATGCTCCACTGGGAAAGGCCCCAAATCACCTGACTCTAGCCTAGATCTAGAAAAATAAGAACCCAGAAATCAGCCTTCGCCAGTGGTTTCCTAGGCATTCGACATCCAACTGAGAACAAGACAGATGGTGTCTCTACCCAACAGGGGGGGTGTGATGGAGAGTAACTGGGGTGCTATTCTGACTCGGACTCCAGGAAGGCCTCTCTGCGCTGCAATGCGGAAGAGGGGCTCTGAGTGATAAAGGAGCCGGCTATTCGAGGAACAGAGGAAGGAGCGCCAGACAGAGGAAACGGGGAGCTGGGGATCTGTGGTGTGAATGGGTCCTCCCAAGCACTGGAGGAAAGGATGGGGAAGAGGGAGGAGACGATGTCATGGCTAGGCAGGAGCCAGAAGATGCAGAGCTTTCTAAGCCAGAACAAGAAACGGGCTTTATCTTAAATTTCATAAAAAGCACTAGAGAGTTTTATACAAGGAAGTGATAGGATCTAATTAAAAATTTTTTTAATGTTTATTTTTGAGAGACAGAGAGAGATAGAGTGTGAGCAGGGGAGGGGCAGAGAGAGAGGGAGATACAGAGTCCAAAGCAGGCTCCAGGCTACAAGCTATCAGCACAGGGCCTGACGTGGGGCTCAAACTCACAGACTGGGAGATCATGACCTGAGCTGAAGTCGGCTACCCAACGACTGAGCCACCCAGGAGCCCTCTCTCATTTTTATTCTTTAAACAGACTTCTTTGAATGGATCCCCTTTATCTTTTAAATAGATCCCGGTGGGGATGGACAGTGGGAAGGTGAGAGCAGAGGCAAGGAGACCAGTGAGGAGGTGCCTGCAGTCCAGGCGAGAGAGGGCGGCAGCCAGGCCCAGGCGCTGCCATGGAGACGAGTACACGGATTTGGGCTGTTCTGGAGGAAGGGGCATCAGGAGTTGCTGATGGACAGGACATAATCAAATCTACTGGCTCCTAGACCAGAGTTCTGATATCTGACTTGTGGTTTTATTTCAGGGTTGCGTGGAAATCTGGGGTTACGCAAGCCATCCTGGGTAGAAGCTGCTTGGTCTGCTTGGTCCTTTCCAGATCCACCCACAAGATGGCACCAGGACCTACCCCGAGGCAGAGCTCCTCCCGGCTCTCCAGGTACTCCGAGAGCCGGCCAAAGGCTCCCCATTTCCCTGCATCTCTTTTTCTCTCCTTACCTGTTCCTAACTGTCCTTCAGTCAATTTAACAGGAAATATTTACAAGCTGCCTTTTATAGATTTCCCCATATGAACGCCAAACTCAAGTCCCATGCTAGGGTAAAACTGCTCAGGTCCTTTTCCCCCAAACCCATACTGTTGAGCAAAAAAATGGTTTCTGGATTAAATGAACTATTTAAAGAGCTTAACATAATGCCTGACTGTGAGTAAATGCCCAAAAGACTCTCCAGTATCCACAGAAAAGATTTTCCAAGGAGTTTTTGCTGTGAAACTACAACTTTACACACATGCACACATACACAGTATAAGGCGTATTAATTTTTTATTATTTTTTGATGTTATTTGAGAGAGCATGAGTGCGCATGCTAACAGAGGGCAGAGAGAGGGAGGCTCTGTGCTGTCAGCGCAGAGCCGGACATGGGGCTCGATCTTGCCAACCATGAGATCATGAACTGAGCCAAAATCAAGAGTTGGACACTTCACTGACGGAGCCACCCAGGCACCCCTGAAAGGCATTTTTAAAACTACTTTTCCAACGAGCCATTTCTTTCAGAGCACTAAGGTAATCCTAATAAGAACCATTAACTTCATGATACCTGAAATAATGTGAAAAATAGAACCTACTTCTTAAATATCATCCTAACGTACTTGGTACAAGGGACAAATAAAGATTCTTCCTGAGACCTTGAAAGAACACCACCTCTGAAAGTGAAACAAGAAAATCGAAACATAAAAAATAAGAACAGCCAATTGTAAGATAACCCAACCTTAAGCTTCTCTTTAAATGTGTCCCTGGGGGTGCCTGGGTGGCTCAGTCGGTAAGCGTCTGACTTCGGCTCAGGTCATGATCTCATGGTTCGTGAGTTCGACCCCCGCGTGGGGATCTGTGCTGACAGCCAGTTCAGAGCCTGGAGGCTGTTTCCAATTCTGTGTCTTTCTCTCTGACCCTCCCCTGCTCACGCTGTCTCTCTCTCAAAAATAAATAAAACATTAAAAAATAAATAAATAAACATGTTCCTGAAATGGAAGAATCCTCAAATTCCAACTGTGGCCATCTGAGGAGGCCTTAGGACCTACCTCTCCCCCCTCGAAAAATAGGAGCCCATCAGTGACGTATCATCATGTCAGAAGGAGTGGCGGGGGTGACAGAGGCTCAGAACTCCCTCCAGGGGAAACACTGAATCAGCAAGTATAGACGAGCTGGACACGGACAAGAAGTATTCCAGGCTGTAAATGAACAAACGAGTGTCCTGCCCCTCACTGGGCGGGTGTGTCACATTCGTCACTCGCGTCCATGTCACACGCTGCACAGATGACAGCGAGCCATGTTCGGGAGGCTCCCAGCTGCCTGCCCATCCGCCCACCTGGCGACCGCTACTGGCACCCGGGCGACTTTACCGAGTCGGCCGATACATCTCAAAGATATCCTACGGGACTACGCTAGGAACGAGCACCCCCACGATAGAACGGGTTACCTGGGATCACCCCAACAGTTCCCATAACCAGTGCTCCTGAGGCTGGACAGATAGGGGTTTACGCTCTGACCCCTGAGAAGCTGTGTGTCTTTAGGCAAGTTTCTCCGCTCCGCTCAGCCTTGCCCAGAAAGTCGTGACCGTGAGGACGAAAGGAGGACCTGACCGGGTCAAGGGCGCCATGGCGGACATCTACTAGCCCAGCGGAAGGGGCCGCACGGGCATTCCCGGCCCCCGGCTCTGGCTCTACAGCCACCCAAAGGTCCTTACCAGGTGTGGTGGGGACCCACGTGGCTTTGGGCAGAAAGCGGGTTTCCGGACTGAACAGTACTTGAGAAAGCCCTCCGGAGCCGGCCGCCCCCTGCCCCCCACCTCACCTTGCCATGTTACAGCAGGGGACAACGCAGTCCACGGCCTGAGGTCCCGCTGTCGCCGCCGTCTCTCGTGGGAGCCCTGTCTCAGGGCTCCCCGGGTATTCTCACTAACTGACCTCCGCGGTGTCTCATAAATAACCCCGAGTTCTTTCAAGCTTCTTTTTGGAATACTTCCACTACCAATTATGTCTAATTCTAACTTGCAAATAACCAGCTCTGAAAAATCAAGCAAGAAGTTGTTTCCGTATGTCCCAAAGACGACCGAACTTTGGGTTTGAGAGGAGAAAGGCCAGGGCAGAGCAGAAGTATCCGGCAAAAGGTCTAACAGCACCAGCAGCAAAGGTGAGGAACCCCTGAGGCAGGTGAGGCCTCGGACCAAGGAGCAGATTAGGGATGGGGGCTGGAGCCTTGGCCCCACACTCTGGATAATCCCTGCATCCCTGCTCGTTGCAAGTAGCAGCAACGGCCCCGGACAGAGCTTTCGCAGGGAGAATGTATTCTGCCAGGGACGCCGCTTCTTGAGGGGCTTAAATTAAAACCCTGAACGCAAGTTATCTGGTATTTACACAGAAAAAGCAGATGTTTACATCCTCCAAACATCTTCCCAGTACACCTTTAAGACTACTTTTTTTCAGAGCAGTTTTATGTTTACAGCAAACCTAAGAAGCAGGTGGGGCGCCTGGGTGGCTTAGTCGGTTAAGCGTCTGACTTTCACTTAGGTCATGATCCCACGGTTCGTGGGTTCGAGCCCCGCGTCGGGCTCTGTGTTGACTGCCAGCTCAGAGCCTGGAGCCTGTTTCAGAGTCTGTGACTCCCTCTTTCTCTGACCCTCCCCTGCTCACGCTGTCTCTCTCTCTCCTAGAAATAAATAAAAACATTAAAAAAATTTAAAAAAAAAAACTAAGAAGCAGGTACAGGTAAGGCATATGCCTCACCCTCACCCATGCATCTTCTTCCCTCCCCATCATCATCATCGCTCACCAGGACGGTAGATTTTTTTTTTTTTTGCGTCAAAGATTAACCCACATTAACACATCATAATCATCTCAAATCCATATTTGACCTTGGGCTTTACTCTAGAGTGAAGGGTACATTCTAGAGATGCAAACAAATATGTAATGATATATCTTCATCATTATAATACCATATGGAGTATTTTCACTGTCCTAAAAATCCTCCATGTTCTGCTTCTTCATCTCCTCTCACCCCTGGCCGCCACTTAACTTTTTACCATCTCCACAGTTTTGCATTTTCCCCCCCAGACTTTCATATACTTGGAATCCTACAAGTATGTAGCCTTTTCGCATTGGCTTCTTTCACTTAGTAAATGCATTTAAGGTTCCTCCACATCTTTCATAGCTTCACAGTTCATTCCTTTTTAGTGCTGCAAAGCATTCCACTGTCTGGAGGTAGGAGTTTATCCATTCGCCTAATAAAGGACATCTTGGTGGCTTCCAAGACTTAGCAATTAAGAATGAAGCTGCTATAAACATTTTTGCTTGGCTGTAAGTCTTCAACCTTCTTACGGCTGAGTTCTTAAGAGTTCTATGAATCAGACACATCTCTTGCAAATATTTTCTCCCAGTCTGTGGTTCATCTTTTAAAGCTCTTGCTGTTGTCTTTCGTTTAGCAGAACTTTTTAATTCTAATAAAGTTCAGCTTAGCGATTATTTCTTTTATGGATGTTATATCTATTTGCTGGCATTGTATCTAAAAAGGCATCAATCACCACACCCAAGGTCATCCAGGTTTTCGCCTGGAGAAGTTTCATAGCTTTATATTTTACTTTTAGGTCTATAATTCATTTCCAGTTGATTTTTGACGCAAGTAAGGTGTGTATCTAAATTATTTTGCACATGGATGTGCAACTGCTCTAGCACCATGTGTTGAAGCTACTACCCCATTGTTCCCTTGTACAGCCTTTGCTCCTTTATCAAAGACCAGGTGACTCCATTGATGTGAGTCTATTTCTAGGCTCTCTATTCTGTTCCACGGGTCTATTTGTCTATTTTTCCCCCAACACCCCAATGTCTCGATTACTGTAACTTTCAGTAAGTCTTGAAGTCGGGTCCTGTCAGTCACCAAGCTTTGTTCTTCTCCTTTAATATGGTGCTGGCTGTTCTGGGTCTTTTGCCTCTCCGTGTAAACATTAGAATAATTTGTCAATAACCATAAAGTAACTTGCTGGGACTGCACTGAATCCATAGATCAAGTTGGAAAAAACGGACATCTTGACAATGTTGAGTCTTCATACCCACAAATAAGGAACGTCTCTCCATTTCTTTAGCTCTCCTTTGATGTTGTTCATCAGAATGCTGTGGTTTTCCTCCTACACATATTAAATGTATACTAGTAACTATTTTGTTCATTTTCTGAGTACTGACATAAATGATATTGTGTTCTTAATTTCAAATTCTCCATGCTCGTTGTTAGTATACAGGAAAGCAATGGGCTT
This sequence comes from Proteles cristata cristata, assembly GCA_017311185.1. Lineage (NCBI taxonomy): Eukaryota > Metazoa > Chordata > Mammalia > Carnivora > Hyaenidae > Proteles > Proteles cristata. Next base: position 234,206 of record JAESUZ010004070.1, on the reverse strand, counting down.
ACACTAACCTTGTATCCTGCAACCTTGCTACAATCACTTATTAAGTGTCAAAAGTTAGTTTTTCTGTCGACTATTTTGGATTTTCTACCTAAATGCCGTCTGTAAACAGAAACAGTTTTAGGTCTTCCTTCTCAACTGTGCCCCTTCTATTTCCTTTTCTTGTCTCACTGCAATGGCAAGAACATCCAGTATGATGTTGAAAAGGAGTGCTGAGGGGACACATCACGGCCCAGTCCCTGATCTTGGCAGGAAAGCTTCAAGTTTCTCATCATTAAGTATGATGTTACCTGCAGGGTTTCCTTACCACGCTGAGGAAGTGCCCCTCTACTCCTAGTTTAGTAAGAGTTGTTTTGTTTTGCTTACCATGAATGAGTTTTGGATTCTTCCAGATGCTTTTACTGCATTTATTGATATGATCATGGAATTTTTCCTTTTTAGGCTGCTGACGTACGAGATTACATTAGTTGATTTTCTAATGTTGAACCACTGGCTTTGCTTACCCAGATGAAGCCCACTCGGTTGTGGTACAGAATTCTTTCTACACATTTTTAAATTTGATTTGCTAATATTTTGTTGCGAATTTTTACATCTATGCTCTTGATATTGGTCTATAGTCTCCTTATAATCTGGCTTTGATATTAAGGGAACGCTGGCCTCACAGAATGAGTCAGGAAGTATTCCCTCTGCCTCTACCTTTTGAAAGATCCTGTAAAGAATTAGAATAATTTCTTCTTTAAATGTCTGGTAGAATTTACCAGTAAAGCCATATAGGCCTGGTACTTTCTGTTTTGGAAGGTTATTAATTATTGATTTAATTTCTTCACGAGATCTAGGCCTTATTCAGATCATCAAGTTCTTGTGTGAGTTTTTGACCATTTGTGTCTTTCAAGGAATTGGTTTGTTTCATCTAGGTTATCACATTTGCGGGCACAGAACTATTCATACTATTTCTTTACTACGCTTTTAACCTCCATGGTCTCTGTAGTTAAGTTCCCACTTTCATTTCTGAAATTAGGAATTTGTGTCTCCTCTCTTTTTTAGCTAGCCTGACTTACCGATCTTACTGATTTTTTTCAAAGAACCAGCTTTTGGATTAATTTTTCTCTATTGATTTCAGTTTCACTAATTACTCCTTTAATCCTTATTACTTTTTCTGCTTACTTTGGATTTAATTGCTCTTCTTTTCCCCCCAAGTTTCCTAAGGTGGTAACTTAGATTACTAATTAAGTTTTGTGTGTATGTGTGTTTGTTTATTTTTGAGAGCAAGAGAAACAGAGCACAAGCAAGGGAGGGGCAGAGAGAGGGAGTCACAGAATCTGAATCAGACTCCAGGCTCTGAGTTAGCTGTCAAAACAGAGCCTGACACAGGGCTCGAACCCACAGACCACAAGATCATGACCTGAAGTCGGACACTCAACTGACTGAGCCACCCAGGCGCCCCATTAAATTACTAATTTTACACTTGATCTTAGCCAAAAGGCTGAGAAGCGATAGGTTACTAATTTTAGATCAATCTTCTTTTTTAGTATATGCATTCAATGTTACAAATTTCTAAGCACTGCTTTTGCTGTATCCCACCAATCTTGATGTGTTTAATTTTCATTTAATATTTAAAAATTTTTAAGATATCGTCTTTGACCCACATATATTTAAAAGTGTGTTGTATAGGGGCGCCTGGGTGGCGTAGTTGGTTAAGCGTCCGATTTTCGCTCGGGTCATGATCTCGCGGTTCGTGGGTTCATGCCCCGCGTCGGGCTCTGTGCTGACTGCCAGCTCAGAGCCTGGAGCCTGTTTCAGTCTGTGACTCCCTCTCTCTCTGACCCTCCCCTGCTCACGCTGTCTCTCTCTCTCTCCTAGAAATAAATAAAACATTTAAAAAAAAAAAGTGTGTTGTATAATCTCCACATATATGGGGATTTTCCGGTTATCTTTCTATTACTGAGTCCTAGTTTAATTTCAATGTGGTCTAGGCAGACACTGTAGGATTTCTATTCTTTCAAATTTGTTAAAATGTTATGGCCCAGAACACGGTCTGTTTTGGTGAATACTCTATATGTACTTCGCTGTTAGATGAAGTTGTCTGTAGATGTCAATTATATCCAGTTGACTGATGGTGGTATCGAGTTCTATTATGTCCTTACTGGTTTTCTGCCTGCTGGGTACGTCCATTTCTGAAAGAAGGATACTGAGGTTCCCTACTACAATAGCGAACTCATGTTTCTCCTTACAGTTCTATTGGTTTTCGTCTCCCTGCAGTTTGATGCTCTGTTGTTGTGCGCACACACGTAAAGGACTGTTGTGTCTTCCTGGAGAGCTGACTCACTTATCGTTAGTCCTTCTGTTTCCCTGATAACCCCCTTACTCATTGGTCTACTCGGTCTGAAATTAGCACAGCTGCGCTTGCTTGCTTCTGATTCATGTAAGCATGGCCTATCTTTCTCTCTCCATTTACCTTCAACGTATACGTGTCTTTGCACTGAAAGGGAGTTTCCTGTAGATGACATATTTTTTTTCTGATATTAACCATGGGGATCTTGTAGAGTTCCCAGAGGCAAACCTCACAATATGGTGCACCCTCCTTTCATGCCGCAGCCCCTCGGAAGATTCTAATTCTCTCAGAGTTGTCTGCACTAAGCCTCCAACAAGGCATCGATTACACTTCAGGTTTTCCTACCCCAGCCAGCACTCCTGAGTGGCTTCCATTCCTGAGTCTCTGATAGGCAGCGAGTCCCTTTATTCTCCTGGCTCTCCAATCTGGGAGGCACTGTGTGGATTTAAGAAGAGCTATGGGGCACCTGCGTGGCTCAGGTGGTGAGTGTCCGACTTTGGCTCAGGTCATATCTCACAGCTTTTGGGTTCAAGCCCTATGTCAGGCTCTTGTGCTGACAGCTCAGAGCCTGGAGACTGCTTCGAATTCTGTGTCTTCCCTCAATCTCTGCCCCTCCCCACTCGTGTTCTCGCTCTCTCTCAAAAAATAAACAAACATTAAAAAACAAAAAAAAAAAGAGTTGTTGATCATTCAGTCTCTTCAGCTTTTTAGTTATTGTTAGGGCAGAATGTTGATTCTCAAGCCCCTTATGTGTGGATCAGGAAACTGGAAGCCCAGTGCATTTTTAACAAAATGATGTGCAGGAAGGTCTCAAGTTACAGCCCAAATACACTCGTCAGAACATTGAGTAGTCAAATTGTACAAGCATTCTGGAAAGCACCGAATGGCAAAGGGGATGTGCATCTCCCCAAGCTGCTGTGCCAAGGACACCTCCAAGGCCCCCCCCCCACCTGCTCCCACGGGGCCACTCTCTGCCTTCCTTTGGATCAGGCAGAGCACAGGCAGATGGCTCTCATCAGTGCGTCTGCAGCAGCCGCTGGTCAATAACCACAACATCTGCTGGTCAGACAGTGATGTTTTAAGCACTTAAATGCTAACCTGTTAGAATGTTATTTACATACAGGGCTTTGGTAAGTTTCAATTATGCTTCAGGAAACAGGTTGGAGGTTGTGAGGTGACTTACAATGAATTGTCAGATTCTCCCATTTAACAGAGTAAGTCATGGCTCCTAGTTGAATGTTTTACTTAGAGCATGTGATGTTCAGGAATCCATTAGTGAGGTTAAGCCGAAAATGCCAGTACCTGCATACCCAGACGTGAAGATTTGGGGTCTATTAACAAAGATCTGTAAGGGATATGTGCAAAGGCATTTGTCCAGAGCTATGCATAACAGCAAAGTTGCAGGCAATATGGGTATATCTAACTGGGAGACAGTCATATGCTGATCTTAAAAACATATGCTAAGTAAGAAAAGAAACAGAATGAGATCTGTAATACCATACCATTTATAAAAATTAAAAATACATAAGCACATAACAACAATACATGCTTTATAACAACCCACAAAAATGAAATAACATACACTAAACACATAAGAATGATGATCTATAGCAGGCAGGAAGGGAAAGGGAGTAGAGAAACAGGTAAAAACAACCAAACCACAAGAAAAGAGTAACCTTGGGAGTAGGCAGGGATTTCTTAAGCCTAAACAGCACTAACCATAAAGGAAAAACTTGACCAATTAGATTTTAACATTAGGAACTTCTGTTCATCAAAAGACCCTAGTAAGGGAATGAAAACGTCAGCCATAAAGATGCCTGGGTGGCTCAGTCCAGTAAGTGTCTGACTCTTGATTTTGGTTCAGGTCATCACTCACAGTCGTGAGATCCAGCCCCGCAATGAGCACAGTATGGAGCATGGAGCCTGCTTGGGATTCTATCTCTCTCTCTCTCTCTGTCCCTCTCCTACTCGTACTCCCTCACACACTCTCTCAAAATATATAAACTTAAAAAAAAAAAAAGGAAAAACAAGAAAAAAGAAAAGGTCAGCCACAGAATGGGAGAAGGTATTTGTAAAACATATGACCAACAAAGGAGTCATACCTATGATACATAAAGAATGCCTGAAGATCAAGAAGAAATAACCAGACAACCCAAATGGAGAGAGCCTTGCACACACAGGTGAGGCTAATATGCTAAGTACTGGGCAGGATGATTAAATCCTCTGAACTAGAATTCAACCAGAGAAGGAAATCAAGCTCATCAATGACTAGTAGATTCCAGCAATTTTTAAAGAAGGAATGTAAGCAGGCAATTGGAACAGATATTTTAAATTTTACAAAACATATAAACAAAGATCACAGGCTAAAATTGCTTCTGGGTTTTTTTTTAATGTTTTTATTTATTTTTTTTATTTTTGAGACAGAGAGAGAGATGAAGTCTCTTCTATTTTAAGAGGGTTCTTGAGAGAAAATGGAAAAAGAAGCGTCTGCATCTACAATTTGTGTATCTACAAGGGGAAATGAGTTACTTACGCAATGACTACACAGTAGAAAGCTTTGTTTCCATAGAGATTATGACACAACTGATTTAGGCCTTAAATTAGAATATTCCGATTTGAATTGAGAAATGATCTTTTTGTCTAAATGAATAGTGTATTCAGTGCGAATAAAAGCTCTGCACATCTGCTGATATCATTTCCTCTTTACTTCAGTAATAATAATAAGACAGCCACACAAGTCCTAAAAAGGAATTCAGACACCCAAAATTTCACAAGTGCCTGAAAAATATATGGGGAATGACATATTTCTACAGGATGTACAAAAATACTGACCACCAAGAACATACCACATTTCAAGATAGCTTTCTACTCCCTTCACAGCTCTTACACTTAAACATCGTCTTGTATTAACCATCTGAGCAAGAAGACAAAAGTCAGTTCTGTCTACCTTCTGTTACTACTAACTGAATCCAACAGATAAGCTGTATAATGAGGCGGGGTGTGGGGGGGTGAGGCAGGGGGTGAGGAATGCATGAAATTATTAACCCAAAGCCACAAAAAACATCAGAATGTTCAGTTTCAAAAGGAGTGGAATGTGTGACCCATCAAAGAGTACACACAAACCCTTCAGGGGACCCACGCTGTCCTGGATAAAGCCTGGCGCTCACAGCGTATTCAAGTGGCCTGCGGTGTCTGCCCCAGTGACTTTGAATCCCCTCGAAAGCCCATGCCTCTTACTACCGTGCCATGGCCATGGGGCCCACCTATCACAACACAGTCTCGCTCTTTCTTCCTCTCCCCCTCAACTCCACCTCATGTTCCGAAACTCAAGCATGCTACGCCTGTGGCCCCAACCTCCACCTGACTACAGGGTCAAGCCCATGTGCTTGTTTCCAAGGCATCCTGGGATGCCTCCCTCCATCATGGTGGAACTTTATTCCCTTGTTTCCCTGCCAGCCTGAGCTTCTGGGTTCACTTTCATAAGACTGGAGCCTATACAAGCTCAGTGCTTGGTAAGTGCTGAGTAATTACGGAATAATTGATATCCCCAGCATTTCCTCATGTTTTGATAATATGTGTTCCTAAAGGAAATACCTAAGGAAAAAGGATAAACAACCCCGGGTGACAGAGTGAAATGATGATTGGCTATGTTTCCTGATAGGCTTATATTATAAATCATTCTGGGCTGGTTCTAATTCACTGGGAAATCTCTCCAGCTGAAATCTCCAGCTGGAGAAATCTCTTCTAAGCTCTTTCTCAAAGGTCTCCACAGGAAAGATACAATCTTTAATTTTGTTACAGTTGAGTATGTCCTCAATTAACCAAGTATTTAAAGTTCTGTTTGATTAGATTCCTGCCGTGTTTCTCTGGGCATTTTAGCTCCCCATATCAACTGCTATTTCCAACCTCATTTTCTTCAGCTCTCATTGAAAGGGCCTGACTTCCTTTTGAAAAACAACTGTTCTCCACTTAAATTATAACATATAAGAAATGAATCACAGTATTGGTTTTAAGCCTTGAATCTGAAAATAAAGCACGTTACACAAAAAGCAGGAAGCAAGGCTTCAAGTTCAACCAAAGGCACAACATTCATATAAAAATGACAGGATAGGGCCACGTGATTTTATAGAAAAATGGGTGAGACCAATAAAAGCAAACAGATGTAGCGACTAGGAAGATATTTTGGATGTACACCTACATACCCTTAAAATGCCTTTACGTATCAAGCTAAAGGAAACTTGAATTTTATCACGCTGATTTAACAGTGTAAGAAAAGTATCCCAGTAAAAGGAATTATTAGGAAGGGAGAAAGTATCACACATCCATAGGAGTGACAAGGAACAAACTGAAAACATGAAATTCTAATTTACTCTCACAAAATGAAATGAGGGCAGACCACTTCTGCAAGTGGCTGGTCTTGCTCATTAGATGTTCATTTTCCCTAAATAGTTTCCAGTACCCAGCTGGCTGAAGGACTTGGGGAAACACGGATTCTCAGTACACTGAAACCTCATCAAGGGAGGAAATGGCACTGCGGGGCAAGTGCACAGAGCCAGCTTCTCTACCTGATCGTATGGGGCCAGAGCAAAGACTGGTCACCAGAGAGGACAAATCTGAATGTGTGGTTTTGTGTTTATGACCTCTCAACTTTGATTAGCTCTCCTTACTCCACGCAGAGCAATCACTCGGGGGACATCTGAGCTGTGGTGGGTCTAAGGACATGGCACCGTCAGGAATCACTCAGGAACTTCCCAGCTGAACCCACCCCTGGAGGTGAATGTGCTTGGAGACATTCGAGAGCCTGGTAGTAAATGACAGCGCAGGAGTTAAATCTGGGCATGGCTTCACCGCCACTGCCTTGCTGTCCACGGAAGATTCTGATATTCACATAGGCTAACAGTTTGCTTCTGTAATTGGTAGGTTCAATGTGCAGGGCTCTCCTTGCAGGATAATCAAAAACAGTGATTTAAAGTCATTTCTCCACTTTAAACCTGTTCAATGGAAACAGTGCTTCCTCCACTCTTAAAACTGGGACAAGTCTCGTAAATTTTCTTCTGCTCACTCTTTCTTAACACGAAGTCCCAGGGATGGATTTTGTTAGTTTCCGGGGGCTTCCAAAACACGCGACCACAAGATAGGTGGCTTACCACACCCTGAGAGCTCTTTTCTCACAGCTCGGGAGACCAGAGGTCTAAGACCAAGGTGCGGGCAGGGCTGGCTCGCTCTGGAGGCTCCAGCTGTTCCGTGCCTCTGCCCTGGCTTCAGACACCTGCCAGGGGTCCTTGGCTGGTGGCTGCACCACACCGACATCTGTCTGGCATCACTTGAACTTCTGAGAAGGATGCCAGCCATTGGATTTAGGCCCCAGCCTAATCCAGCATGACCCTATCCCAACTGGTTACATCTGCAAAGGCTCTATTTCCAAATAAGGTCACATTCTGAGGTTCCAGTGGACATTAATTTTGGAAGGACACTATTTAGCCCGGTACACTCATTAAGTCACAAACACAGCCTCAGTTCAGGAATTAAAAACGGTTAACCTACTTCATTGACAAAGATCAAATTGGGCAAAACTACAGTATATTTTGTGGGGGGCAGGGGTGACAAGGAGAAGGACCCTTATAGGGTCCTGGAATGTTCTATGTCTTGATCTGTGTGCTGGTTACATTTACAAAAATTCATCAAGTTGTACGCTTAAGATTTCTGCATTAACTTTCAAAAGGCGTTTACTTTAAAAAGAAAGCAATCTGTCCAATCTCTTAATAGCGCTTCAGTCCTCATTTGTGGAAAAGCCTTCTCTCCAGCAGCGGGCTGGGGGTGGGGGGAGCGGCTGCCTCTGTCTCCCTCACTTCCTCCCCCACCTGTCAGCTGCTGTTTCTGAGGCAGGGAGCTAGGAAAGGACCAGAAGTTCTCACTTGCCTGGTGCCATCAGACGATTTCTCACTCTTGGAGCCCAATTTCTCTTTCAGAGCAGTTTTGTGGTCTCTTTGGAGATTCTCCTTCTGGGTCTCTCCCACTGCAACTGCTTCAGATGGGTGGTGCCTCTCCTCTGGCTAGTTTTCCCCAACCCTCCCTCACTTTACATCGTAGGGTAGATGGCAGAGCCTTTTGTGCGGGGTCCCCCCACCCTGGGCGGCTAGCATCTTAGGCAGGAAACCTTTGGGGATGACCCTACATCAACCTTTGACGTAAATCCAGCATCTGCCCAGAGCCAACCTGTTCTCACTGCTCTGCTCGGGGTCCTCATACAGTGTTTAGTGGGATGGAAGGCTGATATATTCAGATTCAAGTCCCCTGCCCTTCCGGGTAAAGTGGCTCTGCCTGACTGACATGAGTGTTTTGTCCTCTAATGTTTAGGGTACTTCCTGTCTATGCCCCCATTTTACTGATGGGCACCTTGAGGAAAGCATCCCCACTTGACACTCTCGGCACTGTTCAGATGTGTGCCAACAGTGGAAGTCTCTGAATGGATGTAGAACAAAGAGCCCATGGCTAGGAGAAGGAAGACAAAGATTGTTATTGAAAGCAGAGGAATCTGGGTGGCTACCAAGGTGAACCAGGAGGTAGACCATAAGGAAGGCAGCAAGTCTTCTTATCTTCTTTCGAGTTGGCAGGGCTGACATTCCTGCTGCATAGCATGTGTGTGGTTCAGTCCAATCCCATCAGTTCTATAAACTCAATGAATGAGTGGCGTACTAGGGCTGCTTTCGGTGTTGTGAGTTTTCAACCTCAGGTAGTCACATTGAAGATATGGGAAGGTGGTATCAAAGACTGCTAGATGCCATTTGAACTTGAATCCTCATGTATCCTGCTCTCTGTTACATATATACACACACAGTCTCCATGAAACCACAGATTAAATAATCAGTAAGGCTTTGGTTCTGTTGGTGAAACAAAGAATACCATCAGACACACCCATTAAAGGGCCAAAATTGTAACTCTTCAGGAAGAGGGCCTGTTTTTATCTCAGGAGCTTCCAAAACCACATTTTCCAGTGATAGCTCTTAAGGAACTTCATGAAAACCTCCAACATGCTGTTCAAGATAAATAACCCCATAGCCTTTTCTTTCCTAGGTTTCTTTTATTTGTTAGTTGGGGAGTTTTAATTTCTTCAAAGGAATGAAGCCAATCACCTTAAACTGAACACTTCAGTGCAGATGGCTGAGTGAAACCGATCAGTATAAAATGAAATGAGCCTTGGTGTCACCAATATTCTTGGTGTCCTCAACACTTCTAGGAGAGGAAGTCTGAGTTGCATCTTCTGGTACAGGAGCCGTATTCGTGGAGTATGGGGTCTGACTTCCTGATGACCGAGCTGTTGAATGCCACCTCTGACCTCCAACTGCCATTGACATTTATTGATACGGCAGATATTGGCCTTAGTTCTATCCATTATTTTTGTTACTCTTTTTAAAGGCTGTCTGTTTTCCTTTGGTGTGTGTATTTTGATATTTAAGATGGTTTACATTTTTATCTAGTGGTCACTTTTATTAATATTTGTAAATCTTACTTCTTTAGACATTATCGACTTAATCACCCATAAGAAATGATGACATTAAGATATTTCCTCCACTACCTATTGTAGCCCATTATATTCTTTTTCCTGTTTAGCTTTGTACTCTTAAATATATCTACACCTCTACTGGCTTATCTGTTAGTTCTCAATGATGCTCTTTGAACCCTAGCTAACAAAGACAAGGGAAGAACATTCTTTACCTCCCATCTTCTTTCCTTTTCTCCTCCCAAATTTGGCTGGTGACATAATCTCCGATGGTCAGGTTATGTAACCTTTACATTCTGTTATACTGCGCTAATCTGCCAATTGGTTTTCATCACAATTAAACAGATCCTGTGCTCATAACCAGTTCTGCTGCTGTAGTTTCTCCAGTGAGCTTCTGGTGGACTGGAGTCTTTAACTAGATTCCTCAAGGAGGATTCATGGGAACATTCTCTCTCAATTTCTTACATTTAAAAAAACCCAATTTCATTGAATATAAAATCCTTTGGGTCCCACTCTTCTGAAGGATTCTGTCCATGTTCTCTTGTGTTGACTGACAAGGAACAGCCATAATTCCCCCTTTCACAAGTGAGCCAAACTTTTGGCCTGGCTGCCCAAACAATTCGTTGCGTTTGCAGTCCAAAACTTCACATTTCTGTTCCCTGCTTTGGGGAATTTTTGTACTTTTCATTTGTATCTACTATTTGCTCTCTAACGAGTCTATTTCACTTAGCTCACTCCCTCATTCCTATTTTCTATAAATCGTCTTACGTCGCTTTCAACTTTGCCTCCATGCCTTTGATGGTTTTCTTCTCTTCCTTCACTGTCTTTCCTGAACTCAGGTTTCCTTTCCTATTGGCCTGTCATCTCCCTGAGCTCCTGTACTTCTGATCTGTGCTCCAGCTCTTTATAAAGGCGGACTGACTTCGTTTTTAATCTGTGAAATACTTAGTCACCATTTTCATGTGTTCTGGGCCAGTGTTTGTCTGGTGAGAGCCGTCCATCAGCTCCTTGCTTGTCCACGATTCCTTATTATTGTTTTCTTGTAATTACGTTCCAGGAGATCCTGAACTGGTCCAGTCCTGGATTACTCAACTTTTGAAAGCAGTTTTTCCTGGACCAGTTACTTGAAGAAGATTCATCCGGGAGAAGAGCCAGGGCCACATTCAGAGACTCCTCTCTCTTCTTGGCAGGACGGATACCCGTGCCTAACGGGTGTGGGAAGGTGTTAGCTTCTCTCTCCCTAACAAAAGAGACAGGCAGCTGCAGGGGGCTATTCACAGGACAGGGCCTCTCCTCCCCACCTCCACAAATCAGACTGCTCCCTGTGAACAGTGCTTGTGTTAAGTCCTCACTCAATCCAGCCTCCTCTCTACCTTAGAATCAGACTGGGTCTGGTGAACCTCCTGACGCCAGCCTGTGGATTCCTTTCCTTTAGTTCAAACAAAACATTTTGGTTTTGAAACCCAGGGTATATTTCTCATCTTGGAAAATGTTCTCAATTTTTTTTTTTCCCTTTTCCCCAGCTCTGCAGCTCTAAGTATCTTCTGTACACTTCCTCTCATACTCCTGGTTCCATCTTTCAAAGACCCTTTCCGCCTGTTTTCTGGCTTGGGGCTTTAGACCTCTCTTATGTCTCCGAAGTCACAGTCTTCACTTCTGTTTCTTTTTCACCTGGTTGCTAGGGATAATTCCAGGAAGGGACAGAGAAAGGATGACTTTAGCATGTTCAAACCTTAAGTTCTGCTTTTCTTCCTCCAAAAAGAAAACAACTTTATAATTTCTTTGAACACAAAGTAAGTCCAGACAATACGAAAGGGTGCGGAGGAAAAAAATGATTAACCTCAAGTCCTGTCAGCACAGGAGCCCGTATCCTGGTGCACAGAACATTGGTCTTTTCCCGTGTTTTTTTTTTCCCCCCCACTTAAAATGAGTATTTTCATGGAAATATAGATCCAAATTATAATTTTAATAGCTACGTGATATTCAGAAGAACCTCCTTTTAACTAAGAGTACCAGGAGGCACTGCAATGTTTAAACTTTAAAATAAACACTCCCATAAACCAGAAGTCATGCCCCCTGAAGATCAGATTTTCCACATTTTAGTTTCCTTGTAAATCAGAGAAAATGAGGGGTTTATTCCACCAGCTTTTAGAAATAAAACAAGCAGGCTTAGGTCTTTAAAAGCTAGGTAACTAAGGGTTCTTTTGAAAAGCTACGGTTTCCATGACCTTTGTTCCTTGTATAATAAATACACTGTATTTTCCTGGTTTCTCATTTACAAGACAGAGAAAATCCAAACAAAAGAACTATCCAAGTCTTGCACCGAGGACGAACAATCTCTGCAGGTTATTAAGGCAGGAAGACAGGAGAATTACGGCCTGCTCCTCTGGCCACCAGAGGGGAGCTGGTACCACGGGGTCAAACAAGGGAGTGTGTGCAAATGGCCTGCGTGCACTATGTGGGTTTTCATTAAAATGTTTTTTCTAATCCATTTCCTTAATTAGGAGAGACTCCGAGCTATGCAAATGCTGAGCCTCAAAGCTGGCGGTAGCTGTGAAGATAGAAAACATTCTGTTCCTTCTTTCAGCGGACCACAGAGACAATAACTTCTTCAACGCAACAGCCCCTACACAAATGAGCAAACCCCCAGATGGCCGAGCACCAGCGGGTGCCAGCGAACAGGCTGTGAGCGAGCGCTACTCGCAAACACATTCTAACAAGTGTTGGAGCGCAGCCTGAAAGTTAGGAGATACCCCTCATAAAACTGGGGAGCCCCTGATTCAATCAGCAGGCAGGCATGAGAGGAACCACGAAGGACCACGGCCAGCAAAGGCCACTAAGCAGCCTCCAGAGATTTATTCATAGGAATCAGGCAGCTGCCAACACTAGCAATGAACATGTGGGTGAGTGCTATGTACTAAAGAGTATCTAATTTAATCTTTACTCAACCCTATAAAGTGGAAACTGTTATTATTCCTAATTACAGACTGGGAAACAGAGGCTCAGAAAGGTTAATGTGTTTGTCAGTCACACAACCAGTAAGTGAGGGTGTGGAACCCGGACCCCCAAGGCCCAGGCTCAGGCCATTGTGCTAAACAGCTATGGGCACTCAGAAAAAGGGAAAGTAGCTCTGACCAAGGAAGGCAGAAAGGCAAGAATCAGGCTGGGTCTGGAGAGGCAGGCAGGACCCGGGCAGGCGCAGAGGTACAGAAAGGTCCATGTGAGCAAAAGCCCACAGAGGAACGCAGAGGCAAAATCCCAGAGGGCCACACGGCTGGCGCTGACTATAATCCCCCCTCCGCAACCTGGCAAGATGCCGTCACAGAAACTGGGCGACAAGGCACAAAGCTTCTAGCCTAGTTCCTGCCCTGCCTCTCATTGTTACCTGACCTCAGGGCAGACACTCACCAGGCTGGGCCTCCTTCTAGTCTGCCAAGTGAGGAATGTAATGGGCTATCAGGTGCAGGTTTAGGTAATCTAACAATAACTTATGTACTTTGTCATTTATAATCTAACATCTATAGATTTCCTTTTGGAAGGAAGACAGGAAGTAGCTATTCAATCACCAGGTGTGGATGTGAAATTCATTCACTCCTTCACTTCAACAAACATTTAAGGGGCGCTTTTTATGCACTAAGACTATACTGAATGCTTAAGTTCTAGAAATAAAAATATGGACCTTATCTCCCAGACGCTAAATGTAGAAGGATGGAAAAATATAAACAAATAATTACAACACTTTGTGAATGTTTAACAACAAACGCTTGTACAGAGTGACTGATTAACTCTACCTTGCGGGGGAGGGGGTCACAAAAGTTTTCACAAGAGTGACGCCTGCTGAAATAAATCTGGAAGGAAAAGCGGGCTGGCTGGGTAAGGAGGGGGGAAAGAAGCATTCAGGAACAACGAAGGGCTAAGTGTGACTGGGATGGAAGATTCCATAGCAGAGAAGGCTACAAAGGGCCTGGGGTCAGACGGCAGAGGGCCTAGTTCACAGGCAGGCAGCAGCAACTACCAGCGGCCACAGTCAAGGGCCCAGGCGCAAACGCCAGGTGAAAACAATAAAACGGGCTGGGAACACCGGCGGCTGGCAGGCCGGTGCTGCTCCTGGGCTCCCGGCTCTGATCAGGGCCAGCACTGGGTAGTGAGTGGCCAGAGGCTCATGCCAAGCTGGGAAGGAATCCCAGGTGCGACAAGGACCTGAAGACATTCCACAAGAAGACAAAACCCGGCAAGCATCCCAATAGCCATTTTCAGACAAGTCGAGGACATCACAAGAGAAAAAAGGGCTAAAATGGTCTCGGGGGCTCCAAGGACTGAAACCTGAACTGGCCCATGGAAGTCACAGAGGTCAGATCTCCACCAGAGGGAACTGTACACCTGTGACTGTCGCAGCAGGCTGCCTTCCCAGCAGCATCTCCTTCTGCCGCTTCTCCCTGCACAGCTGGGTGGCCGCCAGATGCTTACTGCTGAGCCCTCTCTGAAGCAGAGCACAGGCACACGGGACCCCCCCTACCCCCAGTCCCTGGGACCTGGAGGGAAGTCACCTGTGGGGGGGCGGGAGGGTGTCACAGGCAATGTCTTCCTCCCTGTTAGGAGTGTCTCCACCTGCCCGAGACCACACTGTGCGAGAAATCTGCTGAAGACAGGGCTGCTACTTTGCATGGGAAGGTAGACATGTGGCCCCAGGGCTTCTGGATCCCTCATCCTAGAGCCTCTGTCCTCCACACTTGTCAGGTGAGGAAAGTAGGTTTTTAGCTGCGGGGCTGTTAGCTGCAGAAGAGCCTGACCCGACACGGCCTAACCCGCAGAGATGAACAGAGGCAGAGAGTGCGGCTTCAAAGAGAGGTCCTGGCTGAGGCTCACCACGAATACCGTAGGCAAGAGAAAATGCTTCTATCCCAAGATTTCATAGGCTGTTTTACCATTCTACCTTCTCACAGCTTCACCCAGCATCACCAAAACAATTCGAGTGGAGAAAATGAGGAGTAAATGGAAATAAAATGCGGTATACTGGGGAGAAGAGGAAGGACAGAAGGCAAAATGCAATGAATGTTACAAGCACAGAAAAGAGTCTTTAGTTTCAAAAAAAAAAAAAAAAAAAAGGTCTCTGCATATCTGTGAACGACGCTCCAAAAAGACAGTTAAGAAGAAAGAGACCCATAAGGACAACAAAAACCTCTGAAGGGGTCTGGAGGAAACACAGAAGGAATGAAAAAAGGAAAAGACAGCACGAATAAGAAATACAAGTTTCTGACTGTAGCAAACATTAATTTGAGAAGATAACTTTTAACGGAAAGTTGGGTCATTAAAAAAAAAAAATCCTGGTTGGAGGGGATCCTACTACCTATGGTTAAAATAAGAAAAGTGACAAAATATGTCAGTTATCATTAATAAAGAATCTCAAGGGTGGGCTGCCTAAATGAAACACCACAATTATGTGCTGTCTAGAGACCTCTGCATGGTCTTCAGTTTGATGAATATTTCTGCTCTTTACATCCCAAAAGACTTTCTGTTGTCATCAGTCCTTTTCAGTGGACTCACATTTACTCTGTCTTGACAAGCCCCGAACACGCGTACTAAAATAAGCTGCCTGCAAAATAAGATTACAAATAAGACACGGTGCTTAACGCTTCCAAGTTAATGACAGCTGATTGAAAAGGACAGCAGGTAACCTTTACTACAGTTAAACTACTGTATGTAAACAGTACAGTATTTTAAAAATACTTTGTAGTCCACAGTAAGAAACACACGTTACAGCGCGAACCAGAGTATACACATGGCAGGGGACAGAGCAGAAAGGAACCCTTAGCTGTGCTGGCAGGTGTGAGGGAGGGACTGGGGAAGAGGTGGTGTCCGAGATGGGCCTTGAAGGGCAGGCAGGATTTTAAGGGGCAAAAAGGCAAAGAAGAGGTTACAACCCAAATAAATCACACAATTAAAAGCAAGCAAGGAATTCAAATACAAGGAACAACAGGGAACACTTTAGGGAGGAGTGTAAACTGGTACATTTGTAAAAGACAACTGAGCAGCACATATACAAAGGCTTGTAAACATTCACATTCTTTGATTCAGCAATTCAAGTTACGTGTGTATCTCCTGAAGAAAAATCATGATACTCTGTACCATGTGCATTCAGTACATACTCAAAAAAAATGTCTTTTCAACGTAGGGAAAATTATCATGGCGTGGGGAAAAAGATCAAGTTCTATGGATTTCACCACCACATCGTTTATAATAGTCAAATGTCAGCAAGTGGTTAAATACTATCTCCGTAAAATGGAATACTCTGAAGCGCTCCCAATAATGTAAGTACATTAACTGACATGGAACGTGATCCCCTATGTTTTAAACGCAGGTTTCAGAAAAATGTCGTAAGAGCTCATCATTTGTTTTCTTAACATAGAGATACAGCCTCAGAAACATGACAGGAAGGATGCGCAACAACAAAATAATCAGTGATTTTCTGAGCGGTAGAAGAGCAGATAATTTTTACTTTACTTTTTGCTTAGCTGTACTTTGTAGTTTTCTAGAGCGAACATGTAATTTTCACATTAAGAAATAAAGACATGGGATTATGTAAATTTTCTGAGATAGGAGTAAAGATTTAGTCTTTTTATGGCAAAAGCTGCTGTGGGACACGCTGTTTTAGAAGGTGACGCTGAGTGCCACTGCCGAGCAGTCCCTACACACAGCCCTGACAGGGAAGAGGTGACCACGGGGGGCGGGGGACTGTTTTAGCAGGCCTCAATCTCAGTCTTTCATTTTGGTTTTGATGCAGGACACCTCTCCTGAGACAGTGTTACTTCTAACACCACCTTCCTCGGAGAAGGTGGCCGGCCTTCTCTCCACTGTGGACCGTTCCTCAGCTTCCAGACCCTTACCTATTTTCCCAACATCTGCAAAGAGACATGTATGCCCTCTTCGTTCCACATCTGTTTGCTGCCCTCCAGGGAAAAATATCGGCGAAGATTAAATCAAAATCTGAGGGAGCTCTGGCTGTGGACCTGACCACTTTTGAAGCCCGTTCTGAAGTGTGGTTACTCCAGCGGGGCCTGGGGGCCTCCTGGTGGGTGCTGACGAACAGGTCCGAAAAAGAGAGGCCTTTCTTTTGCCCTTACAGGCAAATGACAATCAATTCCTTAGGTTTTCGTCTTTACAAATGACTAAATAACCTATTCACTGAGGTATTAATAGATAAAATGTGGGTGGGTGGGGCGCCTGGGTGGCTCAGCTGGTTAAGCCTCCAACTTCAGCTCTGGTCATGATCTCATGGTCAATGGGTTGGAGCCCCACGTTGGGCTCTGTGCTGATGGCTCAGGGCCTGGAGCCTGCTTCAGATTCTGTATCTCCCCCTCTCTCTCTGCCCCTCCTCCTCTCAAAAATAAACAAACATTAAAAACTTTTAAAATGAAGAGATAAAATTTGGTATTCATAAACCAAATTAGATGTTACTACAGTTAAAGAGTATCTTAAAAATATATTTTATAATCCACAGTAAGAAACAAGTTACATCATGAACCAGAATACACGCATATTCCAAACATTACTGAAACACAAATTTCACAGTATTTATCCTTACTGCATGAGCCATTGTTATTTTATATTCCATCTTTTATTTTATTTAAAAAAAAATTTTTTTAATGTTTTATTTATTTCTAGGAGAGAGAGAGAGAGACAGCGTGAGCGGGGGTGGGGGGTGGGGGGGTGGAGGTGGAGGTCAGAGAGAGAGGGAGACACAGACTCTGAAACAGGCTCCAAGCTGGCAGTCAGCACAGAGCCCGATGTAGGGCTCAAACCCACAAACCGCGAGATCATGACCTAAGCGAAAGTTGGACGCTTAACCGACTAAGCCACCCAGGCGCCCCTCCATCTTTTATTTTTTTTAAATTTTATTTATTATCTTGAGAGAGACAAGGACAGCATGAGGGAGGGAGGGGCAGATAGAAAGGGAGACAAAGAATCCCAAGCAGGCTCCCCACTGTCAGTGTGGAGCCCGATGTGGGATTTGAACCCACAAAACCATGAGATCACGACCTGAACCAAAACCAAGAGTCAGATACCTAACCACTGAGCCACCCCGACACACCTCCAACTCATTTTAAAATAATCGATAGTGGGGCGCCAGGGTGGCTCAGTCGGAAGAATCTGACTCTTGATCTCAGCTCAGGTCTTGATCTCACAGTCATGAGTTCAAGCCCCTCACTGGGTCCACGCTGTGCATGAAGCCTACATTAAAAAAAAAAAACAAAAACAAAAAGGAAAAAATAGAATAAAATAACGTACAGTAGTTTTTCAGGCAGCCGCACATTTTGGGTCCCTCTTCCAGCTGAGAGGTGGGGACCTATATTCCCTTCCCTTGAACATGGACAGGCTCATGACTGCTTCAAGCAATAAAGGATGTTCATTCTCTAGACACTTCCCTTTAGGAACCCAGCCACCAGGCTAAGAAAGTCCAAGCCACAGGGAAGGACTACATATAAGCACTTGGGTCAACAGTCCCACCTGATCCCACCAGCTTTGGAGGCATCACAGGCCCAGAAAATAGACATGTGAGTGAGGAGCCTCAGAATGATTTCTTTAAAAAAAGAATTTTAACGTTTATTTTTAAGAGAGAGACAGTGCAAGTGGGGGAGCAGCAAAGAGAGGGAGACACAGAATTTGAAGCAGGCTCCAGGCTCCAAGCTGTCAGCACAGGGCCGGACACTGGGCTTGAACCCATGAACTGTGAGATCATGACCTGAGCTAAAGTTGGATGCTCAACTGACTGAGCCCCCCAGGAGCCCTGAGCCTCCAAATGATTCTAACTGGCAGCCATCTGAGTCATCCCCTGCCATCGGTGGCCCAGGTAAGGTAGGACAGGGGCAAGCCACGCCCTCCCGGGCCCTGTCTAAATTCCTGGACAAGAATCCACGAGCATAATAAAATGTCTCTTGTTTAATGTCACTAGGTTCGGGGTATTTGTAACACAGCAATAATAAGTGGAACGACAGTGCCGGGCATGACCTGCAAAACCGAGGTCATGATCCATTACTGGGCAGCCTGACAAACACCGGTTTGGAGGACACTAACTCAGGATCTGAATCTTGGCATCCAACCCTGCCAAGTGACCCTGAGTCTGTGCATACTCAGGGTGGAACTGGAATGGATGGGATGGGTCGGGTGGGGGAAGGCAGAAAGTGGGGTGTGGCACCATCTGAATGGGCCAGCATCAAATAGGCTGGAGAGTCACTGGGACCAAACTCTAAAGCACATGAAGGCCACAGAGTTCTGGTCTGAGTCCCAAGGTGTCCAAACCTCCTAAGGACGCCTCCTTAGGATGGACACCTCCCCACATAATTATCTACCGAAACAGACACTTAAGGTCCCCAAAGCCCCATAAAACCTTTGTGGTCTAAAGGGTGCCTATTTACTTCTATCCACTTTCAACACTGTCAAGCCTGTCTACAGTTTCAGACTTTTCTGTTAATGGATAACTTTCCTCTAAATATAAACTCAGATTAATCTGTTAAGGATTAGCAGATTCTTTTAAAAAAAGAGGGGTGGTGGTGGTGGGAGGGAGCAAGAAACATTTCGGGGGCCGGGGGTGGAGAATGTCCTGTGGGCTGGGGGCCAGAGAACTTCACTTTAGTTAAATGGGCTTTTGGTTTCTTTCTTTAAATGTCACTAATACAGGCGAATATGGTATAGGCCCTGAGGCCAAAAACAGGACATTCACAACTAGGACAGGACTCCCTGAGGACAGCCTGCAGTGGGAGCACCAGGGAAGCCTCCCAGAGTGAGGGGGCTTTCAGCAAGCGCTCCTCCTCGTGAAAGTAGGTCATGGCAAGAAAATGGCCTCGGGGAGCCCCCCTTGAAAGGAAAGGTCCAGACCAGACAGGACATGGGAATGCGGCCACAGCGAACTCTCAAGTCAGAACTTGGTGGACTTTAAGGACTTATGGTGGCCTTGAGATATGAAAAGCATATTTACATTACATTCTCGGTGACCACAAAGGCAAGAACATATATCCCTGAGCTTGAGACACCGGAAGACCAACCAGAAAGAACTGGAAACCAGTGGAAAACTGTAGACTAAATTTATTTATGCACAGCATGTCTCCCCCTAACCCATGAAGGAAAACGTTTTACTATTACACCAGATAAGTCGGGTTCAGGTTTTCTTTTCATTTTTCATCTGGATGTGCTGTTCTTCGCTGCCTTCTTTAATATGTAATGGACACAGGTCATTAAAATTTTCTGGAAAACGGTATCTGGGGCAACTGGTGAGCTAAAGTCACTGTCCAAAACAGCAACTAACAACCACACCAACAGCTGCAGCCCCGTTAACACATACAAGCCAACAAGCACCAGCGTGAGACATACTAGAAGCAGAGAACCTAGAACTAAGAAGCAGATGAGGTGGAGTTTGGCTGGTACACAGGTCAGAATCAACAGAAGAATGAAATGCATAGACAAACAGGCTGAGAAATTCTTGGCACCTGGAGAAAACGGAATCCAAACAAGTTCCTTTTTACCTCTTCTACCACATGTACAGAAGAGCAAAAGGAAGTTAACAAAACAAAAACAATAAGCCTAAGTAGAAAGAACAGATGGACTGTGGCCGCTCAGAAATTAGAAACAACTCTGTTCACCTGTGTGGAATTTAGCTAAGGCCAAACTAAGAAAGAGTCATGTGACTTCAGAAGAAGATTCAAGATGAGTGGACGAAGGAAAGTCGCCCAGCAGGAAGAGAAATAACAAACCAAACGAAATTCACTGGCTAAGCGGCAACTTCATACAATTCAACCCAACAGACGCCAGGCACTGCCTGGGCTGCAGATACAACTCCTCCATCAAGGAGGTCACGGTCTAGAGGAAAGGACAACAGGCAGAAGAGGACAATGCAGTGTGCTATCTGCTAAGTTAGAGGGAAGCACAGACCACGGCCTTCGAGAAAGATTCCTGAAAGTGATGTCATTCTTAAAGAGCCAGCAGGAGTTAGCCAGATGGAGAAGGGGCTACAGTTATAAGAAATAATGTAAGCCAAGACCTGACTACCAATCTTGGGAAACTTGAGCAAACAAGACATCTGTAGAGGCCTGGAGACAGCCGGTGCCAGCACCCCCATACCCAGGCATCCAGATCCCCCAGCGGACAAACCGCCACGCTGCCATCACGCTCATTCCTGCTCCACTCCGCCCACTTCTCTGATACTCCAGCACCTCCCTCAACACCTGAACGTGGCCATCCCCCTCCACCAGTGTCCTGCCATCAACCTGGTGTCAACATCCATGTAAATAACCCATCTAGCAACTTCAACAAGTTCTGTTACAACCTTGTGATTTTCACCTCCACCCCACTGCACTCCAGCCCCTCACCAGCCAGAACCATCCCGCCACGGAAACGCCAAACTCCAACATCCTACTCTCTGGCCAACAGACCCATCCTGCCAGCTTGCTAGAACCCTTACTCCTCTTCCTAAAATTCTCTGACTTCTAATCTGTTCACGCTTCTTTCTTCCCAATTCACCACCTCTCCCATCCCGTACGAACCGCCTGTCCCGCCAAGGGGCTACCGTCTCATTCCACCTTCTGCTCTCCCACCTGCCTTCCTGGCCTTGCCAACACGATGCAGGGCAAGTTATACACTCTCATCAACGCAACTGTTCATTTCCTATGCTTCTATACCTGGGCTGCTGGGCCCCCTGGGGAAAAAAATCACACAGCTTTGTAGACTGAGGGCACCAAGCACTCATGGTCTCCATCACCAGCTGCCCGGGAATCCTTCTGTAGGCCCCAGACAGCTCTTACCCGCTACAACTCTCCCTATCCAATGGTGTCCTCAAGATGTATAGCCCCTCACTCCGAGGATATGATCTCACTCCTGTTTCATAAAGAAAAATGAGGCAATCAGGCAATAATAACTCTTTTAACATTTGTGCCTGTTCTTAACCTGCAAAAACGATGGTACTCACCTCCATGCACACTCCTTTGTTCCAATGTCTTCCCTAAAAGAATTGTCCTTCCTCTTGCCCAGAGCTAATCCTACCACCAAGCCTACGCCTTCAAGGATCCCCAACAAGTGTCCCCTCTGCCCTAATCGGTAATCTTTCCCTTTAGCATGGAAACATGCTCCTCTATCTCCCATTTAACAAAGTGAACAAATCTCCCGTAGACCCCGTGAGATGGAAACCCATGACATGCTACCATGCCACAGACCCTTCTGAAGAAAGCAGCCTTGGCTGGTTTGCTCTCCTCAATATGCTATGACCTGTGTCACGGATGTCACCAAAGCCACTGCCAATACCCAGACACTGCTGCAAGGCTGCGAACTGGTACTGGGGCCGAGACAGCCTGCACCCGAACTGCACAGGAGGGGTGAGTGAGAACTGGACCCAGCCAGGTCTTCTCTACAGAGAAACAGAAAGCGCCCGGGCATGTGTCTGGACTGAAGCTGAGAGCTGGCTGCTCTCTGCCATAAAGCTGCTGTGCTTCTCAACGAAAAAGATGGGAGGCAGACGGCAGCTGCTGCTGACATGCCAGTCAGGATTAAAAATGCACCATTTGGAAACCATCGTGGCAACAGACGTTTCAGGCAAAAATCATCAGTGGAATGTTTAATGAAAAAAGGAAATTTACATAGCCTCAAAATATCTGCCCACAAGATAGTCACTGATCTCCAAGGGAAAGACGGCAAGGTAACCCAGAAGACACCATCTTCATCAAGGAATCACAGTGAAGAGCACCAGGAACGGGAAAAGGGACATAAGGTGCCTCCTGATATGATGCACTAGGAAGGCCACAACATCGCATCTCTGGTATTCCTGCTCCAAATGCAGAACGTGAATCTCTCATGAGGGAACAGCACACAGAACTAACAGAGAAAATGCTACAAAGAAGTGGCTTGTACTCTTCAAAAATGTCTGATCCCAACAGATAAACACCAGGGGACGTTCCCAGATTAAAGACTAAAGAGACAGTACAATTCCACGGGTGATCTTGGATCTTGGATGGGATCCTAGATTACAAAATAGTAATTTTTCTTTGGTTTCTAAGGGAAATGAGTGGAACAGTTGGTGAAATCTCAGTGAGGTTTGCAGATTAGGCAATCATGCTGTAACAACAGTAATTTCATGATTTTGATATCGGTATTGATTATAGAAAATGTCCCTGTTTTGAGGAAACACATGCTCAAGTATTCAAGGGTAAAGGGGCCTCATGTCTGCAACTTACTTTCAAATGGTTCCAAAAAAGATAATTATAATACGGATGCAGATAGAGAATAAATGATAACAGCACACAGTAAAATGTTGACATTTGTGCAATCTGTGTGAAGAGTGTCAGGAATTCGTTGTACTATATTTTTTTCAACCTTTCTGTTAGTCTGAAATTATTTCAAAATTTAAAAATAGTTTTTTGTTTAAGCCCAAAATTGTGAGAAGTACAAGGAGAAAGCGGCCAAAACCACAACTGTGGTGGAGGACTTCAAAATGCCACTCTCCTCCTTTGGCAGACTGGGCACACACAAAATCAACACAGACAGGATTTGGAAGATTAATAAGCTTAAATTAACTGATATACTTAGAACTTTGTACCTGAGAGAGACTACGTATTATTTGCAAATGACTGTGGGCATTTAAATAAAGAGGCAATAATGAGCCTCCTTCTTGGACTCATTCTTGACTTTAATGGTGGCTCTATTTCTGGTGTGACTCACCACATCCCCTCAAGAGGGCCAGGAGAGAGGGGCTAAGAGAATCCCAGCCACAAGGACCCTAAAGAACCACCCCCCACACTAAGTCCTCCAAAGACCCAAGTATTTTGACATACTTGTTACACATCCCCTTTTATTTTTTTTTGGCTAGAGGTTTTTTGTTTTTTTTTTTTAAGCTTCTCAACTGTTTCCTGGCCAAATAGTTGGAAAGAATTACTAGTTTAAGAAAAAGCCCCATGCCTGGGTGGCTCAGTTGGTTAAGTGTCCAACTTCAGCTCAGGTCATGATCTCACAGTTTGAGGGTTTGAGCCCTGTGTCAGGCTCTGTGCTGACAGTTCAGGGCCTGAAGATGCTTTGGATTCTGCGTCTCTCTCTCTCTCTCTGCCACTGCCACCCCCTCCCTCCATCCCTAGCCTGGTCACTCTCTCTCTCTCAAAAATAAATAAAACATTAAAAATGATTTTTTAAAAAGAAAAAGCCCCAAATCAATTCAGTTTTTAATGAATCTTTAAAAGATCAGAAATAATGGGGATTAAGAAGGGCACCTGTTGTGAGGCGCACTGGGTGTTGTATCTAAGTGCTGAATCACTAAATTCTATCCCTGAAACTAGCAATACACTGATAGTAACTAGAATTTAAATTACAACTTAGAAAACAAAACAAAACAGGAGGCAGTTGGAGATTTTACACTTTGCCATTTTCAACCTATATATTTAAAATAAGTGCACGATGAAAAAATTTTTAATTAATACATAAAATCACAAATAAGTTTGAAAAACCATCTGGCATCTTGCTTTCTATAGCTGGACAACTGAGATCTTACTCATCAGCCTGAGCTGTTCCTTTTTCAGAAACATAGACACCACCCCAAAATTTCTGATACCCTTGTTTTTAACTGTTGTGGCTTGCTGAATCAAAGCAGCTCAGTCTGATACAAGCTCACTGTTATTTCCTTCAAGAATTAATTTAACTTATCTTCCTGGGTTTCAGACACTGAACAAGCAACACCTGGCATCATGCAAACCCTCCGGATGTATTTTCACCCAAGAAATTTTGGATTTCAGCCAGAAAACCACTGTCCTGAATAACAACGCTAATGGGGCAGGGAGCATCCCGGACCTCTTGTAACAGAAGCCCCGTGTAACGCCCTCGATCATGTCCTGTTCAAGATGTCAGACAGAAAACAACTGGCTACTGTTTGTACTATTTCCCCATGATTTGTCACACTGGAGCCACTTCTTCTTTCCAAGGAGAGTAAGTTCTACTCTACACCAATGTGAAGGAAGTCCCTTCGCAGGGTTCCTCCGGGGCCCTCCCCCGTACCAGTGCGTCCCTTCAGAGTGATGGCGACATTCTCTGGAATGCAGTCTGCTGAGAAGGGTCTTCCTTCTCGCAGGAGAGGTGGCAAAGAGAGTGCTAGAGTATTTTAAAGCAACCCTCTAACATTTTCACCCCAAAATACTTGCGCATGTGTAGACTTTTCTTCTCAACCACAATTTCACTCCAACTAACAAAATAAAAAATAATTCCTTAATATCCTCTATCACCCATGCAAATTTCCCTGACCCGAGAGCTCTGAACTCCCAAGTTCCTCACACCAGAACCTTCAACCCAGCATGGTGGACTCGGCCAACTTGCTTCCTGGGGAGGGCGGCCTCTTTAGACCAGGAAGTCAGGAGCCATGCTCACCCCCATGCAAGGAACCACGCGGCTACGAGACTCTGGAAAAAGGACAACTTTCTACGCGAAGCAAAAACAGGAAAGATCTCTTTTTTGTTTTAAGTTTATTTTTGAAGTGAGTACAAGTGGGTGAGAGAGGGAGAGACAGAATCCCAGGCTGGCTCCGTGCCATCAGTGCAGAGCCCAATGTGGGGCTTGAACTCACAAACTGAGACCATGACCTGCGCTGAGATCAAGAGTAGGACAGTTAACCTACTGAGCCACCCAGGTGCCCCATGGAAAATCTCTTTTAAAATAAAGAAAACTAGGGGCGCCTGGGTGGCTCTGTCGGTTAAGCGTCCGATTTTGGCTCAGGTCATGATCTCACGGTTCGTGGGTTTGAGTCCCGCGTCGGGCTCCGTGCTGACAGCTCAGAGCCTGGAGCCTGCTTCAGGTTCTGTGTCTCCCTCTCTCTCTGGCACTCCCCTGCTCATGCTCTCTCTCTCTCTCTCTCTCTCAGAAATAAATAAAACATTAAAAAAAAATAAAGAAAACTATTGCCATTATAGGGGCAAAGAGTAAATACCCTTCATAAAGAGTACTTATATCTCAAAATAAAGCGATCAAAGAATGTAAAGAGTTGGCAAAGACAATATCAACTCCAAAATACACATGAAAAAATCCAATCTTACTAGTAATCAATTAAGTATTCAAGTAATGACTTGCTATTTGTCATGTAAATTAGCAAAGATTTTTTTGGGAAAAAAAATTCAACAAGAGCAAAAATTTGTCTCTTTAGCTGGATAACAAGCTTTCTGGAGCACAATTTGTCACATGTTCCAAAATATTTTTCCCCAGTATCTGTCCTAAAACAAAGTCATAGAAAGTGTACACATAATTACATAAATAAAGATTTCACAGCACTAAGACTTATTTTTTTTTATTTTTTTATTAAAAAAAATTTTTTTTTATGTTTTAATTTCTAGGAGAGAGAGAGAGAGACAGCGTGAACAGGGGAGGGTCAGAGAGAGGGAGTCACAGACTGAAACAGGCTCCAGGCTCTGAGCTGGCAGTCAGCACAGAGCCCGACGTGGGGCTCGAGCCCACGAACCGTGAGATCATGACCTCAGCGAAAGTCGGATGCTTAACCGACTAAGCCACCCAGGCGCCCCACTAAGACTTATTTCTAATGTCAAGAAAGATTTGGGGCAGGGGTGTCAGGGGGTGAGGCGCTTACCATCTAAATGCCCAACAGTAAGAGCCTGGTTAGATAAAATCCTGGCGGGTCTCAAAACGGAAAGACTAGGGGCGCCTGGGTGGCTTAGTCAGTGAGCGTCCGACTTTCGCTTAGGTCATGAACTCACAGTTCATGGGTTCGAGCCCCGCATCGGGCTCTGTGCTGACTGCCAGCTCAGAGCCTGGAGCCTGTTTCAGTCTGTGACTCCCTCTCTCTCTGACCCTCCCCTGCTCACACTGTCTCTCTCTCTCTCTCTCCTAGAAATCAATAAAACATTTAAAACAAAACAAAACAAAACAAAAAAGGAAAGACTAGAGGTTGTCACTGCTTACAGCGTGGCCCATGGACCACATGTTACTGGCCCACAATGAAATAAAGAGTTTAAGCCAGAGTGCGAATTAACCACAAAAGATTTTAAACAGCAAAATACTCTCATTTCAGAAATCAGCACGTTGATTTACATCTGCCATAAATACCTTATCTTGCCCAAGACCCCAAGAAACAGACTACCAGCTTGGCTCCTTTACAGAACACCACGACAGACCCCCCCCCACCAACCCAGAACAGCACCCAGGCTTGCCCACATCCCTGCACGCCTACCGCTGCCACTAAACTCGCACTGATGACCCCTCTCCGACCGGACAGTGGCCGAAGTCTAGTTAGTCCCCCACTACTTCTGTGCCTTGCAGTCCATTTTCCCAGAGCAGCCAGAGAGATCTTACTGCCAGCTTTATGGACACATACATCAAGGTCATCGTTTTGAGATGCCCATCAAACCATGTGTGTTCAAGATACATTGTAAACATATTTAAAATCTTAACGAAAGCAACAATTTTCTGGAAATAAACTTAAAATTTTGTAAAAGGAGAATAAAATGCAAAGAGGCCAAAAACCATAGACGAAACTGAAAATTTTAAAGAATTAGGATGAAAAGAGGCTCTGCGCTGTGGCAAGGACTTTTAAATGCGTACCCGTATCTGGTTCTCCTCTCTCTTGACACACAGGAGGGCTACCCTTCCCAGCCTTTACTTGTAGGCCTCCGACTGGTTCTACCTAACAGACTGTGAGCTCAAGTGAGGTGTCACTGAGGCATTTTACCGATGGTGTGTGAGCCCCCCCAGGATCTTTTGATCTTCCCCCCCCCACCACAGCAAACCTTGAAACTAGGTGTTGAGATGATAGTATCACATGATGATGAAGACTAATATTTCAATTTTCAAACCCCCTCTGCTATTTTTCTATGAAACTATTCTCAAAATTAGACTTACAGTTATCTGCGTTGATCACTTAAATACATTAAATATTTTCTTTGTCAAATACTTGAAAATAATTTCATCAACTGCTGATATAATGGTGAAAATGTTATACTACAAAGCTATGAGTAGAAAACAATCACATTTACTACCAAATGTCGACTGTATTTCACCCACACTTTGAAAAGCAAAACATATGAAAAACAAAACACAAAAGCTTTCTCCGCATAATTTCCTTCCACTATTCCTTTCATGGCGCATAAACGTCTGCTAAATATTAATGGACAAAAACTAGAACTTTCCCATTGAAGTTAGAAACAACACAGAACTCTGTAATAAAAACAAAACACTATCTTCTCTACTTTTTAACAGTGTCCTGGAGATGCTATTCAATGCAACTTGAAAGAGACTGCAATTAGTGGTCTCAGTATTGGAAAAGACGAAGTAAAACTCCATTCACAACTAATACACTACCTGGAAAACCCAAAAGAATTGATAAAGTATTACAAACCAGAGATTTAAAAGGTTGTACAATAAACATATCAAAATCAATAGGCTCATTTACAAAGGGGAGATTCTGTTAGAAAGTACAATGGAAGAGAAAACTCCACTTATGAAAGCGAAATAAAAATAAAATATTTAAACAGAAGCTTCCTAAGAACCTCTGAATAAAGGTCTAAGAACACTGCCCCCTAAAACACAATCAATTTGAATAAATGGAAAGACATACCACATTCTTGGATGGGAATATGCAACATCATAAAGAGGTCAGTTCTCTCTGCACTAATTTATAAATTTAACACAACCCCAATAAAAATACCTTTGACTTCTTTTCCACAGCTAAACAAGCAGATTATAAAGTTCATCTGTAAAAAAAAATTACAAAAAATAAGAATAGCCGAAAGAACCCTGAAAAAAGGAAAGAAATGAGGGAGGGCTAGGCTTACCAGACTTTGAAAAAGCATACCAATGGCACATAATTAGAGAGACTAATGGAAAAGAATAGAAAAAAATCCATAAATGGACCCAACTTTGTATATTTAGGGGGAGCATATCAAAACATTTGGGGAAACAGACTTATTAATAAACGGTGTTGGGAGTAATTGAGCAGCAGTATGAAGGGGAAACGGATCTGGTCTTCACACACCAGGACTGTGTACAAGGGTAAATATTTAATAACCTGGGAATGAGGGAAACTTTCCCACTGTGACTCAAACTCCCGACGCAATAAGAAAAATTACTGTCAGAATTACACAAAAATTTTGCCATTTGCATAACAAGACACCTTAAGCAAAGTAGAAGGAAGATGGAAAAAAGAATGTTTACAATAGAGAAAGGGCATCCAAAAATGGAAGAAAAAGACAAGCCTCTGGAGAAATGTTCTAGAGGAACAGGAACAGATAATTCACAGAAAAAGGAATGTAAATAACCCTTAAATACGGGAAAAGAGAGCTGACCATTCAGTCTCGATCATTATACGAGAAATACAACCAAACTACAGTGAGACTGGAAGAGGCAAAGCAGCGGGGAGGCGGGCTGACACACTGCCTGTGAAAACGCAAAATGGCACAACCCCTCTATGGGGAAGAATTCAGCAACACCCAGCGAAATTACATATGCAGTTAGGCTTGAACCCAGCAATCCCATTTGTAGGAACCTACCTAAAGGGTACACTGGCAAAATAAAAATTAAAAAAAAAAAGAAGAAGAAGAAGGATGTATGCACAGGCCACGTAACCGCGAATCGGGAAACAATCCACTTGTTCACCACCATGGGCTGGCTGGTGGAACAAGGTGTGGTGAAG
The DNA here is from genome assembly GCA_017311185.1 of Proteles cristata cristata. NCBI lineage: Eukaryota > Metazoa > Chordata > Mammalia > Carnivora > Hyaenidae > Proteles > Proteles cristata. The sequence goes on along the minus strand of JAESUZ010004070.1, from coordinate 204,728 downwards.
CACCCGCCGCGGAGCAGGGTGCCCCTGCAAGTGAGAGGGGGAGCGGAGTCAGACTACAACATGCAGGAACCCAAGCAGCCAGCAAAAAGGCCAAAAAGTGCATGACTCCATTCAAACGAAACGTCCAGAATGGACAAACCCAAGGAGACAGAATGCAGAGGCTTGGGGCTGTGGTGAGGACAAGAGGGAGTGGAGACCACCTGCTCATGGCGACAGGGTGTCTTTGATGGTAATGTTCTAGGGTTAGACAAACAGTGGGAATGGTTGTGCAACTTTGAGAATATGCTAAGAAAACACTGAACTGTGCACTTCAAAGGGGTGAGTAGATGAACTATATCTCAATTTTTAAAGAGGAATTCCTGTCCATACAACTGCAGAGTGATCTCAAGGATCTACGTTAAGTGAGAAAAGCAAGATAAAGAGGAGTATGTTTAGTATGCTATTTATCTAACAGGGGGACGGTAATCGAATGACAAAACAGATTAAGTGCAAAAGACTGAAATCCATCAAATAAGTTAAATCCTTGAGTTCACAAGGACTCTTAAAAAGTAAAATTTAACTTGTCCCCACTGAAGGCTGCTAGAGAACCAAATCATTCTGGAAACTGGTAAATGAGGGGCAAGAAACCAGTATTTATCCCACCAACACTATTCAAACTTTGTCTCCTAGTTAAAGAGGGGACATTTCTCTTTAAAAAGTATTTCAATACTGGGGCGTCTGGGTGGCTGGGTTGGTTAAGCCTCCGACTCTTGATTTCAGCTCAAGTCATGATCTCATTTGTGGGTTTGAGCCCTGAGTCAGGCACCACACTGACGAGGAGGAGCTTGCTTGGGATTCTCTCTCTCTCTCTGCTTCTCCCTAACTCATGGCCTACGCCAATGCGCATGATCTCTTTCAAATTAAATAAACTTAAAAAAAAAAGTATTTCATTATCAAATGAGAAAGGAATGATAGAGTATTGCCTTTTGCATTAATGAATTAAAGATGCAATGATTATCACAAGATCTTGTGTGATCTCCTCCTTAACTAAATGAGGGCAGATCTATGTAAACCAATAAAATATGGCAGAACAGACTACATAGAAAGAAGTTTCCAGACTAGGTCAAAACGGGCATTGTAACCGGTCTCAGCACACAGGGTCACTTTCTCTGGGGAAAATCGGCTACCATGTCCTGAGGATACTCAAGCAGCCCCTGGGAAGATGGCCCACGGCAAGAGGAGCCGGGCCCCACCACCTCATTCAGCCAGCCACGTGAGCGAACCACCTTGGAAGTGAACCCTCTGGCCCAGTTAAGCCTCTGGATGACGGCAGCCCAGGCCAACACCTGGCTGCAACCTCACAAAAGACCATGAGCCAGAACCACCAACCCCATTAGCTCCCAAATTCCTGAGCCACAGAATTTGGGGGTGATTTGTTCTGCAACAAATACAACACTGTTTTCTATCCTTCTATACCCGTATTGTGAGCTCTCCACAGTAAAATATTTCAAAATAGTAAGTCAGCTAAATACAGAGGATCCTTTAAACAATCCCTTTGTTCCTGTGAGAGAAGACAATAGGTTAAATGGGAAGGGCAGAAGAGTGAATATAAAAATCACGCCTTTACACATATCTCACAGTCAGTCTTAGGAAAAGAGAATCATAGGTTATCTCAATTCTCCCCAAAAAAACTTCAGCAGGTAGAATTTATTACTCCTGTTTTGCAAGTAAGAACATCAAGAAACGTGTCAGAGAAATGAGCAACTTTTCACAGTGGCTGAAGCAGGATACAGAAAGCTGTTCTTTCCACCACGCCTCAAAGCCCTCGTGACCCTGTAACTTCGCCCTCGGGCCTGTCACGACCGAGGCTGCTACTGTCCGATGTGTGCGCTCTGTTCTGTACGCAAACACCACCCCCGGCACTCGCCTCTCCACTTCCCTTTCCTCCCCAACACAGCGCGTCAGGTAGCGGGGCCTGATGCAGAGCAACCAGCAACTGCTGAAGGAAGGAAAATGACAAGAGCTCGAAGCTCCTACTCACATCCCAGATTTCCGTGCCGTCTGGACGGGGCTGCTCTTCAGGAAACGATTATTAGAGTGAATGGTGGCTCGGGTTCTCCAAATTTCTCTTTTTACCGCTTAGTTGTTTTCAAAGTTAAGGGAGGGGGGAGGGGGTGTCATGTTACCATGTGTCCTTCCTTGTTCCCAGGGGTAAATTGTGTATTGGGTATTGTGTAATCACTTATATATATTTTTTTTAATTTTTAATGTTTATTTATATTTGAGAGAAGGAGACACAGAATCCAAAGCCGGCTCCAGGCTCCACACTGTCAGCACAGAGCCTGACACGGGGCTCAAAACCAAGAACCGTGAGATCATGACCTGACCCGAAGTCGGACGCTTAACTGACTGAGCCACCCAGGCACCCCTAAAACCATTCTTTTTCAAACAACAAGGTAGAACCTTTCATTTTAGGAAACTATTTGTTCAGTGTTGTCAGCTTTTTAGGCATTGAACAGATTGTTTTATATTCATAACTTAATCCAATCTTGACGACTATCCCCCCTTTTACAAACAAAAAGCTAAGGCCTTAAGAGGTTATGGGACTCTCCAAAGGTCAAAAGTCAGGGAGCAGCGGGGCTGGGGTTCAGACCCGTATCATTTGCCTCCAAAGTGCATCCTCCAACCTCTTTACTCAAGAGGAAAACACCCCACAAAAATCAGCCAACACATAAAGCCTAAATGTAAATATACTGTCTTATATTCTCCTTCTTTCTGGGTCCCTCCGAGCGTGGCTCTCAGCTTCCTTCTGCCAGGTTAGAACGGCAAACGAGAAAGTGCTCTTTCCCCACATCTAGGTGAACAGGAACGGCTGAAGTGCAGAACAAATCAACAAAGAGGATATTGACGTTACTTTCAAAGTTGTTTCTGAGCACAGTTCACAGGGGGATGGGGAAGACAGCCAAGATTTCCATGCTAAGGAAAGAAAAAGGAAATAGGGACTCTGGAACTAACTTCCAGGACATATTTCTCAGGCTTAAAATAGGCTTGACCTTAGGATTGTCATGAGAAACGCCAGAACAAATGAAGTCATCGTATATAAACTGTTTGTTCTCAAGAACACGACTAGTGGGCACACCACACAGAAGTAGGTTAAGGGACACCGATCGATTAGCCAACACTGCTCTGCTGAGAAGTTTTCCTATAGGTCACACTTTAAGGCTAGTAAAGTCACTAATGTTCCACGCAACTTCCGCGGGGCTTCAAGTTCACCGCTCCTTCCAGCCCACACTTCCCCAAACTGACTTGGAAAGGGGTAGAGAAAAAGGCCACCTCCCTTGAGGTCAATCAACCCATTCAGGAGCAGAGGATGCAGGCCCCGGGGTGGTCCCTGGAGACCCCGGCTGTCTCTGCAGCCCAGCCTCAGCCCTCCTGGAGCCTCCTGATCAGGAGGAGGCGCGATCAAACACTCACCACCACGTGAGATCCGAGCTATGCTTCCAACAGGATGCACAAGTGGGGACCTGGGCCTGCCGGTGTGGGGAAGGGAGGGAACGGCCTCTCAGGGGAGACCCAGAGGAAGGACAGGAATCGAGTGCAAATGGAGCAAAAGAGTATTTGAGACGGAGGCCAAAGTCCATGGCAGGTCCACGGACCAGAAGGGACACACACATTCATGAAAACTCTGCCTCAACTATAATACATACTGAGGTTTTATTACAGATTTTGATTGAAAGTTAACACACTCACAGAAAAGGACATAAATCGTAAGTATGTAGCTTGGTGAACTGTCACAAAACGAACCCACCCACATAACTACCATCCAGGTCAAGAAATAGAACATTTCCAAACTTAGAAGCCCTGTGCCTTCTGCAAATCACTATCCCGCCCTCTTCCCCTAAGGTCAACACCGTTCTGACTCCCCAACCACACCTCTGTCTGACTCTGAAGTCTGTATAAATCAGATAATACAGCCTGGCATCTTTGGTGTCTGTGTTCTTTCACTCAACACTTTGGTTGTGAAACTGCCGCATGTAGCAAGCGATGTGGCTTCCATTTCTGTTGCCACAGAATATTCCACAATATATATTCCATTACATGCCGATGCCACAATTTATTCTCCTTCTGGTGGCTCTGAGTTATTGCTCGTTTTTAGCTATTGTAATACTGCTGTGAACATTCTAGTACATGACTTTGGTGAACATACGTATGCCCCTCTGCTGGGTATACACCGAGGAGTAGGCTGGGTGAGACAAAGTGCCTATGTTCGACTTTAATAAATACTATCAGACAGTTTTCCAAAGTAAGTTTATCAATTTACACTGTTACTAACAGCATATGACATTTGTTTCTTGTTTGGCTGGTTTTTGTCTAACAGACAAAATAATCTACCGCAGTCCAGAGAAAATCTAAACTTCTGATGGAAACTGGCCATGATAAAACAATGAGTCCCTCTCCAGCCTGAAATCCCCATGTATGCTCCTTTACGTGAATTTTATTGTTTATCGCCCCCAATTCCTAAGCTTTACCATCGGTAAGCTCTTAAGACAATACATTCCATTACAGAGAGAGGTCTGGAACATCCCTATTCCCAGGTCACAGGAAACAGACACACAGGAACAGTTTTGTGGGTCTGGTTAAAAAATACTCTGTATCACCTACAGCCACAAATGGCTTTCTAACAGTCACTTTCAAAACAGGCGGAGTTTTTACGTCACTCATATTCTATTAAAAGGTAGAGAGGAGAAAGCTAGAACGGTCTCCCTCCAGGTTGGCTTTTTAGACATCTCTGCCTGGTTGCAAAGTAAAAACCGCCCTTCAACCCTCCCTCCCTTCCCCACCATGAACCTCCCCTGCCCTCGAGCAACAAAACATCATACACAAACACAGAGACACCCCAGGAAGAACGAGGAAAAGGGGGTAGAAATTGTGTGAAGGACACTTCCTTCCTTTTTCTTTTTACAGGACTCAAAACCTGTCCCTCCCATGTGCCCATTGTCAAAACAGGACTCCTGAAGACAAAGGACAGGCTGGCCTGGGAGGAGGTTGGCTGGGCAGCATCCGAGGCTCGCTGAGGTGGGGTAGGTGCCTGGCTGCTGGGACGGGGGAGAGGGGGGCTCCCTTCGGCAGGAAGAGCACAGCAGCCCCGGCCAACAATGCTGGCAGACAGCACTGTGGGGACACTCAGCAGGAGGCGGCCGGCTGGGCCTGCGAGGGGAGGGCTGGGTGGGGCGGGCTGAAGGGGGCTGAGGACAGTGGCGGACATGTCAGCGTGGGGAGGAAGGCCACGTCAGGTGGCAGAATCTCGTCCCTGGAACCTGGGATCAGCAAAGGAACGAGAGGACGCAAAGGAGGCCTCGGCTGTGGGGAAACTAGGGTGCTGGCAGGTGACCAGCAGAGGACAGAAGAGCGACACGCACGACCGGCAGCGGGATTAAGATGGGAATGTGTCCACAGCACCAAGGTCCAGGTATTACACAAGGGACTGAGTCCCGGCGGGGGTGGGGTGGGGGGGGGGGACAAATGACCGATTTCCTCTAACAAAATTGGGATCAGGGTGGGGGGTTCGCAGTGAGGAGGAGGAGGAGGGGTGTGGTGGGACCAATCTAACCCAGGTTCGAGGAGAAGGGCAGGGAGAGGGAGCCGGGCAGACCATGACAGGTATGGATGGAATGAGAATGAACTTCCGAAGATACATTAAGACAGATGCAATTAGCCTATTATTTCATTGTCAAACACACCAAATGTCACCTGGCTTCTGACACCTTCCCGGGCCACTAACTGCACACGCACCAAGACTCCCAGGAGAGCCTCACAAAGGCCACAGCTTCCCGGGGCCAGGTCCCCCCGCCAGAGGCAGGCTGCTTCTGATGTCCCCACAGTCACTCCCAGCCAGCCCCTCCACTGCAGGCCTGGAGACGCTCATTGCCCAGCAACGCCACGGACCAGTCACATTCATTAAGGATCCTGACCTCAAGCTCAGTCTCCTCCGCCGCAAATCCGACCATCATCTTGGGCAACCTCATGGTTCATTTGGCAACACCACCACCTCGCTGTTCCTTCATCTTAACTGGGACTACAAACTGCGGCCCATGCCCCTCGCCCTAGGCACCACTGCACGGCCACATTCCAGCCTTCATCTGGGAGAATGGACCAAAACTTCCCAATTCATCACTTCTTTCTCCTAGCTGTTTGCATTCATAACAATAACCATTATTAAGAAAAATAAGGAATAGCGGGTAACACTTTGGGAGTGCTTACCATGTGTTACGCACAATTCAGAATGCTTGACACGTATCAACCCATTTACACCTTGCAGCACTCCGAAGAAATAGGTGCAATTATAATTCTCATTTTCCAGGATTTGAAATCTGAGGCAAAGAGAGGTAGAGTAATTTCCCCAAGGTCCCACAGCTATAAACTGGCCCAGAGCTGCGATTTGAACGCAGGTGGCCTGGTACCACAGTATGCTCGCCCACACTCTCTTTTTATTACATTTTATCAAATACAGAGAAAAGTATGTAAGTCACGGACAGATAAATTTTCACAAACACAACACGCTGCACACACAGCTCCTGGGTCTGGAAGCAACATTGCCAACATGCTGGAAGCCCCTGTCTCCCCTTTCAGTTCCGCTCTGCTGACTTCTAACCGGGTAATGTCTTCACGCGCGGCTGTCCTCGGCAGCCTTCACTACCACCACTGCCCGCCACGGCTGCCACCAGAGGGACCCAGGCTGAGCCACTCTACACACGGGGCGCTGTGCGCCTCTCAGCCCTGGACCTCCATCCCCTCTCACCGAGGCCGCCAGCCGGGGCCTCCCTGCTGCCCGAGGCCCCCCGCCCCTGCCCGAGCCCCTGGCCCGCACCCTGCCCCCCTGGCCTCCCCCGCACTCAGCTGAACCACACGTCCAGTTCACTCCGACCCACAGTGCCCTGCCCACGCACCCCAGAACCAAGGGCTCCCACGCCCGGCAGCGGGGCACGTGCTGCCCATGTGCTTCCTCTAGAGGCCCCACCGCTCTCCCCTCCTCTGACCACTTCCTGACGCCCACCTCCCACTCCCCGCACACTTCTCGCCTCCGACTGCGGGGGTGACCCTGCAATCATTCACCGTAAGCAACTCCGGAAGGCAAACTGGGAAAAAAGCAGCTACCTGTTCAAGTGACAAATGGATTAATAACATCCTTAACTTGTGAAAAATCCCATCCAGAGTGAAGACCCTCCAATTCTCTAAGACAAAGTGGCCAAAGTAACAGTATACAAAAGAGAAACCCCAAAGGTTGATAAACATTTGGGTGAAAGACTGAACTCCACTTCTGATTAAATAAATGTAAATTCAATTGGCCAAGGTTAAAATTTGAGGATACCACATCCTTCCAGACAGACTGAATTTTAATTCCAGAATCAAATTACCAGGGGGCCAGGCCCACTTACTTTGCCCCCCACCCCCAACTCAGGACTCACACCACCATGTTTATTGCAGGGATGGTGTTGAGAGCCTCGAACCTTAAGAAGGGGCCAGAAGAGTAATTTCTTTAGGTGTCAGCTGAGGGACTATACTACTCTTGAGTCACTAGCTTCTGTTAACCTAAGGAATTCTGGGTCTTCTATTTGTTGAGGCTGTGGAAGCTCAGACTGTAACGTGGAACCCAACCCTGGGACCCAGGCAAGTCTCTGTGTCATGCGGGGCCACATCTGACCTGGCTCCCGACAATGGATGGGCCCACCCACTGTGTTCCCTTGGCCCCAATTCCCTTCTCTGTTTATCTGTATCCTACTGTAAGCATTTTTTTTTTTTTTGAGAGAGAGAGAGAGAGGAAGAGAAAACAAGTGGGGAGGGACAGAGGAAAAGAGAGAGAGAGACTCTTAAGACAGCTCCATGCTCAGCGTGGAGCCCTACATAGGGTTCGATCTCATGACCATGAGATCATGACCTGAGTTGAGATCAAGACTTGGACACTCACCGTCCATCAACGGACGAATGGATCAAGAAGATGCGGTTTATCTATACCATGGAATACTACATGGCAATGAGAAACAATGAAATCTGGCCATGTGTAGCAACATGGATGGACCTTGAGGGTGTTATGCTGAGCGAAATAAGTCAGGCAGAGAAGGACAAATATCATATGTTTGCACATACAGGAGGATTAGGAGGAACTTGACGGAGGAACGAGGGGGAGAAGAAGGGGGGAAATGGTGGGGGAAAGGGAGAGAGGCAAACCATGAGAGACTCTTGAATGCTGACAAAAACTGAGGACTGGTGGATGTGGGGGGGAGGAGGGGTGGGCATGGAGGTGGGCACTTGTGGGGATGAGCACTGGGTGTTATGTGGAAACTAATTTGACAATAAACTATTTGTAAAAAAAAAAAAAAATAGTTGGACACTCACTGGCTGAGCCACCCAGGCGCCTGCCCCTCTTACTCTAAGTATTCTTTAAGCTGCCTTGAGTCCTCGTGGAACAAAGCAAGGTAGGGTGTCCTAAAGATGCCATTTTGTCACCCCTCTGCTGTTCTGCATATTCTGAGGAGGAGTCAGGCTGGGCTATCCCAGTTTACGTTCGTCACCCCAGCTTGAAGAGGACTGTGTGTGCTGGGCTACTGGCTTCCGGCTGAGTAAACCAGCTTCTTGGGCAGAAATTCCCAAATACTGAATTTGCTTGTTCTTTCAGGAAGACCACATGGCATTTTTTTCAAAATGGAAGTACCATAAAGTCAACAAATTTGACAGACCATTCAAATTCCAGAGGGCCTGGACCATTCCAAGTCGAGAAATAAAAAATTCCTATACAACATAGAGATAATACTCGGCTATAAAACAAACACATTCTACAAGGTGTATATCTATTCCATATACTTTCTTGATGAAAAAGCTAATTTCAGAGAAGCTGCTCACATAAAACACGGGGAAAGAAAGTACCTCAACTATGTGCTGCTCATTGTGGTGAAAGACAGATAAATGTCCTAATTTACACATCAATGAAATTTTATACCATTCAATCCAAAGAGAAATCACTGTCCAAAGACCGAAAAAATGAGAATGTTAAAAAATATAGTTGTCCCAGCTCTAATTCCAGGAAACTGCAAAGTCAAACTAGGCCAACATCAATTCAGATTCTGTGTGGGTGTTCAGGTATTCAAAGAAACGATCGCAGACACACTAGCAAAGAAAGGGAGGAGACCTCGAGAGATCCAGACTCTACCTTTCTCTCTCCCTGCACCCCCCTCCCATTTCACAGGCTGTATCAGTTAGGAAGCTTTCGGGTGCAAGTAAAGATTAACCTCGAATTATTATACAAGAGGTTTACCACCCATGTAACCACAAAGTCGAGAATAAGACCTTGTGAGCTTCAGCTGAGGTTCAATAGTACCCAGGCCCTGTGACTCCACAACTTTCTGAGCGTGTTCTCACTCTGGAGCTGGCTTTGTCCTCATTGTTGGGGGCAAGGGAGAGATGGCCCCACCCACTCCACAGTCTGACGGAGACCATTTATGTCCTATGCTTAGCTGGGAACTAGTAACTGGGACCAGAGGAACCCCAGGACTTAGGCCTGGGTTACGTATCTAACAATGACCCAGTAGTGGGGCCAAGGAGGCTGTTCGGGGCCACCCGGGAATGGGGATGAGCTCAATCCCGCACACACTTCACAGCTACTACACATGGGAGAGAGGAAGAAAAGGATTATAGATGTTACCTCTTTAGTAAGACTGGCCAACTGTCCAAGCACAGCACCCCCCTCGCCAGGCACACGGGTAGATCGTTCTTCCCCACTCAGGGTGGCCGATGGAGTGTGAAAAACCAACATGGACCATCTCCAGGCGTGGCACCTAAGAACCCCTCCATGCTCCTTCCCCTTCCACCAGCTTGTCCATGTAGACATGCACGGTGACCCTGGGAACCACATGGTGACGATGGCAGAACCATAGGTGGAAGGAGCCCTGGGCCCTGAATCATCCCTTAGAGGAAGGTTCTCCGCTGATCGGGAACATCTATTTACATTTTACATGCCTGAGATGCTTCCATCAAGGTTGAGACTTTTGTCTGTTTTGGGGCTACAATGGTCAGCCTACCCCGACAGGTCTGAAAACGAACGCCCGCAGGGTCAGGTGACTTACCGGAGTTACAGTCAGCCAAGGAAACAAACACGAAAACAGAGGGTGCAATGATCTTACCACTGGAAGGGAAAACAGCATGGAGGACATGTCAGAACAAGGAAAGCACTGGATAAGAAGAGAAGCAAGAGCAACAGGGAATCGGAGTTTTACGCAGACGGCACGAGGGAGGGAGAAGGTCACTGGAAGCCCTTTCTATTGCAAAACTTGTCATTTTCCCACAAGTTGTTATCCATTCTTCTCTCAGCAAACAAAGAATAAATAGAAAGTTTCTCTGCTAACTCGGAAAACAAACTGCCTCGGAATCTGAATTAGGAACAAGAACTCTCCTTCCGCATGGAAGTGGTATTAGTTTTTCAGCCGAGGAGCATGTGGGGAGTTGGACTGAACCCCAGTGCAGGGGCAGCTATTGCTGTCTGAGCATCAGCCCCTTCCTCTCAGAGCCACACCCCCATCCAGTGAACGTGGTGCCCATCAGAGAAGCCACCTGCTGGCGGCAGGCGTGCCAAGCCAGGTCCGTCCTGTCCTTCCCAGGGTCTCCCCTACTAGAATCAGACAAAGGGGCTCAGACCCTCTCCATGCATTGAGGCTGGGCAATGTGATGCCATCAGCCATCAGTGCGCACGGTTTCTTGCTGAGCAGAAATAGCAGTCCAAGAAAAGGAAGAGGACACCAAGTGAGCGAAGTGGCGAGTGCCCTCACTCCATCTGCCCCCGAGCTGGCACGCCCCACCCTTCCCCTGATTGCCTACACAGCCAGCTTCAAGCAGCCACTCTCGTTCGGGCTGATCTTACCTAAGATCAACAGAATCCTGACCAATATGATCAGGAAAACAGTCTCAAAACACAGACAAACAAAAAATTCAGGACCTTTCAAGCACCTCAAAAGTAAAATGAAAAATACAGAAATAGCAAGGTCTAGTATGGACTCAGGAACCAGGCCACGGAGTGTGAATCCGGTGCTCCAGTCACGAGCTAGGGGGCCCTGGGCAGACTGTTGAACTGTCCACTTGCCAAAGGTGAACCTTTAAGGGAACACTGAGCCCCAGGATTTTCATAAGGATTAAACTGGTCAACACACGTAATGTACTCAGAGCAGCACCTGGTATGGAGTAAACATTTAGGACATGATGGCCTTATTGTTGTATTACATCAATCTTCGTGTATTTCTAAGTCAGTGACCCATGGATTAGTAAATTACGGTGTAACGAGCTAGACCCAAACAGGCATGGAGCTGATCACAGAAACATGTTTGTCCCACCCGACCTGAAAGCAGCACCATCAGACCCAGGAGCACTGTTATTTGTAATAAAGGGGTCATTTCTTTCAGGTGCCCACCAAGGGGAGGCCCGCCTCAGACCCCCCAGCCCCACCCCCACCCCAAGGTGGTCAGCGAAACAGGCTGTGTCAGCCACAGAGTGTGTTCCTCGAGCCCACAGGCCACCTGTTCTCTGCTGCCCTCTCCCAGCGCCCTGATCCTCAGGGCCACCGTGAAGCTCCCAGGAAGGCAAACTCTGTCCCAGAGCAGCCCACAGGGACCGCTCTGTCCCCTGGGCATTAGTGACCTTGACAGTTTGAACCCTTCATCCTATCTTCTCTCTCTCTCTTCCTGGAATACCATGAACACAAAAATCTCAGGGCGTTACTTCCAGACATAAAATACTTCCTCCAACAGTTACTTCCTTCCTTCTTACAGCTCTACCTTCACCAACGTTCTTGTGCTATTTCTGCTGATTAAGTCAGGGAGAACTTCTCGGCAGAGCGCTTATGAGGAAACTGCACAGTCAAAAGTCCAGAGGTCATCAGTCCCTAACTGTGTGAGCACTAGAGGTGCTCGGCACATAGCGGGATGAAGCACAGGTTAAAGAAAAGAATCTGAACTTGATAATGGGGAGCCGCAGGGGCTCTGGCCAGGGAAGGGCACAATCAGGCTAGCATTCTCTGAACCTCTGCTTGTAGGGCGGCACATCCCTGGCCCTCTGCATGAGGGTCCAGGTTCTCTGTAACTTAGAGAAATGCAGTCTGAAGTTTTACAGTATAGCTTAGGTGGGGTAGAGATTCCAAAAAATTCCCTCATGAGGGAGACAAAATAAGGAGGTAGATCATTTTAGCAAGCTGGCTCCACCATAGTAATGGCTGCGAATGCTGGGGGCAGGGGCAAAGCCCTCAGGCCACCATCTAGCTCATCGCAAAGCAACTGGGTGGGAAAGAGCCAGGGCCCAGTGCGGGCGTCATGCTCACAGGGCTTTCTAGACCCTGGCTATATGGCACAGGTGCGCTGCTCCAAATGCTCAGGGCCTGCACACTGGAAGAACAAGTTCAATCGATTCATGTTAAGCCCTGACCAGACCACCTCCAGAATTTTTTTACTACAGCAGAAATGGAGCACAGTGAGCAAACTGCACTGTAGCAAAGCTAGCCCTGTGAATGGCTGAGCCTGAAGCAAAACCCTGCGATTACCCAAGAGATCCCCTATGGGATCTGGAGCAGTCCTACATTGTAGAAATATTCTTGGCCTCAAGACAAACATGGCTTTTGGCACTGGAAACTGGTTTTTGGTTTCCAGTCCGGAAAAGCAGTGTACCCCTGTTTATTTTTCCATTATCAGTAATATTCAGCAGCATTGAAAGGATACCTTCTCTTCTGACCCACAGGTGAGAAAACACAATTCTGATCAATAAGCAGAGAATTGAGAAACATCTGCCACTTCGATGTGTGCAACGGATCAGAAGGCATCTTTCACACCTTCTCTCGTGTGCTCGCTTTACATACAAGGAACAGGGGCTCACAGGAGCGCCTGGGTGGCTTAGTCGGTTAAGCGTCCGACTTTCGCTTAGGTCATGATCTCGCGGTTCGTGGGTTCGGGCCCCAGGTTGGGCTCTGTGCTGGCCAGCTCAGAGCCTGGAGCCTGTTTCAGTCTGTGACTCCCTCTCTCTCTGACCCTCCCCTGCTCACGCTGTCTCTCTCTCTCTCTCTCCTAGGAATAAATAAAAACATTAAAAAAAAAAAAAAAAGGAACAGGGGCTCACAGACGAGTCACGTGACACACAGCTCAGTACCAGAGCCAGAATTCAAACCCAAGTCTTCTGATTCCAAACCCCCTGCCCTCTCTATTAGCACAGAAATGGTCCGTTCAGATTTCTGAATAAGCACTGCAGATTGGGAGACAGAAAGACAGGTCTACTCTGTAAAGAGTGTATCATGTGAAAGGGAAGGCTACTGTCTTACTCATCCTGCCATTCCTGCAAATGCCTGGTGCGGTTCCTGGCCCACCGTAAGTACCAAGTAAACGTGTGCCCAGTGCCTGTTGGGAGCCAAAGTTTTGTTGTCCAAAAGGGACCGGCGACCTCTCTATCATGCAAACCTCCCAAACTAAGAGAATTCTCTGTGGAGATGGAGAGTTGAGAGAGGCCTGTGATTCGGGGGCTGGGGGGAAGATAGACCACTACTAACACCCTTTCCAACTTGCAGTCTCCAAAAACTCATCTCCCTCTAGAGAGGAGTGTCTAATTGAAGTACTGATATTTGTCAATATTAAAATAAGTTTGCTCATATTGTCCATTATCAGTTTTCAGAGTGTTCTGAGCCTTTTGCAAACATCGCTGGACCCAGTGCCAGGCTGACCCACGCCTGCCTTCGGCCCAAGGCAAAGCTTTAATACATCTCCACTCATCTGGAATCTTTGGCTTTTCAAGACCCTGTTTCTTAACCCAGAGTAACAAAACGACGCAGCATAAAGGCTGAGGCAGGAAAAAGGAACAACAAGACTTCCTGCTTTTATCTAAAAATATTAGGGCAGGAAAGGAAGCCGCTCGAACGTAGTGAATGACTATGTAAATAAAGTAGGTTTTTCCTACGTACCAACTCCAGCTCCAAACGTATGGTTACAAATTAAGAAAAGACAGGTATCCGTACATGGCTTTAAAATGAAAACAGAACCATTTCTGCAATAATCAAGCAACTCCGCTAATGATATCCAAGCTCAGAAATTCCAGGTATTCAATTTCTTATTTGCTTCTACACAATAAACCCCCTGGACAAGAATACACTTTGCAAACCTGAACTGGAGGGTCGTGCAGACAGTGTGGTGCCCAGGCAGCAGCGCGGCGCAGTGACCAGGCGGTAGAACTATCTCTGGTCCACTTCCTAAGAAAAGCAAAGGCACCAGGGGACAAGGGGCAAGTTCAGGTACTTGTTCCAGCTTTGCCGATACCTGCAGGGTGACCTTGGACAGGTCTCCCAAATCCCTTAGGGCTTCAATTTCATCCTCCAGAGAATGAGAAAAAGTTGAAGGCACCAGTAAGGAATAAAATTATAAGAAAATGAAAGATTACAATAAGTATAACTTACCTGAGCCAAGGTTCTATAAACTCTTAATAAAATACGATGCTTTTTCGCTATAGACTGCTCAAAATGTCTTAAAGCCTGCCCTAGCAGAATTGTTTTTCTAAATCAAAACTTAAAAATAGCATTTATTTTTACAAGTAGACTCTAAGGATATAATTGCAGATATGCATAAACACGCGGAAGAAGATGGACACGGCAGCGTTTGTATTCTAAGTGTTTTGAAAAAATTGTAATGCCATGGGAAGATAGTTGCAATTTATTATTAAATTTAAAAATCAGGATATAAAACTATATAGAAGTAGGAGTTCAAGCCCCATGAAAATAAAAATAACTACACAGAAGTACACTTAACATTTAAACTTAAAATTTCCTATGTATGCACAGGAAAAAAGAATGTAAGAAGTAATTAATATATATATTATGATACATATATATGTATAAAAATGTTAACAAGGATTACTGTTAGGTTATAAAACTGTAGAGGACTTTGCTTTCACTCATGAAAACTGTATTTCCCAATATTACAAACTGAATTCAGTAATAGAGTTGACATTTGAACAATACAGGTTTAAATTGTGAATCCACTACTACACAATTTTTTAATGAATATACTACAGTACTATAAAATTACTTTCTCTTATGATTTTCTTAATAACATTTTGTTCTATAGAGAAAACGTTAATACATGTTAATCACTTAAAGTGTTAATCAACTACGTGATCAATAAGACTTCAGGTCAAAAGTAGGCTGTTAGCAGCCACCTTTGGGGGAGTCGAAGTCACACATGGACATTTCTGAACATGCAGGAGGTCAGCACCTCTAACCCCTGCATTGTTCAAGGCTCAACTGTATATTTTTAATTAGTTTTAAATTGTCTGTGAGAAGGAAGCAGGATTTATTTATGGAACACAAAGTTTTTAAAATATCAAAAATCCAATTAGGCCATGTCACATCAGTAATTCCAAGAAAAATCATGTGGTTGTTATGTGATTAGATGAAACAAAAAGGTGGGGAAGAGCATCTGATAAAATTTGCCGCTTGTAATTTTTTAAAAGCATCCATAGAAAACAGGGAAGAGAAAGCTATTTCCTTAATAATAAAGCACATCAAAGCATATTATCTTAAAAGCAACAGCCAAGATCACACCTAAGAGTTAGACACTGGACATGTTACCATTAAAATCAGGATAAAAAAGATGCACACTGAAACTATTATTATTGACAATGTTCTGAAACCCCAAAACAATCCAATAAGGGAACAGATTAAAAGGTATTACTTTGGGAAAGGAAAACCCAAAACCATCAGTCGGCTAATAGTGTAAACATTTATCTCAAAAATCGAAGACACTATACACTTGAGATTTATCTATTTCACACACATGTACACACACTATAGAATGCTTAGTAAAATTCAGCATTATCAATATATTTTATCTAAGTGAAATAATCAGTTAAAGATTTAATTTAAAAAAAAAAGATTCTGGCTCCCACAGAATTATCCTAAAAAGACAGACTCCCCCCCGTGTGAAAATGCATAAACTAAGATAAATGAATAATAAATATCACATTCATGGACAGAAGAATGCTGTAAAGATATCAGCTCTTCCTAAATTACAGTGGATTTAACTCTAATACAATCAAAATCCTCCCAAAATTGGGGGGTAGATCAAAATCATCCTAAAACTGACACAGAAAAATAGACAAGAATGAGTTAAGAAGGTTTTTTTCCATGGGACATACTGAGGAAAAGGATTAACCTTATCAGACACTACTAAAACATAAAGCTATAAAAATAAAATCAGTGCTGTAGTAGTACAGGCAGAAACAGATAACCAAAAACAGACTACCCGAAGATGTGATAAAGGTGAAAGTATATGCCTTTAGGGAATAAAAATAATTATTCACATAAAAGGTGCTGGAATAATAACTAGCTGATCCTTATCTCACACCAAAATATCCAAATACCCAAAATAAAGGCCAGATTTAAAACATTAAATGTTGAAATGAAATAAACTCACAAAAAGTATGAATACTTAACTATATCTGGATGAATAAGGACTTAGGCTTAGAGGGGCACCTGGGTGGCTCAGTCAGATAAGCGTCTGACTTCAGCTCAGATCATGATCCCACAGGTCGTGAGTTTGAGCCCTGTGTCAGGCTCTGTGGTGACAGCTCCGAGACTACAGCCTGCTTTGGATTCTGTGTCTCCGCCTTGCTCTCTGCCCCTCCCCTACTTGTGCTCTGTGTCTCACTTTCAAAAATAACATTGAAAAATTTTTTTAAATAAAAGAAAAAATGAAAATTATCAGTGTAAGAGAAAAGGAACACACATATAAAGTCAGCCAAAGTGAAGTAAAACACTAAATTATTAAATGTAAATTGCAAGTGTATATGAAATATATATGAACTCCCTAGTTTGGGGTTTCCTTAGTGATCTATTTTCTGGATCTATCCACTGACTGACTCCAAAACGCTGTTTCTCCTAGAATAATGAGTCCTCCGAGCACCTGCACTGTCCTTTCCAACACCATTCCCCACTGAAAGCAGCAAGGCACCTTGGAGCAAAGGCTCAGTGCTGGGCCGGGACAAGGAAGGTACATTTCAAAGATTAACAGAATCAGGTTAAAAGAATACAGAAATGAAAGTGAAGGAGCCCCCACTGGCCAAAGGGATTACCATTTTGGTCTTTAAAAATTAAAAAAAAAAAAAGACTATAATAGATCCAAACACATCCAACCAATGAAAACCCCTATGTCCACAATTACATTCTTTAAAAATGAAAAGTAAAAAACAAATTAAAAAACAACATCTTCATTCCCATTTGAGGCAGCAAGACCTTAACTATTAAAACTGTTAAAGGAAAAAACTTACCCTGCCTTTTGAAAAGGAACTGTATTTTATAACAATTAAATAGCCCTGGCCCCAACTGATGAAGGAAACTTCTGCTTTACACAGACATCAACTATAGCATATAGAAAAGTAACTGAGTTAGGAAACATCAGTCATTAGCCCTGATCAGAGTTGTTATTTTAGATAATGATTGTCAACCAGTGCTTTAAAGAAAAAAAAAAGGGGGCAGGGGAAAAAAACCTAGGTGAATACCCTCTGGCGAACTGCACATTGACACGGTGCCCAGTGCCACACATATCGCTTTCTGGTCTTATGAGGGGAACCTGACACGGGGGGGTGAGGGGACCATCTTCTCCTCACCCTAACCCAGTGCGCAATGTGAGCGTCACTAATGGCGGGTCAATCAGGAATTCTGTGTCTTCTGATGGGATTCATGGATCGCCAATGATGTGTTCTAACCAAACATATGTTAACTTTCATCCATTTTAGATACAACTTCCAGTTCACAGGAAGTGTAGCAGAAAGAAAGAAAGCTAAATGACACCGGTGACAAGGAAACAGTAAGACAAATCTTGAAGTTAGGACAAAGTGGTCAGGTCCCTTTAACAAGTCAGTGTGACGAAAAATTGGGGGAAGGTAAAAGGACGTGCTAGTTTAAAGAAACGGAAGGATCTTAACAGGCAGGTGCAGTGCAGGGGACATTTCTGAGATCGCAGGGGTATCAGTGGAGTATGTTATGTGTATTATATAAAACGCCACTAAAATGGAAATGTACAGATTATTGGCTGACAAAAGTCCATGGCAAAACAATATGTACTTACGGTGGTTCCTCAAAAAGTTAAAAACAGAATCACCATATAACCTGTCAGCTCCAGTCCTGAGTGTATATATATTCAAAAGAACTGAAAGCAGGACCCTGAAGAGATTTGTAGGCCCATGTTCACAGCAGCATTATTTACATAACCCAAAGGTGGAAGCAACCGAAGCGCCCATCAGTGGATGAAAGGATAGAGCAAATGTGGTGTAAAAATCCTGTGGAGTGTTACTCGGCCTTAAAAACACACAACAAAATTCTGATACATGCTACAACATGGATGCATCCCAAAGATAGATCCATTAAGACGGTCACAAAAGTACAGATACCATACGATTCCACCTGTATGAGGTGCCTAGAGCAGTCAACAGTACAATGGTGGCTGCCAGGAACTGGGGGCGGGGGGAGGGACTTAGGGGTGGTATCTAATGGGTATGAAGTTTCAGTTTTGGAAGATGAAGAGGTTTTAGAGACAGATGGTAATGATGTTTGCACAAGAATGTGACTGCACTTAATGCCACTGAACTGTACACTTAAAAATGATTAAAATGGTAAAATTTATGTTATAGTACACTTCACCATAATATTTTTTGAAGTACATACTGTATGATCTAATTTTGGTGAAATAATGTACATATATGAACAGAAAAAACCTGGAAGGATACATGCTAACATGTTATAATAAATGATCTCTAGGTTGTGAAAACTACATTTCAGCATTTGTTAATTTTCTATAATACCTGTACTACATACTATTTCTATAAGAAAGATGCTGCTGTAAAAAGCAAATGGAAACATTAGGAGTGCTAAATTTGATTTCATGAAACTATATCTATAATTTTTTTAAAACTACATCCTATAAAAAGGAACAGGCTAGAGAAAAAGATCTGCAATAAGCATGAGATCAAAACTCAACTCCCAAACATATTTACAAACCTTTTACAAATAAAAATTTTTAAGCCCTAAAGCTCAAAGAGAGAAACAGGCAACAGACTTGAACAAGGAAGCACCAGTTCTGTTGTTGAAGAGGAAGTTCAAAAGACAAAAACTCTCTTGGGAAAAAAAAAATGATAAACAATAAATGAAATAAACTCAAATTAAAATACCAATAAAATACCATCTCTCACAATAAGACTGTCGACGGGAAAGCCTAACAAGCACTCAGGTGCTCCTGTGACATTAAAATTTGATTACATCTTTCTGGAGGGCAATTTAACCATATGTATTGAGAGTTTGTAAACCAGTTACAATATATGAACCACGGAGACACGAAGCACAGATGAATCTCAAAAACAGACCGCTGAGTGTTCCATAAGAGTACACACATGCTAAGTAATTCTATGCGTGTGTGTAAGTGTGTGTGCCCGTCTGTGTTTCTTCTAAAACAGGCAAAGCTAACCTACTTGGGGGAAACAACTGAAAGGGTAGTTGCAGAGATGGATGAGGAGAGAGTACATGGGAGGGGATGTGGGAACTTTCTGGGGTGATGACCATGTTGGATACCTTGACAGAGGTTCAGACTACATAGGTGTATGTATGCACTTGTCAAAATGCAGAAAATGTAAAATAAGTATTTGTGCACTTCACTGCAGTATGTAAATTTTACCTCAGAGGAAAAAAAAATACGGAGCCCTAATTAATGATAGGCATGTTGGAGCTTTTAAGAGAACATATGCTGATGTTTGCAATTACTTAAAAATGCAACAAAGAAGAAAGAGACGGATAGAAGGGCAGATAGTTGGATGGGGTGATAAAACAAGTAAACTGCTACTGTAAAATACAGGAACTGGGTACACTGTAAACCTCCTTCAAGAATGCTTCTGGGGGAGGGGGGGGCTGGCTGGCTGAGTCATTAAAACATGTGACTCTTGATCTCCAGGTCATGAGTTCAAGCCTCACGATGAATACAGAGCTTACTTTAAAAAAAAAAAAAGAGAGAGAGAGAGAGAAGAAAAATGCTGTGTAGTTGAGATTTTTCGTAAAACAGTATTAAAAATACTAAAAACTAGTGAACAGCCATGAGGCAGCCTTCTGGAGTACTGGAAATGTTCTATCTCAATCTGTTATATATATACCCTCGCAGCACACGAGGGTAAAATTTTATCAGGCTGTACACTTTAAGGTTTCATATACTTTGCTGACTGCATTTACATCTCAAAAAAATGTTTTAAATAAACAGCAATCAAAATTAGGGCCCTGAAGTGAATGCATAACTGGGGCACCTGGCAGGCTCAGTCAATAGTTCATCCAACTTTTTTTCAATTATTAAAAAAAGATTTTAATATTTATTTATTTGCTTTTGAGGGAAAGAGAGAGAGCACAAACAGAGGAGGGACAGAGAGGGAGAGGGAGACACAGAATCCGAAGCAGCTCCAGGCTCTGAGCCGTCAGCACAGAGCCGTCAGCACAGAGCCCGTTGTAGAGCTCAAACCCTCGAACCATGAGGTCATGACCTGAGCCAAGGGTGGATGTTTAACAGACAGAGCCACCCAGGTGCCCCAGATCATCTGATTGTTGATCTCAGGGTCATGAGTTCAAGCCCCACATTGGGTGTGGGGCCTACAATTAATTAATTTTAAAAAATAAAGTGTGTATAATTAACATCCTCAAAAGGATAACGGAGTAAGTATGCTGCAACCCAAAACACATGAATAAGCAGTAATGAAGGGAACAAGAAAGCAGAAACCTTGACGACAAAGACTGTGGATCTGAGAGCGCCCCAGGCGCGAGAGCTGGGGGCCGTGAGGGCTGAGTCGGAGGAGCCGCAAGCCCAGGTTCAGCCCTGCCTCTGTGGGGAGCTGCCGAAGGGAAAGAGGGAAAATGCAAGAGCAACATTTCAGGAAATAATGGCTAAAGGTTTCTTAGAGCTAACGAACAAAACTGTTCAAAAACTCGTTTTAGGGGCGCCTGGGTGGCTTAGTCGGTTGAGCGTCCGACTTTCGCTCAGGTCATGATCTCACGGTTCGTGGGTTCGAGCCCCGCGTCGGGCTCTGTGCTGCCTGCCAGCTCGGAGCCTGGAGCCTGTTTCAGTCTGTGACTCCCTCTCTCTCTGACCCTCCCCTGCTCACGCTGTCTCTCTCTCTCCTAGAAATAAATAAAACATTTTTTAAAAAAAATTAAAAAAAAAAAAAAACTCGTTTTAATTACAGTTAGAGTCATCTACATGGATGTAAGAAAACACACCACCATTTTATGAGAAGCATCTCCTGATTGTGCAACTTGAGTGATCCATGCTCCTTTCCCTATTTTTCAAGTTGTCTACAATGAACAATACTTTTACAATGAGAAAAAAGTAAAAGTTTACTTTTATAAACAAATCCAGAACCAAGAGACAAGAGAGTCTTCTTAAAACCTCTTACCATAGCGGGGGGAGCTGGGTGGCTCTGTCGGTTAAGGGGCCGACTTCAGCTCAGGTCATGATCTCATGGTTCATGAGTCCCAACCCTTGCGGCAGGCTCTGTGCAGACAGCTCAGAGCCTGGAGTCTGCTTCCGATTCTGTCTCCCTCTCTCTCTGCCCCTCCCCCACTCACACTAGGTCCCTCTTAAAAATAAAACATTTAAAAAACAAACAACACCACCTCCCACTTCTCTTCCCAGCCCTCCCCCCCCCCCAACTTCCATCCTTGTGCTATCACAGTGAACTGGTTTCTAAGGGCTCACCACAAATGTGGCCAAGTCATTTGATCTCTTTACATTTTTGCTTCTTTAGGTCTTCAACAGAGACAATAACCCCCCTCCCCCCCCCGCCTCACAGGAGCTTGGGGAACATCAAATGAGGTGATGTATAAAGCCAGCACTTGGTGAACCTTGAGCCCTATACAAATGGCCACATGTCATCACAATTTCACAGCTGGTAAACCCTAAAATGAGTCACCCTCCACTGCCCATAACCCCCCCCCCCCAATCCAATCTGTCCCCTGGCTTTGCCAGCTTTTCCTCTGCTCAGTCCCTCCTTTCCCAAACCCTGCACCACATGAATTCTACCCGGTCTTACCTTGGGCCCAAACTACAGCCCTGGCCCCTTGCCTCCCACCGCCCCCCTGCAATTTCCCACTAAACCTTCACCTTCTTAAAATATGCTTATTTTGTTAGGACCCTGCTGAAAATGAAAAGCCTTCTGGAGTTGTCAAGGTTTATAGGATGGACTTCATAAACTCCTCACCCTGACTTTTGGGCCCTCCCTCCCAGGCATGGTCAAGTTCCTCAAATTCTGCGGAACAAGCCAACATCTCCCACCCCCAGGCACCCCCCATCCTCTACCTATCTAGAGGGGATGGGGGTGACCAGGGCACTCCCTGCACCTTCTGACCAATCCAGACCCGAGCTCCTGCCAGTTCTCTGAACACCCTCTCCATCCACCCCTCGGGTACAATCCTCACTTCCGGTCAGAGGCCTGCCTGGCCCCCTTTCCAGAGAGGACTGCTTGTGCCCTGAGGGCAGGACCTGGGGCAGTCCTCTGACATCCTCCTATACTAGGCCCTGGAATTAACCTGCTCATCATTCTAGTACTTAAACTTTCTTGGCCTAACTGGATTTCGTAGGAATTAATTCTTTAGTTCTCTTTGTGGCTTTAATACCTATGTGTATATCGGATCTATTCCCACGTAATACACTGTTTAGCTATTATGCTTTAAATGAAAAGCTATACTTCAAAAATTCTTCTATAACTTCTCTCAACATTAAGTTTTTGAAATTGATCTATGTTGATGCCCACAGCTATAATCCATTCATTTTCAAAGCTATAAAGTATCTTTTTCATATATTTGAGGACATCACAACTTACTTATCTATTATATTGTTGATGGATATTTTATTTTTTTTTTTTAATGTTTTATTTATTTATTTCTAGGAGAGAGAGAGAGACAGCATGAGCAGGGGAGGGTCAGAGAGAGAGGGAGTGACAGACTCTGAAACAGGCTCCAGGCTCTGAGCTGGAAGTGAGCACAGAGCCCGACGCGGGGCTCGAACCCACGAACCGCGAGATCATGACCTGAGCGAAAGTCGGACGCTTAACCGACTAAGCCACCTGGGCGCCCCAGTTGATGGATATTTTAAAAAAATGTTTGCTATTAGAGGCAATGCTGTCATGAACATTCCTGTACATGTTTCTAGCTCACATGTGGAAGTTTCTAAGAGTGAGGCTGCTAGGTCGCAGGGTCACACATTCCACTGTACCTGGTAATGACAATGGTTTTCACGAGTGAATGAAGTACTTCTACCTACTGCGTTGACGATTGCCTCAAAATACTGTCAAGCTTTTAAATGTTTGTCAACTCAAGGGTGTAATATGTTATTTCATTGTGGTTTTAATTTGCGTTTCCCCAATGGGGGTCAAACATTTTTTCATGTGTTTATTAGCTATTTGGTTTCCTCTATAATAACTGGCCTCTTCCCGTCTTTAACTGTTTTTCAACTGGGCTGTCTTTTTCTTAATTGATGTGCAGGAGTTCTATATATTCTGGGTGCTAATCCTTTACTGGTATTGTGTGGTACAGATTTCTTCTTCCAGACTATGTCTTTCTTCCTTTCCACTCTCTTTTGATGAGAAGTACTTCTACGTAGTTGAATTTATCAACCCTTTCCTTTCTGGTACATGGTTTGTGTGAGTTGTTTAATAAACCCTTCCTTACCCAGAGGTCATGAAAGGATTTATATTTCCTTTTAAGAAAAAAAGTGTTAAAAACTTCAAAAAGGAAGTTATATAACTGGTCGATAAGCACATAAAAAGTGCTCAAAGTTATTAGCCATCGAGGAAATGCAAGTCAAAACCACAACGAGAAACCACTACACATCCACCAGGATGGCTAGAATTAGAAAACTGGGAACACCAAACCATGGCAAGGATGTGGAGCGACTGAGCCTTTATTACACTTTGTTGGCAGGAGTGTGAATTTGTGGGACCATCTCAGGAAAGGTCAGGTAGCTTCCTAAAAGGCTGAACATACAGCCTTCCTACGATCCCGCGAGTCCCCTTGGTATTTCCCCAAGAGAAATGAAAGAGTATGTCCATAAGATAATTTATACTAGAATATTCACAGCAGCTTTATTCATAACAGCCAAAAATCAGAAGCAGCCCTGCTGTTACCCATCAACAAGAGAACGGAGAGGTGGAGTGGGATCCGGTCCTACAACAGAGTACGAGTCGGCAAGAAAAAGACCAGGCTACTGACGTGTGCGGCAGAGACCAAGCCCAGAAATACTGTGCTGAGTGCAAGGAGCCCTACACAGAAGAAGACATATTAAGAATCTATTCCTACGAAGCCTAGAATAGGCAAAAAAAAAAAAAAAAATTTACGATGGATACAAACCACATCAGTGGCTGCTGGTAGGTGGAGTCAGGAAGGGGAAGGACCACAGAGAACTTGCTGGGGGAACAGTATACTCCACACCCTGGCAGAGGTTTGCATTTCGATGGTGCGTTCATTCGTCAAACAAAAAGTAAACAAATTTATGGGGTGGCGCCCACGTGGCTCAGTTAAGCGGTTAGGCAGTTAAGCGCTGGACTTCAGCTCAGGCCATGTGAACTCCGTTTCTGAGTTTGAGCCCCATATCCGGCTCTGTACTGACAGTGCGGAGCCTGCTTGGGATTCTCTTTCTCTGCCCCTTCCCCCATGTGTTCATTCTCTCTCTCTCTCTCTCTCTCTCTCTCTCTCAAAATAAATAAACTAAAAAAAAAAAAAGGAAATAATTTTTGGGAGCATCTGAGTGGCTAGCTGGTTAAGCTCCCAACTCTTGATCTCAGCTCAGGTCTTAATTTCAGGGTCATGAGTTCAAGACCCGTGCTGGGCTCTGTGCTGGATGTGAACCCTACTTAAAAACAAACAAATAAATAAATAAGTAAATAAATAAATAAGAAAGAAAAGCAATTTTTTAATGTTTATTTATTTATTTATTTTTGAGAGCGAGAAAGAGCACAAGCAGAAGACGGGCAGAGAGAGAGGGAGACACAGAATCTGAAGCAGGTTCCAGGGTCTGAGCTGTCAGCAACAAACCTGATGCAGGGCTCAAACTCACAAGCAGTGGGATCATGACCTGAGCCGAAGTCAGACCACTTACCTGACAGAGCCACCCAGGCGCCCAACAAATTTTGAAATCTAGTAAGTGATATGTATACTTAAGTGTTCAGGGGTTAGGTATAACTGATACATGGAACTTTGAAATGCATGTAAAAAATAGAACAGATTGCAATGGACAAAGGGACAGACAGAAAGATGTGATAAAGAAAATAAAGGAAAATGTTAACTGCAGAATCTAGGCGGGAGGGAGAGGAGTACACATTCTTTCAACTTTGCTGTAGGTTTGAAATTTTTAACAATATTGGGGCGCCTGGGTGGCTCAGTTGGTTCAGCGTCCGACTTTGGCTCAGGTCATGATTTCACAATACGTGGGTTCGAGTCCCGTGTCAGGCTCTGTGCTGACGGCTAGCTCAGAGCCTGGAGCCTGCTTCAGATTCTGTATCTCCCTCTCTCTTTGACCCTCCCCTGCTCATTCTCTAAATCTCTCTCTCTCAGAAATAAATAAAACATTAAAAAATTTTTTAAAGAGTTTTAAAAAAAAGAAAATTTTCACAATATTAGAGAAAGCAAAAAAACATATTTTCAAATGGAAGAGAGCAGCTTTAAAAAATAAGATCTATTTGGGGCACCTGGGTGGCTCAGTCCATTAGGTGTCCAACTTCAGCTCAGGTCATGATCTCGTGGTTTGTGGGTTTGAGTCCTGCGTCAGGCTCTGTGCAGACAGTCCAGCCTGGAGCTGCTTCGGATTCTGTCTCCCTCTCTATCTGCCCCTCCCTGCTCATGCTCACTCGCTCTCAAAAATTAATAAACGTTAAAAAAAAAACCCAGAAGACCTGAGGCGCCTGGGTGGCTTAGTCGGTTAAGCGTCCGACTTTCACTTAGGTCCTGATCTCGCGGTTCATGGGTTCGAGCCCCGCGTCGGGCTCTGTGCTGACTGCCAGCTCAGAGCCTGGAGCCTGTTTCAGTCTGTGACTCCCTCTCTCTCTGACCCTCCCCTGCTCACGCGGTCTCTCTCTCTCCTAGAAATAAAACAAAAAAACAAAACCAGAAGACCTATTTGAGCAAAGTGCCTTTGAGAAAGGTGACTGAAAGAAAAAGACCGGTCCTTACATGTGATAGTGCCTCGGAGTTTGCAAAAACGCTGTTACACAGATGGTTTTAAGAGATCCTCACCAAACTTGGGGGGTCTGGCCTCACGTACGCTTAAAAAAACTTGGGATCCGAATTTGGCAAATATCACAGAGCCAGTGCCTCGCGGAGCTGGACCTGAGGTCTCTGGCCCTGCCCCCGGGTTCCTTCACACACACCTCACTGGGGAGCCACCATCATCTCCACTCGGCTGAGGGACACGTGGACACTGCCCACATGCCACGAGCTCTTTGGGCGGTCCCGCAGCAGAGACAGGAGCTACAGGGCCTGCGGTCACCAGCAGCCCGGGCAAGAGACCCACAAGCAGACAGTCCGACAGCGGGTCTCAACTGACCCCAAATCTACTTCAAACCCATTCAGAACAAAGCACTGGCAGCCCCCCCACGGAGTTCTCCGAGGCCATCTTCAAAGTTTGGGGACATCTGGGACATCCTTCCTGTCTGGGGGGACGGACAAACTGCATATGGTGCCTAAGACGCTGCAGCGCAAAACCCGCCACCACACTTCTGACAAGACACCCGCCTCTCTTCCTTCCAGAGCAGAGCAGGACAGAAGCAGGGGCCCCAGGAACATTGCTCAACGGCAGGCAGAAGCTTTCAGTAACCACCCCGCACATTAATCACTGGCTGCAGGGGATTTTGGCTTTTTGTTACAGCACAAACACACCCCAACACTTTTTGTTAAGTTAAACAAGGTGAAACAGACCCGTGTGGAACGTGAATAAAAGCCCTGTCAGCCTTAGAGACCCGGCGTATTTACCCAAACATTCACTTCATGTGCCAACTGCCGTGGTGGGAGACCTAATGCAACACGACGGGGTCCTTGTCCTCAGGAGGCCTGTCATCCCGCAGGAGGCTCCAGGCCTACGCGGCCCACAGAGGAAGACCCTAAGAGCAGAGAAAAGACTGTGCGAGTACAACCAGCGGCTCAAGAAAGATTTCAGCTGGGCCGTGAAGATGCGGACTTGCAGGGCTGGGGGTGGGGAGTGTGGTGCTCCGGGCAAAGGCTCATGGGAAGAAACAGCTCCCAGGCCGGCTAAGGAAGGCCACCTGAAGCCTGAGCAGGAGGAAGGGAGGGTGAAAAGGACTCCCGAGGGGGTGCCTGCCAGCCCCTGTCGGAGAGCAAAGAGAACAAACCAGACGGCCTCACCTCAGGTCACCACAGAAGCCTGACCTCAGGAGTCAACCCGGGCAGGGCCAAACGTGGCTGCGACTCGCATGAAAGCGGGAACCCAAGGTCGGGCTGAGTCAATTTCCCCAGCAAGTCATGACTTAACAAAATCCTGACAACGTGCATTCCGGCTGCCTGCTCAAAACCCAGGTGGACCCGGGACGTGTGCGGCCTCGCAGGAAGCCAGAGGATGCGAAGTGTAACGGAGAGAGGGAGAGAACACGGAACGGCCGGGAGCGAAGGGTTTGAATCCCGGCCTAACTGTCCCAGCGTGGGGGAGTTTCCAACCTACAATGAGCTTATCTGCGAACGGAAACGACACCGGTCATCTCCTGGGACTGCAAGGATTCCGGGAGATAACATCGGGAAGACATGCAGCATGACGCCCGCAACACCAAAAGCATCCAAAGAGCGCTGGGTGTTGTGAATGTGAGTAGTCCACACTCCAGCAACTTGGGTCCAGGGCCTCCCACCCCACCTCACGGTATTGAGAAACCAGGCTGAAGCCATTGACCTTGGACGAGACCGAAGGATTACTCATGTCCTAAGCAACTTCTCCCTCTGTTCTTTGATTTTTAATTATAATTTTTTTAAAAAAATTCTGTCCTTTAAGGCATTTTAGGTTATTCTGAGACGTCTGCCTCACCCTGTAGACTCAAGACTCACATCACGAACCTTCCTGTACAAGGGGAAAAACCAGTGTCATGAGCCACTTCACAGGGAACATTTGTGCCAGAAGGGACCACAGGCCTCATCCCAGCCCTCACTTGGGCAAGGAGGGTCTAGGCGAGCCCAGCACTGGTCTGAGCTGATAAGAGTTGTAACATTCAAAACATGTATCTTAAGAACGACACCACACTTCAAGTTACAGTGGTAATGAGAGCACTAGAACAATTTGGAATATAAATGCTGAGTATCATATATACATATATATATATAAAATAAGAGTTCGAGAAAAGATAAAAAGCACTACCTTTATAGCCAGTCCTAGTCAGACAGTAAGATTCTATACACCGAATGGCCTAATGACACAATGTGGAGACGACAGACAGCCCTGAGCCACAGAGATAAATGACAGTCACTCATTTCAGGAACAGAAAGTTGGGTCTCATTTTGTCAACCATTCTTTCAGAAGGAAACTTTCAATAATTCTACCATCTACCAAGAGTCAATGACCCGCGGTGGGGAGGAGGGGGGAGTGGATCACGCAGGTCACACAAACAGAAATTTTCTTTAGTTAAGGGAAATATAAAAATTTCATTAACGCATTCTGTACGTTAAGAACAGGCAACAAATTTTGTTCCACGGCTAAGAAACACCAAGAAACAACTAAACTCAGGGGCGATGAAGCTGGTTTGGTCGGTTTTGAGGAAGAAGGGGAAGGTGGTGAAAAATCAGAGAAAATTGGGTGAAAGAAAAGGGAAGGACAGAGCGGACTAGACACAGAACGGAGAGTCCATGTGAGCCGATTGGCAGTGCGGAGGCCAGCAACCCGGGGGACGGACAGGTTAGTGGGCGGCCGTGCAATGATCTGTCACCTGTTGTGTTAATCTTTAAATCTGCAAAGGGAGGTCTACTCTATTCAGAGGGGTGGAAATCTATTACTCCCTGGTATAAACGCTCCAAAGGGGCAACAACCAGAAATTTCCATAAAACTAGATCTAAATCCTTCAGTCTCCACTCTAGTGAAAACCGGTTTCTATTTCTTTTATACGGGCTGGGTGCATTTTCCACTTCGACAGCCTGGTTCACACAATTCCTAGTTCGACAGATGTCTGTGGAAGGCCCCCAAGGTAGGGGTGACAATGCGAACAAAACCAATGTGACTGCCACCCTCACAGGACTGATAAATGACAAATGGAGGGGAGGTGGATCATAGCAGTGTGCGGGGCGCTTGCAAAAAGGAGGGGGGAATGGGGGCCTAGGCTCTCCTCTGACACCCCTGCCTCCACGCTCAAATCTTTCAAGGGCAACTCAAATCCTAGCTAAGGAGACGGAAAACCAAATAAATCCAAAGACTGACAAGAAAATATTGAAATGTTATAGTTAAAGCTCATGCTGATTAAAAACATAACAAAACTGTAAGTGTTCAAACTGAAGACAGCCTTCATTATCGGTCACCATATGGACGGTAACTCCTGAAATGAGTAAACAGAACGTTTTTAGTAACACTTAAATAATAAGTTCATAAAGATGACCCAGCCTAATATATTCCAAGGTCCTGAAGTACCTTTGGAATCATTAAGAAGCAATGACATTTATTACATTTTACTGTTCAGTGTTTTTATTGTACTTTGAATATTGGGATCTCATGTTAGGAATCATGTCCTAACATGTGGTCCAACACGTACCTCAATAAAAAGGCTCTATAACCAAACAAGTTTGGGAAGTGGGGCACACTCCGAACACCATTTGGAGATTCCCAGTGTATTTTACGAAATTTAGTTTTCTGAGAAACTGTGCATAAACTTACTCTGAGCCAGGATTTCCCACACTTATTTTGACAATGGCTCCTTGTTTCATTTAATATTTATTAACAGTCAACAAACTGCTCAGAGAATACATGTGGGATAGACTATGGTGTAGGGGACGCACGGCTTAATTAATTTGAAAATGCAATTATCAATCTCCCAAGCATTTTGATGAACTGATGTTTCCTATATATGCTATTAAAATATAAAAACTGCCCCACTGAACTTCTTTTTGAAATTCACTCAGTGATACATTTACTGTATTCTTAAGATGAAACATTGTTTAATGAACTAAAATTGGACCTTGGTGTTTTAAATACAAAGGAACTCAAATTAATCATAAAATAATTTGATTTTGCTAAATTACTGGAAGTTTATCTTCTCTAAACATGTATTTTTAGATTTCTGGAGTATATTTGATACTTAATTTTAAAGGATTCATCCTGTTGAAGAAAAAATAACAAACTAAAAAACATGCTGATATTTACCTCTGCCCTATTATCTGAAATGCCTACATACGAATATCTGTATAGCTGTGGTATCAACATGTACCATTTGTGAATAACAAGCATTTTTGTGGTTGTGGTGGTGTTATTTATCATTTGATTCCTCCTCTGGAAATACTAACATTACCTTAAAACCTATACTGGAATAGGATTTATGGAACAAATTTCCAGTGACTGAAAAGGTTCATCATTCAGTTACCATAAAGAGCCAAATTCAACACATTTATTTAGCACCCACTGTATGCATGCCGAGGGATCATGCACTTTTATCTTTCTGGGCCTCAACTCAAGACAATCATCTGACAATGGACCAGAATATGTAAGACTCACACCTGGGGGCTTACAGACACTGTGCATAGCAGAAGAACACAGCTGCTGGAGAAGGTAACATGACACACAGGTGAACTTAAGAACACCTACACCACCATAAAAAGGCCAGTAAGACACAGGGCTTCCTTCCACAACGGCTGATTTGGTGACCTAAAGGTCATTATTAGTTAATGCAAGAAAACCAGTATTAGATGTGGGTCAAAACTGTGAAAGCCCTTGTTAACAATTCCATATTCAATTTCACTTGTGTAGTGCTTTTCTTAAGCCAGTGAGGTAGGATTAAAGTATAAGCATCACACGGATATTAAGAGCAGCTTGGGTGAGTAGCTTAAAACCATCACAGGTGTCTTCAAGAAGCAACAGAAAGAATCTCAACTTCTGATAATCAGAGCAAAGTTAGGCTTTCGTGGAGGGTACCGGAGGGGTGGGGAAATCACTTCATTTAGGTTACGCAACCCTGGAAAAGGACATTTCACTTTTGTATAGAAAGAGCGTCACGGACGACCCGCTAAAAATCTATCACAGAAAGTGAACAACCTGTATCAAACTTGGGAGGTCTAGTAATCTCCGGTGCGCAAGAAAATCCAGACGATTCTGCAAATGACTTTTAAAAAGCAGCCTCAATGAGAGAAGAGGGATGATCAACACAGAGGCCACGCACAGCAGAATTTTTTCCCCCTAGAAAACAGAACGCATGAACCCCAGCTCTAAAATTTCAAGTCCCAGAACTGGAAAGCCGCCGCCTGTGTGCCTTCATGAACATCTTTTCCCTTCTTCCCCCCATTATCCTTCCTTTAGAAAATCTTAACAAACACTA
This sequence comes from Proteles cristata cristata, assembly GCA_017311185.1. Taxonomy (NCBI): domain Eukaryota; kingdom Metazoa; phylum Chordata; class Mammalia; order Carnivora; family Hyaenidae; genus Proteles; species Proteles cristata. The sequence goes on along the minus strand of JAESUZ010004070.1, from coordinate 173,165 downwards.
AAGCCCAGAAACTTTGACAAAACAGGAGCCAAGGCGATAAGGCGTCGGAGAAAACACACAATTCTGATAAACAGTCCCAAAATGTCCTTGTAAGACTACTTAATAAAAAATTAACTTTGTTCTGCTGAATGCTTCGAAACTCGCGTCTCTGATAGTATTTTCTCATTACACATGCTTTAAATACAACACGTATGCTAATAACCGTGAACCTCAAATACGTGTGCACTGAGGCAGCGCTGATGTGGCTTCAGATTACATATTAAGAGTCCCAAAGAAACTGGGAAATTGCGACTGCATGCATGTTGCAGAGCTGACAGAGGGAAAGCAAAACAGGGTGGCAGGATCCAGCGCCTCGGCTTCCCAGAGCTGGCCGCCCTTTCCTCTCCATCACGAGAACCCACAGAACAAAGTTCACGCTGATTTAACGTTTCTGGGGCGCGCCACCATACCCCGGGGGTTCCCCTCCCCAGAACGGGGAACAGCCTCGAGCGCCCCGGTCAAGTTCACGGCGGCGGGCCCTGCCCGCTGAGGCTTCGCACGGGTCCCGCGAACCGACGCCGCGGCCCGGAGGGCGTCCCGCTCGCAGCCCTGCCGAGGACGGTCCGAGGGCGCGCGGCTCGGTCTGCCCGCGGAACGCTGCCCCGGCAGGCGGGCGCCGGCGCGCGTCAAAGCCGCCCAAAGCCGCGCGGGAGGGCACCGCAGCCCCGGAGGGCGCCCCGCCCGGCCCCCCGCGGCAAAGTTGCCGCCCGGCCGGGCCCGACCTCCGCCGCGGGCCGCAACCCCCGAGCCCCGGCCGCCCGCCCGGCGCCCCTCACCTTCCTGCCGCCGCCTTCGCGAGGTTCGGACTCCGCGAGGCCGGCGCCGCGGGCCCCGGGCGAGGCGGTGGTCTTCGGGCCGGGAGGGAGGCGCGGCCCGGCGGGCGGCGGCGCGTCCTCGGCCTCCTTGCCGCCGTGGTACGCCGCCCGGCCCTCGGAAACGTGGATGCTCGGGGCGCAGCCCATGCTGGCGGCGGCGCGGCGGACACGCTGGCGGGCAGCCGCGATCCGGTCAGCAAACGGCCCGCCCGGCGCCTCGGGGCCGCCGCGGGCGCCGTGTCATCGCCGCCTGGGCGGGCGGGCGGCGGCGGCGGCGAGCGCGGGTCTCGCGTCAGGAAGTGCGGCCGCCCCTTTTATCGCGGTGCGGGCGCGGCGGCGGCGGCGGCGCTGGGGAGGGGGCGCTGGGGCGGGCGGCACGCCGCGGCCGCCCCTGCGAACATGCCCTTCCTGAGGCGGGAGCCGCCGGCCGCCTCCCTCACATCGCCGCGCTCGCCTGGCCGCGCCGCGCTTCCGGGGAATTTCGGGGGAGGAGATTTGCGCTCTTCCCAAGCCGGGAGCCGGCAAGTCCGCGCGGGCGACGCCGCCCTGGCCGCGAGGCGGCGCGACCCCCGGGGAGGTGCGCTCCCTGCCGCGCCCGCCGCCGCCGCCTCCCCGGGCCCGCAGCCCGCAGCCCGCCGGGCCGCCGCCCCGCAAAGAAACGCCCCTGGCCCGAGCGCCGTTGGCGGGGAAGGCTGGCCGCCCGCACGCTCCTGCCTTGGCGGGGGCGGGGGTCGAGGACGCCCGTCGGGGCGGCGAGGCCGCGGCCGGCCGGGTGGGGACGGAGCCGCCGCCTCCGGCCGGGGCTGGGGCCGCGCCGTCGAGAAGCGCAGAAGCGGCGGCGCTCGCCCGTCGGCTGCTGGCGGCGCGGCCCCGGCCCCGGCCCCGGCTCCGGCTCCGGCTCTTGCCGGCAGCACGCCGCGCCCAGCCCCCAGCGGTGACCTCCGGCGGGTGCTGGCGTCAATGCAAAGCAGCCGGGGCGCCCGCCGCCGCCTCCCGGCGCCGCGGAAGACTGAGCATGCGCGGCGGCTGCGGCGGGGCTGCGGGCCGCAGGAAAGCGACTGGCCCAAGGGCACAGCGCCGCCCCGGGCCTGAGGCCACGGAAATCCACACCGCTGGGTTCGAATCCCGGTTCCGCAACTTAGCAGCTGCTCGACTTCGGTCAGATGAGCCTTGGACATCGCACTCACTAACGAGGCGGTGGGAGGACCTCCGTTGGGGGGAGGGTGGCCTGGGGGGGGGCTAGTAAGGCGCCCGAACTCCGGGTCCGGGCTCGTGGGGTCCGGGCGTTAAGCCGGGGCCGCCGTGCCCGTGCGTTCGCTCGCTCGCCCAGACCTGGAGCGCCAATGCCTGGCTGCACTGGCGACCCGGAGACGGTGGCGGCCAGAAGCTACGTTGCGCGGCAGGCGCTTTCCTCCTCTCCCGGTGCCCAGGACTCCAAAGGCTCCCGTTTGCGGGCACAGCCGTGCACAGCCGGACCTGTGAGGCGCTGTCAGAACCGCAGCTCACCCCACACACACACACACCCCACTAGCTCGCTGTGTGACCTTGGGCGAGTCACATAACGTCTCTGTGCCTGAGGCTCCAACCCCAGTCCTTTGGAGGACGACGCCCCTGGGTGTCCATCACGTACCCCGCAGCGGCCCACCTCGGGCCTGCCCTCACTCTCCCCCTCCGTGTGGCTCCCGGTGCGGGGAGACCCCGCGAGGCCGACCCCCTCCTTTCCTCTCCCGCCTTCCACACCTTTCCTAAAGCGGCCCCGCCGCGACCCAGAGTAGCCGCCGCTCACGCCTCGGGCGGGCAGCCGTGAAGCCCCGGAGGCGAACTCCGGACCGGAGTCCCTGCCGCGGCGCTGGGACGGCGGCTCCGGCTCTGGTGCCGGGTCCCCGGCGCCGCCCGAGCCTCAGGGCGCCCGGGATCCGCACGCCTGGCGCGTCTGGAGCCGCAGTCTTCCGGGCGCGAGGTGCCCACCGGGGCTTCCCGACGGCGGCGGCGGGGCCGAAGGGCCGGGTGACCCGAGGGCGGCCGGGTGCTAGCAGCCCACTTTGGCAACCCCTGGCACGTGACTCGGTTGTCGGATTCAGGCGCGGTAAGCAGTAATTATAGTCACGCCCTCCCTACCTTAGGAAAGTACCACCGGCCCAATGATGTCTTGAAAGACACAGCAAGAGAGTCTTACTATCACCCGTTACTCCACCTAAACTGTAGAGTGTTTTTTGCCTCCGTTCTGCAGATTTCAGAAGGTTACTTTTCCGGGCATCATCTGGACGCTTCTAAATAAAGAGGAATTCATGAAGAGAACGCTTTGAACCGCCAGAGTGCGGGAAAGGCTATCGCACGCCCCCTGCTGTGCGTCCCCCCCAGCCCCCCTCCACCAAGCCCCCACCCCCACCCCCGGGGCCTTGACGACTCCAGGCACTGACCTTGCCTTCTCAGGCTCCAGGCTTCCTGCCCTCTCGGGCCCCTCCCCTCGCAGGCAGCACCTGGGTGCTCTAGCCCAGCCTTGAGACTCCTCTGAGCCCTGTGTGCCAATTAGGGGGTTTGGGGTTGCGTTTCTCTGCTGGCGGGGGGTCAGCAGAGTGGGCGCAGGGAAACGCGCCCCTACGAAGAATCCCATCACGGGGAGATATCTAAGGAGCTCCTGATCCTGTCTCACGATCCCGATCCTGCTGGAGGAGAGGCAACCCCAGCCATAACAGCCATGGGGGCGCCTCAAAGTTCTGCACCAGTGTCCCCAATCCATTCCATCCAGTGTGCCCCCCACCGGCACAGCTGCTTGGCCCTCACAAGGCTCAGAGTTGCAGCTGAAGGTCTACTTCGGTTCTTACTCCTAGAGCCAGGCAGGAGGTTGGTGGGCTGGGAAGAGAGAGGAACCAAGGTGCAGGTACCTGGGCCCAGCGTCTCTCCCTACCGCCGTCATTCCCAGGCGACTCTGCGCAGGTGCCCACAGCCACCCCCTGGCCGTTAGAGATGGGAAAGTGTGGATTTCTGCACAGCTTACCTAACATCTGCGTCTTCTCTGTTCCCACACCTCCTCCAACACAGCCGATCCCTCTTCAGCCAGTCCCCCTTCCTTGCCTTACTGCCTTTTGCACCCAGATGGGTCAGCCATTCAAAACTGTGCTGCCCGCACTGCCTGTCTGGGTCCTCCCTCGCCTTCCCCACTGAACTGGGCTGGAAGCAGCGGCAGGCGGAGAGCTCCTGTGCTCTGGCGTCTGACTCCCAGCGCCTGACTCCCAGCCCTGCCGTTTGTCATCTCTCAGAGCTGCTTTCCTCCCCTGTAAATCTGGGATTCGCGATATCTACCCCGCAGAGATTAAACAGGCTAACTGATGTCAAATGCCCAGAACAACTACTAAGCCTCTGTGCACTCCTTAGCTCACTGCCTTCCCCCAGGCCCTTTCGACACCACCCTCCTCCAGGCCTACCCCGGACTACTGGAAACCTCTGGAAGGAGGGCGTGAAATCACCATGAGGATCGATTTCCCTACAAACCTACGCATCACGTTTCATCCAGTTAATTTCTCTTTCAAATCTTTGTATGATGTGACTTTTTCAAAACGTCATTGTTAAATTACACATTCTATAAGTTACACATGAATACATGCTAGGAAAATAATTTTTAAAAATCAAACTAAGCAGGAGCATATTAAGTGTGCAGAGGCAAAGGAAAGTCTCTCTTCCTTCCCCACTTCCTTCCTTCCCTGTTGTTACATTTCAACCATATGCTTCCAGACCTGTTTCTATGTTAAACATATTGTGCGCACGCATGCAAACACACACACACACACACTCAGCACACAACATTACAGTATTCCAGACAGAGCTGCAGTGAATGTCCTTAAATATATCTTTTTCTGTAGGATGGACTCCTAAAAGTTGAATTGCATGGTCAAAAGGTATGTCCTACCCTATCCCAGCTCCAGAAGGGATGAAAACATAGCAAGGACCTAGCCAAAGCTGAAGGCTTGAGAAGGGGAACTCCCTGGATACCCCCTTCTGCCCCTGGATAAGAGGTGACCCAGCCAGCCCCAGATGCAAGCCCTTCCTGGTCATCTCCAGATTCACAGGGCTCCCTTCCCTTTCTCTCTCTTGGTACTCCCACAAATTTAGTAAAGTATATTTCATTGTCCCAGCCTTTTGCAGACAAGGACCTCAGCCTTTCTCATGAATGACTACTGTTAGGCCAGAACTGAAAGGAGGGAGGAGCGCCCCCTAGGGGCCACAGTGGCAAGGACTAAGTCCCCAGAACTCCGTTCTCTTCCTCCAGAATTTAGGAGTGCACCTGCGTTTCTCGCCCCCATTTGGCTCCAGACCTTGGTACTGTAGTTCACCTAGAGTCTGGGATTAACAACCCAATGTGACGCCCTTCCCCAAAATGACGCGGAATCTCAGGCTACTTCATTTCCCACAAAGGGCTCTGTCTCCAGTACCCACATGCCATCATGCCCTGTTCCTTGGCTCCATCCACCCTTTTTCCACTAGGTAAGGGGGTCAGATCCTTTCCCACCAATGATAAAGCCCAGATTTCTTAAAACTGCCAACTTTGATTGTAAATATCAGAAACGCCAACTCCACCTAGGTTAGCAAAAGTGGGTACTTATTGGTTAATTTCCTCAAAAGACAAGAAGGGCAAGGGGAGCATCACAGACACAGATACTACAGTCCCAGATGCCACTACGATCGTGTCTCCATCCTGACACCTTGGCCCTGCAGGCAAGCTTCGCTCTGATGCTAAAACTATGGCTCTGGGAGCCCTGGCTTCCATTGTCACAGCCCTGTGACTATCTATGTTGGTTACTGCTACTCCATGGAAGTTCCTTGTCCTAAGTTCCTATTACTGAGTGTCCTGGGGTGTCTGTCCCTACTCCCAGGGCTGGCTTCATGGGTGTGATACCTGCGAGTCACAGGGCCCTGTGCTCAGAAAGGTCCCCACTCTTGGTATAATGCTCAGCGGTCACCATCTTTATCATTGTTGAATGAGGAATCCCACATTTTCATTTTGCAGTGGGCCCCATGAGTTCTGTAACTGGTCCTGTCTACCGCTTCTAAAAATGCACTGTTCAGGTGCACGTAGGGGAAAGAAGCATGGGGGAGTGTGTGGGAGGAATCGGGTGTCCCAGGAGAAATTCACAGGGTCTCCTCCTGCAGCTCACGTTGTTATTTCAGAATGACAGTCCTCACCTGTCTCGTCCCCGGACCCAGAGCCCCCGACCCGCGTTCAGTCCTGGGCCCCGTCTACCACCCCCATGGGTGGGACAGGCCCCAGAGACCATCTCCTCAGGAAACAGGCCTCAGAGGCTCAGGTGACAGCTGAGGTCACACGGCCAGGACCCCTGAGGTCCTCAAGCTCCAGGTCTTTCCCTGGGTGGGGCTCATCCCAACCTACCCAGCTTCCCAACCACCAGCCCGTGGCTCTCAGCCAAACTCCATCTAAAAAAGCGTTTGGCTTCTGGGGCTGAGATCCCTGTTGGTCACCCCTCCCTGAGGAGAGCAATACGGGAGAAGCGGGACCACAGGAGGAGGAGAGCAGTGTCGAGACAGCCCTGGAATGGGACCTGGGACAGCGGTGACAGCTGCCAGCCTCACTGTGACAGGCTCTCTACTAAGCACCGCACCTGCGTGAGCTCACTTATTCCTCGTACCAGCCCCCTAAGCTGGTTACTGTTACCCTCCTGGTCCTCTACCCCGCCTTCATTTAAATTTTTTTTAACGTTTATTTACTTTTCACACACACACACACACACACACACACACACACACACACACACACACACAGCAAGCAGGGAGAGAGAGGGAGACAGAAATCTGAAGCATGCTCCAGGCTCTGAGCTGTCAGCACAGAGCCCAAGACGAGGCTTGAACCCATGGACTGAGAGATCATGACCTGAGCTGAGGTCGGACACCTAACCCACTGAGCCACCCAGGCGCCCCCTCCCCCTTCCCTCATTTTAAAGACAAAGACACTGAGGTATTTTAGAACCATGGCCAATGCAGGTCTTCAATCAAACCCAATAACCATCCTTTATAAAGACTCTTTTAAATTTTTTTGATGTTTATTTTTGAGAGACAGAGACACAGAGCATGAGTGGGGAAGGGGCAGAGAGAGAGGGAGACACAGAATCCAAAGACACAGAATCTCCAGACTCTGAGCTGTCAGCACAGAACCCAATGTGGGGCTCGAACTCGCGGACCACGAGATGATGACCTCAGCTGAAGTTGGCCACTTAACTGACTAAGTCACCCAGGCACCCCTATAAAGACTCATTTAAAAGTAGAAAGATGCTTCTTTAATATAGTAAAGTGTATTTATTTCTAACCAAGAGCTCTCAGGATATTTAATCCTGAAATCTAGTGAAACACTAGAAAGCTTTCCAAGGCTGAGACTTAGTGGGTCTACTTCTAGAGAGTGTCTGTCCTAAGACCGAGGAGCCCTTGCCTTGAGCATATAATGGAATCGGAAAACAAAGGGCAAGCAGTCGTGGCTGCTATTATCCAGTGCTGTCTGGATGTTCTGAGAAGTGCAATGAGGCATGACTTAGAAATTAGAGTGCGGATGCTGCGCCTGGAGGTGACATTCATCATTAATAGCAGATAACATAGCTGCTGTCCAAGATACTTAAAAATCAACTCAACAGTTATTAAGATAAAAGATTCCTCTAAAGTGGCCAGATTCAAAGTAAAGCAGTGGTGCTGTGGACGATCGATAACCAATCAGACAATGACAAAAATTACATTAAGTGGTGGGTACCGGGTTGGCCATTACATGGAAGCAAGTTTCTCCAGACCTCGCCCGGCTCACCGTGGTAGTCGGAACCCACATTTTCTGGCCCTTCCCGTTCTACCAAAGCAGCCCTCGAGCCTCCTGCAAAGCGCCATCCAGTTATCTCTGGGAGCGTCTGCAGAGGGGTCTGAGGTGAGGCAGTGAGGTCACCCCATCCTTATCCCTGTCTCTGCGGCCTTGGCACTGACTCCCGGTGCTGGAAAGCTGAGGCACTGGGGTCCTCGGTGTGCCAAAGCTCCTCCAGGCTCCGGGCAACCGGGGACAAGGCACACATCCAGGGTGACCAGACATGGGCTCCAAGAGAATGGGGAAAAGTCACATTTCCAGGGTGACCAACCAGCTCTCTGTTCACCCAAGACCATCCTGAAAGTCCTGTGTCCTGGGGAATCCCTAGTCCTAGGCAAATCGGGCTGGTCCATCAGCCTATATTTCCTTCACATACCCCACTGTACACATGCAAATACAGACACACACACACACACGTGCATACACACACACACACAATGTGTCACATTGTCTCCTAGACCCTGAAGCCACACTGCCTGTGTCCTGTATCTCCCAGAGTTTATATCTGGGCAAGGAGCCCTTCCAACTTGAGTCCACAGAGTGTCTCTGGGAGCTCAGACTCGTGCCCACCCTGGGCAGAAGGGAGAGATACCGAGTCCTGTGGCTTCTCCCCTTCTCCTCCCTCACACAGCGCCCTCTCCCTCCCTGCCACAGCTTCAGCTAAACCTGAACTCACACTACACAGAAGCATCTCCATCTAAACCTCCCCAGAGCCCTTGGAGGTTGGCATTATCACCCTCACTTTATTGGAGAGGAAAAGGAGGCTCAGAGAGGTTAAGTAACTTGCCCTAGGTCACACAGATAGCAGATGGCGCAACCAGGTTACAAACTCTTCCCTGTCTGACACCAAAGGCCAGCTTGTCCCAACTGTGGAAGAGCTTCCACAAAAATAAAGTCAGGCAGTAACAAGTTACGTGCGGGAAACTGAGGAACCAAACATCATTGCTGCTTGAGAAGCAGAAAGTGAAATATGATATACCCCAGAGCAGCTAGGGGCTGCTCCATTCCCAGGATAAATGCGAGGCAAAATGCAAAGCCGCACACTGGTTACCAAAAGTATTTGGGGCTTTTGAAATGTCAGCCGCAATGATCATGAATCACTCCTCTTAGAGCTTTTAATCCAGAGTAACCCTCCTTCTCCCCTGCCTCCTCTCCTGATTCATCAAGCTGCTTCTGCCGGCCTGAATCACCCTTCTAGACTTCTGGGTCTCAGCCCCCCTTCCCTGCTGGTCTCATGGGAAAACTATCCTTCTCTTCTCTGGGGAGCTGTGTCCTGTTAAGTGTCCCTGAGCTGCTTGCAGGGGAAACAAGACAGGAGGGTGAGGGTAGGGGGTGGAGACTCTGACCTAAGCAGCTGTGCAGCTAGAAAAAGTCAAGGTAACAGGCTGGGCCTCACCATAACCAGGGTTCCAGATTCATCCCTTCATGTATAGACTCCACTGTACCTACATGTGTAGGCAGTGGGTTGGGCAGTGGGAGCTCTCCGGCCTCCGCAGAGCTCATAATCTGGGCCAGGAGGCAGGTATCACTCAACCTCACAGGAGTATAATTACCAGCTGAGCTGTGACGTGCAAGGAGCTCTGAGTGTACATCACCGTAGGAAATGACTTCATCTTGGACACAGGAGAGTGGACACAAGGAAGTTTTCCCTGAGCTAAACCATGAGTAGAGAGCTGTTTTTCTTGCCCGGCACCCATGCATCCTCCTTATAAACTAAACCTAATTTTCTTCTGGGAAGCCAGTCACCCTTGGTACTTGCTCAAATTATTTGGGTAGAATATTCAGGGTGTGCCACTTTCCTGACCACGGAAGTTGATATAGAGCTAGGCATATGAGCCGATCCAGAGTTAACGAGGACTGGTGCTGTTGGTTGGGCCCCTGATCAAGCCATACCTGAAGTCGGACTATGTTGGGACTTTCCAGCTTTAATAGACAAAGACTTCGGCCTTTGCATAAGTCTCTTTGGGTCCAGGTTTTGGTTGCTCGCAGCCAAGTGTCCTACATGGGTTAGGAGGATGAGTCAGAAGTGACAAGATAAAACATATAGGAAAGAACGTTCCGGGCAGAGGTAAGAGAAAATACAGAGTACAAAGGCCCTGAGGTGCGAGGGTTCTGTTCAGGAACCCTTCTAAGCTTCTGGCCACTGTGCTAAAGCTCTTTCACAATTTCTTTTGAGCCTTCGCACCAACACTCCGAAAGAGATGTGTTATCACTCCTCTTTTACAAGTGAGTAAACTAAAGCCCACATAAGCGAGCTGACTTGCCTAATGTCACAGAAAAGGGACGTAAATAAACCCAGGCCTCTCTGACTCTGAAATCTGTGCCCTCCGTCTTCATCTTACAGGCTTCTGTTCCACACATGAGGTACGCCCGCTGACCCCGTCCCCTTCCCAAACATGGCCAGCTGGCTTCTAGCCGGGTTCTGCCCGGGGAGGCGCTGATGAGGTTAGAAGACAGGACAAAGCCACTCTGGCTCCACTAGTGCCAGCAGGGGGTGGGGGGTAGGAAGCCCTAGCGGCTCAGCAATGAGGTGTGCGGGCTCCTGGGGCAGCTTCCTGGTCCCCGGGTAGCACCCCTGTCGTGCTTTGGCTCCCCAAGGCCCCCCAACACCTTTGTAGCCAATTCCCTCCTTTAAAGCTGCCCCACCTGAAAAATCTCCAGCAGTTTCCACTTGCCCAGCTGGCCCCTGAGGACACTGGTGGAGGGTGTGGCTGCCAGCCGCTGCCAGGGGGGTCTGCTGGGGTCAAGAAATGGCAGAGGAGGCAATGGTGGCATCTGGCCCTGGTTCTGTCTGCCCTGAGAGCTCTGAGCCACTGTACAGCTTCGCCTTAGGGCTCTGCCAAGGAGGAGGCAGGCCAACATCAAGGGCCCAGGGATGAGCTCTAGAGAATTCTGTCTCAGACCCACCAGGGGTGTAAGGTGATGCCAGAGGGAAAGGCACAGGGAACCAGAGCTTTCCGAACTGGAGGTCATCCCGGCCAGAAGAAACAGGTTGTAATGAAAGAGCGAGTCTGAGAGTCAGAACCGCTCTGGCCCCCTGACTGCCATCAATTTCTGTGCGGCTTGGCTTGGAGAAACCCCTCCTAACCGTGGGTCCCCACCTACCAAAGAAGCTGAGCTGTGGCGGCCGACGTGACCTGTTTCCTATACATCAGCCATTCCAGCCTCACCTCTTCTCTCTCCCCTTCACGTGCTTCTCACCCCTTCCCGAGCCAGTCAATGAGCTACTGGGGGGTGGGGGAAGGCGGTAGTGTGGAGAGAGCGTTTCCGGAAAAGTTTCCCTCCCTCTGAGGAAGACCTTTGGAGGGACATCTAACCATCACCTGCCCCTGGAGCGGCTGGGGCAGTTTCAGTCGCCTGGCCGCCACGCGGGGACGCTGCTGGCACCTGAGGACGGCAGGTGGAAAGATGGCCGGAGCCTGTGTCTCTGGAAACCAGTACGGAGATTCCTCAAAAGACTAAAAACAGAACTACCCTATGACGGAGCAATTGCACTACTAGGTATTTATCCAAAGGCTACAAAAATGCGGATTCGAAGGGGCACATGCACCCCAATGTTTATAGCAGCATTATCGCCAATAGCCAAAGTATGGAAAGAGCCCGAATGTCCATCGAGGGATGAATGGATAGAGAAGATGTGGCTGATAGATACAATGGAATATTACTCCGCGATCAAAAAGAATGAAATCTCCTCATTGCAACAATGTGGATGGAACTGGAGGGTATTATGCACGAAGCGAAATGAGTCATGCAGAGAAAGACAAATATCATATGACTTCACTCGCATGTGGAATTTAAGAAACACAGCAGATGAACATAAGGGAAGGGAAGGAAAACTAAGATAAAGACAGAGCGAGGTAAACCATAAGAAACTCTTAAATACAGAGAACAAAGAGAGGGTTGCTGGAGGGGAGGTGGGGGGGTGGGCTGGATGGGGGATGGGCCCTGAGGAGGGCGCTTGTTGGGAGAAGCACAGGGTATTGAACGGAAGTGATGAATCACTGGGTTCTACTCCTAAAACCAACACTATACTGTATGTTAACTAACCTGGATTTTAAATAAAGTACATAAATAAGTAGAAAGGAAAGAGCCTGTGTCACTGCTGTCCTGAGTATGATCACAGAGCTGCTGAATTAACCAACTCTGGACCCGCCCAACAGCTGAACTCCTTGCTGGATGGTGTAATGAATTTTTGTTGTTGAAGCTAGTTTTTGTTGAGCCTTCTGTTAGCCGCAGCCAAACACGTTCTACTTTATGCACTCAGCCCCCGGATGAACTTCCCCAGCCCTTTTCGATCTAACATTTTGTGATTCACAGTCTTCGCTTTTCAAAGAAGTAAACCAGGGTGTGGCAGGAGGGGAGATGTCCAAGCTCACACCATCCCGGGCGGCAGCCAGGGCCTCACCCCCCACCCCCATCTGCTGCATTCTCTCCTGCTACACCCCTTTGCCCAAGCCCTTGCTACAGTGATGGAGATCAATGCTAAGCAGTCCTTGTTTCTAAGAAATGATCTGACTACAGCTTCTCTGAGTTGAAGGGGAGCGGAAGACTGGATGAGGATGAGCCTAGATAACGGTCCCCCCTGGAGCCTCCCCCTCTACATGTGTGACTTGGGACCTAGAAGAATACAGGAGTCTGCGTGGGGGGCGGGACTCTCTTCCCCAGCACGTAGTGAGCATGCTCAGCAGGGACATCTATGCCAGCTTCTGGGGGCCCAGTGACTACTGTGCTGCTAGCTGCAGCTGACCCACAAGCTCGGAAGGGGGTGAGTTCAAAAAGGCTCCTCCTCCTTCTGAGGTGTGAAAGCTTGCCTGTGCCCACAAGAAGGCAACAGAGAGTGCACTGACTCCCGCTTTCTGACCAACCTTTCATGGGAGACCAGACTTGTATAAATTCAGTGTTCTCCTGGCCCATGGGAACAACTTCAGACATTCTCCTCATTGCTGGCCGTCCAAGGGACTGAGCCGGGGAATCTCTCCTAAGGTTGGCCCAGTCCCAAAGTTAGGCAGGAATCTCAGGAGCAAAGAAAGGAGAAGGATTCTGCCCCTCCGCAGAGACTCAGGCACTATGCTCGCTGGAAAAGTAGACAGAATCGGAGTCAGACCATCACAGCAAAGCATTTTTCTTTTTCTTTTTAACTAACCATGACTATTTAGGCATATACAAAAAACCCAGGCTTTCACTCCCCTCACAGTGCTTGTTCTTGAACCCCGAAAGACCAGGTCAGATTTGTGAGGTGCAGAGTGAGAGTCACAGAGGGTGCCTGCCTTTCCCGCTCCCCTAACCCAGGCTGATGGGCGAGGCTTCCTCTCTGGAATCAGACACAGGCTTTGGCTGGAAATCACAGAATCCAACTCCGGCTGCCTTAAGCCAAAAAAGAACTTTCGGGAAGGGATATCGGGATGCTTCGGGCTGTGAGTAGAACACTGACAGCAGGACCTCTTCTATCGCGTGACAGGAAGTCAGGCTCCAGGTGGCTCCAGGATGGGGCTTCGCACCCCAGCGAGGTCCCTGAGGTACTGGCTTCCAAGATGGCACAAGGGGTCCCCAGCTTCAGGCATTCACACCCTTGTGGAGTCCCTCCGGCACTAAATAGGGCTGGCCCGGGTAGCCACCAGGATACGGCAGAAATGACAGCAGGCGACTTCAAGACTAGGTCCTAAAAGTCATCGTGGCTTCCCCCTCATCCTCTCTCGTGGGTCCCTCACTCCGGCGGAAGCCACCTGTTGTGGGGTGAAAGTATTCAATCAGCTCTGGGGATAGACCCGTGTAGAAAGGCACTGGGGCCTCTTTGCCAAAGAGGCTGAGTCATGTTGGAAGTGGATCCTCAAGGCCCATCAGGCCCTCAAAGGACCGCAGCCCTGATGCGCAGCTAACCTGGCACCTCGTGACGGAGCCCGGGCCAGACTTAGCCACCAACATAGGCGCTAGGTGGAGGGTTTGCATCCTCCCTTCACAACATCCATGAAGGAGGCTTCATGATTTCCCCAAGCTGCAGAAGAGGAAACTGAGGCACAAACAGGACATGGCTGGGAGAGCTGGCCTGGCTCTGCCTGCTCCGGGTGCCTGGGCCCCAGTCATTCCTCCAGCATGGGGTTCTGCTAGTACCTTCCAAATGACCCAGGCGTGGGCCGGAAGGGAAATCCCACTGAATCTATACCTGCACATAAGCCAGCTTGCACCCTTTTTCCTGGCCTGGCAACGCACCCCCACCCACCGCCCCGAAATCTCATCCACAAACCCAGACAAGTTCCTGGGTTGCGCAGGTGCACCTCAAGACCGCATATCCAGGAGTGGAGATGCTTTGCTAGAAACAAAGCCCCCCGGGGCATGATGCAACAGACCTGGGAGTAGTTCCCTTCCCAAAGTGGTCCCAGGAGGTCCCCACAGCGGCAAGTCGTGTGCTCGGCTGTTTCCAGCAACACCGCCTGGGGCCAGGTTTCTCCTGGGGGTTTAGGCTTATGCAACTTTTTTCTAGGATATAATGACCTGTCTCTTTTTGGTCTCTGTTTGGACATTACTTTTGTATCCGAATGCATTTTGTGCAGTTCACACACAAATGGGCAAGAAATAGCTAAACAGCTGGGGAGGCGGAGGGACTGAGTGGGACGGTGGGTCAGGCTGTCACCATTCCTTTGAGAACTCTGGGCTTTTGGGGCGCCTGGGTGGCTCAGGGGCACCTGGGTGGCGCAGTCAGTTAAGCGTCCGACTTCAGCTCAGGTCATGATCTCACGGTTCACGAATTCGAGCCCCGCATCGGGCTCTGTGCTGACAGCTCAGAGCCTGGAGCCTGCTTTGGATTCTGTGTCTCCCTCTCTCTCTCTGCCCCTCCCTCGCTCACGCTCTCTCTCTCACTCAAAATAAACAAAAACATTTGAAGAAGAAGAAGAACAACAACAACACAAACAACTCTTGCTTTTAAATTGCTTTCCAGGAAGGGAGCCATTTTGTCAAAGGAGGCAAGGGCAGGAGTCACTGAAGCCTTCGGTGAGGCTGGACAGTCCCCGGACTCCCTGGGGCAGCCCCGAGGCACCTCGATGGGAGACCCTGAACATTTCCAGGCTGAACCCTGACTCGCCCCCGGCGTGATTTCCGGCACCCCGGCATCCTCCAAGGCTCTCATCCTGTGTCTCTACCATCAGGATTCCGTGTGGCTACAAGCAACAGAAAACCCTCCCGAACAGAAGTTAAACAACAGAGACGTTTATTTTTTTCCCCAGGAAACGAAGCTCAGAGGGAATGATCAGTGATCCAGGTTCAGGTGATTCAGACTCAGGACAACTTGAGTCACACACTCAAGGTGTCAGCGCCACCCGCCAGGTCAGTCCTGTGTGATCACCAGCGTGTGGCCGCACCTCGCTGTTCCCAGCTGGCTGCTCGCAGGTTCACACGCTGGCGGGGGGTGGGGGAGGGGGCGGGAAGAGCAAGGGACGAGGAATGTGAGGGGACCCACTCTCCTGGTTTACTCAGGACCAAGGGACTTGCCAGGACATGGGACTTGCAGGGCTAAGATCAGGAGGGTCTCACACAAGGAGAAGTTGGTCACCCTAAGAGAAGGGCCTGGACCCTCCCTTAAGGACACTCTTTGGAAGTTATACAACATGTCTCTTTCATCTCGTTGTCCACAATCGAGTCACGTGACCTCATCCAGCTGCAAGGGAGGCCAGGAAATGTCGATTTTATTTTGGGGGGGGCCATATGTTTAAAATTTTAATGTTTACTTATTTTTGAGAGACACAGAGAGACAGAGCATGAGCGAGGGAGGGGCAGAGAGAGAGGGAGATAAGAATCCGAAGCAGCTCCAGGCTCTGAGCTGTCAGCACAGAGCCCGGCGCAGGGCTCGAACCCACGAACTGTGAGATCATGACCTGAGCCAAGGTCAGATGCTTAACCGCCACCCAGACGCCCAGGGGGGCTGTATGTTTAGTTAAACACTCACTGTAGCAAAAGAGGAGGAAATGGTTACTGGGGTCCACACGCAGCCTCTGCTGGTTTTCCCTCTCTCATCTGAACCCGTTCCTGCTCCCAGAGGAGCACGTGTCACTCAGCTGTGACCTCTATGTTTCTGCACGGCTGCAGTTGAAATTTCCCTCCAGCGACACGGCTTCCAGCTCTCCTGGGCGTCCGCACCGCAGCCTGTCGTGGGTCCGGAACCGGAGACGTCCACGGGTTGCTTTCATAGCTACAGCTGCCTCAACCACCCGAACCTCCAGCCAGGCGGGGGCGCGGGGCTTCCTCACTGAGGAGCTTCAAAGGCAAGGGAGGCTCAAGGCTTGTGGGCAAAGCAAAGCGGGTGCCAACCGTCTTCCCTTCCCTCCCTCCCTCATCCCACGCCAGGCCCTGAAGATACTGTGATAAACGAAATGGACACAGTTCCTGTGTCCAAGACCTTACAGACTGGCCTAGAGGCCAGGCAATGAAACAATCCTGTACGGCAGGTAGGACGAAGACCAAGACGGGAAGTCAGGGTGCTACAGGAGGCCTGGAACAGATTCCCAATCTAGATGTGGGGTTCAGAGGCCTTCCTAGAGCACAGGGCCACACGGGGTCCTGAGGGATGCATAGGAGTTGGGTCCTAAGGGATGAGCAGAGTGTCTGTGTTGTGGAGCAGCTGGTAGAAGAGCCACAGGCAGGGGAGATGGGGCTCCCCAGGGGCCCTGGAAACAGCTCAGGATGCAATGAAGGGGTCGTCAGGAGGCCAGATCACAACCAGATCCTGAGCTGTGATGAGGAGCTGGCTTTGCCCAAAGGCACCACCCAGGCCGTTTGCCTCTGAACCACCCAGACGCGCTTACCCAGCTGGGCTGTGCCGGGTGGGTCCCCCCAGGAGCTGGCCTGGGGCGCGGCTGGGCCCCTGGGAAGGTGTCCTGCTCATGCGTTAGCTGAAGAGAAACTGGCCCTGCTCACTGCTGTGTTGTGGGTGATGGGCCACTTTGTGACAGGGTGTCCCAGCCCAAGCCACGTGCCCACCGTTGAACACACACCCCCTCCCCTGCTTCCAGAACCAGGTCCCTGCTTCCCCGCCTCCCTCAGGTCAGGAAATGCTCTGATGGTCCTTTCCAGCAGAAGCTCAGGACGGAGGATTTGGGAGGCCCCAGGCAGGGAATCACAAATGGTGGGGACCCTTTCCTGAGCAGAGGATGCAATATAAGCCCAGACTCCGGGTCACACGGGGCGTCCCGTGCTGGTAGCTTCTTGCTTGCTGGCAGGCAGGCGTGGGATGGGGCCATGTGAGCAGGGATTGCAAAGCCATAGTGGTTTGGCATATTTCTTTATTTTCTCTAATTCAATTGAAATCTGATTCTGGGCCACTATCCCACTGAGCTAGCAAGAAATTCAATCTCAGGCATATCACTGAGCTTCCCTCCCCCAGTGTTTGGTCAATGTCCCAGAAGATTCGTACCGTAGCCTTGGGGTGGCCCACGACCATCCGGCACCCCAACCCTCGGGCCCCTCGGGCTCTGGGGCGCTCCTGGCAGGTGGGAATTGTGGGGGAGAGGTGTGAGCTCTGTGTCTCAGGTCCACCCTCCCCAAGCGTGCCTGGCAGCCATTCCCTCCAAGGCCTTGTCACCTCCTGGATGTCATCTCCTGGACGTCACCTAGAATCAGGCATGGAATCTGTCCCCACCCTTCCCTCCAGAGCTAACACTCTGCCCCTTTCCCTTCTGCAGTGAAAACCCCTCTGTCTCTCTCTCTTTGCTCTTCTCAAAGGCCCACCCTTTCTCCTTCTCCTTCCAGGATGTCATAGAGTCTCCATAAGAGTCAAGTTTATTGCAAAAACGCAAAAAGAGACACTGACTTCCAGAAGCTTCAGTGCTCCGACCACTAAAATACTCTAGACAAGGAAATACCAAGGGACTAGCTCCCTGCTTGAAAGAGTCAGATGAGGGAGAGACACAAAACACATGAACAACAGTAAATATTTCAATCATCTCGCCTCCTCTGCTTGATGAAGAATACGGCTCTCGGGGCACCAGGGGGCTCAGTCAGTTGAGCGATCGACTTCGGCTCAGGTCATGATCTCACGATTCATGTGTTCGAGCCCTGCATTGGGCTCTGTGCTGACAGCTCAGAGCCTGGAGCTGCTTCGGATCCTGTGCCTCCCTCTCTCTGCCCCTCTCCCGTTTATGCCCTGTCTGTCTCTCAAAAATAAATAAAATGTTAAAAAAAAAAAAAATATATATATATATATAAAAGAACATGGCTCTCGGGGCGTCTGAGTGGCTCAGTCGGTTGAGCGTCTGACTCTTGAATTCGGTTCAGGTCACGATCTCACGGTTCGTGGGTTTGAGCCCTGCATCGGGCTCTGTGCTCACAGCACAAATCAGATCCTCTGTCCCCCTCGCGCTCTGCCCCCCACCCCGACGCAAGCAGGCGCACTCTCTCCTGTTCTCTCTCGCTCACTCGCTCGCTCTGCCTCTCTCAAACACAAACATTAAACACAAGAAAAAGAATATGACTCCTGGCATGACAGGAGCTGCTGCTGTCCTCCTCCCCGCCCCACCCCCAGCCCCTCACCTGCTGACCTTACCTGGGGACGTCCCCGGCCCCACGTCTCCCTGGAGGTGGCCCCCTTCAGCTGCTGCTGCATCATCAGCTCCCATTACGCTGTTGCAGGAACAGACAAACCCAGAATCGTCGTGACTCACAGCCACCGAGACTTCTCTCCCCCTCACAGTGTAAGTCAGCTTGGGTTGCTCGGTTCCATGTGTCTTCCTCATCCTGGGGTCCAGGCTGAAGGCAAAGGCCCTCTCTGCGTCCTGCCGCTCGCTAGGAGGCGGGCCGGTTCGGCGGCTCAGAGCGCGGCCTTGCCCTCGACCAGGCCCAGGAGGAAGTGCCAGCATCCTCGGCGTCATCATCATCATCCTGATGCTTAACACCTGTGACTGAAGAGGGGCTCTTCTTTTTTTTTTTTTTTTGGTAAAACATTTATTGAACAAATATACTCTGAATGGAGACAAAAGATATTGAACTGTTCTTATTAATCCCAATAGTTTGTACATTCATTTTGATTTTTTACATACATTATCATGTTATCTGAAAATAATAACAACTTTACTTTTTCTTTTCCAAAAGAAGTATTTTTACTTTTTCTTCCACCTTTTGTTTCTTTTATTTTTGCTGCCTGATAGCACTGACTCACTGACTAGTACCCACAATGTAGAACAGAAGTAGTGATACTGATCACTCCTGTTTTAATTCCAACTCAAGAGGCAAATATTCAAAATTCACTACTAAGTAAAATATAGTTGCTGATTTTTTAAAAAGATACTCTTGATGGAATGAATTAAGGTAGTTCTCTTCTTTAGCTGACCTTTCAACAACATGGGTATGAACTGCATGGATATGAACTGCATGGGTATGAACTCCACTTATACACAGATTTTTTTTTCTTACATAAATACAGTGCAGTACTATAAATGTATTTTCTCTTCTTTATTATTTTCTTAATAACATTTTATTTTCTGGGCGCCTGGATGGCCCAGTCGGTCGAGCGTCCCACTTAGGCTCAGATCATGGTCCCACAGTTGATGAGGTCAAGCCCCTCATCTGGCTCTCTACTGTGAACTTGGGATTCTCTCTCTCTCTCTCTCTCTTCCCGTCCCCTCTCCGCTTGAGTGTGTGCTCTCTCTCTCAAAATAAATAAATGAACTTTAAAAAAAAAAAAGTTTTAAAATTTGTTTCTTTTCTCTAAATTACTTTATTGTAAGAATACAGTATATAATACATAGACAAAATATGTGTTAATCAACTATACGTTATTGGGAAGGCTTCTGGTCAATAGTAGGCTAGTAGTAGTTAAATTTATGGGGAGTCAAAAGTTATATGAGGATTTTTGAATGCACAGCAAGTTAGCTCTTCTAACTAAGAGGGGCTCTTCTGATTTTACAGCTAAGAAATCTGAAGCTCAGAGAGGTTGATTATCTTGCCCAAAGGCACCTGCTCCTCCAGAAGATGTGGCCAAGGTGGGGCTCAGGACAGGGGACCGAGCCCTTCCCCACACCCCAGGAGTAAATTGGCAAGTGCAGGAGAAAAGGCACTGGATTTCGTTTTTGTTTCTGTTTTAATTTTTTTAATGTTTTATTTTATTTTTTTGAGAGACAGAGAGACAAAGTGTGAGCAGGGGAGGGGCAGAGAGAGAGGGAGACACAAAATCTGAAGCAGGCTCCAGGCTCTGAGCTGTCAGCCCAGAGCCCGACGTGGGGCTCGAACCCATGATTGCGAGATCATGACCTGAGCCGAAGTCGGACACTCAACCGACTGAGCCACCCAGGAGCCCCGATTTTGTTTTTTTTATGTTTATTTATTTTTGAGAGAGAGAAAGAGTGTGAGCGGGGGAGGGGCAGGGGGGGAGGCTAGGATCCGAAAAGGCCTCCGTGCTGACAGCAGAAAACCCAATGCGGGGCTCCAACTCGCAAACCGTGAGATCATGGCCTGAGCCGAAGTCAGACACTTAACTGATTGAGCCCCCCAGGCGCCCTGAGAGGCAGTGTAGTTTAAGAGGGATTAAGTAGGAGTTTGTAAACTGAATATTGAACACACCTTCACCCTCTTGGTGCCATTCCATTCCCAGGATTCTCTCTGAAGCTGGACCATTCTTCTCTAGAGAGGCACACTACCTCTCATCCCCCCCCCAAAATAGATCTCTAAGTACTACTGTTGGGGTTTTTCCCCAATGAATTGTATGATCCCGTCTCAGTCACCGCTCAGGGAGACCCACCAGTTGCCAAGTGTTATCCCTCGAAGCCCCAGTGCTCAAACAACTCCTCAGAGCCTCTCTGTTATGAATGCACAAAGAACAAACAATCCCCATGTACCTGCGGAAAGCACCCATCAATGGAAGACAGAAACAAAAACACAGAAAACACAACAAAAAGAAACAGAGGGCCCAGAGACAACACAGAAGGGCAGAGAAAAACGCCTGAAAGCCATTAATCTCCTCACCGGCTGAGGCAACAATATTATCCCCCAAACAGAAACAAGATATTCAAGACAAAGACAATCTAATTATCAGGAAAAAGCTTTTAAAAATTAAAATGATGGTGATGGGGGAAAAATAGTTGATAGAGCAGGTGCAAGAGAAACTTAAGGGACGATTTCCAGAAAGCAAAGAAAACTGCAAAGAAAGAGTCAACAGAAGAAAGGTAAGAAAAGTAGAAGATAAACCCAGAGGGTCCAACATTTGAATAACAGTTCCAGGAAGAGAGAAGAGGAAATAAAAGACAGGAAATGACCCAAGAAAGGATCTAAAATTTCCCAGAGTTCCATGACATGGATTTGCAGATTGAAATTCCCAGCACAGTGAGTGGGGGAAAAAAAAATCCATTATGATATTAGAACACCAAGGATGAAGAAATGATCTAAAAGCTTCCAGAAATGAAAGAGCAGTCCATGAAACAATGGTCAAGGATCAGCATGAACGACATCAGATTTCTGAGCGGCAACACTACGAGCCGGAATGCAGCACGATGGCCTTGAAAACTGTGAGAAAATGGTTTCCAAAGGTAAATTCTATTCCCTAACAACCTAGCAACGCAGCAGAATGATAGGATAGAGACATTTTCAGATAGGCAGTGTCTCAGAAAATTCTGTCTCCTGTGTATGCTTTCTCCTCCCAAGGGAGCAGATCAAGGAAGAGAAAGCCAAGGAGCCCAAAAGTAGTGGATCTGCTCAGTGGAGTCACTGCCCGGAGTGACCGCTGTGCAGCAGGCTGGGGTCGGAGAACGGGGGGCAAGGGGCTGCAGGAGGAGTGGCTCCAGGAAAACCGTGACATAGGGTCTGAGTGCTTGACCCCACAGAAACTAGGGCTCAAAGCTTTTGGCTTTTTTTTTATTTTTTATTTTTTTAATGCTTTATTTATTTCTAGGAGAGAGAGAGAGAGAAACAGCGTGAGCAGGGGAGGGTCAGAGAGAGGGGGAGTCACAGATTGAAACAGGCTCCAGGCTCTGAGCTGGCAGTCAGCACAGAGCCCGACGCGGGGGCCCGAACCCACGAACTGCGAGATCCTGACCTGAGCTGCAGTCGGAGGCTTAACCGACTAAGCCACCCAGGTGCCCCGCTTTTGGCTTTTTTAAAAAGAGTAACATTCTTTAAAAGTTTGGGGAGAGGGTGCCTGAGTGGCTCAGTCGGTTGAGCGTCTGACTTCGACTCAGGTCATGATCTCACGGTTCATGAGTTCAAGCCCTGTGTCCGGCTCTGTGCTGACAGCTCAGAACCTGGAGCCTGCTTTGGATTCTGTGTCTCCCTCTCTCTGCCCTTTCTCCACATGTACTCTGTCTCTCTGTCTCTGTCTTTCTCTCAAAATTAAACATAGAAAAAAATTAAAAATTTGGGAGAATTGGGGCACCTGACTGGCTCAGTCAGAGGAGTGTGAGGCTCTTGATCTAGGGGTTGTGGGTTCAAGCCCCACGTGGGTGTAGACACTACTTAAAAATAAAGTCTTAGGGCACCTGGGTAGCTCAGTTGGTTAAGTGTTTGACTCTATTTTGGCTCAGGTCATGATCTCACGGTTCATGAGTTCGAGCCCTGAGTTGGGCTTTGCACTGACAGTGTGGAGCCTGCTTGGGATTCTCTCTCCTCTCTCTGCCCCTCCCCTGCTCATGCTCTCTCTCTCTGTAAAATATAATTGGGGGAGAATTAGTGACAATTACAAAGGAAATGAAGCAATAAAGAGGAAGCAAATGTGGTATTATATGAATCTGAAAATCCACGTGTTTTTTCCCATTCTGACCTTCCTGACACTGATGTGTGCCCCACAAATGGTGGGGTGTCAAGGTTTAGTCAGGAGCATCCTTAGTGCTGCGTGAATACTGGTGCGTTCAAGCGTCCGTCTTAGAGCAGAAGAGCTGGAGTCATCTCCAGAAGGGAAAGAGATGCATGACGACCGCGTGTGGTTACAGCGTGCCACGTGGCTTGTGAGTGAGCAGGACGCCCAGCCACAATGAGGTGGACGTGTGGCCACGGAATGTGGCTTTCACCAAAACCTGTGGGATTGCCATGTTGGGAGGAAGAAGGGAGAAGTGGGGCATGGGGGGGGTGCCGCGGCTAAAAGACTTAACGTGTCATCTTCCATTCTGGGGAGTAAAAAGACAGCAAGTGAAATCGATAATTCAAAAACAGGAGTGTGAGTACATTCTTTAGAAATTCATGAGTAAATAGCAGAAGAAGCGACTGAGGGAGTTTGAAGGGAAGAATTCAGGGTCAGGAAAGCGGGCAGGAGATAGCTGGAAATGTTTTCTGTAGTTGTAATCATTGGTATAAACCTCACGGTACTGTTTGACTTTTAAAATCATGTGGGGCGGTTAAGCGTTGGATTCTCGACTTCAGCTCAGGTCATGATCTCACGGTTCGTGGGTTTGAGCCCCGCGCGGGGCTCTGCGCTGACAGTGTGGAGCCTGCTTGGGATGCTCTGTCTCCAGTCCCTCTCTCTCTGCTCCTCCCCTGCTCTCACGCTCTCAAAAATAAATACATATGTAAAAAAAATCGTGTGAATGTAGGGGTACCTGAGTGGCTTAGTCGGCTAAGCATCAGTCTCTTGATCTCTTGATTTCGGCTCAGGTCATGATCTCACGGTTCGTGGGTTCAAGTTCCGTGTCAGGCTCTGAGCCGACAGCACTGAGTCTGCTTGGGATTCTCTCTCTCCCTCTCTCTCTCTGCTCTTCCCCTGCTTGTGTGTTCACTCTCTCTCCTCTCTCTCTGTCCAAAGAAAAAAGTAAAACCAAAAAAATTTAAAATCATGTATATGTAGAACTCTGATTTGAGAGGAAGGAAGGAAGGAAGAAGGAAGTGAGGGACAGAGTCAGTACTACAGGGTCTTCCGTGGACCAGCCCTCGCGTCCGATGTGACGGGAAATCGGGTACTACTGAAGGGGCTCCCGTTACAGGGAGAGGGGACTCTGCCTGCTGTGGCGTGGCTGGCGCGTGGCGGTCTTGCCAGGAGTATTTTGTTCAGGTCCCACGTCCTTCAGAGGCACTGCCCTCCCCGAAGGGGGGAGTCTCTCCGCAGGAGCTACACCCAGGCTCTCCTGGGGGTCTGCTCTCTGCAGCCTTGGGGCCCAGGACCCGGGCTGGGCTGGGGTCCTCCGCTGTGCCCAGCCAGGGGACGGGTTTCTCACTTCGCCCTGGGAAAGAGCCGAGACGGAGCAGCCGATGCATCCGCCCCACCTGGTGGAAGAAAGGAAGAATCACTACTTTGCTGCTTGATCAACACAAGACGATCCTCAATTTTATCTTCCTTGCACTTCAGATGCTCTGTGACTGGACACCTTTGATTCCCACCCGGGAGCCCTTCCACGTGTGCATCGCCGTGTAAGAAGCTGTCCCGACCCTGGTTGCATCAAACTGCCCCCGTCCATTCTGCTTTGGGCTCAGCGCGCCTGGAATTTGGATGGGGGACCGCAGGGCTGGGTGGCCTCTGCTCCGAGACGTCTGCAGCCTCAGCTGGGAAGGCGCGTCCGGCTGCGGGCTGGAACCAGCTGGCGGCTTCCTCTGCACGTCTAGCATGTTGGCTGGGGTGACCTGAAGGCGGGGGGCTAGGGACTCCACGCCCACCCATCACCCCTCCGTGCGGCTTGGCTTCTTCAGGATAGTGAGACCCCTCACATGACGCATCAGGGTTTCAAAGCGAGTATCCCGGTGAACAAGGCCAAAGCTGTCTGTCCTTTGCTGGCCCAGGGCCACAGACTGAATGTCTGTGTCCCCCTGAAGTTCATGGGTGGAAACCTTGATCCCCATCGTGGTGGAATTCAGAAGTGGGACCTTCGGAGGTAATTAGGTTTAGACGAGGTCATGAGAGTGAGGCCCCTGTGATGGACCTGGTGCCCTTAAAGAAGAGACACCAGAGCTTTCTCTCTCTCTCTCTCTCTCTCTCTCTCTCTCTCTCTGTGCCACGTGAGGACCCAGCTAGAGGGTGGCCATCAGCAAACCAGGAGGAGGGCTCTCACGTGACACCAAATCTGCCAGCAACTTGACCTTGGACTTCTCAGCTCCAGCGCTGTGAGAAATCAATGTTTGTCATTTAAACCACCTGGTCTGTTCTTTTTTATGACAGCAGCCCAAGCTGACTGGGACACCCAGCCTGAGAAGGCCCACGGCACCATTTCCACCAGACTCTATTGGTCTGATGGGTCATGCACCTGCCCAGGAAAGGCGAGGAGACACACACTGGCCTCTGGGTGGGCCAAGAACTTGGAGCCCCCTTTTAAAACTACCCCAGAGGCCTAGTACTGTTAGAATAAGAAGGATTTATGATGCATGGGGCACACGTACCCCAATGTTCATAGCAGCACTCTCAACAATAGCTAAAACATGGAAAGAGCCTAAGTGTCCATCAACGGATGAATGGATCAAGAAGATGTGGTTTATCTATACCATGGAATACTACATGGCAATGAGAAACAATGAAATCTGGCCTGTGTAGCAACATGGATGGACCTTGAGGGTGTTATGCTGAGCGAAATAAGTCAGGCAGAGAAGGACAAATATCATATGTTTGCACGTATAGGAGGATTAGGAGGAACTTAACTGAGGACCATGGGGGAGAAGAAGGGGGGAAATGGTGGGGAGAGGGAGGGAGGCAAACCATGCGAGACTCTTGAATGCTGAGAACAAGCTGAGGGCTGATGGGGGTGGGGGGGAGGGGGGAGATGGGCATGGGGGAGGGCACTTCTGGGGATGAGCACTGGGTGTTATATGGAAACCAATTTGACAATAAACTATTTGTAAAAAAAAAAAAAAGAATAAGAAGGATTTGCTTGAAAGTACTGTACACACGTCTGTTCTCTGGATAGATTAGAGGAAGCCAACATATTATGATGGTTGAGAAGCTAAGATTAAACACAACGGAGTTCAAACCCTGGCTGGGCCGTTGTGCTGTGTGTCCTGAACAAGGCACTTACCTCAGTTTCCTCACTGGCAAAATGAACTTAACAATACCTACCTACAGGGCTTGGGTACGGGTTTTTTGTCCTTATTTTGAGGATTACACAGGACAACATGTGTGAAGACGTGTGTCACAGGCATTCAGGAAATGGCAGCCTCTTTTCCCTAAGGTAGTTCGGAAGCTAAAATTCCATTATTTCTATTATCTCAGACTTGCCGAGGTATGTTACCATTGCGCAGCTTTACAGATGTATGGAAGGAACAGGTGCCTCTCTTCAGAGGACAACACCCCCATTCTTTTGGGGAACTTATCCCCCCTGCAGCCAAATGGGAGCACCTTCCTCTGCCTCCCGGGCACAGCGATCACTCAAGGAGTTGACAAAAGAGCCACACTGGAGCCGTCACATCCCGCCTTCCACCTTCGTGGCTGGTCTGGAGAACGGCCATGACCCCAGAGGCTCAATCACACTCCTGGAGATTTGTCCCTTGATTGTCAACCAGCTGCGAGGGAAGCGAGCCGGCTTGTGATTCCACGATGTTCTGACAGCCATGATCCCAGCCTTCTGAGGAAGCCAGTTCAACAGAAGGAGGTCACCACGCAGGAAGACACAAACACAGTGAGAAGTACACAGAGTATCCTGGTCCCTGAAGTCCCGGGTCCTAGTGTCCACATGTATCGTTCTGGCGACAGAGCCCATCCTTCCTTCCTCCTAAACTGTTTGGTTTGTTTCCTGTCATTTGCAACTACAAGAATTCTGAGTCATATACCACCCTGACTGATATATATTTTTTTTATTAGAAAGGTAAATTGTTCATAAACTCCCGCACGCTCACTGCTACAACAACACAGCACACTGACACAGCTCGCAAGTGAGAGCCGCTAACTTAAGCTTCCTGAAAGCTTATTATCTCTGCGGCAATTGAACGCGATCCGCTGAGCAGGGAGTCGTCAGTAGGAAAGTCTCCCCCTTTTCCGTGCTGGCGACGGGCTTTCTTACCTCTGGGTTCTGTCCTAACAAGATGACCCTGGGCCCAGCCTATGGGAGCCTTGCTTGGCTCAGGATTGTGGCAGGGAGATGGGGGGGCTGTGGGTAGTACTGCCCTTCCCCCCCCCAGCCCCAGGCTCAGACAAAGAAGATTTGAGGAGATTAGATACATGTGCCCTCAGGGCACTGCCCAAGAAAAGACCCCTTGAAAGCCCTGCGCTTTGATACAGTTCATTTCTCTTCTAATTGAGGCATTGGCTTTGAACAACAAAAAAAGTTTGGCTAGAATATAAACAAACGTTCTCTAAAAGTAGAAAAGAGTCTTATTCAGAAGCTAAGTTTCAGGAGATAAAAGCAATCTTTAGTTTATAAAGTGAGGTTCCCATCCCATCCATAACTGACTTGTCTTTTTCATGGAAAGAAAAACAGAAACGGTTTCCTTGGGGAAAACAGTGTCCTCGGTGTTGGAGCCGAAGCCCAGGGGAGGCAGCGCCCCACGCGTCCCCAGCTCACTTCCGCAGGCTGAGATGCGGCGGTTCCCGGACCCAACGGGCGTTTCCCACACTCTGCGTGCCACTCGGGCGAGCGGCTGGGACCCGTGGTCATTGCCTGCCTCACAGATGAGAAACTAGCCCCATCTTCAAAAGATGGGAAAGGGGTCTGTCCAAAGAGAAGGCAGCTCGCATCATAAGCCCGTTGTCGAAACTGATGTGAAATCTGTCCCACAGGGTCCTTGTGGGGGGGGCCTCTCCCTGCTTCTTTTACGCTGTGAATATAATTTGCGATGTGCCCTGTGTGAGGGGGAGCAGGTTGGAGGCTGGGGAGGAATGTGCTTCTTCTAGTTCCATCCTGCTGTTCTCCCAGAGGGAACCGACATCCGTCTGGGCAGAGGCTACCTTATGGCTTGGGCCGCATCGACCCGTGGGCCAGGTCACTGAACTTGAACGTGTTATGCAAGGGGTGGATCAGCCTCTTTCCAGTCCCCTGCTTCCGTGGGCCTGAAGTGTGACGTAGATAGGACCCTACCTTGCCCTACTTTCCTTCTCTTGCCTGTGCTTCCTGCCATGAAGCTGTGATCATTAATAGAGGGGCTTCCTAGAATGGAGTTAGGAGGTGGGCGGGGGGAGCTCTCGTGCAAACCCAGCAGGAAGAGACGGACCTTGCTCCCCATGCCTGTGGTCACTACTTTGCTGCCCCAGCCAGAGGAAGAAAGGCTCTCCTCCTCCCCCTCCTCCCCCGGCCACAGCCCAGCTGATGACAGGCGGTCACAACTCCATCAACGAGAGGCCGCCATTATGTGCAACTCTCAGTTTATTCCGACGGACTTTTTGTTTACAACAACCCTTCCTCCATAAAAGGGCATACCTCTCCTTTATTCTTGCTTATCCTAGATGGTAATTCTCTGCCATTCTGGAATAAACCCATCTTTTGTTAATAAAATAACTGGCAGTTTAATGTCTAAGGTTAGCAAAGCAAACGTGGAAAATTTTGCAATTTGGCCATGTGGCTCTCTCTCCACTTTCCTCACATGTGTATCAGGATTCTCTCTTTCTTTATTTTTAAAAAATTTTTTAATGTTTACTTATTTTTGAGAGAGAGAGAGAGAGAGAGTATGAGCAGGGGATGGACAGAGAGAGAGAGAGGGAGACACAGAACCTGAAGCAGGCTCCAGGCTCTGAGCTGTCAGCACAGAGCCCGAAGTGGGGCTCAAACTCACGAACTGCAAGATCATACCTGAGTTGAAGTCTGATGCTTAACTGACGGAGGCATCCAGGTGCCCCAGGACTCTCTCTTTCTTTCTTCTAAATCTTGGTGGCAGGTGGATGGTACATTCCAGATTTGGATTTTGTCAGAGGGAATGGTCCTAGTTAGGTCTCTAGTGGAATGCACCAGCTCCAACTTGCCAGGGAATCAGGAATGCCAGGCTGGGTGGGCACCTGGTTAATAGCATCTCGTTTCCCATTTGTTCACCAGGAACCCCGCAGGGAAGAGGCAAACTTGCTCCTTCTTTCTGCCTGTTCTGCTCTTCCTGTCCATTGGGAGCGAGTGTGTAACAGACGATGTAAGAGATGATGACGTAAACAAGAGACACATTACTCCTGTGTCACATGGAGTCTGCACTGTCATGGCAGGCTTACTCTCCAAAGACACCAGGGGCCCAGTCTCCTCCTAACTCGTGGCTACCCCATCCCTAAGGTATTGAGCTCATCTCCATCTAAGTGAGCTCATCTGCCCCCTGTAGCCCAAATGGGATGGAGCAAGGTTGAAACGTGCTGGGGACATGGAGGATGAGCCCCTTCATCTAAGGCTCATGAAGACTTGGGACTGGCTGACTCTCCTTGCAAGCCCGGTTTTATGGGAATATGGGCTCTCTCATTTGTTCCTTGTGAACGGGGGCTTACAAACTACAAGGACAGAGTTGAGAACATGCAACAAAGATAGTATGGACCACAAAACCTGAAATATTTATTATCTGGCCCTTTAAGAAAAAGTTTACTGAGGGGCACCTGGGTGGCTCAGTCAGTTAAGCATTCAACTTCGGTTCAGGTCATGATCTCACGGTTCTTGGTTTGAGCCCCACGTCAGACTCTGTGCTGACAGCATGGAGCCTGCTTGGATCCTCTGTCTCCCTCTCTCTCTGCCTTTCCCTCACTCATGCTCTGTCTCTCTCTCAAAAAAAATATTTTTTAAATTAAAAAAAAAATTAGGGTCACCTGTATGCCTTGGTCGGTTGGGTGTCCAACTCCGGCTTAGGTCATGATCTCATAGTTCATGAGTTCGAGCCCCGCATCAGGCTCAGTGCTGACAGCTCAGAGCCTGGAGCCTGCTTTGGATTCTGTGTCTCCCTCTCTCTCTGGCCCTACCCCACTCGCATTCAGTGTTTCGCTCTCAAAAATAAATAAACGTTAACAAATTTTTTAAATTAAAAATAAAGTTAAAAAAAAGAAAGAAAAAGAAAAAGTTGGCAGACCCCTTCTCTAAGAGGGTGATCCAGAGCCTGCCTACTTAACCACAGGCTGTTGAATGGACCTTAGTCACATGGTCATGCTTAGCTGCAAGGAAGGCTGGGAAATGTAGTCTTTATGTGAGGTGGCCATTTGCCCAGCTAGACTTAGTTATTACTAAAGGAAAAAGGGGAGAATAACTTTGGGAGGGCAACCAGCTACCTTCTGGGCCATGGGTCCTCCTTCTTTATAATCACGTTGGTTTCCTGGGCATCTCTGCCTGCCTTCCTCATTGGGATACTTTGTGCAGCAGAACCAGATTTCCATTCAAGAGCTGACTTTCCTCTCAGAGTCTCCTCCCCTGAACGCCTTTACCTTCAAGTGCCTGGCTGTGCTGCCTCCGCTTCGCTTCCAGTCACAAAGTCTCTGTGGTCATGGTTCACTGCTCCACATCTTTGACGGAACTTGGTCCAAAGCAGGAATATCCACGGTGCCCGGCTGGCTCATTCGGTAGAATGTGCGACTCTTGATCTCAGGGTTGGAAGTCTGAGCCCCACGTTGGGTGTAGAGATTACTTAAAAATAAAAATCTTAAAACAAACAAACAGAAAAAGCAGCAGTTGCCTTCGCCTCTAGGGATGGAAATCATCCTCGGCGCAAGTTAGGAATTTGTTGCACCCTTGATGGTGCGTAAGTAGGAGTCCTAGCAGATGTCCCAATGGGTAAGGGCCCACCCACCCCATTCCTGTCCTACTTCTGGTCACACAAGCACTTTGGGATGGGACTTTCTCCTCTTCTCTCCCTCCATGACAGTTCACCCTCAACACGCAGGCTCTCGGCTTTGAGGGTTTCTGAAGCAGGCACGTGTAGCTTCTTAACCCTCTCCTCATAGATCTGTCTCTCTTAAATACCCTCGCTGGGCGACATCCAGCCTTTACACCCATCATATCATCTTGGTTACGCCCATGAGATCATATTTATCAGCTGTGTTCTGGCTTCAATCTAGAACTTGCTCATGACTCACACACTTTCTGCATATGAATGCAGAACAGCTGAGAATCAGGCCTGGGGCAAATTTTAAAAGCATCATGTGCTATGTGAGAAACAAGTGACAGATCTAAGGGTCCCAGCTCAGAAGAGGGAAGCCTGGGTGTTTGCTATCTTTAAACAATTGAAGAACTGCCATGGAAAAGGGATTAGGACACTTCTATAAGGTTTCTGCAAGATTTGACTTCTTAAAACCAAGGTGCAGGGCACCTGGGTGGCTCAGTTAGTTAAGCGTCCGACTTCAGCCCAGGTCATGATGTCATGGTTCGTGGGTTCGAGCCCCGCGTTGGGCTCTGGGCTGACAGCTCAGAGCCTGGAGCCTGTTTCAGATTCTGTGTCTCCCGCTCTGTCTTTCTGCCACTCACGCTCTGTCTCTCTCTGTCTTAAAAATAAAACATTAAAAATAAAAAAAATAAAACCAACAAGCAGGTATGCCTTTGGTAAATAAATTTAAAATAATAATTAAAAAAAAAAAAACAATAAAGATACATCCATGAGATGGGACTTGTTCTGAATGGGCCGTAGTGGCAAGGCTGGGGTCAAAGGGAAACACTTTTTGATACAAAATCAAAAAGGACCTGGTAAGAGGTGGAGCTGTCCAGTGTGAAATGGGCTGTGTGGACAGGTAGAGAGATTCTGGTTTTGATGGTATTCGAGCAATAATAACGCTGGACTCTGACCCAGTGGCTGTCCTGGGCAGCAGCCTTCTGTGTTGTAATGTAAAAGGAACCTTCTCACATGAGCCCAGGTTAGAGGGGAGTTTTGTAAAGAATGCAGCTCTCATCAGCTCCGAGGGAAGTAGGGATGGCTCTGGGACGGATGGGAATGAGATCAGCTCCCAGCTCTGCGTCTACATTTTTTAAAGCTCACTTTCCTGAGAACCTGAAAGGCCATCAGCGAGACTGTGGGTTTGGGTTTCCCAGAGTCACGTGTTCAGCCCTGCTTCAGTCAGAGGTGGTTATGAGGGTTGGAGTCTCATGATTTGAACATAAAATCATGGTGACAGAGGGGCGCCTGGATGGCTCAGTGGGTTGGGCGTCTGACTTTTGATTTCGGCTCAGGACATGATTTCGCGGTTTGTGGGTTTGAGCCCTGCATCGGGCTCTGTGCTGACAGCCCTGCTTGGGATTCTCTGTCTCTCTCTCTCTCTCTCTGCTCCTCCCCCTCTGGCTCTCTCTCTCTCTTAAAGATAAACATAAAAAGAGATTGTAAAAAATCATGGTGACAGAGACTATGCAATGGGTATAAAAGTTGGGAGGGTGGACACCCTCAAAGTGATATTTAGGGTCCTGTCCAAACTCAGAGTTCACTAATTCTGAGTCAAAAGTAATTCCAAGCAGGTGATGTTCTCTGTGCGACTGTGAAGAGGGCGGGACTAACTCATCTTCCGCTGGAGGCATAACTCGGAAATGAGGGTACGGGAGAGGTGACAGCAGGCCATGGGGAGAAGCGGTGGAGGAGGAAGAAATGCCCATGGTCGCCTCAGACTTCGGTGGGCTGCCTCCTGGGAAATTCATCGTCTAGATCAGAGCTGCTCCCGGGGTGAATTACAAGTCAATTTGCACTTACGTCAATGCATTAAAAAAATTTTTTTTAACATTTATTTATTTTTGACAGACTGAGAAAGACAGGGTGTGAGCAGGGGACGGGCAGAGAGAGGGAGACATAGAATCGAAAGCAGGCTCCAGGCTCCGGGCTGTCAGCACAGAGCCCAACACGGAGCTTGAACCCACAAACCATGAGATCATGACCTGAGCCCAAGTCAGACGCTTAGCCTACTGAGCCACTCAGGTGCCCCCTCTACAGCAAAGTTTGTTTCTTATTCTATTTCCACTCTGCACTCTTTGTAAGCAAGTCACTAAGCACAGCCCACACTTAAAGGGTAGGAGACTGTGCCCCCAGGGGGCAGGATTTGCATACATTATTTGGCATCCTTCTACTCTCTGCTATTTTGTGTGCATTCTCTCATCCGAAAGGCAGGGATCCTGGCTTCCAACCAGACAGGGTCCCAGAGCCTTTTCCCACATTTCCTTACGGAAGTGACATCAGGACACATCATCCAGGGAGACAATTCTCAGACAAGTTTTCATTAACAGGAACTACTATAGGTCAATGCCATTGAAAGCACGGCCTGGTATGGCCCACGTCTGTTTATAGGTCTGTAATCATGTAATAGATACTCAAAGTGACATTCAGAACCTACATAGCAATTTGACAGAGTAATTGTATGCTCATTGAAGCTAACAGTAAAGAGCTGGGCTTGTATGTCATATGCCTTTATTACCATTAACTTTTATTGTCTTTTACGCAGGATTTAATCCAGGGCGGACTGGGGGGTTTGGTCTCCAGCACAGACCGTGGACCACACTGTGTGTGTGCCTCGGGTGGGTTTCTGGTGCTTCGGCTACTCCCTTCTCCTCACCCAGGTCCCTAGACATGAGGCAGAGGCCTGGGCCCACGACTGTGCCACTGTCTGGGCCTCATGGTGTGGCTGCTCCCCCTGGCCCCCAAATCCCAGGCCAGACAGTCCCTCTGTGCCCCCCTCCCCAATGCTCCCGGCCTGTGTCAGCTCCATGGACTGCCACGCTGGTCCTGTCTGGGAGCGGTCTGCTCTCACCACGCTCTGGGCCTCAGGCTTTTCCGTGAGTGAAGCGCATTCAATTCCTTTTGCTGGTGACTAGTCAGGCACACGCAGGGAGCAGCGGTGCGGGGGACGGGAGCCTCCCATCCGTGATGGGGTTCCAATGTAGACCTCCATGGACATCTCCAAATTAGGTCCTTCGTGTAGTCATGTTGGCTGCAGAAAGTTCATTAGCAGACCACCCCACCAGGACTTAATTTAAAATAATATATATCTTAAATGTTGACTTAAATGTTGACTGAATACAGAGGAGCACAGAATCCAGGGCGCTTAGGTGGCTTAGTCAGTTAAGCGTTTGTCTTCAACTCAGGTCACGATCTTACAGTTTGTGGGTTCAGGCCCTGCATCAGGCTCTGTGCTGACAGCTCAGAGGATCCTGCTTGGGATCCTCTCCTCCTCCTCTCCCTGCCCCTCCCTCACTTGTGCTGTCTGTCTGTCTGTCTCTCTCTCTCTCTAAAAATAAATAAATAAAATTTAAAAAGAAAAATTTAAAAAAAAGAAGAGCACAGAATCTACATATTTCAAGAAACCTAATGTACATTAAAAAAAAGAAACCTAATGTATAAAAACATGCAATCACAGTGAACTTTTTGATATTAATAAAAATGGCTTTTTAAATTATTCAGTTGGGCTTTAGCTGAAAATAAACCCTGTCATCATCTTGTGGGTAACCCAATATTACAATGTGTTCTGTGTGAAAATATATGACAGTATAAATCATAATTTGTATAACCCTGTTCTGGCATTATTTTCACTTTCCGATGCACTGAGAGCCTCGAACAACGCCATTGGCCAGGCCACCAATGGACGCCGAGAATTCTGCTGGAGACCGTTTCCCCTTCCCTCCTCTCCAGGCCACCTCCTGTCTCTGGTGAGTCTTCCTTCCCAGCCAACCTTCTTCTCGAAGGCAGATTCCGGTTCTGTAGCATATCAGAGTCTGGTTTACTGCTTCTCCCTTGTCTATCTCAGACCCTGGCACATAGTAGGTGTTATGGACTAAATTGCTTCTGCCCCCAATTGCTGTGGAAGCCCTACCCTCCAACGCGATGGTATTTGGAGATGGGGCCTTGGGGATGTATGTAGGGCTGGATGAGGTCATGAGGGAAGAAACACCAGAGAGCTTGCTGTCTCTCTCTGTCTCTCTGTCTGCCACGTGATGACACAGAGAGGGCGGCCATCTGCAAGCTAGCAAGAGAGACATCACCAGAAACCGAGTGTGTCGGCACCTGGTCTTGGCTTCCAGCTTCCAAATCTGACAAAATAAATGTGTTGTATAAACCACCCAGACTTTGCCATTTTGTTATGGCAGCCTGAGCTGACTGATGCACTCAGTGTATATTCCTTGCCCAAATAAGTGAGCAGTGCATAATCCCGGAGCACACAGTTCACAGACACAGGCCTCTTTCTTTGCAAGGATGTCTCTCTGCTCCAAAGCCCTTAATTTCTAGAGTCTTTTACAAAAACCTGGCCCTGGGAAGGCCTGGGACACCAAATCGATGCCGGTTTGGGTTCTTAGGGTCTTTTTCTTAGCACAGGGGCAGCAAATAGTTCTCTCCTAAAAAGGCAACATGAGTCTCAGTGGGCTCATCCAGCACCACACGGATGTGGATTCTGAAACCCCAGTGTGGAGAGTGCTGTGGTTGATTAGCAATGTCTGTCCTGGTGTGGAAGGAGGAGTGCTGTGGTTGATTAGCAATGTCTGTCCTGGCTGTGGAAAGTGAGGTGCTGTGATTGACTAGCAATGTCTGTCCTGGTGTGGAAAGGAGAGGTGCTGTGGTTGACTAGCAATGTCTGTCCTGGTGTGGAAGGAGGAGTGCTGTGGTTGATTAGCAATGTCTGTCCTGGTGTGGAAGGAGTGCTGTGGTTGATTAGCAATGTCTGTCCTGGCTGTGGAAAGTGAGGTGTTGTGATTGACTAGCAATGTCTGTCCTGGTGTGGAAGGAGGAGTGCTGTGGTTGATTAGCAATGTCTGTCCTGGCTGTGGAAAGCACAAGTTAGGGCTCCTGTGCAGATCTTGACTTAGAGCTGCTGCCTGGGATGCAGTTAAGCACGGGCATCTGGTCCCAGCATCGCTGCCTTCTCCGGGTAGAATATACATGCAGTCCCACCCTCAAAGGGCTCCCAGCTTCTGCAGGTACCCAGTGAGGAGGAAGGAGCGCAGGGGGTGGAGGGAAGGTCCGATGACTCAGGAGACCTTAATTCTGTGCACTGATCATAGCAGTGCTGAGAGCACGTGTGAGTACACGTGCATGTGTCCTTGGGGTGCAGTGCACACACAGGCACTGGTGGCTCTGAGAGAAGTGGCAGTTCTTTCACCTGCATTCCCTCATGGCCTTTCGGGGGCCCAGCCTTGTGTTGAATCCCAGGGGAGAGACAGAAGCACAGGGAGCCCCGTGGCCAGGGACAAGCGTGCAGGGAGTCCAAGGAAGGAGGGCGGGGTGGGGGGCCCTCAGGCAGCTCCATGACCTCACAAACAGGCAGGGAACGGGCTGGGGTCTGATACGGGGAAATGGTTTGGCTCACGTGGGAGGGTGGCCTGTGACAGCTCAGGGGGAGCGGGGGCAGGGATCAGGGCTGCAGAGAGCAAGGCAAGGGCCTAGCTGGGGTGCGGGGTGGAGCCAAGACTCTAGTCTGCAGAAGTAAGGGGAAGGACTCAGGCCCGAGGGCAGCCTGCGGGGGCCCCAAGGACCCCCAAGGCCAGTGCCCAGTGGAATCAAACTCCCATGGCAGAGCAGAGCGACTGCTCCTTGGCTCCGGTTCTCTCTGTGTCTGGCCAGCGCTGACTCCAGCTGGGAAGCTGGATCTGCCAGAGGTGAGTGAGAGAACGGTGGCCCAGTGGCCACGGGGACAGGGGCATCGCAGGTCACTCAGCCACAGCGGCTGGGGAAGTGGGAAGTGAGGCAGGAGCAGCAAAGGCCAAAGAGAGACGGGCAGGGCGTGCTGGGTGGTGGATACTCCGGAAACGAAGGCTCAGAGGCCTGGAAAACACATCAGAAGCCCGACCCACTGGAACAGCAGGATTGGCCTGGGAGGAGGAAGGACAAGTCACCCAAATGAGTGCCTTCATTGTTAGCAACCTAGCCGGGGGATTAAACACAGCTTGTGAAGCTGGACGGCCTGGGTTCAAATCTTGCCTCTGCCTCGTCTTAGCTGTGTCACTTTGGGCAAGTTACTTAGCTTCTCTGGGCCTCTGATTCCTCCACCACGGATAATAACAGTACCTGACTTCATAAGGTTGTTGTAAAGGCTGAGTTAGGGGGCGCCCGGGTGGTGCAGTTGGTTAAGCGTCTGACTTCAGCTAAGGTCATGGTCTCATGGTTCGTAAATTTGAGCCCCGCATGGGGCTCGCTGCTGTCAGCACGAAGCCTGCTTTGGATCTTCTTCTGTCCCCCTCTCTCTGCCCCTCCCCTGGTGGTGCCCTCATTCTCTTTCTCAAAAATAAATAAAACGTTTTTTAAAAAAAAAAAAGGCTGAGTTAGATTGTACGGAGCACTGGGAAATGTAGCATTATGTAAACAGTTGTATTACAATTACGTAAAGCAGTTTATATTGCCAATATTTCCCAAATTGAGTTCCATGGGGTCCTCAACTAAGAGATGCTCCCATCAGAAAGGTTCTCATGGTTGGGGTGCCTGGGTGGCTTAGTTGGTTGAGCATTCGATTTCGGCTCAGGTCATGATCTCATGGTTTGTGAGTTCAAGCCCCATATCGGGCTCGCTGGTGTCAGCCTGTCAGCGCAGAGCCCACTTTGGGTCCTCTGTCCCCCTCTCTCTGCTCCTCCCCCGCTTGTGCTCTCCCTAAAATTAATATTTTTTTATAAAAAGAAAGGTTCTTATAGTCAAATAAATTTGGAAAACATGTCCTATCACGTCTATATCAAGCTTTGACGAGTCCACAGTAAAACAGAAACAAACGCAAAATTAAACCTGTCTGACTTTATTCAGCCCCTTGTTTTCCACGCCTGGTGGATCCGGGCATCTCCTGAACACCCTGTGGGCTGTGTTCCACGGGCCACCCGTTTGGGAAGTGCCCTTGGCAATGGCAGTGGGGTGTGTTTGAAAGTCGAGGCAGGGGTTCCCAGGAGAACCTGCCTGCAGAGGCAAGATTCACGCGCCCAGGGGAGGAAGAGGAAGGGGGCTGCAAAGCCCCAGGGGAGGGACCCCGTAACAGAAGCAGGTGAGAGACGCCAGGTGTGGAGATGGAGACCAGGGTGCTGCTTGGATGTGGAGGGGAGAGAAGAGGAGGCAGAGGTGACCCCAAGAATCCACACTTCGGGAGGGGGCAGGAAGGGGGCAAGGCCTGGCGGGCATCCTTCACCTCCACACCATCCAGTCTCCGCCCCCTCGCCCCATCACTCCCTTCCAAGTGTGACTGCAGCGAATCCGAGCCCTGCGGCTCCCCCAGGAGAGGCCCGGGGGCAGGTGCTTCATGGGGAAGGATGGCCCTCCGAGGGCCGAAGACGTGCTGGCCCCGCTACGCACACATCGTGTGGTTGTAGAGTCGGCAGCAGGCGTCCAGGGCCCCGGGGCTGACCTCTGCGCCGCTGGTGCTGAAAAGAAGCAAAGGCCGCACTCTGGGCTCCAGGCCCGGCTCTGCTGGGCCCTAAAGGCTGTGCAGCCCTGGGGAAGTTACTCAGTGCCTCTGGTCCCCCTTCCCTCCCCGAGTTTGTTCTTCCAGCCCCACTTCTGCCTCCCCCGCCGCATCAGCCACAGCCATAACATTTCTACCCCTCGCCGCAGTGCCAAACGCACCCCTAAGGCACCCGGGCCTTCTGCACCCCATCGCCGCAGGGCCCCTGCCCCGCGGCCCAGGCCTCACCTCTGGAAGGCGCCGCGGCAGCACTGGAACACCTCAAAGCTGCTGCTGCTGAGGGTTGCGTTCAAGAGGGTCGTGCAGTCCACTCCGGCCCCCCTGGGCACATACAGGATCCCTGCGCAGGGAAAGTAGCTGCTGGGCAGGGCCCGTGTCTCCCCCTCGCCCCCCACCCCAGGGACTTCCTGAGGGCCTGTGTCCGACCCTGGCTGGGGGCCGGCTAGAAAATCAGGGCTCTGCCAGGCCCGCACTCACCAGCCACGCAGGCATTCACCAGGGACACGCAGGTGCCCGTGCAGAGCGCCCGGAGCACTATCTGGGAGAAGTCGCCCTTCCTCTGGGGGGCCATGGACGCTGCAAGGGCACAGGGGTGCTTAAGGCCAGGAAACCATACGCCCCCTGCCCAGACTCTGGGCCTCTGGGTGCCCCCGCTGGCTCCCCTCCCCTTCTGGGCAGCCAGAGGGATGGATGTCGCGCTCCTAACCACCCACTGAGCTTGGAAACCCTCCTGGGCCTGATTTGGGGCCCCAAAGACCCCCAGGAAGCTGTGTCGGGGCCAGGCCCCCAGCCGCGGGGCCCAGCACTCACTCAGGCCTCCCAGCATGATCCCAATGGAACTGAAGTTGGCAAATCCACAGAGGGCGAACGTCGTGAGGATTTCTGCTCTGACCTGAAAATGCGGAGGGTGAGTGTGTGTGGGGGGGTCCCTTGGCTGGGGAGGGGCACCCCCACACCACCCTGGCTCCCTGGCCCTCGCTTCACCCACATCCCGTGTGTCTTTGGCCTTGGCCGCCCCTCCCGGGCCTCACACACGGCCTCTGTGTCCATTCGGGCTGCACCACCGGAGAAACAGCCCCCGTTCTGTCACCTCAGGTCCCTTCTCTTCATTCATTTCTTTTTTTGAATGCTTAGTTAGTTTTAAGAGATAGGCTGTGTGCAGAGCAGGGGCAGAGAGAGGGGGAGAGAGGGGATCCAAATCGGGCACTGTGCTGACAACTGAGAGCCCGACGTGGGGCTCAAACCCGCAACTGTGAGATCATGGCCTGAGCCCAAGGAGGTTGCTGACAGACTGAGCCAGCCTTTCCTGGTACGGCGCAGGCTCCCCTGCCCTCTGCTTTGGCCACACTGAGCTCCGTGCCCTGGGGGCACTGGGTGACCGGCCCTTCCCGACACTGCAGACTTGACTCGGGCTCTCAGGCCCAGAAACCACGGAGCACGGCGAGGACCTGGGAGCCCGGGCAACGGGGCTCCGAGCTTGTCCCCACCTATGACCAGATCAAGCACGCCAGCAGCCGCTCTCAGCTTGTGTGTCTCCATCTGGAGTGTGGGAGTCACAGCGGCTGCCTGGAAGGCTGTCGCGGGGGTCGCACAGTGCGTGGGAAGCAGCAGGCAGACACTAGGCTCGTAAGCAAAGTAATTCTTCGTCCCTTCCTACGTGAACAGTTAATTTGCCGGAAAGAGGTGTTAAGAGCCAAATGGAAGAATGTGGAATTTAAAAAACTGGCTTACGCCACATCTCCTGCCGTATTTAAAAATTCATTTCTGGAGCATTGAAGCAGATCAGTACTGATATTTTAAACATCACATAATACAGGTGCCTCCGTGGCTCAGTCGGTTGAGCATCCAACTTCAGCTCAGGTCATGATCTCACAGTCCGTGAGTTCGAGCCCCACGTCGGGCTCTGTGCTGACAGCTCAGAGCCTGGAAGCTGCTTTAGATTCTGAGTCTCCCTCTCTTTGCTCCTTCCCTGCTCACACTCTGTCTCTCTCTCAAAAATAAACATTAAAAACTTCAAATACATAAATAATAAACATCCAATAATAGAAAATAGAGGAAGATAAGAATTCTACTGACAAGGTAGCGTTATAACGCTCACTTTGGAAAGGAGCAAAACTGAGGCTCAGAGAGGTTAAGTAACTGAGGAAGTTCACACAGCATGAAGGTGGCTGTGCCAGAACTGGGATTGCAGTCTGACTGCAAAACTCCTGCTTTTTAATATTTCACCATATTGGTCAGGAATTTAACACCAGATTTCTGAAATGGAGATACCTTTCTAAGTTTAGAAGTAATAGAAGAAATCACAAAGGAAAAGATTTGGTGTAAAATTTGTTAAAAAGAAAAATCCCTGAATATAAGAAAAAGGGGGAGAAAAGACAAGGAAAAATATGTGTATAAAATATATTAGAAAAAGGTTAATGTCTTTATAACATAATTTATACAAATTGATGGAAAAATATTAAGGCTCCTGCATCCTGCTCGCTCACCTACAATCACCATCTATCCAGCAGCCTGTGTAATCTTAAAATGTCAAATGTCAAATCTTCAGGAACTTTCTATGGTTCCTCAGCCTGTGCCAGTCTCTTCTTGGATTTCCACCTGCTCTAAGCCTCTCTCCTTTCGGTTTTCCAGACAAGTGCTTTTCAACCTCAGGGCCTTTGCACATGTCTTTTCTTTGCCTGGAATACTCTTCCCAGCCTCACCTGGCCCCTTCTCTGCCCTCCAAGTCTTGGCCTAAATGCCACACCTCGGGGGGCCTTTTCTGACTAGCCCAGCCAAGAAAGACCCCCTCAGTTTCCCCTTTTTGTTTCCTTCATAGACCTCAACACAAATTGTGGTTATTTTACTTTTTATTCCTTCTTTCTTGTTCTTTTCACTAGATGTAAGTCCCATGACCCCGGGGACTAGGTCTGTCTGACCCCCCTTCTGATTTCTGGTGCCCAGCAGAGTGCTTGGCGCCCGAGAGGTCTCAACAAACGCTTGCTAAAGGAAAGAAGTTCATAAAAAAGATCCTCAAGGAGCATCCCATCCATTACCTCTAGAGGTGAGATGGAGACAGGCCAGGGCCGAGAGGAAATCTGTACTTTTGATCTCACACAGACTTTGTTTTTAAACTAGAGGCTACATTCCCTTACAGTTTAAAACGTAATGGGGCGCCTGGGTGGCTTAGTCGGTTGAGCGTCCGACTTTTGCTCAGGTCATGATCCCACGGTTCATGGGTTCGAGCCCCGCGTCGGGCTCTGTGCTGACTGCCAGCTCAGAGCCTGGAGCCTGTTTCAGTCTGTGACTCCCTCTCTCTCTGACCCTCCCCTGCTCACGCTGTCTTGCTCTTTCCTAGAAATAAATAAAACATTAAAAAAAAAAAACGTAATTTAAAAGACAAGAAGAAAATGTTTTGTGTTGAAAGTTCTGGTAACCCAAGAAATGCAGATTAAAACAACGAGCTGTCATTTGCCCTATTGTTAAAGTAGCACAACTTTTTTTTTTTTTCAAAGAGGCAGCTTGGTGCTTTTAGCTTTTAGCGAGCTGTGAACTCAGTGCTCACAGCACAACTGGGGGTATTTCAGGTGCCGCCACCCTTTGGGGAAGTTACTGGCAGCAGGGCAGGCGCGGGAGGGTTCCGTCCCTGTGATTCAGCCACCCCACATCTGGGGGGAAGGGAGCAGCTCCATGCACACAGCTATTCCTTTTGGTGCCGCGTAAGAGGGCCGAACAATTAACCTGAAGGGCCCCCCGCAGGGGCCTGGTGAAGTATATCACATGCATGCGACACCAATGGTATCTCTGTCAGAATAGAAGGTGGGCCAAGCTGGCTACCATCCAGGGTGGATGCTCTAAGAGCAACTGCATTGGGCGCCCGGGTGGCTCAGGGGTGAAGCATCTGACTTCGGCTCAGGTCATGAGCTCACAGTTCAGGAGTTCAAGTCCCACGCTGGGTGAGCTTGAGCCCCATTTTGGGTAAACAAGAGCCCCAGGTGAGCCCCACGTCTCTCCCTCTGCCCCTCATGGGATTTTCCCTTTCTCTCTGCCCCTAGCTCACTTGCGCCTTCTCTATAAAAACAGGAAAAAAAAAGAGGCGCCTGGGTGGTTTAGTCGGTTAAGCGTCCGACTTTCGCTTGGGTCATGATCTCGCGGTTCGTGGGTTCGAGCCGCGCGTCGGGCTCTGTGCTGACTGCCAGCTCAGAGCCTGGAGCCTGTTTCAGTCTGTGACTCCCTCTCTCTCTGACCCTCCCCTGCTCACGCTGTCTCTCTCTCTCTCTCCTAGAAATAAAACATTAAAAAAAAATTAAAAAAAAAATTAAAACAGGAAAAAAATATATAATGACAACCATGTAAATTCTCTCTTAAAAAAGAAGAGAATGCAGAAACAACACCAGCTGTTATTTTAGGATGGTGAGGTGACAGGTAGTTGTTTTATTCTCAATGATGCTACACAGAGGTTTTATTTGTTTAGAAAGTTTCGTCTTATAGAACCTTTTAGTCATAGAACAAGCCAGCCCCTGAGCTGAGTCCAACATAATGGCAGTGAACGTGGTGGGGCCTCTCGGCTCGTTCCCTCTGCCCGCTGGAGGCGGACGTGTGTCCCTGTGGGGGCAGCCACAGCAAAAATGACACCATTTTCCAAGGCGCAGTGGCTGTCCCGAAGCCACACAGGGCGGTGGCACGTCTACAGGGAGAATTTCCATCTCCCTAACAAGACCCTTTCCTGGGGCACCCAGGGCCAGTGGAGGGGGGAGGCTCAGTCAGTTCAGCGACCCACTCCTGATTTCGGCTCAGGTCATCGTCTCGTGGTTCGTGGGTTCGAACTTGGGATTCCCTGTCTCTCTCTCTCTGCCCCTCCCCTGCTGCGCTCCCCCTCTCTCAAAATAAACATTAAAAAAAAAAAAAAAAAGACCATTTCCTTGCAGCTCAGCCTCCTAAAGGGCTTTCGGGAAGGTGGCAGTGAGGCCTGCTCAGGGCAGTGGGATTGGGAGGCTGGGCATGTCTTCCTCCGGCCCAGGAGGCAGGGCAGCAGCTGGGGGAGGGGGGCAGGGGGAGGGGGCCTCCGGGAGGGGACCAGGACACTCACGGAGATCCACTGCTTCTTGGAGCCGACCCACTCCTCAGCTCCGGCCAGGCGGCGCTGCTTGTACTGGGAGAGCCCCTGATAGGCCACGAACTCGTTCAGGAAGAGCTTGATGCCCAGCAGCTCCGCCACCACCGAGCAGTCCTCCTGGGCCACGCCCAGCAAGAAGGCCACAGGCCACAGGACGTAGGAGCAGATGAGCTGAGGCACAGGGCAAAGGCGGCTGCAGGGACCCACGCGGGCCTGGGCTCTGTTGGGTGTCCACCCACCGCCACCCCCCACACCACCCCCAGGGTGCCCCTTGCAGGCCAAGTGGGGGGCCCAGCTGTACCTCGAAACTGAGCTGCGGGACGCCCACCAGGGCCCCCAGCCAGGACAGGGCTGCGTTGACGAAGGCCAGCAACGCCAGGAAGGCGATCAGGTTGGCTCCGATGTTGGCAACCAGCTTCACAGAGACAGCGGCTCCGCTGCTGGCTGCTTCTAAGAGGTTCTGAGCATCTCTGTTTTGGGGACCAGGAACCGTCACGATTGGCCTGACCCACAAACAGTGGGGCTCCTCATCCTCATCCTATAGGCTCAGAGAGGAAGCTTGGACAAAGTATTTCAGAGCCCGGGGTCCTTGTCTTCGTTCTGAGACCCAGGGTGTAGGGGAGGGGAAAAAGTACTGATCCCAGGGGTGGGGGGAGGCGGAGAAGGTGCTGATCCCAGGGCTGGGGGAGGGGGGGAGAAGGTGTTGATGGGGAAGGAGGAGGAGAAGGTGCTGACCCTAGGGGGGGGAGGGGGAGAGAAGGTGCTGATGGGGAGGGAGGGAGGAGAAGGTGCTGACCCCAGCATTAGGATTAGACCCCAACTGCCAGCACGGTGCTGTGTCCGCATGTGGGAGCCACCAGCCACCTGTGGCTTCAGAGACTTGAAAGGAACCTGGCCAGTACTGAGGTGTGTTGTAAGTATAAAGCACACAGCAGATTTCAGAGATTAAGTACAAAAAAGGAACATGAAATCACTCATTAATAATGTCTTACATTGATTATATGTTGAAATGACAATATTTTGGGCATAATGGGTTAAAAAATATTTTATTAAGGGGCACCCAGGTGGCTCAGTGGGTTAAGTGTCTGACTCTTGATCTCAGCTCAGGTCTTGATCTCAGGGTTGTGACTTCAAGCCTTGTGATGGGTGTGAAGATTACTTAAAACTTTGTCATTAAAATCACCTGTTTCTTTTGACTTTTATTTAAAAACTTTTTTTAGTGTTTATTTTTGGCAGAGAGAGAGACAGAGCACGAGCAGGGGAGGGACTGAGAAAGAGAGACACAGAATCGGAAGGAGCTCCAGGCTCCGAGCTGTCAGCACAGCGCCCAATGCAGGGCTCAAACTCACTGAACTGCCAGATCATGACCTGAGCTGAAGTTGGACGCTTAACCAATGAGCCACCCAGGTGCCCCTATATGTGTATGTATGTATGTATGTATTATTTAAAGATTTTATTAAGTAATTTCCACACCTAACATGGGACCTATAGA
This sequence comes from Proteles cristata cristata, assembly GCA_017311185.1. Classification (NCBI taxonomy): domain Eukaryota; kingdom Metazoa; phylum Chordata; class Mammalia; order Carnivora; family Hyaenidae; genus Proteles; species Proteles cristata. The sequence continues at coordinate 128,789 of JAESUZ010004070.1, read as the reverse complement.
CCCAGAAATCAAGAGTCACACGTTCCATGGACAGAGCCAGCCTGATGCCCCACTTTTGACTTTTAAAAAACACAGCCTCTTGGGGCGCCTGGGTGGCTCAGTGGGTTAAGTATCTGACTTCGGCTCAGGTCATGATGTCACGGTTCGTGGGTTCGAGCCCCGCATCAGGCTCTGTGCTGACTGCCAGCTCAGAGCTTGGAGCCTGTTTCAGATTCTATGTCTCCCTCTCTCTCTGACCCTCCCCTGCTCATGCTGTCTCTCTCTCTCTCTCAGAAATAAATGAAACATTAAAAAACAAACAAACGAACAAAAACCACAACTAGAGAATTTAACGTTACAGATGTGGCTCACACTGTGTTTGTTTCAGGGCAGTGCTGCCCTAGACCTTCAGGAATGAATTTGTGAGGTTCGGCGGCTGCCCACTGGGTCCCCAAGCACATTTGTCAAAAGTGGGGCCTTTTCAGCATTTGGAGCAGGTTAAATGTTCCCCGAGGTTGCTAAGGCGATGGTGAAGAGGCAGCAGGTGAGAGAAATCAAGGACACGCTCAGGCTGTGACTGACACCCCGGTGTTGGGAGCGGGTCGCGGGGGGTGGGGGGACAGGTGGCCTGGGGCCTTCCCCAGGACGTGTGCAGCAGGCTGTGTCCCCCCATCAGGCTGCTCTGCTGGACCAGCCGGTGGTTTCCCGTGGGGCCGGGACTGGAATTTAAGACGCAGGATGGCCGTGGTGCGGTGGCAGCGGAGGGATTGGGGTTCGGCAGAGGGGCTGCTGCTCCCCAGCCTCTCGCCCTCAGCCGCTCCTCCCTGCCTCCCCTTCCTGACCCTTCCCACCCCACCCCCCCTAGCCCCTCCGCAGCCACCCTCAGGCTGTGCTCACCCGCAGGTCAGTTTCACCCCTTCTGGGTTCCTAAACTTGGACTCCTCCACCTCGGGGTAGACCAGCTTGGAGAGCGCCAGCGCACAGGGCGCAGCCATGACTGAGGCAGCAATCAGGGAGGCGGCGTCGATCTGCAGGATTGAGAATGGGGCTTGCGGGGTTAAGTGTCTCGCTGCAGCTCAGGTCAAGATGCCGTGGTTCGTGGGTTCGAGCCCCCGTGGGTCCGGCTCAGCGCTGTCAGCTGGGAGCCTGGAGCTGCTTCAGATTCTGTGTCTCCCTCTCTCTCTGCCCCTCCCCTGCTTGCTCTCTCTCAAAAACAAATAAAAACACTTTTAAAAAATAATAAAATGAGTGCTTTTTAAAAAAAATAAAAAGAGAGAGAGGGAGAGAGAATGGGGCTTAGGAGGAGACAAAGGAAATGTCCCCACCAGGAGTGCAGCCCAGGCCGCACGGGGCATGCATACTCCATCCCACTGTCTGTCATGGTTACTGACAGTGTAAAGGGTCACGGGCTGTATGTACAGAACCTCACGTTTCCCTCCAGGACTTCTAGAAGCCAGGCAGAGCAAGTAGCGGTAATCCACAGTACAGACCAGGACACCGGGGCCCCACAAGATTAAATGTAACCTGCCCAAAATGAAGATGGAGAAGGAATTTGAACCTCCGTGTCCTTTGGCTCCAAGTTCAAAGTTCTTCCTTCCCTTCTAGGCTGTCTCCCTTTGAACACTCATCTGAGAGCTGGTCCTCCATTAGCTGAGGAGTTTGGGATGGATCCACGAGGTGACCTAATTTGACCTCATAGTATAGGCATGTCCTCAAATACTTACTGTGATGGGGAGCTCACCACTTCAAGGCAGCCCATCACACCCACTCCCGTGGTCAGAGAGCTCTTAGGAAATCTGCCTGCGACAGCACCCACTCTGGTCCACCCTGTGGCCTCAAACCCTCTGCTCCCGTTTTCTTCCCCCAGAGGTAGACGGGACATTTCCCCCCCAACACTGTATTATTTACCAAGTGGAAAAATTGGAACCTGCCCAAACATCTAACAACAGAATGGCTAAGTGTTGTCAAGCGGCCACTGAAAATCATGGTTACCAAGGCTTCGCAGTAGCACGGGAGATGCCCACAAGACTGCATCGGGAGCACAACCACACGGCGGGGGTGGGGGGGTGGGGGGGTGAGAAAAACCCTCCACAGCTGTGCGTGAAGAGATCAGAAAGAGGTGCGCCAAAACGTCAGCCAGCCGCCTGTCCCGGGCTGGTGGGGCCAGGGCGGTTTTCTCTGCTTTTCGCTTTTTGGTTATTTCTGCGTGTCCACAACACTACATATTGCTTTCATAAACAGAAGAGTCAAATAGGCTTCTTCTCCTTAAAGACTGTAAAACATCAACTGTAGTTCTTTAATTTTACATAAAAAGGGGGGAAAGGAGGGGGGTTAAGTTTAAGCTACAGGTTCGGGCTAATAAAAGCAGAGAGGGGGAAACTCATAGAAGTAAGCAATGTGGGGCACCTGGGGGGCTCAGTCGGTTAAGCATCCGATTTCAGCTCAGGTGATGATCTCGTGATTCATGGGTTCGAGACCCGCATCGGGCTCTGTGCTGACAGCTGAGAGCCTGGAGCCTGTTTTGGATTCTGTGTCTCCCTCTCTCTCTGACCCTCCCCTGCTCATGCTGTCTCTCTCAGAAAAACAAAACAAAAAACATTAAAAAAATGTAAGAAGTAAGCAGTGTGGAAGGCTCTGAAACATGGGGTGTCAGGCCTGTTGCCTTACACTGAGGAATGGAAACCTCTTAAGACGAGTATCAGCACCCACCCCCTCCCCCTGCACACCCCATCCTAGGCCCTGGGTGTGCGGGGCCGGCTCCTCATGGAAAGAGGCCGGCCCCGGGGCAGGTGTCCTCTCTGGATGTTTCTGGCTGGGCTTTGGGACGTCACTGGCCTCCTTGAGGCTGCCCAGATCCCCTGGGGACTGTACCATCCCTGGGGTCTTGGGGCTTCTCCTCCATCGGCCAGGACCCTCCCCCTTCCTCCACCTCCAAGGTCACGTCTGGACAGCCAGCATGAGCAGGGCACACGGCCCGCAGCCATCGTGTTCCTGGACACCGTCTGAGTGGCCCGGGCATGGTCACGGCCTCACATGCTCCAGCTGGTCATGTCAGCTTGGAAAGGACTCAAGTTTTGCCCAGTCCGGCCTCCCCGGGGCGCTGGGTCAGTCCACACACGGCCGCCCTGCTGCCAACTACTTCTCAGGCTGTGACCCCCCTTCCCCAAGGAGTGCCGTCTGCCACCACATCCCAGGGCCTGGCCCTGCCCAAAGGCTTCCTCTCTTTACCCAAAGGCGCCCCAGGTAGAGAGGGCTACAGGCTAAGCGTCCTTAACCCACACCCTACAGAACATACACTGGGCCAGTTTCAGGGCAGAGTTCTGACCCTAATCTGTCGGAGAAAGAGCCACCACCTTTTCAACACTGTGCTGTTTTCTATGATTGCATTTAATTCTTAAGCTGCTGTGAGATGGGCGGTAGTTCGGCCCACCTGACAGATGTGGACATCACGTAGCATGTGCTCAGTCGGCCGGGCTCAGGGCCTCACAGACGCTACCCCAGGGCCCCCACTCTTGCACAGTCGATTGAGAACCATCAGTGGCTGATCCCCTCAGCCTCACCTGCCCAGCCTGTGTTCACAGTGCCTCTCAGAGGGGCCCCTGAGCTAAAGGGAGGGGGTGGGTAGAGAGACCAGCTTCTGCGGCTGGTGGGCCGAGCTGGGACCTGCTTTAGAGCCTTGGGGAACTATGGTGGAAAAAGAGATTTCTATGGAGATCCCAGTGAACAGATTCAGGGAGCCCAGGGACCTCAGAACAGGCCACGAGGTCTAGACCAGTGTCATCCAATACAAATATAATGAGAAACATGTCTCATCTTAAATTCTCTAGTAGCCAATTAAAAAAGTAAAGAAAGGGGTGCCTGGGGGGCTCAGTCAGTTAGCCGTCCGGTTCTCGATTTGGGCTCAGATCATGATCTCTCGCTTCATGGGATTGAGCTCCCAGTCGGGCTCTGCGCTGCCACGGGGAAGCCTGCTTGGGATTCTCTCCCTCTCCCTCCTTCCCCCTCTCTCTCTGCCCCTTCCCCGCTCATGCTTTCTGTCTCTGTCTCTCAAAATAAAAAAATAAACATTTTTAAAAAGTAAAGAGAAACAGGTAAAATGGTGAATTTTACGTGACCCAACGTATCCAAAACATTATCTTTCCACGCATGTAATCTATACAAAACTTACTAATAAAATGTATCCACATCACCCACCCCCCGTCCCCCTGTCTCACAGCACATCTCATTTCACACCAGCCACATTTCCACCGCTCAGTGGCCGCGTGTGGCTAGCGGTGACTGCATCGGACAGCGCAGGTCTAGAAACATCCAGGAGGAGGGGAGCGGGGCAAAGGGAGCCAGAAGCTGAGCGACAAAGAGAAACAAAGAGTGGGCAAGGGGGATCATCGCGGTGGGATTCTGGGGCTGAGAGCCTCCTGGGGGAGAGAGAAAAAGAGTGGCAGGCAGTCGAGGGAGGCCTGGGACGGCTGCAGTGGCGGCCAAGAGCCAGGTGGGGGCAGAAAGGAGCTTCTCTGACACAGGACTAGAGGCCCATTCGGAGCAGGGAGGGAAGGAGGGAAGGGAAATTCTGTTGGGTGCTTTTCACCTGGGCCCGTGATGGGGTCTGGGGCTTCCGCTCCAGAGGCTGCTTGGGGACCCTGGTGGCCTCTGCACGGTCTGCTGAGCCTAAAGGGAAGTGGGCACCCAGGTCCCTTCCGGGGAGGCGCCACTGCCTGGGGCTTGGGCCTGGGCTCTGGCCCCGAGACAGGGAAGGACCCGAAGCTGAGACAAGGCGAAGGAGGGATCTTGCAGTATTTTAATCTGAAGCAATGGTAGCAAGGCTCCTGGGGTGGGAAGAATATCATTCTTTTAACTGGTGTGGGACCCAGAGCAAAGTCAAGGCACTTAAAAGACCCTAAGTCCCCAAAAGGCGTCCCCTCCCCCAACGTGCCGCCAGGAAAAGAAGTTTCAGGAACAAAGTCTTGAGTTTGCATTTTTAGAGTATCAAATTCCTTCTGAAATCAGGGGTGCCTGGGTGGCTCAGTCGGTTAAGCAACCCGACTTTGACTCAGGTCATGATCTCACTGTTTGTGGGTTTGTGCTGACAGTATGGAGCCTGCTTAGGACCTTCTCTCTCTCTCTGCCCCTCCCCTGCGTGCTTGCACGAGTGCTCTCTCTCTCTCTCTCAAAATAAGTAAACTTAAAAAAAAAGAAAAAACCAGGGGCATCTGGGTGGCTCAGTCAGTTGGGCATCCGACTTCAGCTCAGGTCATAATCTCATAGTTCACGAGTTCGAGCCCCGCGTCGGGCTCTGTGCTGACAGCTCAGAGCCTGGAGCCTGCTTCAGATTCTGTGTCTCCCCCTCTCTCTGCCCCTGCCCCTCTTAATAAACTTAAAAAAAAAATCTGCCGAAATCAATTCGGGGTAGGGAGGCACCAGCCCTGATGGGCTCTCTCTAGGCCTCGGTGAGACAAGTGTGAATCAGGTGATCTTGAAGGGCACCAGGAGCGCAAGGGGCCTTCTGGAAAAGTGGCACAGCCCCGGCCCCGCCCAGGCAGCTCTGTGGCTTACCCACCATGTGGTCCGTGTGTCCTGAGGGAGGGAAGGCCTGAAGGGGGTGGCTCGTCCCCTGGTCTGCTCCCAAGGGCAGAGGTGAGAAAGACAGGTGGAATTTGTGACCAGAGGAGGGGACAGGGCGGGCGGTTCTAGCATCCTCGCCCCCCTCCCCCCACAACACACACACAGCAGCCCTCAGGAGACCCTGTGGCAGTGAGAGGCAGCCCTTTGCTCCCCATCCGCACAAGGAGGCCCACCTCACCCAGGGGCCAAGCTGCAGCGCATGGCCTGGACCCACTGACTCAGCTTGTTCCCTTCCTGCCGACATTTAGGTCGTTTCTCGTTCTCTCCACTTTCCTTCCTTCCTCTTTCTTTCACTCGTTCATTCTTCCTTTACCTCCAATTTTTTTTTAACATTTATTTATTTTTGAGAGACAGAGAGACACAGAGCATAAGCAGGGGAGGAGCAGAGAGAGAGGGAGACACAGAATCTGAAGCAGGTCCAGGCTCTGAGCTGTCAGCACAGAGCCCGACACGGGGCTCGAACCCACGAACCGTGAGATCATGACCTGAGCCGAAGTTGGTGGCTTAACCGACTGAGCCACCCAGGCGCCCCTTTTATTTTTGTTGTTGTTACAAATAATGTTGGAATTTGGCATGTTTTGACCACTTGCAAAAACATTTCTGTATCATAATATTCCTAACTGGATCAAAAGGGAAGAGTATTTTTTTCCCCAACATTTATTTATTTATTTATTTTGAGACACAGAGAGACAGAGCACAAGCAGGGGAGGGGCAGAGAGAGAGGGAGGCACAGAATCCGAAGCAGGCTCCGGGCTCTGAGCTGTCAGCACAGAGCCAGATGTAGGGCTCAAACCCACAGACGTGAGATCATGACCTGACCTGGAGTCAGACACTTAACCAACTGAGCCACCAGGCGCCCTGAGAAAGAATATTTTTAAACTGACTGATAGATGTTCTCCCAAAAGGTTACAGCAAATTATGCTCCCCTCAAAAGTGTCCCATAGTCTTTTAGAGGCATGTGAAATATTGCATCTTCTAAAAGAAACATTAAGTTATGATTGTTTTATTTTCTTTGACTGTCAGTGAGCTGGAATATCTTCTTAGGATTTATGAACTGTTTTTGCCTGATCCATCATTTAAACTTTTTTTAAAAAACCTTAACTTCCATCATGCAGGCATTTTCTTTTCATCAGTAGCTCTGTCAAACTTTTCCTTTATACTTCTGGATTTCATGTCATGCTCAGAATTTTGCAAGAAAACGGCAAGCTGCAGAAAAGCAGTTAGAATTACCCAATTTTTAGTAAAAAAAAAAAAAAGAAAAGAAGGCAAGATGTGTGTTCAGGTATATATATACTTAAATGACTACACAGAAAGATCTGGAATAATATATTTTAAACCAGTGGCTCTCAAATTGAGCATCAGAGCCATCTTGAAGGCTTGTTGTAAATACAGGATATGAGGCCCCTTCCCCAGTGTTTCTGATTTAGCAGGTCTGGGCTGGTGCCCAAGAATTTGCATTTCTAACAAGTTCCCATTAGAGAACGGCTATTCTAATCTAGTTTATCTAGTAAAAGCAGTTCCCCATGAGAAATGGGTTTGAAGAAGTTCTCTTTTCACTTTCTTCACTTCTGTAAGAAGCAAGCATTTCTTTGATAATTAAGGGAAAAATTAAGATCTTTAAAGATTTGCATGTGAGGGGCACCTGGGTGGCTGAGTCGGTTAAGCTTCCCACTCGTGGTTCTGGGCCAGGTCATGATCTCATAGTTTCGTGAGTTTGAGCCCCGCTGTTCTGACAGTGCGGACGGAGCCTGCTTGGGAGTCTCTCTCTCTCCCTCTCTCCCTGCCACCCTTCTACTAGTGCTGCCTCTGTCTCTCTCAAAAATAAATAAATTAAAGTAAAACTTAAAAAAAAAAAAAAGATTTGCTTGGGGCACCTGGGTGGCTCAGCTGGTTGGGCATCTGACTTCGGCTCAGGTTGTGATGTCATGGTTGGTGAGTTTGAGCCCCGCTTCAGGCTCTGCTGACAGCTCAGAGCCTGGAGCCAGGTTTGGATCCTGTGCCCCCTCTCTCTCTACCCCTCCCCCACTTGCGCTTGCTCTCTCCTTCTCGCTCTTAAAAATAAACGTTAAAAATTTTTTAAAAAATATTTACATGTGAGAGTACAAATAACTACAGAGTGTTTAACAGATGCAGAGCATATTACCAGCAAGTCTGTAGGGGGCACATTTGAAGACTCACTCTGCTTACCACACAGTATTGGGGTTGGTGTCAAGGCTTGAGTCACACCATTGGAATTGGACCTAGAAACGTACTGCATTCAAAGCTGCACAAGCAATAATTTCGGAGCAGAGGGAGGACCCGTACCCGGGAAGGGGGTGGGGAGGAGGAGGGCAGGAGAGGACACATCTCCAGGGACAGCCCCGGAGAGGGACAGTGTGTATAAGTCTCAGAGTCAGACAGATGTGAGTTCAAATCCTGGCTTGGACATCTCGCTTATTCTCTGAGCCTCAATTTTCTCATCTGTAAAATGGGGATGTTCAGATACTAGCACTGTGCCTGGAACATGAGAGGGGGTCGGCAGGTGCCGCACCAGGGACCCTCCCCCCCCACCGGCCACATGAGAAGCTGAATGGTCCAGCCCACCTGGCCCGCCTCAGCAAGGTGTAGCCTCTCCTCTTTCGTCCTGGACACAGACCCACGGGAGAAGACTCTAGACTGCTCTGGCCAGGAGCTGTGTGGGGTTCCCACAAAGGAGGGTTTCAGGTTCTAGAGGTTTTCAGCAAACAAAGGGAGGGGTGTACATACCCCAAAGGAGATATAGGCGCCCAGCAGACTGCCCGCGATGGTGGCGTAGCCTCCGGTCATGACGGCGTGGATTTCAGAGCGAGTCATGTCTGCCAAGTAGGGCCGGATCAGTAGAGGAGCCTCGGTCTGCAAACAGGAACGGTTACAGAGCAGCAGAGCCGGCCCGGGCACCAGGATGCCCTGCAGCACCCTGGGGGTGGGCACGTCATGGTGAGTGCCGGAGGGCCCGGGGTAGGGAGAGCAAGATGGCGTCAGGACCATGGTCTGTACTTGGCTGGGCCTCCCCCTGAGCCTGGGCGTTGGCCCGGCCCTATGGAAAGACCCCCAGCCCTTCCTCTCGGCCTGATGATGGTCTCGTGTCGAGTGCCTAGTATGTCCTGGCCTCACTAAGCACCTCACGTTCACCACTCATGACCTTCTCAGAAACAAGTGCTCATCCCATTTTCCAGGAGAGCAAGCAGGGAATTAGAGAGGCTCAAAGAGGGGACCTGGGGGGCTCAGTCGGTTAAGCATCTGACTCTTGTTTTCAGCTCCAGTCATGATCTCACGATTCATAAAATTGAGCCCAGTATTGGGCTCTGCACTGACAGTGTGGGGCCTGCTCGGGATTCTCTCTCTTTCTCTCTCTCTCTGTCCCTGCCTTGCTCATGACACGCTCTTTGTCTCTGTCTCTCCCTCTCAAAATAAAGAAATAAACTTAAAAAAATAGTTACTGAGCTCTTACTATGTTCCAGACTGTTCTATAGAATAGGGATGGGGGACACAAAGTCCCTGCCCTCAAGGAGTTTTTTCCTGGGTGCAACGGAGGAGGGTGAGTACAGGAAAGACACTGATCAACGAGGAACCAAGTAGATAAACAGCGGATCTTAGATGTTGCTAAAACCTATGGAGATACATGGGGGCTGGTGGGGGGATGCCTAGTGGTTGGGGGATATTTAAAACTGAATAATAAGCAAAGGCCTTCCCAAGGAGGTGACTTTGGAGTTGAGACCGCAGGTGCCAGCTGTTGGGTTTGGTAGCTCAGCAGGCAGAGTGAGCACTAAAGGTCCTGGGGCAGATTTGACGTTGGCAGTTCTGAGGACTTGAGAGCGGACCACCCTGCCTGCCCTATAGGAAGTGTGGGGCGGGGCTCCGCATGGAGGAGGGGGAAGCTGGGCTAAGGAGTGGACTTGGCTACGTAGGAGTGACCGGATCTGGTTTGGGTTTTTTATTTTTAAGGAGGCTCCACACTCAGTATGGGGCCCAACACAGGGGCTTGAGCTCAGGGACCCTGAGATCAAGACCCAAGCCACAATCAAGAGTTGGCTGTTTAACCAACTGAGCCACCCAGGTGCCCTGATCTGGTTTGTTTTTATTTAAAAAATATTTTTTTAATGTTTATTAAATAATTTTTGAGAGAGACACAAAGCTTGAGGAGGGGGAGGAGCAGAGAGGGAGGGAGACACAGAATCTGAAGCAGCTCCAGGCTCAGAGCTGTCAGCACAGAGCCCGGCTCAGGGCTTGAACTCATAAACCGTGAGATCATGACCTGAGCTGAAGTCAGACGCTTAGCCCCCTGAGCCCCCCAGACTCCCTGATTTGATTTGTGGTTTTAAAGGATCACTCTGGCGCCAGCATGAAGGGCCGATGGTAGAGGCGGGAAGAAAAGCAGGGAGACAGGGAGGAGATTCAGCGTCCAGGGGGAGACTAGGGTGGCTCGTGGTAATGGAGAAGGGCAGGGGGGAGGGGGGCAGGGCTGGGATGGGGCGAGGGGGCCAGAGGCAGCCAAGAGCACGGGAAGCAGAGGAAGGAAGGAAGATTCCTGAGTTTTGTTTGAACAACTTTGTGGAAGATGACGGTACCATTTCCCGAGAAGGGAAAGACTTAGAAGCGTGCGGGAGGGAATCAGTGTGCCACCTGCTCGGACTTGGTGTGATGGATTTGAGATGCCCTTTAGGGACTCAAATAGAAGGTCAAGGCGGCAGTGGGGTGGCCCGGACTGGAGCTTGGGGCAAGGTCAGGACTGCAGAGCAGGGTCTGGGTGACACATAAAGCATTTATGGGCTGGTGGAACCCCTCCCCCACCCCCCCGCGCCAAGAGGGCCCAGGCTGCCCACATGGAGGCTGAATGATGCCGACAATCCTCAAAATTCTCTTCATCCCCTCCCCTTGGGGAAAACAAGGCAAAGACCCAAGAGTCTAGGTCAACGTGCCCATCATCTTGCTCAAAGTCAGTTCCCCTAAGGAGCCTGGGATCCCAATCACCTAAAATTTGTATTTTCTCAGCAAAAAACCATGGAGTACATCTGCCACATTTCATTTACATAAATGCTTTTACGGAAGGAGCCTAAATGTCCATCAACTGATGAATGGAGAAGGAAGACGTGGCTACACTGGAATACTACTTGGCGATGAGAAAGAATGAAATCCTGCAATTTGCAGCAACATGGATGGAACTGGAGGGTATTATGCTGAGTCAAATAAGTCAGAGAGACAGATATCATATGTCGTCACTCATATGTGGACCTTGAGAAACTTAACGGAAGACCATGGGGAAGGGGAAGGGGAAAAATAGTTTCAAACAGAGAGGGAGGGAGGCAAACCGTAAGAGACTCTTAAATACAGAGAACAAACTGAGGACTGATGGGGGTGGGGGGAGGGGAGGGGGGTGATGGGCATGGAGGAGGGCACTTGTTGGGGTGAGCACTGGGTGTTGTGTGGAAACCAATTTGACAATAAATCATATTAATAAATAAATACATGCTTTTGTATTTCAGTATTTCTTTCTCCTTTGTCTCATCTTAAACATCGTAAGGGATTTGAGACAACTTATCAGAGAGCACACCATCTTAATTGGTTTAAAAAAAAACCTTTGGGGGCACCTGGGTGGCTCAGTCGGTTAAGCGTCCGATTTCGGCTCAGGTCATGATCTCACAGTCCGTGGGTTCGAGCCCCGCGTCGGGCTCTGTGCTGATGGCTAGCTCGGAGCCTGGAGCTGCTTCAGATTCTGTATCTCCCTCTCTGACCTTCCCCTGCTCATGCTGTCTCTCTCTCTCTCTCTCTCAGAAATAAATAAAAAACATTAAAAAATTAAAAAAAAAACAAAAACCTTTGATATCAGCACACATACTGTACCCTAAAGGATGCAATATGCTCTAGTGTCCTGAACTGCCTGGTGAAACACGCATGCTGTGGCAGGCATGTCTCTCGGTGACTCCAGGTGGGTCAGATGGGCTTGGACCTTGGAACGGGCTCTGGGGTCTCACCCCCATGAGTGCCGGGCCTCACGAAAAGGAGCTCAGGACTGACGGGTGTCTTCAGAGTCACATTTACTTCGGAAAATATATTTCAGAAAGAGGGAGGCTGTCGGAAGTTGGGGGCGGGGGGGGGCCAGGGCGGGGGGTGGGTGGGAAGGGAGATAAAATGATGTCATGTAAGGATCCCTGACCAGGAAAGAGGAAACCTGGATTCTAAGCATGATTTATGCTGTGGGGTCCTGGCAAGCTGTTCCCACCCCTGAGCCTGTTTCTACGTGGAGAAAGGTGAACACCATCTGTGGGTTTTGTGAGTCTCTAAGTGGATGAAGACCCTCGAGGCCTAGGGGCGTAGGAGGTGCCGGACAGAGGCCATCGCCCCAGGCCCACCCCAGGCAAGGAGTGCATCCCCGAAGGGAGCGTCCCCTGGGACAGCAGCCTTTGGTGACCTTGGGAAAAGTTCCGAGCACGTCCCTTCTGTTGACTGAACGGGAGCTGTGGGGACCCGGGGCACCCGCCCGCCTTGTGACTGCTGCCAGGGAGCGAGGGCGCGGGAGGCCGCGGGGCCTACCTGGCTCACGAAGATGTTTCCAGCCACACTCAGGGTCTCCGTGGCAGCCGTGCCCATGGTGGCCTGCATCAGCCAGCTGATCTAGGAGGCAGAGCGCTCTTTGTGGACAGACGTCAGCACACCCCAGAGTTGGAGAGAGTCGGGGGTGGGGTGGGGTTGGGTGGAAGTACCTGGTAAGTTTTCCTTCCAAGTCCCAGCCCAGCAGAGCAACGCTCACCTCCGTTTCTCCTTTCCCACCTCCACTGATGGGGGCTCTCGCTTCCCGAGGCCACCCCGCCCACCTGAGCCATATTCTAATTATGGGAATAATTAAAGCAGCGCTTTTAAAAAGCTGAATCCGTACAAAAGGATTCCTTGGATGAATATATTTGCGAATCGCCGTACACACACATCTTGGAGGGTACCGGATACATCTGCTTAGTAAAGGCTCTGAGAAGTCCTGTACGAAAACTTACTTACATTTGTCTAGTCCACCTTTACAAAAGTATTTGACCGTGGGATCCCTTTACCTAGTGATGTGTGTTAACCCACCATGGAGCTGGAGTTTTGTGGAAAAGGCTTTTGGAAAACACTGTATGGGGCACCTGGGTGGCTCAGTCAGTTAAGCGTCCGGCTTCGGCTCAGGTCATGATCTCACAATTTGTGGGTTTGAGCCCCGCGTCGGCTCTGTGCTGACAGCTCAGAGCCTGGAGCCTATTTCAGATTCGGTGTCTCCCTCTCTTTCTGACCCTCCCCTCCTCATGCTGTCTCTCCCTGTCTCTCTCTCTCAGGAATAAATAAAACATTTTAAAAAATTAAAAAAAAGAAAACACTGTATAAGAAAGTTCTTGCTTTCGGGGTGCCTGGGTGGCTTAGTCGGTTAAGCATCCGACTTTCGCTCAGGTCATGATCTCGCGGTTCGTGGGTTCGAGCCCCGCATTGGGCTCTGTGCTGACTGCCAGCTCAGAGCCTGGAGCCTGTTTCAGTCTGTGACTCCCTCTCTCTCTGACCCTCCCCTGCTCACGCTGTCTCTCTCTCTCCTAGAAATAAATAAAATATTTAAAAAAAATAAAAAATAAAATTCTTCCTTTCAATCAAGATGAAGTCGGCTTCCCTTGAATTTCTCCGCTCTGCAGGAACCTCTCGGCTGCCCCCTCCCTAACCTTTCTTCTATATGTATTTGGAGCCGGCTCTCCTACCCCCTACCCTCCTCCACCCTCGCCCTCTCTTTTCCAGGCTCACCCTCCCTACTTCCTTCAGCCGTCCTGCGGAGGGCACTGTCACCGTTCCCCTGACCCTTGGGTGCTCACAGCCCCTTGGCTGGGCGTCCTCCAGACGTGGAGAGAGGACCGCCTCCCTCCCGCTGCGCCGACCAGCCGTGTGCACTCCCACCAGAACCACGGGGTTTTGCGTAGCTGGCAGCCCCCTGCCGGCACTGGTGTTTTCTGAGCTCAGTCACCTGAAACCTGATCCACCCTCATTGCCGGGTCCGGGTGCCGTCTCCTGCCTCTTGGTTTTGTGTGACACGTTTTATGAACATAAGCCCAGCGCTCGACACTTACACCGGCTAAGTCTGGCCAGTGTGGCCCACTGCTCCAGTCTCTCAAGCTCTTTTTGGTATAAATTATTTCTTTCCCTGACGTTTCATCTCAAAGCAGCCTCAATTCTTCAAACTTCTCCCCCACAAAAAGCACATTGGGTTTGGTGCCATTTCTCCTTAGTGTCATGACAAGAGACTCTGTGAAAGATGTTTGGCTAACAGTAGACGACTCTGAGTGGGAGGTACAGACCCTGAGAACAGGGGATTCTGGGAGGGTGTAGACTCTGGGAGCAGAGGATTCTGGGAAGGTAGAGACCTTGGGAGCAGGGGATTCTGGGTGTAGACTCTGGGAGCAGGAGATTCTGGGAGGGTATAGACCCTGGGGGCAGGGGATTCTGGGAGGGTGTAGACTCTGGGACAGAGAATTCTGGGAAGGTACAGACCTTGGGAGCAGGGGATTCTGGGTGTAGACTCTGGGAGCAGGAGATTCTGGGAGGGTATAGACCCTGGGGGCAGGGGATTCTGGGAGGGTGTAGACTCTGGGACAGAATTCTGGGAAGGTACAGACCTTGGGAGCAGGGGATTCTGGGTGTAGACTCTGGGAGCAGGAGACTCTGGGAGGGTATAGACCCTGGGGGCAGGGATTCTGGGAGGGTGTAGACTCTGGGAGCAGAGGATTCTGGGAAGGTACAGACCTTGGGAGCAGGGGATTCTGGGTGTAGACACTGGGAGCAGGAGACTCTGGGAGGGTATAGACCCTGGGGGCAGGGGATTCTGGGAGGGTGTAGACTCTGGGAGCAGAGGATTCTGGGAAGGTACAGACCTTGGGAGCAGGGGATTCTGGGTGTAGACTCTGGGAGCAGAATTCTGGGAAGGTCCAGGCCCTCAGAGAAGGAGAGTTGGTGGGGGGGTGGGAGGGGGAGGGTTGGGTTCTGGGAGCAAGGCACTCTGGGAGAGCACGAGCCCCTTGAGTAGGCAGCCTTGGGGGAGCCCAGGCCATGGCACTGGGAACTCACCTTCTGGATCACCCACTGCATGAGGCCCACGTAGTAGAGGACGGACATGACACAGCTGAAGAAAATAACGATGGGCAGAACCTGCCAGAGACAAGCACAGGCCCCGGGGTCAGAGGCAGACGGTGGCCCAGGACACCCCAGACAGCCCACTTTGCCCGAGGCCCTGCCACTCAGAGACCTGCCAGGGCCCAGGAGGAAGGGCTGACTTCGGTGCTTGAGGTCACACACGGGGCCCCTCTGGAGATACTTCTGTCCTCTGTCTCCCCCCGCTCCCCTCCCCCACAGACGAGGCCTGCGCTGCAGAGAAGTAGGACTCAGGGCCCCCACTCCCATCACCTCCGTGTCTGTACAGTGGGGACCAGTGCCTGTTTCTCAGGGTGGCACGAGGGTTAGAGGGGCTAGCTCGGGGCCCAGCGCCTCGCACAGTGTGCGCCCCGCTTCCTGAGCGCAGCCCCTGGCCCGCGAGGACCCCGGTGCCTTGGGCCCGAGTGACAGGCTCATCGTCTGTCCAGTACAGCACTTCCACTCGGGATGATGAGCTCAGAGCCAGACTCGCGCGGCCCGGCAGCCGGTCCCTTGCCGCGTCACCGCCTGTCTCTGCCCAACCCAGGCCTCGCCAACGCTTCCTTCAAACCTTGCCAGGGTCCCGGCCCCCGGCCCCGCACCTCTGCACTGCCGTCTGATTTATCTCAGCGAGGCTGGCCCACGACCCAGATGTCTCTCGGCAGAGGACAGGTTCCTAAGCGCGGGGCGACCACGCAGCAGGGCGTGGAAAGTCTGGAAACAGGCCGAGGAGCCTTCCGTGGGCCGTACGGAGTGATTTCCAAGTGAGAAAAGAGGAGGCATAAACAGGGGGCTGCCCTGTGTGCAGGGAAGGGTGGGGATGGTGGTGTCTGTGGGCCTGTGTGGGCCGGGGTGTCCCCAAAAGGACATGCAGGGAAGGCAGCTGCTCGGGGAGGGGCTAGGTGACTGCCGGGTGGTGTGGGAGGGAGGCTTGCTTCGCACTCCGTCCCCTGCGCCGTCGGGAGGTGTTCTCTGTTCCTAACAGCTCTCACGTCAGCTGTGCAGAAGGGCGCCTGGGGCCTCAGTCAGCTGAGCGACTGGCTCTCAATTTCCGCTCAGGTCATGATCTCACAGTTCATGAGATCAAGCCCTGTGTCAGGCTCTGCGCTGATGGTATGGAGCCTGCTTAGGGTTCTCGCTCTGCCTCTCCCCTGTTGGCTCTGTCTCTCTCAGAATAAGTAAACATTTAAAAAAATAAATTGCAGAGAATTGGTAATGGCAGGCACATCCTTAGGCTAAAATGTTAAGCAGGGAAACTAGAATATTAAAAGCATAGATGGTGCTGTGTGCCTGGACCGCAGAAATACGGGTTCTTCTTTCTGTATTTCCCGCTTCTCATCTGCTCCTATAATTTTCTGTGATGGGTGGTCTCTTCTCAAGGGAAGGGAGCCTGGGCAGAGAGGAGGTCTGGGGCAGCCCATCAGCAGGGTTTGGAACTTGCTGGGTCTGAAGTGCCTGTGGAGCAGGGGCGGGGTGGGGCGGGGCGTGCTGGGTGGGCTGCGGGATTCGAAGGGTCAGGGGTGCAGGGGGGAGGCTGGGCCAGGCCTGGTTTGGGACGTGTCTGCACAGAGGTGTAGAGTGAGGCCATGGGACAGACGCCATTCGCCGAGAAACGTCCCTGAGGGAGAAGAGCAGTGAGGACAGAGGACAGGGCCCTGGGGTCAGTGTGAAGGGGGGAGGGGAGAAGAAGGGGCGCAGGGAGGGGACCAGGAAGAAAAAGAGAGGTTGGAGGACCTCCGGGCGAGGCGTGTGTTGGAAACCGAGGACAACTGATCAAGAGGGATGGTCGGTCAGCTGTGCCAGACGCCGCAGAGAATTCCAGAAAGGTGAAGAGTGAGGCGGACTTTTGGCACCTAGCAATTCAGGGGTCGCGGTGGAGACAGCCAAGTACAGGCAGCTGTTTCGAGAAGCTTCCTGCCGTGCAGGAAGGAGAGGTGCCCTCGGGAGAGGTGAGGGGTGAGGGGAGAGTTGTTTTTGTTTCCAATAAGGAGAGTCTTGTGTAATCACATTCAGGCTCTAGTTCAAAATGAATCAGGATCTCGGGAGAGGCCCTGCAGGAGACAGAGGCTTGGCCCCGAGGCAGTTCCGCCAGAGGCAGGACCACCTCGCAGTGGGGGCTGTCACCCGTCAACGGTGAACACGCTGGCCGCCCGGGGCCGGGCACACCCCCACCCGCGGGTGCTGACATCATCCGCCCTCCCTTGCAGGTAGACTCAGAGACAGTCACGTACTGTCTAGACGGCTTGTCCAATTCGTCATGAGAGGGACTGGCAGGGCCGTGGACATGGCTCAGACCAGGGAGGAGAGAGCCCGGCTGGGCGGGACCTCGCTGCGGACCGGGACCTCTCCCGGCAGCAGCCCAGGGACATTTTCTGCCCGTGAGACGTGGGCCTTTGGCGGAAGGGAAGCTGTATGTTGCATGAAGCAGCGACTCTCTTGGGAGGGGGGCTAAATGGAAGAGAAGAGAGGTGGCCTCCAATTTTCTAAGGTGGCACATTTCATCCCAGATAAGGTCCCTGGGGCCCACCTGATCTCCCGGCCTGGGAGACAACTGTGGGGCCTGTAGCGTGTGAGGAGGCAGAAGACAGGACGGGCAGCTGAAGATGGGGCTGCCACAGTCAGGGGGACAGAGTGCCACCAAGTCCTATTACGTGTCCACACGTGGTCCCACTATGTGGCAGGTGTGGTGCCCGACGTGCGGCCACTAATCCGCCCTCGAACCAGCGGAGGCAGTTGTAAATCCGCTCCACCAGTGGGGACGCCGAGACTGTGAGAGGCCAGTCACCCGCCCAAGGTCACACGCCTGCAAAGACAGAGCGCTTCCTGGCTGCTGAGGCCCTGCCGCGGGCCTGAGGAGGTCTGCCCTGGTGCGCGTCCTGGAAGCCTCATTTCTCTGCCTCAGGAGAGGCTCTCCCCCGGGAGCGAGGGCTTCCAGGGTGAGGCAGCCATGTCCAAGTCCTCACCGCCACCCGGTGTGGCCCAGAGCTGGCCAATCCTGCTGCCAGCGCCCGCCTGCAACTGAAGGAAGGAGCTTCCAGCTTGTGGAGGCCAGTGGTTCTCAAAGTGTGGTCCCTGGACCACTAGCATCATGCGACAGGTGGCTAGAAATGCCAATTTCAAGCCCCACATCCAGAGTCCAGATTCAGCAGATGTGGGTGGGCCTGAGACTCAGGACTGCATTTCCAGATGCTGCCAGTGCTGCTGGTCGGGGGCCACGGTCCGAGAACTGGTGGTCTAGAGCTTAGACCAGACGCTCAGAGTAAATGTTCGAGCCCCTCAGGAAACAGGGTTCGAAGGCAGGACCAGACCCACTGAGGACATGGCCTTGATGCCTCCTTTTCCCGGAGGAAGCTGAGCCAGGGCTTTGGATAACCCGATTACGCACCCTCGCACTCCAAGCTCCAAAGGCATAAGCACCGCGGACAGGGAGGGCCCTGTTGCCAGCCCCACGAAATCCCACAAAAATCCCAAACCGCAAAATCCAAAGGCGGCCAACAATGCTTTAAAAAGATCATCAGGGTGCCTGGGGGCTCAGCCAGTTAAGTGTCTGACTTCAGCTCAAGTCATGATCTTGTGGTCTGTGAGTTTGAGCCCCACGTCAGGCTCTGTGCTGTCAGCAGAGAGCCCGCTTCAGACCCTCTGTCCCCTCCTCTGCCCCTCCCCTGCTCTCTCTCTCTCTCTCAAAAATAAATGGCTCAGTCAGTTAAGCATCCAACTTCAGCTCATGATCTCACAGCTTATGGGTTTGAGCCCCATGTCAGGCTCTATACTGACAGCTCAGAGCCTGGAGCCTGCTTCGGATTCTGTGTTTCCCTCTCTCTGCTCTTCCCCTGCTCACACTCTCTCTCTCAGGAAATGAATAAAAAGATTAAAACAAAATTTTAAAAAATAAACACTTTAAAAGGATCATACACCATCATCATTTGGGATTTATCCTAGGGAAGCAGGGATGGTTCAATATCTGCAAGTCAGTCAACACGATACAAAACATTAACAAGACAAAGGATAATATGCCTGATAACCTAAACCAATGCAGGAAAAGCATTTGACAAAAATTCAACATCCGTTCACGATAAAAGCTCTCAGCAAAGTGGATGTAGAAGGAATGTACCCCAACATAATAAGGGCCACATATGACAAACCCACAGCTGACATCCTCCTCAATGGTGAAAGGCTAAAAGTTTTCCTCTAAGATCAGGAAGAAGATAAGGTGTCCTCTCTCACCACTTCTATTCAACAGGGTTTTGGAAGTCCTAGCCAGAGAATCAGCCAAGAGAGAAAGAAATAAAAGTTACCCAAGTTGAAAAGGAAGAAGTAAAACTGTCACTATTTGCAGATGACATGATACCATATATAGAAAAACCCTGGGGCGCCCGGGTGGCTCAGTCGGTTAAGCATCCGACTTCGGCTCAGGTCATGATCGCGCGGTTCGTGGGTTCGAGCCCCGCGTCGGGCTCTGTGCTGACAGCTCAGAGCCTGGAGCCTGTTTCAGATTCTATGTCTCCCTCTCTCTCTGACACTCCCCTGCTCACTCTGTCTCTCTCTCTCAGAAGTAAATAAAACATTAAAAGAAAAAAAAGAAAAAAAGAAAAACCCTAAAGTCTCCACCAAACAACTATTCACAAACAAGCGAATCAATCAAGTTGCAAGATACAAAATTAACATACACAAATCAGTTGTGTTTCTGTATACGAATAATGAGCTATCAGAAAGAGAAATTTTAAAAAAACCCCGTTACAATGACATCAAAAAGAATAAAATACCTAGGAATAAATTTAACCACGGAGTTCATGTTCACCTGTATTGTGAAAATTATAAGACACTGGTGAAAGAAACTAAAGATGACACAAATAAATGGAAAGATATTCCATGCACATGGATTGGAAGAATTGATATAGTTAAAATGTCCGTACTACCCAAAGCAATCTACAAATCCAATGCAATGTCCATCAAAATACCCAGTGGCATTTTTCACAGAACTAGAACAAATAATCCTAAAATTTATGTAGAACCACAAAAGACCCAGAATAGCCAAAGCAGTCCTGAGAAAGAACAAAGCTGGAGATCACATGCTCCCTTATTTCAAACTATAGTACAAAGCTAGAGTAGTCCAAACAGTATGGTAAAGATGCCCACCCCACCCACCGCCATGACAGAAACGCAGATGGGACTTACTCCGAGGCCACGTAAAGTGGACATGCCTCCTGGGACACCTGGGTGGCACAGTCAGTTAAGCATCTGACTCTTGATTTTAGCTCCGGTCACGATCTCACATTTCTTGGGATTCAGCCCTGTCTCGGGCTCTGCACTGTCAGTGCAGAGCCTGCTTGGAATTCTCTCTTTCTCTCAAAATAAATAAATAAACTTTAAAAAAAAAATGGACATGACTCCTGATTTCCTGCTCCCTTGGTCCCTTGCCCAGAAGGACTTCACCACTCTGCCCCTTCATGGCCATGGCCAAAAGGCCGTCACAGTCTCCTTCAGAGACCTGTGCAGACGCCAGATTCTCCTAAGATCTCTCCTGGTCTGCTCGTCCCACCTCCTTCCTTCTCCCTCCTTCCAGCCCCAGCTTCACTTACTCACTTACTTCCCACTCCCTCCCTTGCTGATCGTGCTCACTGAGCTCCCCAGGGACCCCTTAATCACTAAATCCAATGGCACTTCTCCATCCTTGTCTTTTTAAAAAAAATTGTTAATGTTTATTTACTTTTGAGAGAAAGGGAGAGACAGAGCATGAACAGGGGAGGGGCAGAGAGAGACACACAGAACTCAAAGCAGACCCCAGGCTCTGACTGTCAGCACAGAGCCCAATGCAGGGCTCGAACCCACGAACCGGAAGATCATGACCTGAGCCGAACTTGGATGTTTAACTGACTAAAGCCACCCAGGCACCCCCGTCCTTTTCTTAATTGATTTTTTTTGGGCCAAAGTTGGCACTGTCGACCGTTGGGGGTGGCCAAGGCTGCATCAGGCAGACACCCCAAAACCCTTGAGGGAGGGAAGCATCGTCTTTCCCCTCCGTGTTCCTCAGGGAGAACACCCGAGCAGCACTCCCGGGCACAGTATGAGGGTGCACGTCCCAGAGGCAGGAGCAGTAAACACAAGCTACGGGGTCGGCCAGACCCAGGAAGGATGCAGGAGCCTCAGGGGAGGTGGCTGTGTAGGAGGGAAGTTACCAGAAGGGAGATGGAGCCAAGGTGGAATGACTAATCAGGACGACGCAGCCAAGAGGTGGCTGCCACGTGGACGGTGTTGGACTCCAGGCCGGGGACGGGGAGGGCCTGAGAAGCCCCAGGCAGAGGCTCGACTTCCTGGACAAGGGATGGGCTGGACCGTGGCCCAGCAGGAAGCAGCTTGGATTCTGAAAATCTGAGTGAGCTCAGAGAAGACTTCCCCGGGCCCGGCATGAGCCAAAGGCCTTGGACTAGGTCCACATGATCCAGGGAAAGGAGGCGAAGAAGGTTCCTGCGTCTTTCACTCGACTCAGCACCAGCAAGCCACCCTGAGGACCAGTCCCAAGCTGAAGAAGTACTGTGCTCATGGGTGTGAGAGCATGTGTGTGCACATGAGCATGTGACTCTGAGTGCGTGCACATGAGTTTGCACGAGCACTTGTGTATGTGTGTGCGTGTGTATGTGCGCACAAGCATTTGTGCGTGTGAGGGTGCATGTGAGGATATATATGCATGTGAGTGACTGTGCATGTGAGTGTGAGTGTGCATGAGTGTGAGCATTTGAATGTGCGTGTGGTGCGTGTGCATGCGCGTGCATGTATGTAAGCGTGTGCGTGTGTGCATGAGCGTTTGTGTGCATGTGCACGAGTGTGAGCATTTGAATGTGCATGTGAGGGCCTGATACACATGCTTGCTCCTAGTGGCTCCTAGTAGCTGTTATTATGATTTCCTTCCTCCTGTGCTTTTCTTCTCTGTTCCACCAAGACCTTGGGTCTGGAGGGAAACGAAATGGTTTCCGGTGGCCCTGGAGCTGCCTGCAAAGCTTGTGTGTAGCTCTTGGCTTCCCTCTGGCTGGGAAGCTCCGGGCTCCACTGGGGAGGTTTGGAGAAAGAAGAGTTCAGCCCTGGTCTCGGGCCCCAGAGAGAGCTGCTCAGGACCACACAGCCATGGGAACGGGGGCCCAGCCAGGGAGGGGGCCCGAACTTCCCAGCGGGCACAGAAGGACAGCCGTTCGTCCGGGAGAGAGCCGCGTCCAGGCGCCGGGCCGGGCTTTGTGGGGCTCAGGGTCAGTTCAGGGACACAGGCTGAGTAAGACCCAGGGCCTCGCTTCACATACCGAAATGCAAACACGGCTACAACGTGCGGAGGGACGTGAGGTGCTTCCTGCAAGTCCCCTCAGCCTCCGTTCCCCACAGTGACCTCTCTCCTGACCTGTGACAGGCTGGTGGCCCCGGGTCATCCCATAGGTATGAGGCAGCCATCTCAGGTCCTCTATTCCAAGCCTCCTGGTTACAACCCTTCCTACCCACCATTAAAAATATATATATTTCCTTTTGAGACACAGAGACAGAACATGAGCGAGGGAGGGGCAGAGAGAGGAGGCACAGAATCCGAAACAGGCTCCAGGCTCTGAGCTGTCAGCACAGAGTCCGATGCAAGACTCAAACCCACAAACCATGAGATCATGACCAGAGCCGAAGTCAGACGCTTAACCAACTGAGCCACAAAGGCGCCCCCCTTCCTACCCACTATTGATGTGACAACCACGCCATATCTCCAAAAAATCCCTGCCTGCTCAAAAACCTTTGATAGCTCCCGTTCCCTGGGGACAAAACCCAGGTGCCTCCTCCTGGCATTTAGGGCCCCTCAAGCTACAGCCCCACCACACTAGCCTTGGTGCCCCGGATGGTGCTTTGCTTCAAATAGCCCCCATGCCTTCGTGTAGACGAGACACCCCGCGCTTCCTCCCCTCCCCCTCAGTGCTCATCCCACGGGCTCCTTCTCCCTATCTGCGTGTCCTGATTCCACATCAAACACCGCCTCCTCGGGTTCTGAGTTTAAACAACCCTCCCTAAGTGGATACTTGGTTTGTGCTAACTGTACTTGAACCTGGCCGACAGGGGAGGTGGGACTGCAGAGTGCGGTACGTTTGTCTTTGAAGGGTGGGAAGACGCCGGCTGCTGTCTCTTTGGTGAACGCAAGACCTCACGCCGGAGCCAGTCGTCACCGCTCCTCCCTGAAACCTAGGGTGGTCCCTGCTTGGAAATATGAATGGGGAGGGAGCCCTAGAGGGCTGGTGTCAGGGGGCCTCCGGAGTGGCCGGCAGGGGCTGCCCACCCTCCCCTACATAACTGCTCTCAGAGGAACGTGCTGGACAAGTTGGTCCCAGGGAACACAAGGCTCCCGAGACGACGGGAACCCGGTCCCCTCACTCCTTCCTCCCAGAACTGACGTTATTCAAACCGCTTGGAAAAAGTGGACATGTCCCCGAGAGTTGCAGGCACAGACAGACACTGCGACACCCAGAGGGCGCTCGCCACGAGCTGGTGGCGGCGCAGAGGAGCTGCAGAGGGCTAGACCCACAGCCTGGCTCAGCGTCAGCCCAGAAGTGCACAGCCATGCCCATGGCTCAGGCTGGAAGCCTCCGGGGGCCCCCGCAGCCCCCGCAGGGTGGGAAGGCCCTGGAAACAACGGCCAGAGTAATGGAAGGCAGAAACCTCCCGAAGCTCCACGTGGAGCCTGCACAGCAGCCCCGGGTGCCGGTGGCCCAGTGGAGGGGTGGGGTGGAAGGGGAGGCAGTACCTGTTCCCGTGGCGGAGCCGTGGCGACAGCAGCAGGGAGCCCCCCCTGCCCCCCCGCCCATGGCATGGGAAGGAGCTGAAGCCTGGAGAGGGCTTCAGGGTCTTTGCACAGCTTGGGTGTGAGGCTGGCAGAGGGGACCCCTGAAGGAGGCACGTGGGTGTTCGGGGACGGGGGCAATCAGAGACAGACGAGAGACAACCACACTTCCAAAGTCAGAATGGTGACGTGGCCACCCCACAGCAAACCCTGCCCCGGCCGCGCCGTCTAACATCAGGGCCGCGGCTCTACCGCACACAGTAAGGCCTTTGAGCCTCCGTCAGTTTCCTCCGTGATACTTTGCGGTTGCAGCCGGCTCGCAATAAACCACTTGCAGGAAGGAGGGAAGGAGAGGGGAGGGCTGTAGGTCCAGAAAAGTCCAGGGAAGGGAGTCACCGCGTGCAGCTGGATGCCAAGGCTTCCTGCAGCGGTGGCCCTTGAGCACCTTGATGTAGAAGCAGCCTGAGAGGGTCGTTTGGGCTTAAGGGTTCCTGGGAAGTGTCCCTCACAGGCCTCGGGGGCCCTGCAGCATGTCGGGGGCTGAGGTGAGACCAGGTGCCACCCCCACGCCCCACCCCTCTCTTCCCGTCTCACAGCAATTCTGTCATTTGGGGATAAGGAAAAGAATACAGGAATCTCTCACTTTGCAAATTTTACAGAACGCGCTGACGGCATGCAGGCAGGTGAGCACCCGCGGGGGCCGCTCTCGGCACCCCGGGCCCGGAGCTTTGTGAGCCTGCGGCGCACAGCCCTCCCCTCCGCCCGGACCTGGCCCACACAGCCCGCCCAGACGTGGCCCCCCGCCCAGCGGCCGCTGCGAAACCCTCGCGGCCCAGGAGTTGAGCTGACCTGAAAGGCAAAGACGCCCTTGACCATCGCCTCCCCAAACACGAAGCTGGAGCCCACATCCGTGTAGCTCAGGAAGGTCTGGAAGCAAAAAAGAAAACAAAGCAAAAACCTGGAGTGAGGCCAGGAGGGGAGCCAGAGGGGTGTCCCCAGCCACGGGCCGTCCAGCAGCTCGGTGCAGTGCGGGGTGCAGACCCCGGGCCTCCAGGGCCTTGCTGGGCACCACCCGGCAGTGCGCTGGGTGCAAGCACGTTCCCGGGGGCTCGCTCCCCTGAGCACATTCTCCCCAAGAGACACCCTTTCCATACACTCTAAGGGGCGCCTGGGTGGCTTAGTCCGTTAAGTGTCTGACTTTGGTCAGGTCATGATCTCGCGGTTCGTGGGTTCAAACCGCACATCGGGCTCTGTGCTGACAGCTCAGATCCTGGAGCTCCTTTGGATTCTGTGTCTCCCCTTCTCTGTCCCTCCCCTGCTCACGCTCTGTCTGTCTCTCTCTCAGAAATAAACATTAGGGTGCCTGGATGGCAAAGTCAGTTAAGCCTCCAACTTCAGCTCAGGTCATGATGTCCTAGTCTGTGAGTTTGAGCCCCATGTCGGGCTCTGTGCTGACAGCTCAGAGCCGGGAGCTGCTTCAGAACCTCTGTCTCCCTCTCTCTCTGCTCGTCCCTGCTCATGCTCTCTCTTTCAAATAAACGTTAAAAAAATAGGTGAAAATGATTAGCTTTGTGTATTTACTACAACAAAGAATGGAATTGAAAAACACAACTTCAAACAACTAAACATTATTTTTAAACACGCACATATGGCAAAATAAATCAGTTGTAGTTTTTGGGGTTTTTTTAGCGCTTTTAACTGTTGTAAGTTCCACATCACTCATCACAGCTGAGGGCCACACGCCTCGTGCCCTCAGTACCCAAGAACCTTCCTGTGCTGAGACTCTTTTCTTCCCCATCAGCCCAGCCTCTGGAAGACAGCTGTCTGCGGGTGGTCCCGCCGAGGGGAGGAGGGGCCGCACCGCCCAGCCCCTGCTGTTCATGTGGTCTGGGGCCCAGGGCACACCCATCGTCCTGACCCCAGTCCCCTCCTTACGGCCGACTGTCCCCTTCCCCCGGCACAGTGGCCTCTCCTCCATTCCCTGGCAACCTGGGCAGCGGGCCCCATATATGCACCTGGACCTGGTGGCCCATCCACCGGAATGCGATAAATCCTGGCTCTGTTCTGATGACGAAGAGTCCAAGCACAAACTGTAGTCCGAGGCCCCAGGACACAGCCCTCCAGGACACCTGGCACCAGAGAGAAAGGTCCCGGTGAGCTCAGCTCCCTCTGGGCTCCGCAGGGAACGGTGTGGAGGAAAGGCAGAGAGCTCGGTGCCGTGGAGGGGCTAGGGGAGTCCTGGCCTTGTCTGTAGGATGGGACTGGACCCAGCCACAGCCCAGGGCCTGTTGCCAAAGGTCACATCCACCCTGCAGTCAGACTAGGCCACGCTCTTGGCAGTAATGGGCCTGGGGCGGTGGGCAGGGGCGGGGCGGGGGGGGGTCTAAGGACCCAGACAAGACTCAAGCAGCCTTGAGCATCCCATAGCACCGGTCCTGGTCATCACTGGACGGGCAGAGCTGGAGCTGTGGCCTCCGATTCCGGCCTCAGCGCAGCCTCTGTCTGCCTGGACCTTCCCCCACCTCTCCTCCCCAGGCTGGGCTCCCGGCTGCCCTGAGCCCCCTCTCCCTCGACACCCACACCCCCAGCAGAGGGCTGCTGCTGCCTCTAGCATTTAAGGACTCCTCAGCAGTGACCTTGAAACTCAGGTGCATGAGGAACCCTGGGATGCCTGGCTGGAGCCTGTGGGGGGAGGAGGAGATGTTAGCCACACCCTGAAGCAGGGGGGGTCCTGGCTGCAGGACGCAGGGAGAGAAGGGGCCGTGGCTCGCTCCGGGCCTGACGACTGAGCACTTACTGCGCGGTGATGCTTTGAGCAGGCGAAGAGGAGGCAGATGAACACGCAGATCCCTGCAAAGGACACTAGTTGCTCCGGCCGCTGGGAAGTGTCCAGAACCAGCCACGAAACCAGGCCCAGGAGAGCAGCGAGGGCCAGAGCCCTGCAGGGGAGAGACAGACAGCCATCCCGCTTAGCGTCTCCCCCACCCCTACACAAGGGCACCCAGGGCCCCAGGGAAAGGGCGCTCAGGGCTGGTGGGAGGAGAGAGCTGTGTGACCTCACACAGACTAGCCTCTCTGGGTCTAGCGTCCTCACTGGGAAAATGAAGCCAAAGCCCTGCATTTCTGCGGATTGCCGTGAGGACTAAGGACGAGAATGTGTGTGCTGAGCTTAGCACGGTGCCCGCCCTGTGGCTCCTTCAAGGGCAGGAACTCTCACACATGCAGCAAAGCCCAGCCCGGCCTCTGGCCTTGCCAGGGTGAGGCGGGGCCTGTGGGGCCCAGGGCTCAGCAGGTGGGGCCATGCGCTCTGCCCCCCAGAAGCAATAATGTCAGTGTGGGCAGGGCGGCCGAGCTCCTGGGACCAAGGCCTGAGAGCTGCTTTTTTTTTTTTTTTGTAATGTTCATTCATTTTTGAGAGAGAAAGAGAGAGACAGAGTGCAAGCGGGGGAGGGGCAGAGAGAGAGGGAGACACAGAATCCAAAGCAGGCTCCAGGCTCTGAGATGTCAGCACAGAGCCCGACGCGGGGTTCGAACCCACAAACTATGAGATCATGACCTGAGCCGAAGTCAGACGCTTAACCGACTGAGCCACCCAGGCGCTCCTGGAAGCAACCCTTACAGCCATGCTTCCCTCCCTGGGGCTGGACTTGGCTCACCCAGGAGGTCTGGGCATTGGGTGCTCAAGGTCCACCCCTGACCCAGTCATCGACTCACTTGGTACTAAATAACAACTAATGTGCACTGAGTACCTATTATGTGCCAGGAGCTACACGCAGGGCTGGGAGACATACCATCACTGCCCCCATTGCACAGATAAAGAAACTGAGGCACTGCAGGGTTAAATGAACTACCCGCGGCCACTCGTTGAACAAGAAGCAGATCTGAGACTTTAACCCAGGCACCCGGGCAGCAAGTCTATTCTCTTAACCGGCTCCGTGCATGACAGGGAGGTGGACCCAGGACCAGAGATCATGCAGGCCAAGCCCAGAGTTCACTGCTCACTTCTGCCCCCGTTTCTAAGCAGCTAACACTCCCGTCCACTGCAGAGCCCCTGCCCATCTCTGACACTTGCCTTACTATTTCTCTTTATAGAACTTTATAAAACCTTAAGTGCAGGGGCACCTGGCTGGCTCCTTCAGTACAACATGCAACTCATAGTCTCAGGGTCGTGAGTTCAAGCCCTACACTGGGTGTGGAGACTACTGAAAATAAAATAAATTAAGCTAAATTAAAAAAAAAAAGTAAGTGCAGGTTTGGGCTGGGTTTCTGTTGTCATTTGTTTTTTAACGTCTTTGTAGAGGTACCACTGACATGTAATAAATAGAAGATGTTGAAAGTGAACAGTTTGATAAGTCTTTTTTTAAGACTTCTAGAAGCTTCTCTGTAGATATTTGAAATGCCATTTCCTCATTTAATGGAGCTTTAAAAGTTGTCTTGTTTCTAAATTTGTTATGCCATATAAACTTTAACCTAAATTAATGTTTAATTTTAATTATTTTTCCTTATTTTTTTTCTAGAACTGGATAAGTCTTGATGTGTGTACGTACCTTGAGACCATCAGCACAGTTAAGACAGTTGACATATCCCATCCATCACACTCAAAACATTCTTCATGTCCCTCTGTAATTCCTGACCTCCCTCCTTGTCCCCAGGCAATGACTGATCTGTTCTCTCACTAGATTAGTTTGCATTTTCTAGGATTTTATATAAACGGGATCATAGAGTGCATAGCCTTTTTTATCTGACAGCTCTCACTCGACATAACTATTTTGAGATTCTTCCATGTTTTTGCACATATCGGTAACTGGTCTCTTTTTAGCGCTGAGCAGTCTTCTCCTGTGTGGAGGTTCCATGCTTGGCTTATCCGCTCACCTGCTGATGGGCATTTAGGTTCTTTCCAGCATTTGGCTATGACAAATAAAGCTGCTATAACCGTTCAAATAGTCACATGCAGGTCTTTGTATGGATTTATGCTTTCATTCTCTTCGGGTTGATAGTACTTGGGTAATGCTTTGGTAAGTGGAATATGTGAATCATATGGTAGGTCTAACTTTTTAGGAGACTGCCAAACTGTTTTCCAAAGTAATTGCACAATTTTAACCACCCCCCCACCCCAGCAGTAGGTAGGAGTTCCGTTTCCTCCTTTGCCAACACTTCATAACATCAATCTTCTGAATTCTAGTCATTCCAATAAGACATAGAGCAGTATCTCTTTGTGGTTTTGATTTGCGTTTCCCTAATAACTAATGATGCTGAACATCTTTCCATGGGCTTCTTTACCACTTACATATCTTCCTGAAAGAAATGTCTGCTCACATCTTGCGCCCATTCTTAAGTTGGGTCGTCTTTCTTATTGTCGAGCTTTGAGAGTGCTTGATACGTTCTGGATACAAGTCCTTGGTCAGATGTGTGATTTGCAAAACTTTTCTCAGAGTCATCCTTGTCTTTTTCTTAAGCATGTCTTAAGTTCTTAATTCTGATGAAATTCAGAGATTGTGATTTTGGTTTTGTAGCTAAGAAATTTACTTAACTCAAGGTCACAAAGATTTTCTCCTACGTTTCCTTATATTAGTTTTATAGCTTTAGGCTTTCAATTTATGTTTATTATTTCCCACTTTCAGTTAATGTCCCATGTGCTGTTAGTCACAGATTATTATATTATTATTTTGCTTCTCCTCTTCTTCCCTCTGCCTGTGAATATACCAATGTTTTTTGTTCATAATTTGAGGTAATTATGTCTCCTTTGAATTGCCTTAGCACCCTTTGCACAAGTCAATTGGCCATATATATACATATATGTATATCTATTTCTGGATCTATTTCTGGACTTCCTATTCTATTCCTAGTTGGTCTCTCTTTGTTTTGATGCCGATACTATATTGTCTTAATTACTGTAGCTTTACAGTAAGCCTTAAAGTCAGACGGTATAAATTCATCAAACTTGTTCATCTTTTTTACAGTTGTTTTGGCTATTCTAGGTTCTTTGCATTTCTATAAGAATTTTGGAATCATCTTATCAATTTCTACCCCAAAAGCTTGCTATAATTTTGATTGGGATAGTGATAAGAATCTATAGATTGATTTGAGGAGAATTGATATACTGACAATACTGAGTCTTTTGATCCATGAACCTGGTATATTGCCCCATTCTTTAAGTTTTCTTTAGTTTCCCTCGGCAGTGCTTTGTAGGCTTCAATGTATGAGTTTGCACATCTTTTTCATATTTTATCTTAAGTGTTTTATGTTTCTTGCTATTCTAAATGGCATTTATAATTTTAATTCGATATTGTTGATTGTTAGCATATCAAAATATGATTTTTTTTTTGGCATGTTGATCTTGTATCCTGCAACCTTGCTAAACTCATCTTTTAGTTCTATTAGCTTTTTTTGGTAGATTCCATAGGATTTTCTGTGTAGGCAATTATATTGTCTGTGAACAAAGACAGCTTTACTTCTTCTTTTTCAATCTGTAAGTCTTTCATTTCTTTTTCTTACCTTACCACACAAGCTAGACCCTCCAGTACAATGTTGAATAAAAGTATCAAAAGGGGGCATTCTTATATTCTTGATCTCAGTGGAAAATCAGTCTTTCACAGTTAAGTATGATGTCAGCTATAGACTTTTGTTATTTTGTTAATCCTACTTTGCTCAGAATTTTCATCAGGAATGGATCCTGAATTATGTCAAATGCTTTCTCTGACTCTACTGGCATGATCATATGTTTCTTTTCTTTTTAATCTATTAATGTGACCTGTGACAATTTCTTAGTGTTAAACCAGCTTTGGAACCCGGGTAAACTCCATTCATTCATGTATTATTCCTTTTATATATTGTTGCACTTGGTTTTCTAAAATTTTGTTAAGAATTTTTTACATTGTTATTCATGAGGGATACTGGCCTGTACATTCAATGTGATTGTTTTGAGGAGGAGGGTTTCATCTTGCTATTTATTTTCTATTTGTGCCATCTGTTCTTATGCCATTTGTTCCCCTTTCCTATTTTCTACCTTCTTTCAGACTGACAATTTTAAAATGACTCTCTTGTCTCTCTCTTTGTTGTTATCTATAACTCCTTGTCATGTTATTTTAGTGGTTGCTTTAGCGTTTATGGTATACATCTGTAACTTATCACCATCTACCTTTAAGTCATATGATACTACTTCATGTGCAGTATAAAAACCATACATACAGCGAAAGAATTTCACTTCTTCCCTCCTAGCCCCTGTGCAATTGTCATTTACTTCTACACATCACATACATTCCACAATACATTATTCTTATTCTTATTCTTATTCTTGCTTTATAAGATATTCTTGCTTTGAAAGATATTTAAATAATAAAAACAGTCATTATATTTACCCATGTAGGTGCCGTTTCAATGTTCTTCATATTTACATATAGATATAGATTTTCCTGATATTGTTTTCCTTCTTTTTGAAGGAAAGATTAGTTCTCCTTTTTGAAGAATTTCCTTTAACATTTCCTGTAGTGCAGGTCTCCTTTTCATATCTGAAAATTTCCTTCAGCTTTTACATATGTAAAAAAAAAATTCCCATTTCTCCTTTTTTGGAGGATGTTTCACTGGTAACTAATTCTAGATTGACACATTTTTGCCTGTTCCATTGTTTTTTCATTTGTATTGTTTTTGAGAAGGAATCTGCTGTCATTCGTATCTGTTCCTCTGCACATTTTCTTCTCTAGCCGTTTTTAGAATTTCCTCTTTTATCACCAGTTTTAAGCAATTTGGTTATGATGTGCCACAGGGTCGTTTTCTTCTTGTTTCTTGCCCTGTGGGTTTGTGGAGCTTCTTGGATCTCAGGGTTTATAATTTTTATCAAACTGGGAATTTTTGGGACATGATTTCTTCAAGTATTTTTTGGGTTCTCCCCTTCTCCTCTGGAGACTTCATTGACATGTTTCCACTTAAAGTTGTGCCATGGTTAACTGATACTGTGCTTGACTCTTTCAAGTTTTGTCTTTAAGATTTGTTAGGGAGATCCTGAGCAGGGTTCATTCTGTGGTTAATTGTTCTGTACTACTGTCCCAAGATCTTTAGTACTCAAGACCCTGTGAAAGTATGAAATTTCCACTCTGACTGTTGAGAATAAACAGTCTTTCTGGCCCTGTGTGATTTCCAGGCACCGTCACCCTAATCTTTGTGGAGGAGTCTTTCCTAGACCTTGGATAGTTCCCTCATATGCGTTCACTGATCAGAGCTCAACGGAATTCTCACGGAAGACCCACTGTAGATTTCTGACGTTTTCTCTCTGTGCCATTGTCTTCTCTGGTATTCTGCATTATGGACTTTCACCACCTTGACTTCCCTGGATTCCCAACTCTGTATCCTCAATCCAGGAAGCCTGCTGGCCCACCTTGGTTCCCGGTCCTTGCACGGCGGCCTGGAAACTTTCTCCGTGCAGTAAGGTGGGGCGATCAGAGGGCTCATCTCCTTTGTTCCCTGTTTCTCCAGGATCATGGTCTTCTGGTGCCTGATGTTCAATTTCTTAAGAGCTATTGTTTCATATATGTGTCCCAGGTTTTTAGATGTTTCAATGGAAAGATAAACCTGGTCTCTGTTACTCCCTCTTGACTGGAAACCAACATCAAATGCATGCATTTTTAAAATTGAAACAAAATTCACCTATCACATAACTTGCCCATTTAATTATACAGTTTAAAGGTCCTCAGTATATTCACAGAGTTGTAGGACCATCACTACAGTCAATCTTAGAATATTTTTTAAAGCCCAGAGAATAACCTAGCTCCTCTAGCCAATACCCCACCCCTACCCCCCGCTTCCCCGCAATCTTTCCATCCACTCCTCCAACCTTAGTCAAGGTTTAGATTTGCCACTTTGGACATTTCACATAAATGGAATCATACAGTCCTTTGTGAGTGGTTTCTTTCACTTAGTATAATGTTTTCAAGCTTTATCATTATTGGAGCATATAGCTTTCCTTTCTGTGGCCAAATAATATTCCATTATATGGATATATTTATTTGACTTAACCAGTTCTCAATTGATGGACATTTGGGTTGTTTTCACCTTTTGGCTATTATAAATACGTGGCCCAGCTGGTTGAGCATCCAACTCCAAAGTTTGCCTCAGGTCAGGATCCCAGGGTCATGGGATTGAGCCCCAGGTTAGGCTTCACGCCTAAGATTTTCTCTCTCTCCCCTTCTGTCCATCTCCCCACTTGTGCTCTCTCTCTCTCTCTCTCCTCCAAAATAAAAATAATGTTGCTTTGAACATCTGTGTACAAGTTTTGTATGGACATATGTTTTCAGTTCTCCTAGGTGTACAGCTGGGAGTGGGGTGGCTGTGGATGGCAACACCAATTCCCACGTGATAACTGAATGTATAGTATTTTGAGGAACTATTTTTTTTTCTTACAAATAGTTTATTGTCAAGTTGGTTTCCATATAACACCCAGTGCTCATCCCCACAAGTGTCCTCCTCCACGTCCATCTCCCCCCTCCCCCCCACCCCCATCAGTCCTCAGTTTGTTCTCAGCATTCAAGAGTCTCCATGGTTGGCCTCCCTCCCTCTCCCCCACCATTTCCCCCCTTCTTCTCCCCCATGGTCCTCAGTTAAGTTCCTCCTAATCCTCCTATATGTGCAAACATATGGTATCTGTCCTTCTCTGCCTGACTTATTTTGCTCAGCATAACACCCTCAAGGTCCATTCATGTTGCTACACATGGCCAGATTTCATTGTTTCTCATTGCCATGTAGTAGTCCATGGTATAGATAAACCACATCTTCTTGATCCATTCGTCCGTTGATGGACACTTAGGCTCTTCTCATGTTTGAGCTATTGTGGAGAGTGCTGCTATGAACATTGGGGTACATGTGCTCCTATGCATCAACATTTCTGTATCCCTTGGGTAAATTCCTAGCAGTGCTATTGCTGGGTCATAGGGGAGTTCTGTTGTTAGTTTCCTGAGGA
Source organism: Proteles cristata cristata (assembly GCA_017311185.1). Classification (NCBI taxonomy): domain Eukaryota; kingdom Metazoa; phylum Chordata; class Mammalia; order Carnivora; family Hyaenidae; genus Proteles; species Proteles cristata. The sequence continues at coordinate 95,304 of JAESUZ010004070.1, read as the reverse complement.
ACCTCCACACTGTTTTCCAGAGGGGCTGTACCCGTTTACATTCCCACCAACAGTGTAGGAGGGTGTCCATTTCTCCACATCCTCGCCAGCATCTAGAGTTCTCTGATTGGCTCATTTTAGGCACTCTGACTGGCGTGAGGTGGTATCTCAGTGCGGTTCTGATTTGTATTTCCCTGATGAGGAGGGATGCTGAGCATCGTTTCATGTGTCTGTTGGCCATGTGGATGTCCTCTTTGGAGAAGTGTCTGTTCATATCTTCTGCCCATTTCTTCGCTGGGTTGTTTGTTTTTCGGGCGTGTAGTTTGGTGAGTTCCTTGTAGATTCTGGATATTAACCCTTTGTCTGATATGTCATTTGCAACTATCTTTTCCCATTCCGTTGGTTGCCTATTAGTTTTGTGGGTTGTTTCCTTTGCTGTGCAGAAGCTTTTAATCTTGATGAGGTCCCAATCGTTTATTTTTGCTCTTGATTCCCTTGCTTTTAGGGATGTGTCAAGTAAGAGGTTGCTGCGGTGGAGGTCAAGGAGGTTGTTTCCTGCTTTCTCCTCTAGGGTGTTGATAGTTTCCTGTCTCATGTTCAGGTCCTGTATCCATTTTGAGTTTATTTTTGTGCATGGTGTGAGAAAAAGCAGCAACACTATCTCATATTTCTATCAGCAGATGAGGGTCCCAAGGCTTCAACTTCTGGACCAACGCTTGTTATCGTCTTTCTTTTGTGTTATCATTGCAGTTTTTATTTGCATTTCTATGATGGCTAATGATGTTGAGCATGTTTTCATGTACTTACTGGCTATTTGTAGATCTTTGAAGAAATCTTTTTCCCAGCCTTCAATTGGGTTGTCTTTTTATTGTCGGGTTGTAATTCTAGATATAAATCCCTTATCAGATACATAATTTGTAAATATTTTCTCCCGGACTGTGGGTTGGCTTTTTAATTTCTTGACAGTCTCCTCTGAATCAAAGTTTTTACTTTTCATAAAGTCTAATTAATCTAATTCTTAATTAATAAAAATGTATGTTTTAAAATATTTATTTATCTATTTATTTTTAAGTCATTTCTGTACCCGACATGGGGCTTGAACTCACAACCTCAAGTAGCATGCTCTACATACTGAGCCATCCAGGTGCCCCTAAAGGAAATTTTATATCAATACCTTAAAAGGAAAGCCAGTATCAATGATTTGTCACAAATAGATGATTATAAAAATAAATCCTTTTATACATCTATTTATAAATTTATTTTAATTATTACAAGTGATAATTTTATTTTTTATTTTATTTTACTTTAAGATTTATTTATTTTTGAGAGAGAGAGAGAGGCACAAGCTGGGAAGGGGCAGAGGATCTGAAGCAGGCTCTGTGCTGACAGCAGAGAGCCCAATGCAGGGCTTGAACTCACAAACCATGAGCTGAACTCGGACAGTCAACCAACTGAACCATCCAGGTGCTCCAGTGATACATTTAAAACATTTTACTCACATTTTACTTAATTTCTTAATCTTTAAATTTTATCTAATTTATTTAAAGTAATAAATATTACACAGTATAATAATAATAATTATTATACCTTTATTTAGAAATAAAATGAAAAAAATGTATTCATCCGGAGGCTGGCTCAATCGTTAGGTTGTGGTACTTCCCTAGCATAGTCACTGGATAGCTTTGAATACCAGATTCTTTATCAACAAAATGGAGTCCTGATATAGATTGGGGGTCTTCAGATCAGATCCTTTTTAAGTGATAGAAACATTTTTTTTTTTCAAACCTCAGTTGATAAAATAGAGTTTCCTGGTTGAAACGGGCATTTGAGGAAGGAGGTCTGATATTTCCATCTCCAATTTCTCTCTCCTGTCCCTCTGGCACCTCCAAGGTTTCCAGAACCCTAAGGAACCCAGTGTGAAAATGGGATTCCAAACTGGCGTCCAGGAACATGGCTGGCTACATGAGAACCCCCTGGGGACGAACTAAATTCACTGACACCTGGCCCGCGGTCCTGTCCGCGGAGTCTGACTCCAGGCGGGCCCCGGCAGCTGCCTCACACGCCCCAGTGATCTGATCGAGGCTCTGGCGCGGGCCCTCCCTGTCTGGATGGGCTGGAGTCCCCGAATTTAGGAAAACCGTTGAGTCCCGTTCTCAGATCCTGACCTCAGTCACCTGTTGTAATTGGGGCAGAGACCCAGATGGGACCTGGCAAACCATCACAGAGACGGCTGCAGCCGTCAAAGCCACCCAGCCACACCTGCCCGGGGACCCCCAGGGGGAATGTACCCCACGGCTCAGGAACCATCTGGCGGGATAAGGACTGAGGCCCTTCTCGCCCAGGCCGGGTGCTGAGCCCCGAGCTGATGCAGAGGCCTCAGCCCACGGCCCACCCACCCTGCCGGCGACTGTGAGCTCACTCACCTCTCAAGCCAGAGGCTCAGGCGGCAATGGCCCAGAGGCTTGAAACACCTCGGCAGCCTGGGCCCCAGCAGCCTCCTCAGCAGGCTGTGGGCCCCGAAGGCGAGGACCGCACAGGTGAGGATGAACAGGGCCAGGGCCCTGCGGAAATCCAGGAGGCCGGCGACCAGCAGGAAGGCAGCGAACGCTGGGCGGGAGTGAAACAGACAGCACTCAGGGACAACGGCACGGACCCGCCACGCTGCTGTCCAGCTCCGCCTCGCCTCGCCCCGCCCAGGGCGCAGAGGGCAGGCCGGTCACCCAGCCTCTCCAAGCGTCAGCTTCCCGCCCGGAACCGGGGACGGTCATCCCTGCTGTGCTGGAGGGCTGGTGCGGAGTCACTGACCAAGGGGCTGCGCACACGGAGAAGGCGTGCTGAGCCGGTGTGGAGGGAGGGCACGCGGGGAGGGCGCGAGACAAAGTCTCCGAGCACCTGCGGGGGGGCCTGCCGTGTCCCAGACCCCACCCCGTGCCGTGGCCAGCAGAAATGGACACAACAGTCACTCCAGGAGAGAGTCACTGGCACGTCCAGCGTCCTGCCTGGAAAACACCGGCCGTTTTCTTCCTAGACTCGCCCTCTCCCTCCCTGCTCCTCGCCTCTTGCGCAGCTAAGCCGATCTGTGCTCTGCCTCAAGAAAGGGACGTGATCGTGGAGAGCAGAGGGGGAGTGTCTCTCCCTGGCTCGTGAATTTCAGAAGCCAGGGCCCTTGAAGAAAGGAAAGGACTCAGAGCTTCCCCACTGGATAAAACATGTGGGCTGCAAGCTCATGTGTAAGTGTAGGCCCTACACTGCCCCTCTGCTGCCTGACTGGTTAGGAGACACTGGCCCGCAGACAGGCCAGCTGGAAGACACTGGTTATGGGGACAGACTAGCTGGAGGACCCTGGCGGGCCCAGGGAAAAGCGACCCGGGCCTGGGAACGGAGGAGCCCTGCCCACAAGATTCCAGGGAGAGGGGCGCCCATGCAGTGTGTGGGCAGACAAACCAAAGAAAGCTTCTGAGGTTCTGCACCCAAGGCAGGCGCCGAGGCCGCAGAGTCGCGTGGGAGTCTGTGAACAGCCCGGAAGCAGGAGGGGAGAGGGGAGAGGAGTCCAGGACAAGCCCCCGATGGAGACGGGCGCGTGTCCCTGGTTACCTGCATGGGCAGACAACCTGGCGTCAATTGCAGAAGTGGGCAGGTCAGTCCACACCTGAGGACTGACGGTGGCTAAGCGCTGCTGGGGACTCCTGGGGAGAGGGGGAGGGGCTCTTCCACTGACAGGAAGTAAGCTCCTAGGGCTCAGTTGGGATGGTAAAATTGGAGTGGAGTTCTGAGAAATAAAGCTACTTGCTCTCCCACAGACGCGGCTGGGCTGGGCCTCTGAGCTGCACAGGTGTCACTGAGAAGCACACGCAAGCAGCCCTGCAGGGGTGTGGGCACAGGGCTGCAGGAGGTTGAGGCAGGGGCCAAGGGCACCACACTCAGCCCTTCCCGGGCCTGGCGGGGTTACTGCTCATAACCACCCCCAGCTAGGTCTGTCCCATCCCCATGTAGAGACAGGGCACCTGAGGGCCCACACCCGGAGGAAACTGGGCTAAAATTCCTACCCAGGTCTGTCTCTGGGCCTGTGACTCGGGGGACTGAGGGGAGGCAGTGTAGACAAGTCCCCTAGACAGGGCATGGAGAAACGTGGCTTAGGAGTTATTTGTATTCTTCTAGGATCTGTTCACCCCTCTGGTGACGGGACTTGTCTGTTCCTTTGGGGCACGTCCCCACTCTTGGCCTATGTGGTCCAGTGGTGTCTGGCCCACGTTAGCAGTGGGAGGCCAGAACGGGCGCAGGACCCCAGCAAGGCCAGGCTGGCCAGAAACATGGGCAAGAGGCACACTCTTCTTCCGAGACTGGGGACACCAAGGCCCAACATGGCGGCCAGTGGCCAGAGCCGTCTTTGCACCTATGAAGAAAGCCCGGCCACCACCGTGACGCCATTGCTGTGGCCCAAGCCCAGAGTGCTGAGATCATGGGCTTCCTGTCTCTCCCGTACCTGCTCCTGGAAGGTGCGTGAAGGGCCTCACCGAAGACATGATACAATAACGCTGTCAAAGAGCTGGAGGCAATCAGAGCCATGCAAACATGGAGGAAATCAAGAGTGGCCATTGCAAAGGATCACCGACCGACTGACAGCCGCCACAAAGGTGGAGATAGGAGGAAACAGGTAATTTTCCTCCTCTGATAGGAGGGGTTCAATCATTTCTGTAAGAGCAATCAATGCGGGTCTGACTGAGGGTGGAGGCAAGGGGAACAGAGAAGGCCTGGGCTCCGATCCTGCCACAGGAAGACGTCAGGGTCTCAGACATCTCTAGAAGGAAGCTGCGGGGACCACGGACCAGCCCATCTCAGCAGATGGCCCTGCTTTCACTTTCAACATGAAGACTGGGGCCATCGCCGTCATGGCTCTCCGTGTCCTCTCCCGCCTGGCCCCCGGGGGGGGGTCTCTGCACCCACAGCCACACCCCTCTGCGTGTCCCACCTGCAGGAAGACGCGGTGACCCTCCTTCCCTGGGCAGAGAGGGCCCCCCTGCACCTGCTATCTGTCCCCACATCCTTCCCCTTCTCTCTATACCACCCCCCACCCACAAGCACCGTCCAAGCGTCTCCTCTCACAAGCACACCCCTTCCTCGACACTGTCACACCCTCCTTGTTAACATTCCCACCTGTCCTCATAAAAAAAACCCTCCAAAGAGCTGTCTACACTTTCTGTCTACACCGCCTCGCCTCCCATCCATTCCAATCCAGCTTTTCACCCGTACCCTAAGTTACTAGTGGCCTCCTTGGCTCTAAACCCCCCGGATGGGACGTAGCTCAGTCCCTGTTCCACTGCCCCCCTGACCTCAGAGACGCCCCTGTTCACCCCTCCCTCCTCCTTGAACTGCTGCTCCCTGATCTCTGCTCCCGCCCCCATGTCCGCGCCTCCGGCGCTCGCTGCCCCTTCCTCCGCCCGCTCCCTCTGCGTGGCCGGTCCCAGGCCGCTGTCACTGACCTACTTCTCGGTTCATTCTCCAGGCGTCCCCGGGAAGCTCCCTCCTCGATGGCCTGGCGGACTGGCCGCCCCCTCCCGCCAGGCCTTCCTCCCGCCGCGCTCCCTGGCTGTGGAGGCACCATCACGCACCCCGCTGCCTGAACAGAGCCCCAAGGCGCCTGGATCCCAGGGTGTCCCCCGTCCCGCACACTCAGTCAGCTCCCGAGTGTGGCCAGTGATGCTTTCCGAGGGTCGCCCCCACCCGCCCCCACACTACGTCTTCTCGCTGGTGTGCTGCCACCCTGCCTGCCTCCTCCAGGCTCCCGCAGCCATCTGGCCTCGATGCTTGCCCGCCAAATCCCTCCGGCTCTTCTGGCTCCGAGGGCAAATTTCAAGTCCCTGAGCTGCCTGCCCGCACCACGCCGGGTTCCACCTTTGCTCCCGTGGCTCCTGCATGAAAGTACCTTCTCACTCCTTGTTGTCCTTCCGCTCCACCTGGCTAGCTCCTGCTCGACCTGAAGGTCACCTCCTCCTGGAAGTCCTCCCTGATCACCCCCATCCCTCCCTGGTGTTCCCGGATGGCTCGCTGCCTTACGTGGAAATATTGTTCCCCTTACTGATCAGAGACTGCCGTCGGAAGACAGACTGGTCTGGCTTTATTCTGATGTCCCAGCTTCCGGGATGCAGCTGGCTCTGAGATGGTTGTTGAATCATTGGATAAGTGAATGCCCTGGGACACAGATGGCTGGGGCTGAGGGGGCTGAGCCCCGGGTGGTGGTAGCTGGGGTAGGAACGGCGGTCTCCCAGGGGGGCTGGGCCCCGGGCTCACCAGTACAGAGCAGGCCCGTGCAGATCCGTCGAAACAGCGGTGTGTGCTCCCGGCAGAAGGTCCTGAGCTCCCTCAGGGCAGGCTGCAGGCTCCTCCTGGGGACGGTGCCAGTGGGGTGACAGTCAAGCCCCCACTGTCAGCAGCTCCAGGGCCGAGCCACTCGGGCTCATCCCCAGGCTGCGGCGCACAGGACTGGGCAAGCCCAGCCCAGAGCAAGCTGAGGGCGGCTCAGGCCACCGCCGCGTTCCGGCGTCACTGCTGCCCTCGAGTTCCTCCTGCGCTCGGGCTCGGGGAGGACTTAACTAAGACGATGCGCAAACCATGATGGCTGTCCCCCTCCCCTGTCCCATGTCCCCCCGTCTGTGGAGCTGGGTGGAGAGGCTCCCAGCTCTGCCTTGTTCCCTGGCCACCCAGAGACTTACCCTCTGCAAGACAGCGTGTGCACAGCCGGCCCCATGCCCAGCAGTCACCCCCTGCGCCCCACCTTCCCGGCCGGGTGCCAACACCATTCTTGCCTGGTCTTTTGGTCACTTGTCTATCCCTGGTGGAAAGGCTGGCATCTGGCCTCTGGAGACCCCTAGGCCACCCCTGTCGGAGCTTCTGTTTCAGGGAATGCCCCTCCCCCTCTCTGGCCCTGCACCCATCCCCCGAAGAGAGGCTCTTCCCCAGTCTCCCTCCCCTCCACCACTCCTAATCTCCATGCTGCCCTCAGCTCGGGATCTGGCCAGCGGGGACCCCAGTGAGCCTGGACATCAGGTCCAGGTCACCAGCCTCCCTGTGGGAAATAAGGGGACCGGACTGGTCTAGGGGGTTTGAAACTAAACCTTGAAGATCCCTGAGGCCCCCCAGGGACTGACTGGGGTACAAGATGGATGGGGAGGTGGAGAGGGGGTCAGGCTGGTTCAGGCACCCCCATGCAGCTTCAGTCAGAACAGCGCCCCGACACACATTGGGGTTCCTGACGCGATTGCATTCTGGCCGCTTCAGGGCAGGCTGGGCACCCCTGGCCGGGCTCACCCCTGAGGCAGAGGCCAGCGGGGCTCACTTGTCGGCTAACACGTTTGCTCCTTACTTCGACAAAGGTTCTAGGAGCCCCTTCTCTGTCGTCAGTGGGCCAGGTTCCCCGTCCCTGCTCCCCACGGCGGCCTCCTCCCCAGGCCAACCCGCGTCCCTCCGGGAGACCACCTACCATCCCGGGAGGGGCTCCGAGCGGGCTTCAGTCCAGCTGTCCCCACACTCGGCACGGCTCGAATCGTTGCCAGGGGTCCGGCCTTCCTCCTAGAGCCACCAAAGAGGGACCAGAGTGACTCCGGCCCCGAGTGAGAGCGGAGAGAGACCCTGGCTGCCACACGTGCGCCCACGGGCCCCTCGGGGGTGGGCTGGGGTGAGGGTGGGGCTTTTGCATAGGAAATAAATAGAGGGCAACTCAATTAAATGCTACAAACCACACACTGAGCACCCACTGTGTGCTGGCCTCAGGGCGGGGCACATCCTGCTTTCAGGGAGCTCACGGCCTGCATTTGGAAGGGACAGGGACGCTGGAGCCTCAGTCGTGGCCAGTTGGGGACGCCCCAGGCGGCACCACCTCACTGCATTGGCTGCAGGACGCCATTTGCCCGCTGTTTGTCTCTCTCTGCAGTTGTGTGATGGTGCATAGGGGGTTCTTCTTGCAGATCACAGTGTGGAAGGTGCCCCCCGGGGTAGTCCCGTGGAGAAGGGGTGGGGCTTTGTTGGGGGGAGGCCGGGAGGGGAAAGGGGGTCATACTGGGCCCCAAAGTTCTTGGTGGTGGGCCACTACGTGGCCATTCCAGAGCAAGGACGAGATCGCCAGCCGAGACCTCACCAGAGAGCCCCCTACCCCACCTCCATCATGCGGCTTCTCCTTCTTACTTTTTAAGTCACAGCTCAAAGGTCACTTCCTTTCCCTGACTTTCCAGACCAGTGCAGGCCATCCCGGCACATCATAGGTGCTCAACAAATGGTTAATGAGCCAAGGAAAGGGGCCGCTCTGTGTTGAGGAGGCCAACCTGTTTGGGGGGGGTCCTAATTTTTCAAGCAAAGAGGTAGAGGGGGTGAAGGAAGAAGGTGAACAAAGGGTCTTCCCACCCGGGGGCCAAAACGGGATGGGGGAGGGGACAGACCAGGCTTTCCAAGAGATCAGCGCCCATGTTCTCCAGACCATTGGCCACAGGCGTGAGAGAGATGGACTCTCTTCCTTTTGGGGTGTCGCCCTCCATGTGCCAGGACTTGCAGCTGGAAGACAAAGTCAGGGCCCAAAGCTGAAAGCAGAAGGCGGCGCAGGACGCAGGCGAGGAGCCCGGGAAGGGAGAAGGATGGGAGCGGGCTGGAAGCGGGGAGCCTGGCATAGCTCTGCCCATCCCAGCGCTCAACCCTCCTTGAGCCCGGCGGCCTCAGAGGAAGGCGCCCCTTCCTGCGCTCACCTCTGACCCTGTGAGGGGCAAGTCCCGGTGACTCTGGGAGGCCCCCGCGGAAACAGGGAAAGCAAGCAAGGAAGGAACTGCGCATGGCACGTGTGTACCCCGTCCAGGCGTTTTCCTGAAAAGAGGTCCTAACTCCTGTCACTCCTGCAGTGACTCAAGCCATCGCCCTGGAGTGATATTTTCATAGTATTCAACTTTCCCACCTCGGAAAGATGGTGACTTCATCTCCTGAAGACTTTTCCAGTACCTGGATCCAACTAGACCTAAAACAGTCCTGCCAACGGACTTTTCAGTTCTAAGAGCCAATATAGGCTTTTTTTTTTTTTTTTTTTACTAAAGTCCCTAGGCTCAACCGCTCTGAATGAGGGCTCTGACACCCCTCTCTCCCCACTCCTGTTTCCTCGCTGTTCCTTCCCCCTTGGGGAGCACCGTAGGGGGGTGCTTTCCTAACCCCGGCCTGGTGAAGTGCCCACATTCAGAGGCACATGTGTGCACTCAGGAGCGAGGAGATGTGAAGCACACACAGCAGAGGCTGGGAATGCGCGCACGCACACACGCGTACACACACACACACACACACACACAGCTGCACAGAGAGAGGCAGGACCCTCTTCCTACTCACGTATCTGTGGCCAACAAGTCACTCTCAAGGGTGGACAGAAGCACGTATTTCCACAGGGACAAAATGAATTCGACCCGCTCGCACTTTGGCCAGTCTTCCCTTTTCAGTGCAAATTCCCGGGCAGAGTCCAAGCTGGGATAGGTTGGGGCCTCCCTCCCAGCTCCGTCCAGCACCCTTGCCAGAACTGGGCCACGGCGGGACAGGGACCCCAACTCAGGGAAGAAGTCACCTGCCTTCTAACTTAATCGGCCTTTCTTGTCTGAGCAGCCCTTCTCTCTACTCTCCCCTCTCCCCGGCTTCTAGATAAGCCCGCCTCTTCCAGGAAGCCTGCAGTTAGTATTCTCACCCTCTCCAAGTCCCCTCTGGGGCTTCCTTTTCCAGCTACCACCAAGGTTACCCAGTCTCTAGGATCACGCATGTTAGCTTTCATTTTGCATCTTACCGGTCTCCTTCCCTCACGGCATCAGGAATTATTACAGCAACCTCTCTTCCCGGGTTCAAGGGTAAGGAGACCAGCGTAGCTGTCACAAGCGGCCAAGGTGTTTCACGTCGGAGCCTCGGTAGTCAGGGCAACGGAGCAAACTCACGGTTTTTCCCTTTGTTTCTGTTTGTTTTTTTAAACATAAGAGTAATGAATCTTTTTTTCTTTTTTCAAGTTTTTATTTAAATTCCAATTAGTTAACACACAGTGTAATAGTTTCTTCTTATTTTTTAACCAACACCTCAGCAACAGTGTGCAAAGTCAAGGGACACACTTCCGTGTTTCAGTCCCCCAACTAAACATTAAACCACTCTGATGAGGGGATAACATCTCTTTAATAATTAATAATGCGCACTCAGGACAAGACCCTGTATGATGCATAAACGTTTCCTGGTAACGCAGGCTGTGGGGTTACCTGTACATGCTGGCTGTTCTGGAAGTTTCGAGAGAATGATGGATGGGGGAGTCCTTCTCTTTAAAAACATTTTTTTGGTCTGTCAGTCGGATTGCCAAAGCATTACACATGCTTCGTGAAACATTTAAACATTATACAAATAGAATACAGCAAAGTGAAACCCCTTCTAAAGCGAGCCCCCCAGACGTGACCACTGAGTTTGTGGGATTGTTCTCCAGACTTTGCCTTTTTTAATATTTATTAATTTTTGAGCAGGTTGGGGCAGAGAAAGAGAGGGAGACACAGAATCCAAAGCAGACTCCAGGCTCTGAGCTGTCGGCACAGAGCCCAACACGGGGCCCGAACGCACAAACTGTAAGATCATGACCTGAGCCGAAGTCAGACGCTTAACCGACTGAGCCACCCAGACGCCCCCAAACATTTCTGTTCTGACTAGATTTTTCCCAGCACGGAGGAGGCAGAACATTAGTAAACTTTTTTCCTTTATTAAAAATTTTTTTAAAAATGTTTGCTTATTTTTGAGAAACAGAGACAGAGCGTGAGAAGAGGAGGGGCTGAGAGAGAGCCAGACCCAGAATCCGAAGCTGGCTCCAGGCTCTGAGCTGTCAGCACAGAACCCGACACGGGGCTCGAACCCATGAACCATGATATCATGACCCGAGCTGAAGTCGGAGGCTTAACCAACTGAGCCACCCAGGCGCCCCAAGACTCTGCCTTTATGTTATTGGTTTTTACAATGGGGGCTCACACTACACGAGTTTTTTTTTTTTTTTTTTGCAGTTCGGTGCAGAGAACCACACTGGGCCTCACACACGCTGTTGGGGACCCCTGTGCTGTCCATGGTGTCACCTGGTTTACCCTGAAAGGACACTCACCTCTGTGTGCAGCCCCTACAGGGATGGGCTTGGAGACGCCCCGGCCGAGGACCCTTCAGGCCCCGTGCGCCTGCACTGCTTCTAGCCTCTGACCCCTTCCCTCCCTCTTCCTTTCCCCTCCCCTCCCCTGTGCCTTCCTCTTCCCCCCTCTCTCTGCCTCTTCCCTCCCCCCTCAGTTTCTCTTCGTGCCCGGAGGCAAGCCGGGGGTATAACACATCCAGCAGCAGCCAGGCTTGTTTCAAAACCTCCCTGTGTGCACCTTAAACCCTTGACGTCTTTGTGGGCCCTGATCTAAAACAGGCTTAAGAGGCTGTGTGTCACGGTTTGAACCCCAAGCTAGAGCCTAAAGGTCTAGATTCAGTTCTGACTCTGAAAGTCAACTTGTTTCCTTCCAGTGAACCGAGTGGGAGTGGGTAATAGAACCTACCTCGTAAATTAATACGGGGATGAAACGAGCTCACGCAGGTGCGGCGTTTGGCAGAGAGCGGGCACGGTCAGGCTGGCCGGCGTCACCACTGTCACGCACCCTAACTCGGGGGTGTCCTCCTCCTCCAGGTGGGGAAAGCCCCTGCTTCTCCCCTCCAGGAGCAACCCCGGGTCCCCTCAAGTGATCCCAGACCCCAGAAGCCAAATGCTCTTTGAGGTGGCGTTTGGCTGAGAGCCACGGGCTGGTGGTTGGGAGGCTGGGTAGGATGGGATGAGCCCCTACCCCCCCAGGGAAAGACCCAGAGCTTGAGGACCTCGGGGGTCCTGGCCGTGTGACCTCAGCTGTCACCTGACCCTCTGTGGCCCAGTTCCTGTGGAGATGGTCTCTGGGGCCTGTCCCACCCACGGGGGAGTAAAGGGAGGCCCAGGACTGAGCAGGGGGTTTTGGGAGGGAAGGAAGGAAGCCAGTGCCTGAAACACCAAAACCCCGCGGCCCACCACCCTGGCGGCTTGGCTGACTCTCCACGTGCCCCTTGATAGACTCCAACCCTCGCTCTTTCCTATTCATTGGAAACAGATGGGCATAAATCGCCATTACCCAGTGGAAAGCGAAAGGTTAGCCCTGGGCCTCATCTATCTCAGCAACAATAAAGGACTGGTCAAATACGGACACCTGGTCCCACACCCAGGCAGGCCCAAGGCCAACAGGCCCGGGGAGTTTTCCCTAAACCGTTGAGCGATCACTGTCTCCAAATATTTAACTGGTTGCTACTTTGTGAAGTCTATTTCCCTTCTTGTTGTTTTACCTTCTGTCTCTCTTGCCTTTCCGTCTCATATCAGCTTCTTATATAATGAGATATTGAGACCTTTCCTTTTCGGTTTGATCCACGGAAAGATGTTCTGCAGACCAAATTAGGTCTTAATTCACGCCAACCTGTTGGGGTCAAGGATGATGCCCCTGGCTTTGGTGGTTTTTATTCCAAAAGCGATATCCTCCCTCTGAGGTGGGCCATTTTCCACCAGCCATTGGCAGAGCTGTGGGGGCCTATTAATTAGGGTCTCCGTTGCCTTGCTGGCCCACAGCCGACACCAATCACAGTTGAGAAGCTGGTTAATCACATAGGCAAAAAGAAGTCGTTCACTGATCCATCCTCTCCCTCTGTCAGAGAAGTGGTCTGATGTGGCACACACTGAGCCTTAGAGCAAAGCCTGATATTTTTATGGAAGTTTCCATGGAGAGGATTTTGTGCCTCATGGGAGCAGCCAATACAGTGAATCTACCACAGGCTAGTAGCGTCTGTAGGAAAGGTCCTGACAAGTGGGGCGTCACAAATTGCATGCAGTTATCAGGAAGAACAATAATGAACACTGCTGAGGGTCACATCTAGACGCCGAAACTTTCCAGGCGTATCTTGCCTCCCTCCACCCAGGTGGAGTCCCCTCAGTAACATCATGCCTGAGAATGAAAGGCATAGCCTCCTCTCTGACCCTCCCCTGACTACCACCGACCATTCCTCCTGTGTGGACCTGCCAGTTATATACACCATGACTCATTCTGAAACATTTCTTTTCCATCTCACTGTGCCCGTAAGAAGCAAGTTTCGTTATTCCAAAGGCTGCGTCCAATTTGCTTCACTCCATAACCACGCGGTTTTGTGGCGAGCCTGACCCACCACAGGAGCTAAACCTTGGCCAGCCTGTGGGTCGGGAGGCAGTGCCGACTGCCTCCCACAGGAGACTTGGAAAGATGGTTGTAAGGGCAGAGATTTTTGTTAGCCACCCCATCTCGAGGGAAGGGAGAAACATCAGGGTCTCCCACCTTGGAGGAGAGCAGTGAGTAAACGGGCCCAGAGACGGATCCTGGAATTCCAAGAGATGGCGACAACAATGGCACCCGGTGAGGGCTTCACGTCCAAGAGCTTGGCATGTGACAGGCTGTGCTAAGAGCACTACCTGCACTGTCTCCTTTAACCCCTACAATAACCCAGCGAGGTTCTGGTCACTATTTCTCCCTCCCTGTCTTCCACGGGCTGTGTGACGGGGGAGCCAACCCCATAAATGAACAGCCGTTGAGAAGTTGAATAGCCCGAACACAGGGGCCACTGTGCTACGTGTTCGTATTTGGGAGTTCTGAGCTGGCTCTCAGGGGGCCCACCCCGTGTTTCCACCTCACTGATTGCTTGGCAAACAGGATGGATTCTGGGCCCACACTTCTGGGCTCTGAACGATGTTCTCTGGTCAGACCCGGTGAAATCTGGTATACCGTGTCTCTGAGCAACTTCTTGAGTAAGACCCAGCACAAATTCTGCAGGAGCTGATGTACCCACATAGCCTGATGACTCGGACTCCAACTATCCCGGGAACATACATTTTGCCCTGATAGAAAAGAAGAGTCCCGATGACATTTCTCTTCCAGACTCTATGCAGCAGGATACCCGAGTGTCTTAGGTACATTCTTAGCCTGAGATGGGGATCCTTGTTCAAGGGATTTGTGAGGGAGGGGGGTGCTCTTGGTAAAGGGGGTAAGGGATACAGAATAAGGCAGGGGTGAAAAAGCACGAGTGTGGCCTTGCCTAGAGCCTGGCTTTAGTTTGCTCCCACAGGGAAACTCTGGAACACGAACTCGCCCGCAGGTTAGTCACACCTTGAGGCCAGGCCTGGCCAGGCCAGTCAGTCATGGACCAAGGACTTGGGAAGGGATTAGGAGGGATTTTGCCTCCTAGCTGAGGCGGCTTCCTTTTGACTCAGGGCAGTTCTTCGGACAAGGGGCAGCTGTGAGCTAACCAACTCACAGAACATGGGAGGTGGGTTCCCCACAGTAAAGGGGGCCTGGCACGGCACCAGAAGCATCCACTGCAGGTGAGATGCGATTGACTCTGTGGCACCCCTCACGCCCAGGCTGTGGAAGCAGGGTGGTGACAGCTGTGGATTGCCCCAGGCACGGGTCCAAGCCAAACAGGGCCTCCTTTCCATGGGTACTGCCTGCCACAGTAGGGAGTCTCTGCCTGCCCCAGGGGGGGGCTCTCACATAGGACCCTGGGTTTGTTCCCACTGAAAATTCTCATGGTGGGGCCGTGGGGTTGGTGGAATCAAAGAGGTTTGGTGTGAAACCAGGGTGTTTAATTTGGTCAGAAATGATGGCCAGTTGAATCCTCAGGGATACATCCCGAACCGGACCAGGATGTTCTGTTCAAGTCATTAAACAGCCAGTTGCCAAAGCAGTTGACGAGACCACCGTCTCATGCCAGGAACACATGTCCTCATCTTCTGTTGTGACTCTATCATGTGGGCATGTATCACAAGTGCCAGGAGTGTCCTTCGTCCATATGGGTGGTGTCTCCTGAGGCCAAGTGTACGGTAGCTACTATTCCTCAATAGGAAGGAGCCCTTTGTGACCCACATCAGTTCTGAGGTCAGAGAACAGTGCCTCTGGGGTCAGTGGGGGGCGCCTCCTACCCTCAGCTAGCTCTGGCTCGACCACCACGCCTCCTGCAGACAGATAACTCCTGAGGCTGATTTCCACCAATCTCACATCTAGCATCGTAATCCAGCAATGGAAATCAAAGTTGCCTGGCTGGATGGGATATGATCCAATTCTTGATGGGCAGTTCCTGAAGCAGGAGCTGGGGTCCCTCTGTGGGCATTTTTGTGTCAGGAAAGAGCCACGCTATTGACCAACAGAGGAAATTTAAAGGAAGCTCACCACTGGACAGCCTCCAGGAGACCAGAGCCAGGAAAACCAGAGACCAGCCCCACCCCCACCCCCACCCTAGACAACTACAGACAGACTGTTCTTGTCTACTAATGTCTGGTAGCAACCTCCATAAATAAAATAGGTGAATGATAGGTAAATGAATGGACACATGGGTGGATGGATAGATAGATGACTGATAGATAAAAATACATAGATGCTATTTTTTACTTTCAACTTCAGACATTCTCTGTTGACTCTACTATAGAAAACACAGATTCAGCTCTCTGCTGTTTGACAGCTGTATTACCAATTTGGTTCTTCTATTCATGACGTTGCACTTGGTGTCAGTTACTGCTGCTTGAATTAGCAGGGCTGAGAGCTGGAGGAGCCTTGGCTTTGAGGAGCCATGCCAGCCCCAGGGGGACTGTGTCCAGATCTCCTAATGCCCACAGACGGATTTCTGAGGAAGAAAGAACTTTGTCTTTCTTAAGACTCCCATAACGAGTGGGGGGCCTAGGTGGCTTAGTCGGTTAAGCATCCGACTTTCGCTTAGGTCATGATCTCGCGGTTCGTGGGTTCGAGCCCCGTGTCGGGCTCTGTGCTGACTGCCAGCTCAGAGCCTGGAGCCTGTTTCAGTCTGTGACTCCTCTCTCTGACCCTCCCCTGCTCATGCTCTCTCTCTCTCTCTCCTAGAAATAAATAAAACATTAAAAAAAAAAAAGACTCCCATCATGTGAGGGCTTCTCTATTATGTCCATAATGGCTGATCCTAACTCATGCATCAATGTTCTTAGCGTTCAGGGAAAATGTCCCTCCCTGGCCTAGCCCTGCCCTTCCCGGAACCTCGTATTGCAATACCTTGGTCCTCCTATTTACCATGCACTATCCACATGAGCTTTCATTCCACCCCTCTGATACAACCCGACGCGGAACACTTGCACGGATCGTTTCCTCTGCCTGGTACGCTCGTCCCCTTCCCTTTCCTCTGACCAATACCCTTCAGATCTCAGCTCGAATATTAATGCCTTCAGATTGGCTCCTGAGAGCCGCAGTCTAATTTGGGTCCCACATCCTGCCAGTACTCTCTTCCATTCTTCTGCTTCATAGTGCTTAACACATATATTTGCCATTGTACATTTATTAGTGTGTTGAGTGTTTGTCCCGCCTCCTAGATTATAAGCTCTCTCAGGGAGGAGTCTAGGTCTGTATTGCTCACTATGATGTACCCAGAACATAGAATCGTCACATATAATAGGCAACCTATAAGTACTAGTAAAAGGATTCAAATAGCAATGAGGAACTCAGTTCTGAGAATTAAAAAAAAAATTTTTAATGTTTTATTTATTTCTAGGAGAGAGTAAGAGAGAGAGACAGCGTGAGCAGGGGAGGGTCAGAGAGAGAGGGAGTCACAGACTCTGAAACAGGCTCCAGGCTCTGAGCTGGCAGTCAGCACAGAGCCCGACGCGGGGCTCAAACCCACAAACCGCGAGATCATGACCTAAGCGAAAGTCTGACGCTTAACTGACTAAGCCACCCAGGCACCCCAGTTCTGAGAATTTAAGCAAGAAGTTCCAATTCCTATGGTTAGAAAAGCCGGATTTGAACTGAACTTTGTCTCACTTATTTGTTCTAATCTTGCCAAACAACTTCTGGGAATTTGGTTTCCCTTGAGTGACTTTTCCTTTCAGAAGAAGGGAA
The DNA here is from genome assembly GCA_017311185.1 of Proteles cristata cristata. Lineage (NCBI taxonomy): Eukaryota > Metazoa > Chordata > Mammalia > Carnivora > Hyaenidae > Proteles > Proteles cristata. The sequence goes on along the minus strand of JAESUZ010004070.1, from coordinate 78,385 downwards.
GAATTCGCTTTTCAGCTTAACACAAGTGTCCAGTCTCCTGGGTGGTTAAATTTCTCATTAAAAATTAGCAAGGGGCACCTGGGTGGCTCAGTTGGTTAAGTGTCCAACTCTTGGTTTTGGCTCAGGACATGATCTCATAGTTCATGAATTTGAGCCCCGTGTTGGGCTTTGTGCTGACAGTGTGAGTCTGCTTGGGATTCTCTCTCCCTCTCTCTCTGCCCCTCTCCCTGCTCGTGTATGCTCTCTCTCTCAATAACTAAATAAACTTAAAAAAAAAAAAGTGAGATGGGTTTTCAGCATGCAAATCCCATTTTCTCATAAGTTTAATGAATGAGACAGCCTCCCTGAGTTTTGTCAGCTCAGGGGCAGTAGTAGCATCAAGTCACAAAACTGCGACCCAGATCCTGTCCTCACATTACACTGTTGATTGGCCAATAACCAGAATCCATACTCAACAAAGCTCCGCGGGGGAGCAGCAGAATCCGATCAGGAAAAAGAAGAGTTACCCCTAGAAGAAACAGTATGAACCAGCTGATACTCCTTGTCAAAAACTATAGGGAAAATTTATGGGAACTTTTAAAACGCTTTTTGACCAAGAGAGAGGGAATATCATTTTGGTGATATTTACTGAGATGTTTGCTCACTGGAAATTCTACCTTTAGTGTAGGAGCCCAAACAGATTGATATGGGTTTATCCTTGTGGCGTGGCGGAGGTAGGGGGTGGATAATACAAGTCTGGACCAAATAGCCTTGCTAAATTATATTTTTAAAGAGACCAAATATCCAAGAAAGCAGGAACTCACAGATGTCAGGAGACAAGAATGCTTTATTGGGTCCCTTGCATGCGTCCAGCCCATCCACCCTCTCACTGCCCCCTGACAGGACCCAGAAGATGGTCTCGCTCCTTGCCATGAGATAAATGTGTGAGGCGTCGCTGGCTTTCCTCTCCAGGCCTGGAAGGCTGGGTGCAAGAGATGCTGCTGTGAGAACAAGTCCCCTGATCTCACCAGGAGAGATAGACGCAAGAACAAAGTAGACGAGTCATCAAAATGGTTGTGGGCATGGAAGCCAGACCTCTGGCTGTGGCTAATCAATCACCGGGTCTCAGGAATGAAAAAGACCAGACAGTCCCTAAGCTATCACCTAGGAGTTACCATAACTGAAGACTTCTGGTTGGGCAGACACGTCTGTCTCAAGCTGCCGAGATCAAGTCAAAATCTCCTCCTCATTTCCAGACCTTCGATGGAGAGAAAGTCAAACACCTTTGGAGGGAAACCTTACTCTGACACTTAGATATATACTGTGAACCTTCCTTGGCCTTCCCCAAAGGGATGTGTGTCCATTTATGGGAACTGGAGAAGGAAAAGGAAAATACCCAAACGTGGGGAGAGGGATTCTGTAAGACACTGGCTCCAAGCTGTGACCATTTTCTGGGAACAACAGAAAAGCATGCGGTCTGCCAACCCATGGGGATGATTAATAAGCCAAATTTGCACCAGAGTGACCACACTGGACCTCAAAGGCAACCAAGGATTATTTTGAGTGAAGAGTTGAAATGGATAGGTTTTTGACATAGGCACCACTCCCGCACTGGCACTCTGATGTGTGGGGTAAGAGCAACAGAATACAGGACAGGCACAAGCCATCAGAATCCCTCTCCTATCAAAATGGTAAATCAAAAGTAAGAGCGTATTCCCAGGGGCCACATAGAAATTAGTGTAGCGATCAAAGCCTTGAGAGGAAAGTCATAGTAATGCCCACCAGGATCTGCTGGGCCCGGGCAAAACTCCAGGAGGTCTTTGGATCACTGTAAACTTTAAAAAGCAATGTCTCAAAAAAGAAAGGGGGGCGGGGGGCGCCTGGGTGGCTCAGTCGGTTAAGCGTCCGACTTCGGCTCAGGTCATGACCTCATGGATCGTGGGTTCAAGCCCCGCGTCGGGCTCTGTGTTGACAGCTCAGAGCCTGGATCCTGCTTTGGATTCTGTGTCTCCCTCTCTGACCCTCCCCTGCTCACACTGTCTCTCTCTCTCTCTCTCTCAGAAATAAATAAAAAACATTTTTTAAAAATTTAAAACGCGATGTCTCCAATGGGAGATGCTGTTGCAGAGAAGCAATTCAACCAGCATTTGATATGAATCCTTTGATCTAGTGAACTCATTTTTTTTCTTCTACTTTGATGAACAAAGAACGTCAGAAACGGTTCGTCTTCACCCAGCCTGCGGTATACTCCACCGCTATCTTGGCTTAAAGGTACAGAATATCTCAGCCGCCCAGCTCTGTGGCTCAGTGGGCTCACAGGGATGCTGCCCTCACCACCACCACCTTCCCCACATGCCCTGAGGAGATGTACGTGAGTCAGGGGTGGGAGACAAATTACGTGAAAGGTCTTGATAAAGTTCCTGGGGGTTGAGGGGTCTGAGTAGGTCAGAATATTTCCTCCACAGTGTCCAACAAATTACTGCATTTTGAATCCCTTACCTCGAAGCCCCGATTCCGGGCAAAAGTGCCATTTTAGGGCATCTTGCTCCAACCCATGTGTGACTGACCTAGAAGGCCACCAGCTTTGGGGTGGGCCTCGAGAAGGTTCCCCAGCTAAGAGAGCCTTTAGTGCAAATGGATCTACCAGGCCACATGGACAAACGTGCTGAGGTATGGGTCCGTCTGTGGCATATGGGGAACCATGTGGGGCCCGTGGCCCAGCCCAGTGCTAATGAAGTTCTGGCAAGTTTAATAAACATGGCAGGGGGACCCAGGGTGATGCTCTGGCCAATAAGTAACTATCATCCTTTTGAAAAAGGGTTCTCCGGCTTGCCACCGGGCTCTGGGGCAGCCTAAATGCTTGGCTACAGCCTAGCAAGTGGCCTCATGAACCGGGTAATCTGACCCGGCCAGCCATAGTGAGCCATGCCCAGAAGCTCTCCATCATTAAGGGGATGCTCTGAAGGCACAAGTGTGTAGGAGTTCCTCACTCATTCTCCCACAATGCCCCCTCCTGCCCTGCTGCCCATCTACACCTATCACTTCAAGGGGGCAGGAATCTGTCTTGACCACTATGGGTCCTTCATATCTGGCTTTGGACTTGCTTTCCTTCTCCATCACGCCGCTCCCACCATTATTATCCATGGAATTCTCGAATGCTGTAAACATCACTGAGGTAATCCCACACAGTGCCTTCAACCCGAGGATGCACTTTACAGCGAAAGTAATGGGTTGATGCCTGTGGCATTCACTCATCTTGTCAGGGTCCCCACAGTCCAGAAGCAGTCGGCTTGATGATACGGTGGAATGGTTTGTTGAAAACTCAGTGATGGCCCCCGCTGAGAACCATACCTTGGAAGGTTGGGTCAGACCCACAGGATGTAGCATAGGCTCTGAAATGGCAACCAAGTCATGGTGTTAGGTCACTCTTGCCAGCCGGGAAGCAGGGTGGAGACATGCTGTCACCACATCTCAGTGCTTTTCACATACTTGAGCTTTGGGAAGAGGCTGGTGTAGAAGTTTCAGTCTCCAAGGAGACACATCCATGTCATAATAATAAGTTGAATTGGAAGCTAAGGCACCTGATCATTTCAGGCTCCTTATACCTCTGAGAACACATAACAAGAGGTTGTGGGAGTCGCAAGATCGTTAACGCTCTCGAGGGAAAATACGATCGCTGCTACACAAAAGGGGGGCAGGGGCACAGGTGGATGCGGGGCGAGTCCTAGGGTCTCCCCGTCCTGCCATGTCCTACGGTCATGTCCACCACGCAGGCAGGGCCACCAAGGAGCTGGACTTCCAAGCTGAAGCTTGGGTCGCTCCGACAGGCAAAGCGTCCCTAGTCATGAGCACTGGTTCTCATGACCTGTTCCGGAAATGGACTGCAGCCTTGACCCGTGCTTCCTTTCTTCTGCGTCCAACGATTTGGGTTGAATACAGTTAATTTTACCACTTAAGCCACAGGTTGCAGAATTTCAAAATGGAATTATATAAAAGAGAGAAGAGTGTCACTAGTGATGCTGGACTTGGGACAATGGTAGCCGTAGGTCACTACCCCGGGGACTTAGTCATTGGATGTGACCTCGAATGGTCTCCCTGAGCAGAGAGGAACTTGCTCTTGGGAGAGTTGTGATACATCAGGTGGGAGGAGCAGTGTGTGTGTGTGTGTGTGTGTGTGTGTGTGTGAGTGTGTATGTGTGTGTGTATCTTTGTTGCTGCCACCAAGCCCCTTTTACCATCCCACTCTCCACCATCCTTCTGGTAAGAATCCACATCCTTTGGGGAACTATCTCTGTTCCGCTCCATGGTGCCCTGAGCTCTAGGACAGGAATTTGAATCTTGTGTGAAGGGAATCCCATTGGAAGCAATGGGTGATTGGTGTGTAGAGTAGCTCTGAAGCTACTCTGGCTCCCACCTTCTCAAGGCCAATCACTCAGCTATTCCTTTGGTTCTGGGAGCTGCCCCAACACTGTTTCCACGCACCCCTTCTCCTGAAGTTGGTTTGAGTCCATTTCTGTGGCTCAAAACCCAAGAAACCTAATGCAAAGAGCCTCCTTTGAGACCCCCTCACGTATCTTTGCCTCCAAAAGTGGTCACCTCGGGGTGTGGCACAAAGCAGGTGCTCAGTGTATGTCTGCTGAATGAATGGATGAATGAATAATATTCCAACTCTCAATTCACCAAGGCGGTCCAGATATGTGGGCCGGGAGGCTTGGGGACACACTGGGACAAAAGGAAAAGGTGGGCAGAGTCACCTGAGCACAAGAAGAGGTAGCGAAGTCAGAAATGTCAAAACAGAGGGGCATAAACAGGCAAGGAAAGGCCCGGGCAGTGGCATGGGGTTGTTCGGGGACAAGAAGCCTCTGCACCTTGGGAAGCAGGAAACGAACAGTGAGTGGCTGAGAGGAGGATGATGCTTGTCCCCTGAGCTGCCGTGGAGACAGCCAGACACACTGGATGTTTCCCCAGAGCCTCCGGCTCTGTTCTTCCCTCCTGAGTTCCTTCCTTTGTGTTCCTCTCCCAAAAGAAGGAACGATTCCAAAGGCCTCGGTCCCTGGTACCCTGTTGAGGGACACAAGCCATCAGTCCAGTCGTGCAAGAGGCACACACTGTCTTGCTGTGGCCACAAAGCCTGAGACTGAACGTCAATCCAGGAGCCAAAACCTGGGCTCATCACTCTGCAGGGCCCAGGGGCTGCAGGATCCCCTCAGAGCACCTGCCTGGGGAGGGGGGACCCTGACTCCAAACACCTACAACCACACCGGATAAGGGCAAGCAGGGTACACAGTTGCTGCCTTTATTGCATTCCAAGGGGAGCAGGCTAGCACCAGACCCGTCCCACCCCAGGCCTCAGGGAGGGGCCCTCGGGAAGGACCCAGGGTGCTGGGCCGAGCGCAGCAATTCCTCGGGAGCCCCAGGATCGAGAGCTAAGGGCTGGGGGTAGGCGTCCTGGTTCCCAGGCACAGAGACTCCCCCCACTCCAGCACGCGGGTGGACCTCGCTCTCCCTAGGACTCGCAAGGGCACTCCCCCACGGAGAAGGGCCTAGCCCTCCACCCCCAGTCTAGAGGGTTGTGAAATTCACTGTGACTGCATCTCCTTTCAGTTTGGGGCACAAGGTCCCTCCAAGTCAACACCTCCCCTCTGGCCACAGCCGATGACACAACTCTCATGCCACTTGTCGCCTCTTGGGCGAGGGGCCTGGGAGAGGCAGGGGAGGGTGGACTGGTGGGGAGGGCGTGGAATCTGGCTGGTGGAGCCCCTGGGCATGGGGACACGCAGAGAGGCAGCGGAGGCAAGGCAGCAGGCTGTGGCCTGGCTCACAGCTGGGGATGGAGATGGGGGGCCAGGGAGCAGAGGAAGCAGGGGTGAGTGCCTGCGTGCTTGGAGTAGGAAAGGTGCGAACACACGTCACCAAAGACCACGGCACAGGAACGCGACAGGCTCTGGAAGGACACTGAGCCCCATCCGGGCTCAGTGACAGGTTAGTTGCAAGACAAGCTGGGAAGAATGAGGCCGAGTCGCTGGAAAGAGAAGACACCCTGAGAGCCACCGGGCCAGGCACGGCACGGAGGGCCGTCCGGAGCCCCGAGGACGGCTGGAGGCCAAGCAAAGGAAAAAGGCTGAAGGCTGCCCCGGTGCAACATTCATGGCAGTCCCGTGGGGCTGGCGGCTGGGGGCGGAGCTCATGCACAGGACGCAGGCGCCTCCGGCAGTGGCCAATGTAAACTTGAAGGAGGGCCTGGGCCGCCAGGCACTTGGGGGTGCAGCCTGGGAGCCATGGGTGATGCTGGCACCAGGAGAAGCCACTGGGTGCCACGCACAAAAGCCGTCGAATGAGGAGCAGATTGAGGAGAGGCCCCCGAATGGTGCCTCCCCAGCGCACCTTCTCTGCTTAGTTCCGTATTGGGCAAGTCTCCAGCGGTTCGAGCTGCTTCCTTGTTGGTCTGCTGCTGGGTGGCGGCCCCCAGCCTCTCGTGGGGGCTACCGTATGCCCTGGGCCTTGGGGCCACCCTCTGCGATGGGAGGCTGTCCCAGGAACTGGGCGGTGAGTGCTTCTGAGGCCTGAGGGGTGGCCTTGGAGCCCGGAGTATTCTTCCGGGTGCCCTGGGGGCTGGGGGGGCCTTTCTTCTGGGGCTGAGGACTCAGCTGGCCACCCTTCCTGCCAGTAGATGGACTCTTGGAGCCTTTGGCCTTGGCCTGAGGGTGGGCGGGCTCAGGGCCCTTGAGGGATTTTAGCCCCAGCATCTCGCAGAAGGTGTTGCACTGGTGGGAAGAGGCAAACTGGTCCAGCAGGGCGGGGAAACAGCTCTCCTTGAGGCCTTGGTATCTGCAGCCAAAGAGGAAAAGCTGAGCGGGAGACCCCCCCAGAGTGAGAGTCCTTGGGGAGCCTACTCAGGGGTGGCCAGGGCCAGGGTGTCACACCCCAGCCTTTCGGGGGTGCTGGGGAGTCTGGCTGGGCACTACCTCACATGGCAGCACCCCAAACCTCAATTCTAAACAGGCCTCCTTATACCACAAGACAGGAACTCATTGTGTCCATGTTAATCGGTGTGCGGATGACCTGCCTTTTTAGTATAAATTAGAACAGACTCCACATCACCACTTTATTCCCAGGGCCCTTGCTCATCTGCATCATGATGAGTTTTCTCAAGCAAGAAGGAAGAGGAGTCCAGGATGGCAGGTGAGCCTGTGTGCGGGCATCAATACTGCTGGTCCAGGGGCGCCTGGGTGGCTCAGTCGGTTAAAGCGTCCAACTTCAGTTCAGGTCATGAGCTCACAGTTCGTGGGTTTGAGTCCCACATCAGCTGTCAGCTCAGAGCCTGGAACCTGCTTCAAAGATTCTGTGTCTCCCTCTCTCTGCCCCTCCCCCGCTCATGCACTCTTCGCTCTCTCTCTCGCTCTCTCTCAAAAATAAAATTAAAAATTAATTTTAAGAAATAAATAATAAAAAATACTGGTGCTCCAGACCTGGGGTCAGGGACACAGTGGGGAGAGGGAGGGGTCAGTGGCCCCTGGGATGTCACTACACAGCCACCAGTGCAACTGGGACCATTTGGCCACAGGCCCAGCACCTCAGGGATGGAGACCCAGAAGACCTTTGACAGGGGAGGACCTCCTGTCCCCGAGAACCACTCACCCTCGTAGTTTGGTAGCAATCTGCACATCAGTCATCTTCCAATCAACCCCTGGAAAGACAGAAAGCTGGGACTTGAGGCAGCCCGGGCCGGTTCCAGGGCCCCCACCTCTCCAAGATGGATACCACTGGACGGGAACTTGCCAGGGCTCACCATCACCTCTGATATGCCTCACAGGCGGTGTGGGCATCTCTGTGTTGTCAGTGGCAATAACATCCCATTCTGACACGTGAGGAGACAGGCTCAGAAGTAAGGGACTGAAGCAAGGACACATTCATTCATTCATTTGATAACTGAGTACTGACCATGGGCAGCGGCCACTGTGAGTCAAAGTAAAAGTTCAGTTTTTCTTACTTGTAGATCCCAAACTCTTCCAGCTGTTCAACCCTGCCTCTACTGCATCCCACTAGACCTCTAGCTTTGAGCTAATCTCTGCTCCCTCCTCTTACCAGATTAGCCTATCTGGGTAAGAGCAAGCAGGTGGGAACGTGAAGGTAAGTCAGGCTGGGCCAACAGAAAAGTAACACTGGATATGACTGGCTTCCACATGCTCACACAGGCAGCAGGCAAGCATCCAAACAGGACTAGAGGAAGGTGGTGTTGGGATAACAGACACAAAGGAGCTGTCCCCACCCTGGCCAGTCCACCCAGCATCCCAGAGCCCACATGTTAGATAGAGCGGGACCCTCTCCCCACTTTCAAACTGTCCAGTCACATCGTTGCAGGAACCTGCCTCTCACTAGCAGGGCTCAGTGCTGTGTGTGACAGCGGGGCACACACGTGCCTTGAGACTGATTTCAGTCCCATCCCTTTCAACCCTCAAGAACTACCTCTAACCCTCAGCTGTAAGAGTGGGGCAATGCTGCCCACCTCACTGGGGTATTAAGAGTGTCATGGGGTGTGTAGGGCTCTGATTTGGTGTCTGAAACACAGCAGTCATGCAGGAGACGTTAATCTGTCATTTATCCCTCAGGGCCATCACCTTCCTCTCTGCCCCACACTAGCCATGATCCCTTAGGTTGGCACAGAATTTCAGTTTGCAAAAGGCACTCATGGACAGGGCCTCACTCAGGCCTTCAGCCAGGCTGGGAGGCAAGGAAGATACTGTCACCTCTTGGGAGGGAAACAGTGGTGAAACTCAGAGAGATTAAGGGGCCCACTGTGTCTGTGCTTCGGCTTTCTCCTGGGTTTACAGGGACCGGCAGGAAAGCTCTGAGATGTAGCCTAAAGCCTGATTTCTCCGACTCCCAGCTCTTCCGACTACATTGCATGATCATCTCATTCTAGAAACTGGTATACTTATCACAGCTTCCTGAGGGCAGTGACGATTCCCTATTTGCCTTTTTAGCTTCGCAATGTTGGGTAAATGTTGGATAGATGGAAGGAAGGATGGATGGGGTCAAGAAGCAAAATGAATGACAACAGCTTAATGTGCTACCAGCGCCCCCTCAACATACAGAGTTATATATACAATATTTGTTGTGCAGGTCAATCCCAACAAAACGCACATTTGAGCTGGTTTTCGGTCTCTGGCCCTTGGTTTTCTCACTAACGCACACTGGGGACCAGATGTGGTCACATGTCATATTCCCAGCATCCTTCTCCTCCCACCGTAGAGAAAATCTCTTCCTTTCCCCCGCCTGATTCTGGTTAGAGAGTAGGCCTCTTGTTGGCCTTCGTTGGGGGTGGGGGCGTGGAGGAGGGGGGCAGAATCTGAGTAATGGGAGAGACAGGAGTAAGAGGAAGCCAGAGAGACTAAGTTGGTTCCCATAATAAAGAGATAACAGAAGTGGAGGAGGAGAGAAGGAGGAAGGAAGGAGAGGAAGGAGGAGAAGGGGAAGAGGAGGGGAGGAAGAGGAAGAGAGGAGAGGAAGGAAGAGGGGGAGGAGGAGGGAGTGAAGGAGGAGGGGGAGGGGAAGGAAGAGAGGAGGAGGAGGGGGAGGAAGGAGCTGGAGGGGAGGAGGGGGAGGAGGAGGGGAAAGAAGAGGAAAGGAGGAGGGAAGGGGATAAGGGGAGGAGGAGGAAGAGGAAGGGAGGAGAGGAAGGAGGAGGGGAAGGAAGAAAAAGGGGAAGAGGAGGGAGGAGGGAGGAAGGGGGGAGGAAGTAGAGGGAGGAGGGGCAGTAAGCTAGTGAGCTAGGACGGAGGGAAGAGCTTGGGGAGTAAGAGAGGGGAAAGTCCAGAGAAAAGCTGGAGGGAAAGGAGGAAGAGAGATTCTGCAAAGGTGGCTGTGGGGTTTTAATTAGCACCTACGTAATGTTTTTTGAACTCCAATCTTTTTAAATTTTAACTGGAGCCTAGAACCTGCTCCTTTAAAGCCCCTGCAGTTACAGAGCAAGCTGCCTGAGGCCCGTGCGTATTAGGGCCGCACACAAAACGGCACCCGCCTGGTTTACTCCACGAGGTTGCTGTGAAAAGCAAAGGAGAGGACACAGCAGAGCATGGCCCGGGCCCTCCGCACGCCCCCGTACCTGCCAGGTCCGTGACCAGGAAGCTGCCGTTTGTCCAGAGATAGAGCCAGTGCTGGAAGGTCTGGCACTTCTGCCTGACCTCAGAGCTGCTAGACGCCTCGGGAGCCGCGGCACAGTCCCATTCCCGCGAGCAGTAGGGCTGCAGGGGCCGGCCCAGGTCCTCCTCCAGGGTCGCATACGGGATACTGTTTGCAGGCCGGTAGATGAGATACAGCGGGAGGATCCTAAACACAGTTGCAGGGTGCTGTGAGCCCGAAGTGTGGCCCCGGAGAGCTCCTCCCTCCGTCTTGGCTATAGATACTCTTGGCTCGAAAAGGAAGGCCCTTCCGAGAATGGAATTCTCAGCTCTGACACCAAAGGACAGAAAGAGAGCGGAGCTCTGCCCTGAGATCGGGAAGGGAAATGGAGGCCACGGGCGTCAGAGTCCTGTCCATTCTCTGAGGCCAGTGGGATTTGAACCGAACGGTGCTACGGCCCCAGGAGGACTCAGAGCTTGGGTGAGGGACCAAGACCTGTATGTGTCAAATGGAAAGGAACACCTCCAGAGAGGATCCGGCCAGACTGTGCTCAATGCCGACAGACTCAAGAGTCAAGAGTTCGGGCCTCAACCTTGAAACGGCGACCGCGTCTAGCTGACTCCTACAAAACCCGACACTGACGCTGTCTGCCCACCCAACAGTCCTGATCAGTGCCTAGAAGTCGAGCCTACCCCTCCCCTTCAAAGAATCCTAGAATCTGCTGGGCCCAATTCTGCAACTCAGCAAACACTGAGCTAAGGGGTGGGAGTTTGTCTGAAAAGCCGGGCAGAGGCTTTTCTAAAGTGGGCAGTTAATCTGGAGGTATTTATTTCTAGATTTCTTGGGACCACTGAGTGAAGTGTGGGGTTAGCTGGGGGCCCATTTGCACAAGGCCATGACTCGGGATGCCCCCGGGGGGCTGTGAAATCACTGTTCTGGGCAGAAGCTCAAGTCAGCGGGTCTGCCACTACACGTCCCCCTTGCCGTGGACTTACTCAGGCACCTCCCCAAAGCCGGGTGCGGCCTGGGCCTCGGCCGCGAAGATTTTGCAGTACTCTCGACTCATGTTCTGGATCTTGCATCCCTGTGAGTTGAAGAGAAGCAGATCTGGTCAGCCAGGAAGCTCCCCCGTTCTCCATCATGTCCAGCTCTGAGTGGCAGGGCCACCCGCCAGAGGACTGCAGGAGGATTTGGGGCCTGGGGAAGTGGGTTTCGTGCCTACTCTGCAGCTCATTGTTGTCATTTGCCAAACAAGAGGCCTCAGACTTGTTTTCAAAGTGGTTTCCAAACTTTGTTTCCTGGAGCCCCAGCCAAAGGTGGAGGTGCCCACGGACCACGCTGTGGGAAGGTGGCAGTGCCCACGGGCCACGCTGTGGGAAGGTGGTGGTGCCCACGGGCCACGCTGTGGGAAGTTGGCAGTGCCCAAGGTGGCGGTGCCCATGGGCCACGTTGTAGGAAGGTGGAGATGCCCACGGGCCACGCTGTGGGAAGGTGGCGGTGCCCACGGGCCACGCTGTGGGAAGGTGGCAGTGCCCAAGGTGGCGGTGCCCACGGGCCACGCTGTGGGAAGGTGACAGTGCCCATGGGCCACCCTGGGAGGAGTGAGGGAGACACAGACTGTCCACCCCACCCAGTCGCTCTCCTTTCACCTCACACACAGGCTTCCGTGCAAGGTATGTGTGAGGGCAACAAGAAACGCTTCTGCTATCAAAATATGGTTTGAAAACGATGGCTCCGAAGACATAGCCTGGGCTGTCTCTGGCTCTCCTCAAGACCCATCCCAGGAGCCTTGTGAGGTTGACACTGAGATGGCCTCTGCCCACACAGCCTGCCAACAGGACCTGAGCCAGGGAGGGGAGGAGGGGTAAGAGCGGAAGGAAGGAAGGGGATGGGGCACGGTACCTGGATGGTGACGTCGTAGTTTCTGCCCAGGAGAGAGGTCTCACTGCTGGGCCCGAACACGAGCAGGCTGGACACCTTGATGATGCACGTGCGGCCTGACTCGAAGATGGGCTCCAGCCCATAGATGACCTTGGCTTGGGACGCCTTCCGAAGGCCATACCCGTGTCCACCCCCTCGTAGCTCCTCGCTCACCAGGCGCCCAAAGAGCTTGTCCCCCCAGCAGCCTGAGTCGGCCAGACCCTTCGCGAACACCATGGGAGTCATCTCAATCTCCTCTCCAACTGAAGGGGGAAAGGAAACATGTGGAAAACTGGAAGTTCCTGCCCAGCTGAGGAGGGTCTGCAGGGCAGGAAGAGGCCCGGAGCACCTCCCGCCCGCGATGCTGGTGCGCCCACTCTCTGTGCATTACTGCTCTTGGGGTGTATGCACACCACGGGTCGCAAACCAGACCATGACCCCCGGGGCCAGAACTGTGTCTGATACAACCCCTGTTGTGCAACAGTGTGTGAGTGTGCCCGCACATCACAAGGACTCAGTCAGTGTCCAGGGAGGGCAGGGGGTTTCCGCGGACGGCACAATCGGCACACGATACCAGAATTCCTTTGTTTTGGAATTGGGTGTTTGGCTCAAATGAAGAAATGTCTCCATCTCAACCAACGTGTTTGAATGGAACAGAAAGTCTACAGGACCAAGGCAGCTGTCGCGCTCAAACTGTGATCCCTAAAAGCCGTTGCCCACAAAAAGGAGCCAGAGCTCCCTAGAGAAACGGTTGATCCCAGGTCGACGGCAGGAAGTGTACTCGACAGACCTGACCTACCTTGTCCGACCAGAGAGCAAAGACACTACAAAAACGACTGGAGGCTTGTCAAGGGCGCAGGAGCCAGCTTCCCAAAGGGGCTTCCATTGGCCAAAATCAATCTCACCAACCAAACACAATGGTTTGTACAATGTGGCAAACATACCAAATATGTTTTAAAAATCCATACATTCATAATGGTAGTTTAAAAAATACTCATTCCTCCCTCCCCAAACCCCCCCAACTTTCACTGGTGACCTCTGGAGGATACTAGGGCACCAAACCAGGGCAACCAAATAACAGAGAAAGTCAACCGATGAAGAAGTGACAGAATTAAAATACTCTAGCCGTAGACCCTAATGAAATAATGGATTTAGGCAATAATTGGTAACTGCTAAAACCCCTAGGTAACAAATATTGGGTACGGTTTTTAAACTTTTCCAAGGGACAGATCAGGCAGAAAACAGCTGAATGAAGGCAGGGATCAATCTTAAAGTTACTAAAATATAACAAGCATTCTGTGCCTCTGGATAGAATGCGAAAGGAAAGACAGCACATGTGTGAAGTATTCCTCCCTCCCCCCAAAAAATGCACCTGAATGTGACCAAGCTCTTGATCTAATTACAAGGGGTTTTTTAATGTTTATTTTTGGGAGAGAGAGAGAGAGAGAGAGTGGGGGAGGGGTAGAGAGAGAGGGACACAGAATCTGAAGCAGGCTCCAGACTGAGCTGTCAGCACAGAGCCCGATGCAGGGCTCGAACCCACAAACTGAGATCATGACCTGAGCTGAAGTCGGACACTTAACCAACTGAGCCTGAAGTCGGACACCACCCAGAGCTAATTACAAGTTTAAGGAAAGCACCTGAATTGAAGAAAGTGTGAAATGGTGTTAAATCAACAAAGCCTAGAGTGTAAGAAATTCTACACATCAAGCGACTTCAACAAATAAATGGCTCAAGGGACAACTATGAGGAAGAACAGTTATATATTAGAGAGACTTCACACAGATCAGCCCAAAGCCGTGAGTGGTTCCTAATCCAAGTAGACCAACAACTGGGGAAATGCGATACGGTGTCCGAGGATATTACAGAATGACCACTAAGCTTTTAGGTGTGGGGTTATACTTGGTATCGAGTAAACTTGACAACTGAACAGAGGCACTAGTTCAATGACTGGCTGATCAAATGGGTGAGTGAATGAATGAGTGTATTTGTCGGCACTGAAGCTCTAAACATCTACCATCAGCTGCCTTCGCATCCTGACCCTCAGCACGTCTTCCACAGAAGCATCACACTCTTCCTCTAAAGTTTGGGGAAATGTCATGTCACAATCACCCGGGAGCCTACTGAAAATGCAGTTTTCCCGGGTCCTTGCCCAGAGTTACGATTAAGGGTATCTGCAGCAGGGCCCAAGAAACTGCATTCTATTCTATTCTATTCTAGTAGGCTTGCCGTGTGCGTCTGACGCAGGAACACACGGAGCACCGTGAGAAACTCCGGGAAGGGAGCCTCCAGGGTAAGGTATGGCCTGCGCTTGGTCAAGGGCTCCGACGCGGGCCAAGCGCCCAAGGCTGAATTAGTTTCCTGTGGAAGGGCCTCTTAGCCACTCCTTCCCGCCCCCGCCCCCCCCGAGTCCTGGGAACCAGCTGTCCTCACCACCCACCCCTCCCAAGCCCTATCCTAAACTAGGAGGCGAAGGGCAGCTGGGTGTGGAGGTAAACTTGGCATTTGGAATGGATCCCACGACCCTAAAGAAGGTCCTCCCTGTGGACCGCAGGGGTGGGGGTGAAAGCCCACCCGCTCCTCCCCCCAGGGGGGCACCATACCTTCACCTTCTTCTCTGGAGATGAATCCTGACAACACTGTGGAGAAAAAGCAGAGGAAGCGGCCGCCCTCAGGCTGGCTGTCCGCAGGGAGCACCATCTCTACAAGGAAGACCGTGGCCCTCCCGCAGGGGCCGCGCTGGGCAGGGAGCCTGGGAGGGGCGTGCTCACCCTCGGGGCTGAGGCAGAAGTCAGTAGAGGCCGCGCCATGCTCGTTGTGGATGGTGCATCGGTACACGCCGCAGTCCACGGGGGACGCCTGCACGATGGCCAAGGCCGCCGGGCCCTCATCCCCTGCACTGCAGGGAGGGAGACCCTCCCCGTGAGGGCCATGGCCATGCGCAGCCCAGGGCCAGACTGCGGTCCCCAGGACACCCTGCCCTCAGACACTGCTGGGGACCCCGGCACCGAGAGCTCGGGCAGCTGGCCGGAGGTGCTGCGGGCACACGGGTCTGGTCAGCAGTCCTGACCCTCGCCAGCTGTGTGACTTAGTACTTCTGAGCCTCACTTTTCCCCTCTCTACTAAGGAAATACTAGGACCCCACCCCCCCAACCTCACTGGGTTACTGTGAGCAGAAGATGGGGTGACAGACCCAAAGTGCGAGGACGGTGCCCCACAGCGTTAGCACCGTGACCAGGACGCCGGGCGGGTGGAGGTGCTGTCCAGCCGGCTTACCTCCTGCCCACCTCGCCCACTGGGCGCTGGTCCTTGGCCCATGTCAAGACGGAGTCACTGAGAATGTTGAAAAACTGGCACCAGAGCTTCAGGCTGCCGGAGGCATCAGGAAACTGTTCCACCCGAATCTTCCGGATCACCTGTGGGGCTGAGAGCCGGGGCCCAGTTAGGAGGGACAGGCCACTTTCCCCCATCTGGTGCCCTCGCTGGCCCTACCCCAGCTTCCCTGAGTGTTCTTGGTGGGACAGGTGAGGGAGAACAGGATTCAAGCCTGCCTACACACACACACACACACACACGCACGCACGCACGCACGCACACACACACACACTGCTTCCTGGCCCCTGGCTGTGCACCCCCTCCAACTGCTCTGACTCTAAATCACACAGCTTAGCCGGAAAGGCCTGGGGGAGCCTCACAGCTGAGGACACACACAGCCCTCAGGAGAGGACACTGCCCTCGTGGGGAGCACAGCATAAGGTATATTGTTGAATCACTGCGTCATATACCTGAAACTAATGTACCATTGTGTGTCAACTAAAATTTAAAACAAAATTTTTTTTTAATTTATTTATTTCGTGAGAGACAGTGTGAGCTCTAGTGGGGGATGGGGAAGAGAGAGGGAGAGAATTCCAAGCAGGCTCCACGTTTTCAGCATGGAGCCTGATGTGAGGCTTGAACCCATGAACTGTGAGATCGTGACCTGAGCTGAAATCAAGAGTTGGACGCTGAACCGACCGAGCCACCTAGTCGCCCCATGTGTCAACTAAAATTAAAAAAAAAAATTAAAAACAGGAAACAAAATCCGCGAGAGATTAAACAGAAGAATAGAAAGCAGAAATAGAGAACACAGGTTACCAGAATCAGGAATTGCCCAGGTCATGTCAGTACAGAACCATCAGACGTTAAATGTAGCAAGGAGGACGCTATGGCAAATGTTATTCTTGACATTTGTCACACAGGTGAAAAGAGAGAACTCGCCGGAGGGACAGTAGCTAGGAAAGCCCACTCGAGAAGAAACAGAATGGCCTTATATTTATTAAAGGAACTGAGTTCACTAAAAACAACAAAGAAACAAAACAACAAAACTCAAAGCTTTTCCTCAAAAGGCTCTTGTGGCATTAAAAGAGGAGAGAGGGGCACCAGTTGGTTTAGTGTGCAATTCCTGATTTCAGGTCAGGTCATGATCTCACAATTCTTGAGTTCGAGCCCCGCATGGAGCTTTGTGCTGACAGTGCAGAGCCTGCTTGGGATTCTCTTTCTCCCTCTCTCTCTGCCTCCCCACTTGCGCTCTCTCTCTCAAAATAAATACACAAACCGTTTAAAAAAGACAGAGAGAAGAACTTCAGTGTGGGCTCTGGGCACTGACTCGAAGAGCCACGTGTGAATCCCAGCCCCTCCCGCACCGTACTCATGTGACAATTATGCACAGAGGGGACAGTGCAGATGCTGGTGCTGGCCCTAGGACACCGCGGGAGCCAGGCCCCGCCTAAGGACCTGATTTCTTCTGCCCCATTTCCCCTTGATGGTCCACAGCTGGTACCGCTCCCAGTCCTGAGGGGGCAGAGCCAGGACAAGAGCGAGGCATCTGCGCCGCCACGGCTGCGGGGTCCTAACGGAAGACGGCGCCCTGTAGCCCAGCGGGCGCGCGCCCCCTGCCAGGCACTCTTCCCGCACTGCTCTCCCGGGACGCTGCCCCACCCGCCCCCCTGCTCACCTTTTAGCAGCTCTTTGGCCTTCCTGGCTTTGGCCGGGGTGTCCTGCTTGCCTTCGTCTGGGGCCGGCTCCGTGTCCAGGCCGCTGGCTCCCGCTGCGGGCTCCTCCTCGGCCCGTGGCACCTCCAGCAGGCCTGCCTTCCGGCCCTGGGTAGGGGAGCGTTTCTCCCGCCCGGGAGTCCCCGGGGAGCCGGGCGCCAGGCCCTTCCTGGGCCCTCGGGGGGAAACTGTGGGGCTCTCCCTTTCTTCCGGCTTGGCTGCCTCCCCATCCCCTACGGCTCTGACCTTGGGGAGGAACCTCTTCCTCCGGGCCCCCAGAGCCAGCTCCTCGGGGGTGGCTGCAGGGAGACCTGTCAGAGCCTCCCCGGGGGCCTCCTCCTCTCGGAGGGCTTCCTGGGCCCCTCTCTCTGCTGAGAGTGGTCCCTGCCCCGAGGCCGTGGGTCCCCCTGAGCCCCCCGGCAGCCCCTCCATGCTGCTCTCCTGGGACTCGCCCAGAAGCCCGGGGCCCTCGAGGGAAACCTCTCCCTCACCCTCACTGGATCCCTCGGAGGCCAGCCCAGGGCCCTCCTCCTCGCCCACCACGATGGCAGGGACGGCGAGGGGGCTGGGGCCAGGACCCCGGGCTGCGGCCAGGGCCTGGCGGCCGGCCTGCACCTCACGGTCCAGGAGGCCGGTGAGGCGGCGGGAGGTGCAGGGGCTCAGCAGCAGGGTCTGCGCGCTCTGCACCAGATGGTTGTTCTCCACGCGCTCCAGGATGCGCCTGGACGTCCTGGGGCTCAGACCAGCCACTTCCACGTTGGGGGCCAGCGTGGGTGAGGGCGTAGGGCCCCTGCTGGCAGCCCCCTCCCGGGACTCTGTGTCCCCGCCCCCCGTCTCTGTGCTGGACAGCTTCAGCAGCAGGAGCAGGTAGTTCTTCAGGGAGTCGATGAGGCCGGGGTCGCAGCTGCGGGGTCCTGGGGGCCTCCCCTCCACATCTGGCCCCTGGACGCCGGCCCCCTCACTGCTGGCTGCCGCGGTTGCTTGTGGGGGACTCTGGGCGGGGGTCCCTGGCCCCAGGTGCAGTGGCAGGGCTGACCCCAGCCAGGTCTGGTCCCCAGAGGGCGCGAAGGTGGTGGTGCTTATGCGCGGAGAGGTCGGAGTGCTGGGCAGCGCCTCCTGAGGGCTCTGAGTCAGGCCCAGCCCCGGGAGAGAGGGCGGAGTGGGCCCCTCTGGGCTCCCGCCAGCCGGAGGACAGCCACCTACATCCAGGGATGGCGCTGTCCCCAGCTGCTCCTCCTTGGGGCATGGGACGAGGCCATCCTCCGGCTTGCCCCTGCCCATGCCTGACCACTCGGGCCCTTGGTGCCTCGCCCCTTCTGGCTGCTCCAACCCCCCGTGGGGAGGCCGCCGAGCTGGGAGCTCAGAGCCACCTGCCGGGGCGCCCAGCACAGCCGTCTTGTAGCTCCGGGGCGCTGTGACTGCCGCCTCGTCAGAGCCGAGCACAAAACCAGGTTCTTCCGGGACAGAGGACCCTTCTGGGCTCTGCTCAAAACACTCAATAATCTGAGGGGACCACGGACGCTCTGAAGATGGGCGCTCAGGGGGTCTGGACTGTGGGCTGAGGCTGGTCACGGGTCCCTTCTCTGACTGACCTTCTGTGGCTGGGGCAGTGCTCCCCTCTGGCCACGTCCCCTTGTCCTCCGGGATCCTTCTGTCTGCCTGCATCTTCCTGTCTTCCCGCGTCCTCTGCCCCTGGGTCCCTGCCCCTCCCTGTGCTACTGCATCGTCCTGGGGACCCGCGGCTGACGCTGTCCTCCCACCGCCTCGGGGTGCAGTGGCCACCTGTGGCTCCCCATCTGCCCGTGTCCTCTGGGTCCTCCCAGCCACCTGCATCTTCCCATCCGCCTCCATACTCTTCTCGCCTCTAGCCTGCTGGGCCGCAGACACCATCCTCTGATCCGCGTGGTTCTCCGTGTCCATGGGTTCAACGGCACCCTGGCTTCTGGGGGAGCCGTGACCAGCAGAGGCCGTGCCAGCGCTGCTGGCCAGCACGGCCGGAGCCGGCTTCGCCTGGGACTCCGGGACCTGAGCACACACGGACAAAAGCGAGAGCTTGGCCACGTGGGCCTGAGGACCCCGGTCACTCCGGCACCCCAGCCTCCTCTGACATCATCCACAAGCGGCCCCATGCAGAGTCTGGACTGAGGAATATCCAGAATCCAGGTCGAGCTCTGGCCCTTCCGCCCTCTCCCCGAAGAAATCCTACCTTTCCCTGAAGACTCTGCCTGTGTGTCATCCCACCCCTCACCCCTGCCATGTGGAGGAGGGGATCCTCTCTCCGGGGCTTCTGAGCAATCATTCTGTCCCCTTTTTTTGGCCCTAACTACCAGCGGATAGAGTTATGGGTGAAATGGGAGAGAGCCAAAGGGTCTCCCCATATGGCCTCAGTGACAGCATCCACCGTTAATGCTGAGTGAGTGGCAGGAGCATGATGCCATCCAAACAGAGAAGGTGAAAGTAATTATGAATGCCACCTGTGCTGGAAAAGTCACTGGAACATTGTGCTCTTACCCTTTTGAACACGCACTATTTGCAAAGCGCTATGCTAGGTTCCTGCTTATTATATATATATTACCTCATTTACTCCTCAAAATAGGAAATAGTTGTGAGCATTACCTCCATTTTAGAGATAAGAATACTAATGGTAGAGGGATAAAAGTGATCATCCACTGTCAGTCATATAGAAAGCAGAAGAGGTTGGGACGC
Organism: Proteles cristata cristata; assembly: GCA_017311185.1. NCBI lineage: Eukaryota > Metazoa > Chordata > Mammalia > Carnivora > Hyaenidae > Proteles > Proteles cristata. The sequence goes on along the minus strand of JAESUZ010004070.1, from coordinate 58,628 downwards.
CTGGGTGGCTCGGTCGGTTAAGCGGCCAACTTCTGTTTGGGTCATGATCTCATGGTTCGTGGGTTCGAGCCCCACATTGGGCTCTGTGCTGACAGCTCAGAACCTGGAGCCTGCTTCAAATTCTGTGACTCCCTCTCTCTCTGTCCCTCCCCTGATCATTCTCTCTCAAAAATAAATAAATGTTAAAAAAAATTTTTTAAAAGCAAGCAAGCAAGCAGGACAGGTTAGCTTAGAGGCCAGGTGTGTCTAGCTTTAAATCCCATGTTCTCTGCTGTAAGACTGGAATGGCACCCAAATATAATTGAAGGACTTCTGGTCTAAACATAGTGGCATAACACGGGAATTTGACTCTTTTCTTCCTGAATATAATCAAAATCAACAAAGTGAACAAGAAAAAAACTTCATGCTGATGCATAGGGACACAGGTACCCCAATGTTCATAGCAGCACTTTCAACAATAGCTGAAGTATGGAAAGAGCCCAATGTCCATCAACTGATGAACGGATAAAGAAGACGTGGTACATATACACAATGGGATACTACTTGGGAATGAGAAAGAATGAAACCTTGCCATTTGCAACAACCTGGATGGAACTGGAGGGTATTATGTTGAGTGAAACAAGTCAGTCAGAGAGATAGATATCATATGTTTTCACTCATATGTGGAACTTGAGAAACTTAACAGAAGACCATGGGGGAGGGGAAGGGGAAAAAATAGTTTCAAACAGAGAGGAAGGGAGGCAAACTCTTAAGAGACTCTTAAATACAGAGAACAAACTGAGGGGGGATGGGGGAGGGGCAGGAGAGAGGGGGCAATGGGTGACAGGCGTGGAGGAGGGCACTTGTTGGGATGAGCACCAGGTGTTGTATGAGCGATGAATCACGGGAATCCACCCCTAAAACCAAGAACACGCAGTACACGCAGGAAAGGAGAGTGGGGCAGGCCCACGGCAGCAATCTCAGACACCACCACCACCAACATGCTGCTAAACCAGAATCCTGAACATCTCTAAGCTCAGAAAGTGGCTTTTGAACATACACGGATTTAAGGACTATGGTTCCCAGGAGCCCCGCTGGAGGAAACTACTGGAGAGCACACTGCAGACCAAAAGATGATTAGGGAAAGAATTGGCGGTGAGCATCAAGTACTTATTAACCATAGAACCAGAACTAAAAGCATACAGGTTTACAGTAATGGAGCAAAATGTGAGTGCTGTATGCCCAGACCCGGCAGATGATACAATGAACACAAAAGCACAAGGAGGAAGAAGGTGAGCGGATAAACTCCTTGGCTGTTATCACCTACACAAGCCAGGAGCCGAACGCTTCCTTTAAGCTGAAAAACCAGGTGGTAGAAATACAGGATTTTTAACTATACAGAGATAATAATCACCATGGTAAAATGTAGGGGGCTAATATGAGATAGAAAATGACAGGGGAAAAGGTAATGGAAACACTTTATCATAGCTCATCATAAGAGAATTAAGACACCAGGGGCACCTGGGTGTCTCAGCTGGTTTAGTATCCAATTTAGGCTCAGGTCATGATCTCCTGGTTCATGGATTCGAGCCCCACATTGGGCTCTGTGTTGACAGCTCAGACCCTGCAGCCTGCTTTGGATTCTGTGTCTCCCTCTCTCTCTGCCCCTCCCCTGCTTGCGCTCTGTCTCTCCCTTTCAAAAACAAATGTTTAAAAAAAGGACTCCAACTGAGCAGATGGGATATTTAATGGTATTATATAAAATATAAATTATAAATGACCACATAAAAATATTTCTAGTTGTCAGAAGAACCACACACAAAACCAAAGCGAACAGATCCTACAAAGAAAGACTATTTTTTTTTAATTTTTTAATGTTTTATTTTTGAGAGAGAGATAGAGACAGCATGAGCAGGGGAGGGTCAGAGAGAGATGAAGACACAGAATCCAAACACAGGCTCCAGGGCCTGAGCTAGCTGCCAGCACAGAGCCCGACGCAGGGCTTGAACCCACGAACTGTGAGATTGTGACCTGAGCCGAAGTCAGACACTTAACCGATTGAGCCACCCAAGTGCCCCAGAAAGACTTTAAAATACATATAATTAAACTACATTTGAAGTACAGAATGTAAAGCTACTGAATTTTGAACAAATGGTATAAATATGGGAAAAATGAAAGAGTGTAGTGATGATGAGTGCCCATCAAAATATAAGTCTAACTGACCAAAGAAATTTAGTAAAAATGAGCCCCCAACTTGTTTTTGCTGTTAAAAACTGTGCTGCAGTGAACATCCTTGTACAGACAAGATATTTTGTTCACACAAAAATCCATTGGAGCCACCAAACAGCAACTAGTGATATATTAGAACCTTCTGTTAATCCTGGTGTTCTAGCATTAGGAAACACTAACATGGGCATGAAAACGATAAAGAAAACACTAACTCTTCACGCAAGAATGATGAGAAAAGAGCTTTTGTGTGAGTGTTATTTTTAAGATTTTAAAATAATCTCTACACCCAACATGGGGCTCAGACTCACAGCCCAGAGATCAAAACTCCCACACTCCACCAACTGAGCCAGTCAGGTGCCCCCAGAGGTTCTGATGAAAGCTGTCTTCACTCCCCCATCCCCAGGCTTGATCAGGCCCCGAGTCCTAGTGAACCTACCTCCTCAGTGTCTCAATATCCATCCCCTTCTCTGTCTTCACTGCCAACCGCCGAGACCTCGCTGCCAACAACTCTGTCTTGCCTGGATGACGGTGAAGCCTCCTGACTGGCATTCATGACTCTTATCTTTGCCTCTGCTCAACACGTACCCTCACCGCGGCCCAAACGATCTTACTGAAATACAAATCTGACTGCGACGCTCCCCTGCTTAAAAACCTCTCAAGGGCTTATCATCATTTACAGGATAAAGCCTAAAAGCCCGAGCAAGTAGAGGAGGGGCAGAGAGAGAGAGGGAGACACAGAATCCAAAGCAGGCTCCAGGCTCTGAGCTGTCAGCACAGAGCCCGACACAGGGCTTGAACCCATGAGCCGTGAGATGATGACCTGAGCCGAAGTCAGATGCTTAACTGGTTGAGCCACCCAGGCGCCCCAAAACACTTATACTCTCTGACCCAACAGTTCCATTATGAGGAATTTATCCTATAGATATGTAAGATAGATATATACATGCAAATAGACTTCTATATAAGGATATTCACTGCAGCACAGTTTTTAACAGCAAAAGACTAGAAATTACCTAAACTCTATCCACACAGAACTGATCCAGTGAATTACAGCATATCCATATTCCTTTTTTTTTTTTACATTTATTTATTTTTGAGAGACAGAGTGAGACAGAGCTCAAGCAGAGGAGGGGCAGAGAGAGAAGGAGACACAGAATCCGAAACAGCCTCCAGGCTCTGAGCAAGCGTTCAGCACAGAGCCCGATGCAGGGCTCGAACCCATGAACCATGAGATCATGACCTGAGCCAAAGTCGGACGCTTAACCGACTGAGCCACCCCAGCGCCCCAGCATATCCGTATTCCAAATAAATAAATAAATGTTCAAATACAGGGGCACCTGGGTGGTTCAGACAGTTGAGTCTCTGACTCCTGGTTTTAGCTCAAGTCATGATCTGGCACTTCATGAGTTCAAGCCCCACATCAGGCTCTATGCTGTCGGTGCAGAGCCTGCTTTGGACCCTCAATCCCCCTCTCTCTGCCCCTCCTCTGCTTGCACTCACTCAAAAATAAATAAACATTTTTTTTTTTTTTTTAAATAGGGGTCCTGGATTGCTCAGTCGGTTAAGCATCTGACTCTTGGTTTCAGCTCAGGTCATGATCTCACAGTTTGTGATTTCATGTCTCACATCCAGCTCTGTGCTGAAAGTACGGAGCGTGCTAGGGATTCTCTCTCTCTGCCTCTTCCCTGCTTATGGTGTCTCTCTCTCTCTCTCTCTCTCCTTCTCCCTCTCTAAATAAATAAATAAATAAATAAATAAATAAATAAATAAATAAATAAAATCCAAATAGGAAAGCAAGATGTGGATAGAAAGTATAATATGCAGTCTTTTTGTAGCAAATAAACAGACAGACACGTATTTTTAAATGCACAGAAAACAGTTCTGGAAGGGTGCCCAAGAAACCACCTCTGGAAACTGCCTTTGAGAAGAGGAACAAGTGAAGGGGGGGTGGGGGGGGTGAGGCAGGGAACTGAGGAAGATCATATTCTCCATATACCTTTTCTACTTTAAAATTTTTATTCCAGGTGCACATGACACATATTCAACAATTTTCAACTTAAAGCCAAAATAAGTAACGAAAACCTCATGTGACCCATGATGCCCATCCTTCAGCAAGGAACCCATCTCTCTCTCCAGGTTGATCTCGGGTCCCTCTGCCCAACACCACTAAGTTACTGTACTGACTACAAGCTGGTTTTGTACCTACTTTGTGTATTTTCTCTCTAGGGGACAGTCTCAGCTTCTCCTCACTCACCTGAAGGACTTTTTCTCATCCTTGAAGACTGCACTCAAGTTTCTTCTCTTCTTTGAAGACTCCCGAATTCCCTCCTCCACCCCACCCCATCCCCCAAAAAGTTAGTAGCTTCCTACCCTAAGCACCCATGGCAAATGTACTCAGTTTACTAGTATACCCTCACTCTGTGTCATAGTTACTTGTTTCATACATGTGTCACCTGTTAATGTGTAAACTCTTCCCCTCCGAAGAGGTGGACCCAGCACAGGCTCCAGGCTAGAGGTGGTGCTCAGTAACTATATGATGAATGATCAGTTGGATACTTTCTGGACACTTCTGCAAAGGCTGACCTCTCTGAACACTTGTGTGTGTGTGTGTGTCTGTGTGTGTCTGTGTGTGTGTGTGTGTCTGTCTGTCTGTCTACATTTGAAACTGTGTAGAGATATGAGAAGGACTGTCATGTATTCCTTTAAATTAACCACTGTGTGAGCAGGGGCGAACCCAGCTGGTCCTGTGTGAGCTTTTTCATTGCAAAGCACATCCGTAGGTTTAATTTTCCATCCTTACTGTCTTCCTCAAAAATTCTCAGAGATTAAGGGCTCAGTCTGATTCACCTTTGCATCCTGCACAGGCTCCAGCACATAGGAGGATCCAGGAATCAACTACTGACTGAAAAGTTCCATAGCTTCTAACCCTCAAGGAGGGGCATGGCCCTGGCACTGGTTTGGGGAAGCCAAGGGCTTGGGGGCGGTAAACCCAGGAGCTTAACAGGACCCATGCGGGCAGTGCCTCGGACCTGGATTCCCCTTCTCCTGAAACCCAGGCCCAGAGCTGATACTGAGGCTTCAACATCTTTAAATGTTTGCTAGAATTGCCAGTAAAACTATCTGGCCCTGAAGATTTCTTTTTTGGAAGATCTTTAACTACAAATTTAACTTCTGTGACAGTTGTAGGGTTATTCAAGTTGTCTCATTGTTTGCACGAGTTTTGGTAGTTTGTGGCTTGTAAAGAATTGGGTCTATTTCATCTAAGTTTTTGAACTCTGTGCTGTTTTTCAGGTTAGCCCTTTAGTATCTTTTTAATGGCTGTAGGGCCTCTAGTGATAACACCTGTCATTCTTTTTCTTACATTTTTTAATTTTTTATTTTTTTAGAGAGAATGCATGCAAACAAGCCCAGGAGAGGTGCAGAGGGAAAGAAAGAGAGAATCTCAAGCAGGCTCCAAACTCAGTATGGAGCATGACACTGGGATCATGACCTGAGCCGAAATCAAGAGTTGGATGCTCAACTGACTGAGTCACCCAGGCGCCCAGACCTTTCATTCTTTAAAAAAATATCTTTATTGAGGTATAAATTGACAAAAATGGTATCATTTAAGGTGTACAACCTGATGTTTTGATACACCTATATATGGCTAAATGATCAACACAGCCAAACCTTTCTTTCATTCTTAACGCTGGTCATTTGTGTCTTCTCTCATCTTTTTCTTTGTGAGTCTTGCTAGAAGTTCGGGGCTTAAACCCATGAACATTGAGATCATGACCTGAGCCAAAGCCAGACGCTCAACCCACTGAGCCACCCAGGCGCCCCTCTCCTACTGGTTTCCAATGACATAAACGTTAGATGTTTCGATATTACACCACAGGTCCCTGAAGCTCTATCTATTTCTTTTTCCTTTTTCCAACCCTCCCATTATTCACATTAAATAATTTCTATTGATCTATCTTCAAGTTCACTGATCTTTTCCTGTCATCTTCATTCTGCTATTATGACCAGCCAAGAAGTGTTTTCATTTCAGTTATTGCATTTTTCAGTTCTGAAATCAAAATTTGGTTCTTTGTATCTCATATGCCTTTGCAGAGACTTTCTATGTTTCCATTTATTTCCAGAGTGTTTACCCTTACATTTTGTCACATTTTTATAGTAGCTGATTTTAAGTCAGATAATTCCAACCTATCTGCCATCTTGACTTTGGCATTCTAGAACTGTCTTTTCCCAGGCAAGGTGAGATTTCCTGGCTTTTCACAGGCCAAGTAATTTTCATTGTATCATAGACATTTTGAATATCATGAGACCCTGGTTCTTATACAAACCCTATGGATAATGTTAGTAATGTGTCTTATCAGACGATCAATCTACTTGGTTGTGTTCAGGCTAAAAGTTCCACTCAGCCTTTTGAAGTTCTAGTGTCAATGTCAGCTCCATTTTTCAAAGCCTTTGAAGTGCTATTCAGCTCTATCTGGTGTGTATGCCACCCGGTGGCCAGTCTGGGACTTGGATGATGGTTTTTTAGTTCCACTCTCAAAGTTTGTGATACACTGTTCAGAACTAGATCCATGCATGCATGAATAGCTTGAGAATAAGCCCAGGAAGTTATAAACAGCTTAAGAAGTCACTTTCCCAAATGTTCCTTCTCCATGATCTCCCCTGTACTTTCTGGGTCTATAGGGCCCCCTTTTTCAGTCCTCTGGACAGACAGCTGGGGTTTCATTTTCCCCTCAATGTCACATACTTGCAAAAATGAACCTGTGTCCTAGGCCAAGAAAGAGACCGAAGAGACAGAGAGACAGACAGAGAGACAGAGACAGAGAGAGGAAGCAACAGAGATTCATCCTTCCCTCTTGGGGACCACAGATTCTCTGAATGAAGGAAAGACTCCCCTCCCTCAAAATTCGACACCTATGGCTTCTTCTGTCATTACTGTCACTACCAGGAGATTCCTTTCCTATTCCTCAAGCCTGACCTACAGTAGAGGGCTTCTCCTAAAGTAAAGCTAATGCTTACTTCTGAGTTGCTGACTGCATGATGACCAGGCCAGAGAATACTCAATTTAGGAAACAAACAAATAAACAAACAAAACAGGTAAACACTGCTGGTTCTGGGGTACTTGGAATTCTAGTCTTCTTCCCTGATCTGCCTGCTCTATTTGCTTATCAAAGTCATCAAATCGTTACACCAAGCACTTTGTCCAAGTTGTGAGCTGTATTCAATGGGAGATACTAGGCAAGTGTGTTTGCTTCACCTCATTCAGAACTGGAAATGCTACACCCTTAACAACTAGCTTTGCACTAGTTCTTGTACTTTTCAGTTCTGGATTTCTAGTTGGTTGGTTTTTAAGTCTAGGCCACTTTTTATAGCTTCCAGTTCTCTGAAATTTTCAATCTTGGTTTTTTTTTTTTTTACCTTCTTTGAATATGGGAAATAGAGTTTTAGATTTATAGTCCATGTCTCATAATTCCAAATGTTGGAAAAGTTTGAGCCCCCTGTGAACATATTTATACTGTCTGCTGTTTTTGCTACTTCTTTTCCATGTTTTCCTCTCTTGATGTGCCTGCTTATCTTCATTTGGAAGCCAAAAATGATATTTGAAGTGCTTTTTAAAAATGATTAGAGGCTCAGCCACTTAAGCATTTGACTCCTGATTTTGGCTCAGGGCATGATCTCACGGCTCACGGGATTGAGCCCCGCGTCTGGCTGCACGCTGATGGCACGGAGCCTGCTTGGGACTCTCTCTCCCCCTCCCTCTCTGCCCCCCCCCACTTGTGCTGGCTCTCTCTCAAAATAAATAAATAAACTTAAACAAATAATTTGAGTCTTAAAGAGATACTCTCATCCTCCAGATGATTTTTGCTTCTTCCAGGTGCTTGGAGGGACCTTAACCTAACTTCGGGGATTGAGATACGTCTTAGTCATCTGAGTAACTTAGAGTTAAGCCTCAATCCCTGGGTGGGTAATGTACTTCTGGCTTACTATTCCTTCAAGATCCCAACCCAAAGACCAGGGGGTTGACCAGGGCTTCCACTCTTGAGACCACAGATGCCAACCTTTGTGTCCCTAGTCCCCACGAGGCTGTCTAAAACACTGCTGAGTCTCTCATTCACCTCTCCTGGAGTAGCAAACAGCTGCAGGATAGAAGCTATGCCAAACACCGGGTTCACCATCTTCTGAATTTCCATTTTCTCCCATATCCTGGGCCACTAACCCTTCACTTCCTCCTTTACTTGCTGTCCTCTGTAGGGACATGGGTCCGAACTATCCAACCCAGTACTACTGGAAGCTGATATTCAATAAATATTAGCTTTCCCTCCTTTCTGTCTCACCCCCAAGCCTAGATGATGTTACAGTTCATGCTAAACAAACCAAAGCAGAATATAAGACACAGAAGAGAAGAAAAAGTGCTGAGACACTTTAAAAGCACCTGTGCGTTAAGACTAGGACACGGAGCTTTGCATTCCTGGTCTGGGTCACCATCTTACCGTGCTTCACGCTCCCTGCGCTTCCCAGAATGTCTTCCTTCTTCTCTCCCACCTATCTGATCTCTTTCAACCTGGGGTTATTATGGACATTCTTCTAGATTAAAAAAAAATCCACTTGATGTTTTTCTACTATGGTATTTCCAGTAATGAACCCCACACATGCTGCCAGCCAGTCTGGCCACTTCCCAGATGCCTTCCCTGTGACCTTGGACTACCCCACCCTCCTTACCTGGAAACCTACTGCAGTATCCATTCACCACACCCTCTTTGTACTTGCGGCTTAGTGTAAGTCTAATGCCCTCAGCTCACTAGATAATTCATTGAGGCAAGAGCCATGTCCCTCCTAAAGCCTCCCTCTCAGAAAATACTTGTATTCATGTATTCTCTGAACACCAAAGATGCCTTATTATGGAGGGGGGTTTCCAAATCTCTGTATGATCATCCTCAAGACATACAGGGTTTCTCACGAAGAGACACTGAGGTCTCAAGGCATTCAGCAGAGCTCTCCCATGTCTACACTGTCCCCTCCAAGGATCTGGGCAGATGGGACATTCCACCATGTCCCCACACTCCTGTACCTCAGCTCCGGAGATCTAAGCCAGTCTTAGGGAAAATCTCAGGCTAGGGCACTAAAAAGCAGCCTTTGAGGGTATTGGAGGCCAGTCCCCAATCACTAAGTACCTTCAGGAGAGATTGTTTCTGCCTGGGGAAAGAGCTGTCTACAGAGCATTACTGGGCTCAAGGGCAGGGGAGGGTGGTGTCTAGACATTCTTAACAACCCAAGAGGTTTAGTCCCAGCATCTGCTCCTCATCCATATCCAATAGGGAAGCCTCACTTAAAGTACCAGAGATGTGTCTTATTTCCAGGAAGGGAAATCAAGACAAAGAAGGAGACCAGGGGCATCACAGCCCAGAGTCAAGATCCTTCAAGTACTGACCCTAACAAGAGACACGCTGAGCCCATAGGAAGGACAGCATCACAACTTAAAAAGAGGTGTGAAAGAAGGCTTGAATAATGGAAATGAATGCCACACTGTCAGATGAGAAAGCTAAATATTAAGATATGGATTTTTCCAGATTAATTCTCATACTGACAATTATCCCAATGAGAATACCAATGATACAGAGACAGAAAGAATGTTAGTGTTTGACTGAGTCTGGGGCTAGGAACACAGATAAGCTGCAAAAAGGAACAGGGATCTTTTTAGGGTGATGGAAATGTTCGAAAATGGGATTGTGGTAATGCTTGCATAAGTCTAAATTGTGTATATTAAATTGTACATTTGGAATAGGTGCATATTATAGTGTATATATATACTATGTATGTATACAAATACTATATATATATATACTACATATGGTATATACATATCTCAAAAATGCTGATTAAAATATATACCTAGCAAGTTTTACTTAACGATCATTCCAAATGCAAATTGAACTTCAGTTTTCCATGAAAAGATTTAATAGGCTTCTGATCTTGTTAAAAACAGCTTACTGCTTTTTTAAAATGTGATTTTTTTTAAATGGTAAATATAGAGGTACAAGGTTAAAAAACTGGTATGTGGGAATTTAAAGAATTTCAAACAATGATTCTAAAGTTTTCCTAGAGGAATAAACAAGAGAGAACAGCTAAGAAAATTTTTAAAAGAAGTCTATGAGGATTGCTTTGCCAGAAATTAAAGTTACAATCATTCAAACAAGGTCATTCTGCTGTAGGAATCAACAAACAGATTAACGGATTAGGATAAGTATATATACAGGAACTAAAATAGGCTTTAATGTGTATAAAAATTAGTACATAAAGAAAGGATCATAAACTAATAGCTAAGAATTAAATATTCCATAAATGATACTGGGGGAAATTATCCTACTTGCTAACCAAAAATTGAGCTGGAAACTGATGCTATATTATATACTCCAATCAATTCCAGATTAATTTAAAAGTCAAATGAAGACACTCAAAAAACAAAAAAAAAGTTATTTAAAATGTAGACAAATACTTAACAAACTTTAGAATAGGCAAGGAATCCATAACCCATGAAAGAAATGGTTAAAATATGCATACTGTGGCACTTTATGCAACCATTAAAGTCTTCCAGATTGTTTTTAGAAACCATGAGAAGATGCTCATGAAATATGGAGAAGTGAAGAAAACATGATATAAAACTGAATCAGAGAAACAGCAAGATGCTTCTGGGTGGTAGAATTCTAGGTGAATTGTTCCTTTCTGCATGGTACTTATAGGGTTTCCTTCCCCCCATATTTTTCACCATGATCGTGGAGTTCTTTCATAATCAGAAAAATAAGATTTTTTTTAAGACTTAGTAGAAAAAGAATATGAAAAAACACGGGGTGCCTGGGTGTCTAAGTGGGTTAAGCGTCCGACTTCAGCTCAGGTCATGATCTCACGGTTGGTGGGTTTGAGCCCCGCGTCGGGCTCTGTGCTGACAGCTCAGAGCCTGGAGCCTGCTTCGGATTCTGTGTCTCCCTCTCCCGCTCTCCCTCCCCTACTCATGCTCTGTGCCTCTCTCTCTCACAAAAGTAAATAAACATTAATAAAAAGAATATGAAAAAGCGATCAAATCCAGCCACTAAAAAGCAGCAGCTGCAGCAAAGACATTAAATGTGTTTCTCACATGTGTGATCTATTTCACGATTTTTTAAAGCCTAGAGGGATGAAAGCCACACAAGCGTTTGGAGGAACAGCGGGACCGGTGTGCCTGTCCCTCCTGTGAGGCCAGGAGGCCCTGCCAGGAGATGCAGCTGGCCCGGCTGTGGCGGCCCCAACCACTGTGGGCGGGGAGGCTGCCTTCACTCAGACTTGGCTGTGGGCCTGGTCGCTTCCCGAATGAGCTCCCTAGGGGCCCATGAGGGCCATCCCTGCAGCAAGTCTCTGCTGTCCAGCCTGTGGGCCGTCAGGCACACAGAGTGGCCCCGTCGGGGCCACTAGGAACTCACCACACCAGCTGCCAACATCTCCAGAGACCAAGCGGGAGGGGTGAGTCATGAACAGACTCGAGAGTCTGGTTTGAGGTTCGCCCCACTCCCAAGCCCTCTGAACTACTGTCCCCACAGGCTGACTCAGCACCACTGCAGGAAAACCCGTTCCCCAATCACCCTTAAAACTGATCTCTCCTTGGGGCGCCCGCGTGGCTCAGTCAGCTGGGCATCTGACTCTCGATTTCAGCTCAGGTCATGATCTCACACTTCGTGGGGTCGAGCCTGCGTCAGGCTGTGTGCTGACAGCGCGGAGCCTGCTTGAGCTTCTCTCTCTCCCTCTCTCTCTCTGCCCCTTCTGTGCATTATCTCTCTCTCAAAATAAATAAATAGCTAAAAAGCAAAACCAAAACACTGGTCTCTCCCTCCTTCCCCGATGGAAGTTCCCTCCATGGGAGAGGCAGCCCCCTGCCCTGCTGTCCGTGAAGCACCCCATCCCTGTGCCCTCCATGATGTCTGGGGGCAGGTGGCTTGTCCCTTCCGCCACCTGCCCTGACTTTTGAAACGCTCTTCCTTTCTGCCACTCATAAGGAATACCGTCCACCATAAAACCGCCTGCCGAAACTCCTGTGAAATACCGCCTTCCCTCTGCCCCCACAAACAGGATTAGCACTGACCAAATGGGACAGTCTCCTCTGTCATGCCTCTCAATCCTGTCCCTCCCCTGTCCCCAAGCCCCTTAATGCTGTCGCCCACCTGCCTCTCTCTTTAAAGAGTGGAAACCCCATCCCTACCTCCACACAAAACATCACCGTCTCTCTGTTGGCTCCTGACTCCCAAAAATGATGGCACCCCTGTTCCCACATAACAGAGTCAGCGCCTACATCCCCTGTAGTAACTAGCTTGACTCTCCTGCCATTTACTTAGCTCTTAATATGCACCCGGCCCTGTGCTGAGCACAGGTCCTCAGGAGCCTGGCGAAGCAGGTAGTATTTTTATTCTGATTTTACCACGTATCCAAATCACAAAATGTTAAGCACAGTCAGCTTTACACATACGTAGACCTGACTCCAAAATCTTAGATAAAAATCCAGATTAAACCAGAATTTCCTAGACAGTTGATATACATACATATACTTATAAAGGTTATTCACTTATTTTGAGAGACAGCAAGCAGGAGAGGGGCAGAGAGAGGGAGAGACTCCCAAGCAGGCTCTGCACTGTCAGCACAGAGCTCAATGCGGGGCTCAAACTCACATGAGATCATGACCTGAGCTGAAATCAGACGCTTAACCGACTGTTCCACCCAGGTTCCCCGATATGTATACTTTTTAACGTGTTTTTTTTTAAGTTTATTTATTTATTTTTGAGAGAGACAAAGGCAGCACAAGTAGAGAAGGAGCAGAGAGAGAGAGAGAGAGAGAGAGAGAATCCCAAGCAGGCTCTGAGCTGCCAGCACAAAGCCCTTTGCAGGGCTCGAACCCACTAATCGTGGATACTTTTTAAAAATCTTCTGATAAGTGTCCAGGCAGAGACCCACCGCACACTCCAGCACCCCCTATTCCTCAGTCTCCCCACAAAACACTGCTGCCTCAGTAGAGCCCACAGAAAACTCTGCACAGGCTCTTTCCTCCCCCAGAGAACATCATTCTCTACCTCCCTCTGGGGCACAGGTCCCCATGCTGTCCCAGGAGAGGGTCACGGTCGGGCTGTGTCGCCCCGAGGACTGGCATCTGGAGGTTGGCAGGGGCGAGGGCCAGGCCTGTGGCCTCTGCTCCTGGCTGGCACTCCCTCACCACCTCACCCCTTCTATAAATAGCCCACTGCTCACTGGCTGCCGAGCTGCTGGAGCAAGAGTTTCCATGAGGTCAGCTTCCCAGGGCAGCCTCTGGGCACCCAGCACCCACACCTACCTCTCCTGGAGTCCCGTGGCCTCCTCGCCCCTGCAGGGGGCCGTCGCGGGTGCCGTGTCTCCGCCGGGCCGGGGGCGTGGGCACTTGGGCAGAGGCCTGAGCCGATGGCTTGCCTGAGGGTTCTGGAGCCTGGCCCGGGGAGGGCTCCGGCCCGCCGCCGGCCGCAGGCTCCCCTCGGGGCTTCGCGGGGGCAAACCGCCTCCTGTAGAGAGGCCTGTTTGGCTGCGGGGCTGAGGCCGCGGGCTGGCCAGGGGCGGCGGGCCCCCCCTCACCCCCGGCGTCGCCGGGCGCCTTCTCCGAGGACAGCTGTCCGGGTGCCCCGCCACCTGAGGCCTGGGGCCCGTCGTCCCCCGGAGGCCTCCCCGCCCGGGTGCTCTCCAGATACACGTCCTTCAGGGAGAAATACCCTTCCCGGGCCGCGCCCGCTGGCGCCGGGGCCTGGCCCGGAGCGCCCACCTCGGCCGCCGGCTTCCTGCGCCAGCCGCTCCCGAGGGCCCGGGCTCCCGGGCCGCGCGGCCTCCGGGCCGGGCCTGAACCGGCCCCACGTCCGCGGGCCCCGGTGTCCCCGAGGGGTCAGGCTTGCCCGACCTCGGGGCCCGCGCGTCAGGAGAACGGAGGCTTCCGGCCGCCTTCTCGAACTCTGGCTGCCGCGGCCCTTGCTTAGGTTCCTCGTCTTTCTTCTTCTTCTTGGCCGCAGACTCCTTTTGGGGGGCTCTCTGGGGCGCCAGCTCCATGGCCTCACAGAGGTAGGTGAGGAGGCCGTGCCCGCCATCCTCCGCGTTCTCGGGGGTGGCCTCGCCGTTGGTGGCCCCCTCCCCGGGGGCAAAGCTGTTGATCAGGCCCAGAGCCGGGTGCCCAGGGGGCTCGGGGTCCTCCGCCTGCCACGCCACGGGGGTGGCGTCCTCGGCCGCCCCGGGGGGGCCCGAGGGGGCGGGCGGCTCGGCGCCGCTCAGCCGCCGCTTCCGCTGGAAGCGGTCGGGGCTGAGCTTCCGCAGCGCGTCCGGTTCGGCGGCCGCGTCCTTCCGGGGCTTCCAGCTCTGCTCGATCTCGCGCATCTTGGCCGCCGCCTTGCGCTTCAGTTTGGCGAACCAGCGCTGGTGTATCTTGTACTCGGTCATGGTGCCGACCTCCAGGACCCCCGAGCAGGACACGATGCCCTTGGTGTTCCGGGCGGACGCCTGGTAGATGGCCGCATCCTCCTCCTGGCACCTGAACGTAGGAGCGGGAGATGCCAACCCCGCGGCCCCCCCGCCCCCAGCCAGCCCCGCCCCCTACGGGTCCTGCCCCGGGTGCCGCACACCGCCCCAGTCATCCAACACTCCGCAGTACAGGTGGGGAAACTGAGGCTGGCGACAGGGAGGGGGCGGGTGCGGGCCATGCTGTTCTGGGCGGGGATTGGCCTCGCGGCCCAGGAGAGCTCCCTTCAGGAGCAGGTGACCCACACGGCCCCCTTGCGAAGGAGGGATGACACGGGAGCTATTTTTGGCAGCTGACCTCATGGAAAATGTTTCCACGGGTCAGGACCTCCTCTGGGTGTGCTCCACTCTCAGGCTGTCAGAAACGCTCCCCGCGCAGCCAGAGGAGATCCCAGGCGCCGGCTGCCAGGCACGGTTCCTCCGCAGCAGGTTCAACTCGGCAACAGAACCCCACCCCCACCCCACCCCACCCCACCCCACCCCACCCCACCCCCAGATCCCGCCTGCGCATGTGCGGCCAGGCGAGCCCACTTCGACGGGGCCACAGGACCCTCGGGCGGCCGGCGAGGCCGCTGTCCCTCACCTGTAGAGCTGCAGCGTGTGGCGGTTGCCCTGATGCATGATCTCATATTTCGGCAAGCCACAGTAGCGGTCCAGCTGCACGTCATCCTTGTACCAGGTCACCTCTGGCTCTGGGTACCCTACGAAGGAAGCAGGAGACTGGGCTGCAGGGAGACCAGTTCCGAAGCCGCAGGAGGAGGGAGAACGGGATGACACGCCTTCCCCAGGCCACCCGGAGCACCCGGGGGGCCCCCTGCCAGGCCCCACCGGCCGGCAGAGAAGGGCTATCATGTGGCTGAACTCATTTGTAGAACCCAGGCCATGTCCAGGCTGAAAACTGTGCCCCCTTCGGCAGCTGGAGGCAAATACGGAGGAGAAACATCCTGGCTTCTTGGTAAGAAGGGAAGCAAGAAGTTTCCAGAAAGCCTTGACTGATAGTAATAAGCCTCCTTCCTTCAGTGCCCTGTTCTACATCCTCAGCCGTGGTCACAGCTCTGTCCTCAGCCAGGACCCCAACACCAAGAGCCCTCCTACTTCCTGCCCAGATTGCTGAGCTGCTGGTATTATTTAATGACACGCCTAAAAAACCCATCCATCCATCCCCAGCTCCCCACCCACTCCCACTGCCGTGAGGCTGACTGAGGTGTCTTCCCAGCCCTTGTCTCAGGGAGACTTCCAGGCCTACCCACAAGGAGAGCTTCCAACTGTCAGAGTCACACGTCCCTGCCTCTGTCCCCACATGGCGGATGGGTCCAGTGGTGGACACCAATCAGTTAATCCACTCCAGTTATTTGACCTAGGTTTTAGGGATCAGGACCTAGAGACAATCTAGCCTTGGGTCTGGAACTATAACTTCAAAGGAGAGGGCAGCCCTGTTCTCCACATGGACTCGCCTAGAGCAAGACGGAGATATGAAGGTGGTATTCAGGACAGAATAAGAGATCGGAGAAAGACAAGAGTTTCATCATGCTTCCAAATACGGAGTCCATTCCTTGCCTGGACACAGCCGCACTCCTTGTTAGTCCCACAAGAAGCCCGTCTGGCCTTCCCATGAACTCTGCTTCATTTCTTTTTTCTTTTAATGTTTTGTTTTGAGAGAGAGACAGAGCACGTGTGGGGGAGGGGCAGAGAGAGAGAGAGAGACACAGAATCTGAAACAAACTCCAGGCTCCAAGCTGTTGGCACAGAGCCCGACACGGGGCTTGAACCCACAAACCAAGAGCTAAAGTCCGACGCTTAACCAACAGAGCCACCCAGGCACCCCGCCTGCTTCATTTCTTAAGCCTGAATCATTTCTTAAATGATTTGCACTATTTATTAGAATTCAAAGAGCCCTAGTGCAGACGCCCTCCAATGTATATATATTAGGTGCATGCTGATTGCCGAGAGAGGAGTATAAAGATATAGAACTTGACCGCCAAGGTCTCTGCTCTCAGGGAACCCACCGAACAGTAGAAAATATCGGCTGGGGACACCTACCCCGGCTCCCCTGCTGTCTCCAGATAAACGGCCCGCACGCCTCCCCGGAGCCGACCACACCGGATCCCATCTCCTCCTGCCTCGACAAGGACACCTCTCCAACAACGTTCTTGCTTCCCCCGTGTCATCGAACCCGTTCCCCTCTATTTTTTTATTTTATTTATATTTATTTATTTTTTTTTACAAAGAGTTTATTGTCAAGTTGGTTTCCATATAACACCCAGTGCTCATCCCCACAAGTGCCCTCCTCCATGCCCGTCACCCGCCCCCCCCACTCCCATCAGCCCTCAGTTTGTTCTCGGCATTCAAGAGTCTCTCATGGTTCTGTGACTCCCGGCAGCGCATATATTGTAGGAGTGTCCCAACAACGTGCTTCGGAAGTGCTGTCTGTACTCTCTCCACTCCCTCCCATCCGGTCGGTGTTGTTCTTGTGCAAGTGGCTCACGACTCACATCGGCCAAATCTATTGGCAATTCTTTCTTTTTTAATGTTTATTTATTTTTGAGAGACAGTGCGAGTGGGGGAGGGACAAAGAGAGAGAGACACAGAATCTGAAGCAGCTCCAGGCTCTGAGCTGTCAACACAGAGCCCAACACGGGGCTCAAACCCATGACCCGTGAGATCGCGACCTGAGCCTAAGTCCTACGCTGAACCGACTGAGCCCCCCAGACGCCCCCAACTCGCAATCCTTGAGCCTCGTCTACTCAATCTGCCAACATCGACCCCGCTTCCTGAAACCTTTTCCTCGCTCTCACAGAGTGCTCCGCCTCTTTCCGTGCCCGTCCCTTCTCCTAGACCCATGTCTCATGAGGGCAGAAGTCCTATCTTTACTGCTATATCACCACCACCTAAGATCGTGCCTGGCACATAGTAGTTACTTAATAAAACCCTGTTGGATGAGTGAGTAAAGGAGTGAGTGAGGCCACGAGCAAGCAAACGAGCAAGGGACAGATGGGGAGGGACGCCTGACGTAGGAACCGTACAGTGTGGGGGTGGAGGGCAGAGGGCATGCTGGGGAACGTACAGGAACAGGGAGCAAGGGAGGCGAGGCGGCAGCGGGGTCGGCCAGGAACAAACTCCGGGCAGCCCTGACTGTAAAGCGAGCCCCATGTTTCCACTGTGAGCTAAAGCCCTGGTTACATCACCGCGTGGGGCCGGGGCCAGCACAGGTGTCCTCACCATCCTGTGCGATGATCTCATCCCGACAAGGGCCCAGCTCAGAGCCTCCCTGTCCTATGATCTGCCCAGTAGGGCCTCAGTCTCCAGGGCATCTGAGTCCAGTCAAGCTGGGGCAAGGAAGGAGATATTGAATGGGCGTCCCAGCCCGAAGGCGGGGACCTCAGCCCCCACGCCATCCCCGGGTGCCTCTTCACAACACGGCGGCCAACCCGACAGCTTAGGGCTCCATGGCAACGATGGGTTTGGATGGAAAACCTCTCCTTGTCGCCCAGACAATATGAACTGTGTTCTGAAACACACAAAAGCAGGAAAGGTCCTTCCCTCCGAGCGGCACACGCATGCACGCCCATGTGCGTGTGCCCACGGGCAGGCATGCACGCGCGTGCAGCTCTGGCCAGGGAAGCCCCTGAGACCTCTGCCGGCGGATCTGAGTCTGGGACACCAGCCCAGAGAATTGCAACCTCTTCCCAACCATCCCCGGTTTGAGAAGCTCCAACTGAAGAGACAAATCATGACGAATATCAATGTGGAGATTCCAAAGAGCTTTCAAACGTAGTTTCGTCTGGCCCTCTTAACGGTCCCGTGCAAACAACCGCCAAACATTTACTGAGGATTTGCTCTGTTCCAGATTCTGAGCTGAACATTTTTCAGGCATCATCTCATCGAATCCTCACACGGATCCCACAGGGAATGGACTGCTCTTAATCCCAGGTATAAAAAAGGAGGAAATCAAGGTCCGTGAAATTAAGGCTTCTGCCCCAAACCATCCAGCCTGATATGCAGAAGAACCAAATTCAAACCCCTATTTTCTGTAAAACAGGCAGGTCAGGGGTTTCAGTCCCTGTTTCCCACAAAAGGAAGATGAGGCTCTGGGAAGCAAAGGGACTTAGCCAGGGTCACGAAGCTGGCATATGACAAGGCGCCTGGCTTTTCTGTTTCCTTCTACCAGTGTCCTTTCCGGTGAGGATTCAGGGACCAACATGTAAGTGTTTATCCCCAGTAGTTGTTACATTGGACTAATTTCTCTAAGAAAAGGTGATTTTCAGGAACCTGGTTCTGTCTAAGGCTCAGTCCCTCTGTCCAGTGGCCACTGCTGCTTCCTCTTCCTGCCCCAATGTATATCCGTGCGCACACACACACACACACACACACACACACACACACACCAGCACAAAATCCACAAAGAGTTGGGTGCCTGGGTGGCTCAGTTGGTTAAGCATCCAACTTCAGCTCGGGTCACAATCTTACAGTTCTTGAGTCTGAGCCCCATGTCGGGTTCTGTGCTGACGGCTCGGGCAAAGATGGGCAACTTCAAGTACAGCAGCCAGAGGGGCCCTGGGGGGTCAGCAGCCAGAAGGCCTAGTCAAGGTGTGTGATTCCCCCCATACACCCACTTTGAGGGGGAAGAGCCTCAGGGCTGTCCATTCCTCTTCCAGGACCCCGAGGGCTTCCCTCAGACCTTGGTGAGCAGGACAACCGGCATGGACCCCTCTCCCTCACATCTTATAGGTTCTGACCAACTGGAAACCATTCCCTGCCCCTGGCAGGGCCCTGGTGGGGCTGACTCATCACCACCTAGTTCAAGGGATGCTACCAGCAGGGCAGGAGGAAGACAGGCACGTGTGGTCACTCCTCCACACACACAAGCGGGGATCACCACGCAACTCCCACAGGGAGGCCAGTCTCAGCCATTGATCTACCCACCATCTACCTTTCCAGGTCGGGAGACTGGGCTAACTGTTCCCTTTGTTCTCTGATTTTTTCACCCTTTCCCCTCCCCCTTTCTTCCCCATACAGGCTACATTTTCTCCTTGCTCACTGGAAATGGCTTGTTTACTATGGTGATCACAGCAACCTCTTCCCTAATCTGCTACATAAAACTCAGGTGACCTGAGATTGTTTGGGGGGTAGGGGCAAGCAGCGGGGAGGAGGAAGTTAGTTACCTTAGGAGACTAAGTTTTGGATGTGAGAGATAGCTAGAGGCCTGGAAATCCATAGCCTCAAGTGGGAGTGCTGTAGACCCCAGCACAACAGGTGCACCCAGGCAGAAAGAGGAGCATGGCCCTGACTGGTCATCATGAGACGTGGATGTTGTCTCAACTAAGGGGATAAAAGTTTGTTGCTTTGGGTTGGGCTTTAAACAGGGCAAAGCTTTGTGATGACATCAGAGGTATTTAATAAAATGCCCCATGATTCTGTAAGTCAGATTCCTGTCTGGCTTCTCCACTTTGCTCTCAGAGTCCATGGCTACGAAGGGCAGAATGGAAGAGGGACAGTAGGGAGAGCCGTCCCTGACGCCTCGCCCTCCCTGGTGGCCCAAGGCCTCTGCAGCAGCTGTGGCTCAAAGGAATAGGCACCCGGCCTTGCTCCAGAGAGACCTGTTTGCTAGCTGTGTGCTCTAGCCTCTCAGGTCTCACGGTCTCCTTAGAGGGAGAGACGTATGAGCAGGGAAACAGATACAGCAAGACTCTCCATAGACGTGCTGGAGATGATGTCCTAGAGAATAAGCCATTTGGGCTGGACTTTGAAAGATGAGAAGGAATTTTCCAGGCAAAGGAATAGGCTTCTAGGTAAAAAGGCAGAGTGGGCAAACCAGCTGGTTTCTCTCTCTCCCCAAAACCTACTATACGTACTCTTTGGAGATTTTGTATTAAAAGATGTGAGACCACAGGGAAGGGCAGAACAGGTGAGATGAGCAAAAGGAGGAACAACGAATCGAAGGTCAGGAAGCAGATGGACAAACGGAAATAGACCCTGCAGACCCAGGACAGCTAGACCCTTAGGTAGCAGTGGGGGGCCTAAGAGCTACCCTTTGAACATCGGAAAATCCCTGAGGGGCGTAAGTGCTGCCAACCCTCTTGGGGGGAAGGGGAAGGAGGGGAGATTATAAGTTGCATGAAAACCATCAGATCTCTGGATCCCCTCACTCCGTCCATGCCACAGTAACTGCTCCTCCCCCTACCCATGGCCAAAGGTGAGGCTGAGTATCTGGGAAGGTAAAACTTAACCCTGAGGGTAAGTCAACACAGCAGAGGGCATGACTACTCTATGGAAAACATAAAAATGTGATAACTTTATGCATAAAATAAATGCTTTCTGGTGAGAGCCCACCCAACCCTCTAATCCGAATCTGCAGAGCTTCCGGAAAATCTTTGCTCCTGGGACAACACATGGGAAGAGCGTTCACTAGGAACTCTAGCCAGTCCACGATGAAGGAATTAAAGAAACTTTGTCAGTTCCCAGAGAGGCTGCCAGATCACCCTACAATAAAGCCCCAAGTTTTCAGGCCCCTCCTACTTGCTCAGAACTACCAGCTTTTTAGTCTCTACTCTTAACCACTATCTGACAGCCAAAGATCCCTAGGTGTCTGAGGAAAGCCTAGACATAGAAGATGAAGGACCAAAACAATTACATTATTTTTTTTTAAAAGCAAACTGGAAAAAACCCAATCTATGCAGGGAGAAGAAAACTTCTAGAAAACTATCATTATTAGTCTCAGAGAGCTAAGAGAAGACATGACATTCATGAAAAAAAAATGGGATACCACAGTAAAAAAAATTTTAAGTTGCTCTTAGAGATTAAAAACCCAGTAGAAGGGGTGCCTGGGTGGCTCAGTCAGTTGAGCATCAGACTTTGGCTTAGGTCATGATCTGGTGGTTCATAAGTTCAAGCCCCACATTGGACTCTGTGCTGATAGCTCAGAGACTAGAATCTGCTTCAGATTCTGTGTCTCCCCCCCCCTCTCTCCCACTCTCTCTCAAAAATAAATTAAACATTTAAAAATAATAAACACTAAAAAAAAAGTGGAAAAGTTGAAAGATAACACTGAGGAAATCTGGAAAGTAGAGCAAAAAGACAAATCAATAAAAGGGGGAGAAAAGATAAGAAAATAAGAGAATGAGTCTAGGGGAGCAGATATCTACATAACAAGAGTTCCAGAAAGAAAGAACAGAGAAAACAGGAGGAAGAAACCAACATCATAATCCTCTCAAATTTCCCAGAACTAGAGGCCATCAGTTACCAGATTGAAAGTGTCCAAGCACGCCCCAGGATGAAAAGACACCCATATCAAGATACATCATTGTGAAATACCAGAACATTCTTACAAGCCTCCAGAGAGGAAAAAATGTTTCCTGCAAAGAGTGAGGCATCAAACCATCTTCCTGCTCTGAACACTAACACTGGGAGCAAGAAACCAATGCAGCAATGTCTTCAAAATCCTGAAGGACAATTATTTTCAACTTAGAATTCTATACCCAGCCAAACTCTCCATCAAGAGTAAAATAGAAAGAAGGGCAAATGGGTGGCTCCGTCAGTTAAGCGTCTGACTTTGGCTCAGGTGATGATCTCAGGGTCTGTGAGGTCAAGCCCCACGTCAGGCTCTGTGCTGACAGCTCAGAGCCTGAAGCCGGCTTCGGCTTCTGTGTCTCCCTCTCTCTCTGCCTACCCTCACCCCTCCGTACTCTGTCTCTCTCTGCCTCTCAAAAAGAAAATGTAAAAAAAAATTTTAAGAGTAAAATAGAAAGAGAAAACATCATTTTCAGACAGAAGTTTTCTAACGTTTACTTCCCACGTACTCTGCCTAGGAAGCTACCAAAACAAGAATGTAAACTGAGAAAAACATGGGATATAGAAAATGGGAAATCCATTACAGGAAAGAGGTAAAGGGAATGTAGAGGATGACGGTAAAGGGAGATCCCAAGATGCCAGCTGCGTCAGACGCCCAGAACAACTGAATCGCCCTGGAGCAGAATGGCTCGAATGAGAGGCAGGTAGAGGGCTCGCCATCACAATGCCTCCTGCTGCCGGGCCATCTCAGGTAGAACGGCTTTTTCACCTGATAAAGCCACTGGAGGATGTAGGTCAGTAACGCCAGAGCATAAACCCAGAAAAAAGGAGGATCCAGGAAACTGACTCAAACCCGGGAGAAAGGCCAAGGGAAACCCCAGGGTAACAGCCATACACGGGACCTAACAGGCTGCCAGTTCAGAAAGAAGAATGGAGTTCTCCAAGAGGGATGGCCCCAAGGAAAGCAGCCGACAAGACCTTACAGAAATGGCGCTGACCTTACAGAAAAGTGTAGTAAGAGGCTATTGGATGGGATAAGAAAAAGTAATGATACATAGAAAAAAAAAACAATTAAATGAGACATTAAAGAAAGCATTAACTTGAGTAACGACAAAAGAAATAAAGTATACTACAATGTTGTTATGAATGATATTGTATAGAAATAGGGTAAACAGTAAGCATTCATTTAAGCAAAAACCATGCTATAACCATGTTCAGAAGATCAGTGAGGAGAAACAGAGAAAATGAAGATAAAGAGAGCCAATTCCCTATCTACCGTAACAGGGAGACCAGATAGCGTGAAGACCCGAAGTCTCAAAAGTTAGCTGTGGTCACACACTACTCAGCACTATGGAAATGTCAACACCAGAAGAAACAGCTAAGAGGAGGAAATAGTTGCTTCTGGAAAGACAAATGCGGGGGGAGGGGCAGAACTCCTATATTTTGATACGTGCTTTTTCGTATAACTTGAAGACTGAAACTATGTGCATGTATTAATTTGATCAACTTAAAATTAATTGCCTTTAAAAGGAAGGATTAAGGACTTTCTAGATAGGGAAAATAGCATATGTAAAAGCACGGATTTGGGAAAGAGCCAGGTTTTTCAGAAAACTGTCAGCGCCACGGTCACATAGCAGTCGTAAGCAAGCAGCATCGGGTGCCTTAGAGAGCAATAGTATCTCCTCCTCTCCTCGAGCTTGGTGGACTTTGGCAAGTCATCTAGCCTATTTTGGTTTCCTTCTCCGTAAATTTGACTAATAATAGCACTTACTTCACCAGGTTTTGTAAGAATCCAATGACATTGGAAACAGATGAATGTTGCAAAATGGTATGCTGTACAAAAGAATACAGGCACACCCCTGTATCCCCTGGAACAGACGGTGTTCTCAGCCTGGAGCTCAGAGGGTTCTGGGTAAGGGTGAGAACTGCCCAGGAGAACCCAATCCCAGAGAAGCTGTTTAGCCGGCTGGCCCACACAGGTCCCCCAGAATCAGGGCAGGTCACAGCTGGAAACCACCAATGCCCTCGATTTACTGAAAAAGATGGGCTCCCGGAGGGAACCTTGACCTGGGCCCGTTAGCCGATGGCTGCCCAGTTGGGAGGCGTAGTCCTCCAGGCCCGCAAGCAGGTCAGGCTGGTGCAACAGAGGACCCTGCTGGGAGGTCTGGAGGAGAGCAAGCCTCAGAGCCAGCTCTCCAGCCCTCTCACCCCACCAGCCTCCTCTTCCAAGGAGTATCACTCTACTCCCTTCTGCCAAGTCCCACCACTGGAGGTCAGGGAAATGCAAACAGTCACCGTCTTAATCTCTAACACTTACATGGTACTAAATGTACGCCAGGTCCTATTCCAAATGTTTTTCAGGTCTTGATGCATTCAGTCTCACAATAACCCTAGGACATTCATGCTGTGATCATCCCCACTTCACAGATGAGGCACTGAGGGGCCATGCAAGGTTATGCAACCTCTCCCATATCACATAACAGGAAAGGGGAAGAGCCAGCTTCCCAGCCAGGCCATCTCTCCCCAGGGTCTGCAGGCAGAATCACTATACATTGCTGCCTCTCAGGCTTGAGATTCACAAGCCTCAAAGCACTCAGCTGTAAAATGGGGGTCTTTGGAGAGATGGCCTCGAAAACCTCTTTTGGGGTGTCTGGGGGCTCAGTTGGTTGAGTGTCCAACTCTTGATTATTGCTCGGGTCATGATCTCATGGTTTGTGGTATCGAGCCCCACATCAGGCTCTGTGCTGGCAGCACAGAGCCTGTTTGGGATCTCTCTCTCTCTCTCTCTCTCTCTCTCTGCCCCTCCCCTGCTCTCACTCTCTCTTTAAATAAATAAGTAAACATTTAAAAAAAACACCTCAGGGGGGTGCCTGGGTGGCTTAGTCGTTTAAGCGTCCGACTTTCGCTTAGGTCATGATCTCGCGGTTCGTGGGTTCGAGCCCCACGTCGGGCTCTGTGCTGACTGCCAGCTCAGAGCCTAGAGCCTATTTCAATCTGTGACTCCCTCTCTCTCTGACCCTCCCCTGCTCATGCTGTCTCTCTCTCTCTCCTAGAAATAAATAAAAATATTAAAAAAAAAAAAAAAACACCTCAGGGCACCTAGGTGGCTCAGTTGGTTAAGCATCTGACTGGCTCAGGTCATGATCTTGTGGTTCTTGAGTTTGAGCTCCACATCAGGCTCCTTTGCTCACACCCCGCCTCTCTCTGTCTTTCTCTGTCTCTCTCTGTCTCTGTCTCTCTCTCTCTCATAAGTAAGTAAACATTTTTTAAAAATAAACCTCTTTCAGTTGGACAGCTTCTTTCCTTGGAGCTAAGATTCATGAGTCCCATGTCTGAGGGTAACGAACCCGTACTGAAGGTAGGCTTTTGAAAAAGAGCAGGGTGTGTATGGTGTGAATGGGAGGAGAAAGGGACCCCAGCCCACACAGCCAACCCCCTCCATGCCTGTCCCCACAGCCCCCTTGGACCCTCCCATGTGCCATGACCCTGGTGTGGCTCGTCCAGACGGTCTCATTACCTGTGACAATGCAGGTGAACCTGACGTCGCTGTCCTCGGACACAGCCCGGGACTTGAGCGTGGTCTCGAATAGCGGCTGGGTCTCCTCGGTTAGCTGAGCAATGATGGAGCAGAAGGTGCTCCTAGGAGAGGCAAAGAACTATTCAGAGTGGCTTTCCCCCCGCCCGTATCTCTGGTAGTGTCCAGCTGGGACCCATGTGGTCCAAAGCAGCTTAAATCTTACCATGTCCATCCACCAGCGTGTGGCCGTGGCTCCGGTACCTGAGCCAATCTTTCTTCAAGGGAGCCAGATCTCTTGGCCAGGTTGGGGACGGGTGGGAGCAAGGGGCTGAGTGGCATCCTGATACAGACCCATTCCAACAGGCAGGCTTCTGACCATGGCCAGGCTCCTAAGCAAGCCAGACCACCAGTGCTGCTGTCCCCTTCTCATCCCTATCGGAAGGCCTTGCTTCACCCTCAATCACCTATCTCCAGGAAAGCTCGTGCATGGGGGAGGCACACTTATGGATAGGTCCAGCCTCAGAGACGGGGACCCCAGCACAGCAGAGCTTCCATTCATGCTAAAGAGGAAAAAGCCAGTCAACCCTCAGGGACACACAGCTCAGGGGCCTCTCCTAAAGTTTGGGCTCAGAAGAAAAGGCCCTGAACTTATGAGCAAAGACCACAGTAGAGAAAGAATAAGCCAGCCAATGCCAGGGGTCTAGACCCAAAGGTAGACTCTAATTCAGAAGGGTCTCAGGAAAGAGAGTCTGCTCTTGGATCATCCCCGGATACCACATGCTCAGGTGAATACATGGCGGCCAGCTCCAGGACCGACCAGCACGACTGCCAAACCACAAACAGGTCTGTTCCTGCAAAAGCCACGACTTTTAGTTCCGTAGGGACAGTCCGCCTCCCAGAATTCAAGGGCATCTGCGGGCTGGCTGAGCCTAGCACAGACTCACCGACACGGCTAAGCATGTACGGTCCTCTCCTTCCTGGGCACAGGAAGCAAACCACCATGCCAAACCCTTTCACGGGCCAGCAGAGACACAATGCGTCCCTAGGCGTGAAGCGTAACCACACAGCCAGGTTGTGTGACGCACAAGCCGTGCCCAGCCCTCCCCCACCCCCTCCCCACTCACACACCCTGTGGTGAGCAGCCATGGGGACCGTGAAGGGAGAAGTGAAGAGAAGCAGGGGCAACTGGAGACAGACAGACAGAACATTCAAAGCTGCCTTTCTCTGTGCCTCGGAGGAGGGGTGGCCACCCGGGCAATGTGCGTCTGCTCCCGACCTCTCCCTCTCTCCACCAGGGGCAGGGGAGGGTGCGTGGGAACACAACGAAGAGTTTTGTGGAGAGGGCTTCCACATTCAACTCATCATTTCTGTGGGTGACATTCTGGACTTGAGTTTGGGGAGAAAGGTGATAGCCCGGAAGAGCGTCTAGAATCAGGTAAGGCTTCTGGACCAACATGGGAATGCAGATACCTGGCCCCCGGGGAGCTGACAGGAGCCCTCCCCCACCAAGACAGCCCAGAAAGGGGACCCTAAGCTCTCACACACCTGAACACTTGAACACTTGCAGTCAGGGTTCCCTGACACCCCGTGTGTCGCTCTCATCTAGAACCCCCTCTGTCGCTCTCTGCCTTTGCCTTCGCCCCACTCAGAAGCAGAGGGTCCTCCAACTCCCTGACACTCAGGAGATATAGCATCTGAAAGCATTTCTTGCTGCTCTCACACTAACTGTATTTCTGCCTGGGGAATACCGAATCCCAACCAACCGTTTCCAGAGGAAACTGCCGTGCCAAAAGGAATCGGACTTCCATGTTTTTGCAGCTAATTTAGAACATCCCTAATTATGCCCTCCCCACATAGCTCAAATCCTATCTTACTAAGGAGCGTGAGCCCGGATCTCATGCTCAGCTTAGGCCCTTAAGTTCCAAGCTACTTGGGACATCTAAGGAAATAAGCTACTGGAAAGAGAAGATGAGGAAAATATGCCTCAAGGAAATTTGCAGAGACGAGTGTTCCCGCTAGATATTCAGTAACAGGTAGAGATTTGATTTCACTACTTTTCTTGAGTGGGCAAGAACACTCATCGTCCCAAAGCCACTAGGTTCTAGGCTATATTATAGAAAACGCTTACATTGGAAAATCATACATAACCGCTAAAAGGCATGACTAGATGAACACCCTCTGGGCGGGGGGGACTGGGGTGCATTAGGGGAGACAGGGAAAGTCACTGCATACGTGGTCACGGTTCACCCGCTTTCTGTCCCCGTCCTCCAGACCACTTGGACGGATTCTGTGCAGAGCTATTTCCAGTCTCCTGGAAAGCCAGAAGTCTACACATCTGGAAATAGTATGGTCCCTCCCTGACACCCCCAAGCCTTTCCAACTCTGTGACTTCATAAGGAGAGCACAGTCTCATCATGAGTCTCTGAAGAATACCAAGATCATTGGCTTTGACAATGTGCAAAGGAACCTAACTGTGCCCTTAGACTTGGTTCTTTACCTTGCCTTAAATAAACTTCCCAGATCCCTTCTCTCTGAGCATCCACCACTCACCTCTGAATTGGCTGTGATACCCTCTCCCCCACCCCTCCAGACCATCCACTAACCCAGAACAAAGGGTCCTCGGTGATCTCCTATGTCGAAGGAAACGTACAGGGTAGGCACGAATCGTGTCTGTAGACATGATCAGCTATTCAGAGACCAAGTTGGCTTCTCCGAAATCTTTCTTTGTGTAAAGAAACCATAGGCAACTCTCCCCAGGTCTATCGGAGCCTGGGATGAGGCCCAAGTGGTGGGAATATCCAGGAAATGTTCTGGCTTTTATGATAGAAGTCAGTGCAGCCCGCGGGACAAAGCTGTGCCCAGCTCGGGAGGCAAGAGATCAGGCATCCAATGGGTGAACCCAGACTGTGAGCCTGCCCAGGTCCTGCCGGGCTCTGGAGCAGATTCAGAGAGCATGCGAAGGCAGGAATACGCGAACACGGTATTCCTTGACCTCAGAGGGTTCACAGTCTCGCAGGAATGGAGCCAAAGAGGAGGGAAATTGGAGGAAGAGGTGGGAGAAGGAGAAGAGAATGAGAGGGAAACGTTGAAGGCATTAGCCATGTTCAGAAGAGAGATAATAAGGTGTCAAATCTAGACAAGGGATTACGAACACCACAGACACCTAGGATTGGGCAGTGGGTCACGTGTGCTGGCCCCATGGCGCCTCTGCCGGGGGGCACAGAGACACAGTCACAGGCATTTGGGGAAGCCTTGTTTATTTCTGGGTCCCCGGGAGCCTTTCGGTGGTCCATGCAGGCGTCAACTCTGGCTCCTGTGAGACCCATGCTCACGTGAGTGCCCTCTAACCTTCCCGCCCTCCGGCCCTCCCGTCACCCCATGCAGCCCCATTGGTGCGCAAGCAGTCACTCAGAGGCCCTTCAGTGCCCAGCCCCGAGAGAAAAAAGCAGTCAGAGAAATGTAATGCAAGGTGCATTTACCTTCCAGAGCTGGGGTGAGACAACCGGCTGCTTGATAAGCTAAGCGAAAACAGCAAATGGAATCATTAGGCCAGGAAAGCAAGGAGAGGAGGCAAAACCAACAACAGTTTGCAGAGTATTAATTGGCCACCATCTGGGGCCCAGAGGCCTTTCTATTAAAAGGGACCAGCTGTCTTAGTTGGCCTGCTCCAGTTAGCAAGTGGCCTCACCACCAGGCACCAATGTATCTGAAACGGAGAGCTCGTTAAATGCAGCGAAGTCCAGGGAAATGGTTAGGCAGAAAGGAAGCCCCCGTGGGCCTGCGCTTTGAGAAAAAAATGTGTCCCAGGCCACTTGGGTCACTGCCCCCAAGAGAGGGGCTCACAGTGTCCCCACCCCGCAGTGCACCAGCCTGGGAGCAGCTCCCGCTTCGACCTTTGGCTTTTTGGGGGAGAAGAGCCCTCATTCCTAGAAATTTGCTAACAGGTTGGGAAGGAGGCAGGTGGCTTGGAGGACACCCATTAATAGGTTAAGGTGTGGTTAAAGGGGCCACACAAGGCAAACCAGCTGGAAGAGAGAAGAAGTGGAAACAAAGCACGTAATTCAGCAGGAGCCCGGAGACACCCGGCTCGGGCAGGCCAGCACAAGGGCCCATTATGTCTACGGGCCCTGATCACCCCTCCGGCCCCGGGGCGGCTGAACGTGGACACTAGCTGGGGGCTGCGGACCCACCCAGGGAGATCACCCCACTCGCCTCTCCCTCCACCTCTCCTAACACAGACATGTCCAGTGGGGAGCCCCCCCTCCACACTCACCCACCTCTGCTGCCCCTGTGAGGATTGCTCTCCCTTCCTCACCAGCAGCCCGGCCTGCTCTGCGGCCTTTGTGTCTGCGTTTCCAGCCACAGACCCCCCTCCACTGATGGATGGCCCGTCCCTTCATAACCGAAAGCCCAACCTCAGCCTCCACCCCAAAACACGGCTTCCTCTCTTGGGTTCCCGGGTTTGTGGCCACCTCTGGCAACCCCCAAACTCCAAACTGTAAATCTGCCATTTTGGACCCCCGCCTCTCCTCCAGGCCCCAAGGCCAGCCGGCCAACAGTTCTTGGCCGTGCTTTCTTCCTTTCTCTCTATCCCTGCTGCTGCGTTCCGGTCTAGACCCTCAGGGCTCCGTGTCTGATCATCACCTCAGCTCCCTTCTCCTTCTCCCCTCATCTCACACCACTTCCCTGAAAAAATGCAATGATCCCCCTCATTGTGTATTACACTGAGTCTCAACTCCTTAATCGGGCACGTAAGGCCTTCTCTGACCTGCTCACCCCCCCATGACCATGGTTCTCTACTTCCCAATGCCATGTTCCACTGGAACCAGCCCTGTCCCTAACTGCCATGGACATGTCCACCCCTGGCCTCTGACCCCATCCTTCTGTCCTCCTTGCTTGGAAAGCTTCCCTCCTTGCTTTTGGACTCCCCTCCCCCGCCCCCCCCCGCCCCCAGACTTCAGACCATACTCCCCGCACAGTGCTCAGCGGACAGCAGGCATTCAACAGCTGTGTTACGGAAGGGAAAGAGAGAGAGAGAGAGACACACAGAGAGAGAGAGATGGTAGAGATAGGGAAGGCAAGTGCATCTCTCAAACAGGAAGGGTGCTGCCCCCCAGAGGAAGCTGCTGCTCCAGAAAAGATGGAAAGAGCGAGAATGCAGCTGCCTCTGCTCAGAGCTTTAAAAATCCTCTGGAGGCTGCGTGGGCAGAACCTCTCCTGGTTCCAAGACACTGGCCAAGTCCATCCTTTCCTGACAATGAACTTCCTTTGCCTTTCTCCTCGTAACTGAGACATTTGTCCTCTGTTGGGTCTGGATTTCTTCCCTGGGAAGGAGAGGGAGAAAATCAGCTCTCTAACTCCAAGGAGAAGGACAGATGCCACCTGCAAGGAGATAAGGGACGGAGCCACTATGGGGACCCCCTCCCTGGCTCTCTCTAGGACCACGTGTGCTGCTCTGCTCCCTGTCCTCCGTTCCCCGGGCCTCACCCCTACACCGTCAGCCAGATCAGGCAGGAGGAACCCTGTGCCACGAAGGCAGCATGTCTTCAGAAGGTGGCAGGGCTGCCCGTGCCCTGCTGACTGTGCCAGAGCTTGGCCTAGGGCCCCGCCTGGGCCGGCAAGCCTGCCTTTACTGCCTGTGAGGAGGTCTGAATCAGGGGCACCACACGCTGGTGCGGAAAGGCCTGGAAGAGTTCTCAACGCCACCTTCATCTCACAGGACGGGAGTTTAGGGCCCAGGAAGGAAAGGCCTCTTGGTAAAGAAGGAAAAGCAAGCTTGGAGGGAACGAGAACTGACTGTGGAATCTGGGGCTTCCCATTCTTCTTGGCTTTCACATACTCTGCGATGGAAAGGCCCTTGGAAAGTCCCAGCCTGGTGCCTCAGTTTCCCTGAACGCCTTTAGATGCCCTGCCGGACCTCAGCAGGACAGAAGAGGTGTTCCGGAGCTGTCTGTAGCAAACACCATAGCTTCCGCTGGTCCTCTGAGCCCTCTTGAGCTAGAGTCTCCAAGAAATGGGGGGACAGAGACTTCTAAAGCTTCTGAGTGTCCCTCAGAAGGTAGTTAGTCATAACTAAACCCACCAGACTACAGCTCCCTCACCTGCTCTAGGCTACCCGTGCCCCGTCTACAGGGATGAGGCCCTGGGGGCTGGAGGACTGTCCACATGCTGGACCTCTGACCCCAGCGGCCATTGCAAATATCCTCGAGCTGACTACGAACTGGAAACCGCTTCAGGGCGTGGGGTCAGGGGAGGGCAGGTATGCACAGGGAGCTATGCTCTCGACCTGGGCCAGAGCCCCTGGTGGCCCAGCCCCCAGCCCAGCTGTCCATCAGTCCCCAGGGGCAGCCCATCCTCACAAGGGCCCATGAGAACGACGCCTCATGAGCTCCATGCATAGAGGGAGACCCAGAAAACGGTGGAGGCAAGAGTGAGTGGACCAGAACTTCCTCTCAGCCAGGACTCTGGGATAGTCAGGGCTCATCTGGGCTGGAGCCAAGGACAGCTGGCCAAGTCCTCAAGGGACCCTCTTCCTCCTTCATTTCCCGGGCCCTCTTCCCATCCCCACAGGCAGTCAGGCTGTTCTGAGGGACAGAAGACTGTATGGCTGCCCGCTCGAACGCAAGAGGCAGGCCTTGCTTGGGGCGCCTGGGTGGCTTAGTCGGTTAAGCGTCCGACTTTCGCGTAGGTCATGATCTCGCGGTTCGTGGGTTCGAGCCCCGCGTCGGGCCCTGTGCTGACTGCCAGCTCAGGGCCTGGAGCCGGTTTCAGAGTCTGTGACTCCCTCTCTCTCTGGCCCTCCCCTGCTCACGCTGTCTCTCTCGCCTAGAAATAAATAAAAATATTAAAATATATATATATATATATAAAAGAGGCAGGCCTTGCTAGAGAAGTGGGAACTACCGCCCCCCCCAACAGAGCCCCATTCACATCCACATTCTCCCCTCTTTGGCCAGAGACTTTTCCAGAGGTGAGATCAATCTGGCCCTCCTTGTCCCTGAGGACCTGTGGGGGTCTGTAGCCTGCTGGCGGGGGCCCAACAGAGCCCACAGGCCTGAACGCGAAAACCTTCTCTCACACTGCCCCAGCCCTGCCTCCTACAAGGGCTTGGTGCAAAGAGAATTCTTTTAAGAGCATTCTCATTTAGGTCCAGAGGGGCTTTGACCAGCCACCCCCATCCCATCTGCAGTTCTCAGGCTGGCCCACTGCTTTGTGCTCATCACTGAGGCAATTAAAATGTGTCTCCCATCAAGATGGCTTTTTCTCTAAGAGTCCAAGTCCACTGCCTTCCCCATTCTGCCTGGTTTTCAAGCCACTCCGGCTTCGCTGTGTCTCTTCTGTTTGTTCTGCGGTATTGACAAAGGCCAGATGCAGGAGCCAAAGCCCAGGCAAGTCACTGTGACAAGTGGGAGACAAGTGTGACGCTCCTACAAGGAAGTCGGCTTCCCCCACAGACTGGAGTAAAAGGCCCAGGTTCATCCCGGCTTTTCCGCAGAGCCAGGGGTTAGGAGGAAGGGGCATTCTTTCCTGGCAGCCAGGGGCCTTGTCCAGTCTGACTCAGTCACCAACGCCAGCTCTCAGCCCTGCCCCAGACATGTGACACCATTTGACGAGTTTTATGCAGAAACCGGTTCCGGTTACATTTGAACTTTTCCAGCTCCAAGGTCAAGAGAACTCAGCCAATTCACGAGGAAGTGCCTGGGACTTTTCCTGAATGTCCTTGATGCCTGTTTTTGTGCCGTTTTAGGAACGGAGGACAAGAGATCCCCAGACAGCTTCTCAGAGGAGCGGCTGCTTTCTGCATAACCCACAACAAGCCACAAGTTCCGCGGCTGCGACACAGTCACTGTCCCGACGGCCAAACATCATGGTTCCCTCTGGAAAACAGGCTCCAGAGTTGGAGGGAGACTGAGCTGCCCAGAGGGGGCAGGAAATGTCCGTCTCCGTGGCGGGACACGTGTCCCGGGGTGTCTGTGTGCCTCCTAGTGCTCGCCTGCCTCCCTATCCACTATCTGCGTGTCTTTGTGTCTGTAGTCCAGCTCCGAGGACAAAGAGAGCAGCCACACCTCTAACTCTTGACAGAGGAGCAGAGGGCTCCCCTCCCGTGGCATCCCGCTCCCCCAATCTGGGCAGGGCAACTGACTCCCTCAGAACCCCAAGCTCTGACTCCTCAGACAGGCCAACCTCACCCCACCTCATCCCTCGCCCCCTTCACCTCACCAGCCCCACCAGACCCCGTGGTGACCACAGCTCCCGGCCCAGAGGAAGAACCTATTTGCCCAGAAAGAAGAACCTTAATTTTTTTCCTGGAGAACACTCCCTACCACCCCCACTGCTCCAGCGGTCCCCCGCCCCTCCCGAGGGTCCCCTATCTCTCCGAGCCCCCCACCCCGTGAATGCTCTCCCCTCCCTTCTAGCCAGGGAGGAATTTCAGCCACTCGGTCCCTTATCCCCTTATCTCTCACTGTGGAATCTAAGGCCAGGGAGGAGCCGCTATGGGGTGAGGGTGCCGATGGGACCGGCCGGTAGGGAGGGAGGAGGGATAAGGGAGGCCTTTGGGGTCCCGCGAGACCTCTCCCGCCACCCCACCGCCACCAG
Organism: Proteles cristata cristata; assembly: GCA_017311185.1. Lineage (NCBI taxonomy): Eukaryota > Metazoa > Chordata > Mammalia > Carnivora > Hyaenidae > Proteles > Proteles cristata. The sequence continues at coordinate 24,481 of JAESUZ010004070.1, read as the reverse complement.
TGGGCCCCGCTCCTCTCAATGCCCGAGGCCCGCGGGCCCTGAGGGGTCAGGACAGGAGGAGCCTCCCAGGGCCTGTGGCCAGCCCGCCCAGGCCCGGGCGCCCTCCAGGGTCGCGCCACGGCCTCCGCCAGCCCCCCACCCCCCACCCCCGGGCGCAGCTCACCTGGTCTCGGGCCTCACGCTGAGCAGGTAGCTGCGGCTGGCCGGGCTGGGGATCCACACCGGCCCGTCGTCGTCGTCGCCGTCGCCGCCCGCCCCGGAGCGCCCGCCCGAGCCCCAGCCGCGGCCGGGGTCCCTGCGCGACCCCATCCTGCCGCCGGCCCCGCCGCGCCCCGCTCGCCTGGCCCCTGCCCCGCTGGCCTCCGCTCCCGCCCGCGGCTGACGCGCGCCCCTATTTATAGCCCCGCGGCCCGGCCGTCGTCGTCACCTGCTGCTGTCCCTCCCCTGGCCCCGGGCGCGGCCTCCGAGGCGCCGGGGGGCGCCGGGCCTCGCCCGGGGGCGCCACCCCTCTCCGCCCGTCCGCCCCCCGCCCGGACCCCGGACCCCGGACCCCGGACCTGCGCGCGTGGAGCGCCGCTCACTGCGCCCCGAGCCGCCCTGGCGTCCGCCCGGCCCGGGAGGCCCCCCGCTGTACCCCAAATCCCAGGCCCCCCGGGGGCGGGCTGGGGCGCTTCCCGCCAGCCTTCCTTCCCCGCTCCCGCCGCCCCCTCGCGGGGTGCAAGCGCCGGCCCCGCGGCCTTCGCGCCGCGGAAGGTGCGGACGCACCAGGGAGCTGGGGGAGCGGCCGGCCGAGGCCTGGGGGGCCCCTGACTGCTGTTAGCCCGCCCCTTAGACCCACCCAGCTCGGAGGAGTGACCCCAGGAGGCCGGAGCCCCCTGGGTGCGTCTCCTGTTCCCGTCCCTTATCTAGAGCGGATGAAGGGCTCCAAACGCGCTCGGAGAAGAACGGGGCCCCTTCTCCACGCAGCCTCGATTTCCCAGCCCCCGTGGGGAACGGCTGAGTCCTGACGCCCAGGACACAATCCAACCCGGGCAGCGGCTTCTGAGGGTAAGATTGTAAGCGCCGCCTAAACCCGGTTCTGAATACTGGCGGTGACCAACGTTTGGCCGTCGTTTTTCTCCTTTTTCTACGAAAGCATCCAGAAAGTGACTGGAGCTGGATGGCTATGATCGTGAGAAAGTTGGAGCAAAGGAGGGGCGCCTGGGTGGCTCAGTTGGTCAAGCCTCGGGCTTCAGCTCCGGTCATGATTTCACGGTTCATGAGTTGCCGCCCAGCATAGGGCTCTGTGCTGACAGCCCAGAGCCTGGATCCTGATTCGGATTCTGTGTCTTCCTCTCTCTCCGCCCCCCCCTCCCCCACTTGTTTTCTCTCTCTCTCCCTCCCTCCCTCTCACCCGCCTTCTCAAAAATAAAGATTTTTAAAAGATTAAAATAAATTTTATAAAGAAGGTTGGAGCGAAGAGGTGCCACCCCTCTGTCCTAGAAGCTGCATCCATGTACATTCCCAGTCCTTCTGGAATCGGCCCTTCGCCCACTCTCACTGTGTGGTTCCCACAGCAAATGCCTGCTTCCTCCCTCCTTGACCCCATCCCTGGCCTCAGCTGGCTGGCAGCTGACTCAAGCCAGCCTACTCATGGTACCCACTGCCCGACCACAGAGGTAAGCATCACGCCCAAGCCGTGCCAGTCCGAGTTCTTCACCAAAATGCTTTCAACTGGAATTGGGAGAGAAAAGCAGCGTCTCTGTGCTGCAAAGCTGGGAGCTGGGTGGTCTCCGCTTTCAGCAGCCATGTTTCCTGCCTGGTGGAGGAGGCCAGTCTGCAGTGAGGGAGACTAGAGCTGATGGAGAGAAGCAAAAGCCAGGGGCTCGGAGTCCTGATGGCCTCCAGGCACGCTGTGTTCCCAAGATGCAGCTTTGTCTCTGAACTTGCAGGTTGGCAGTTCAAACATGTCATGGAATCGGGGTACCCAAAGTTCTGCTCACGCCCCTCCAAATGAGGCTTTTGTTGGTAGAATGTGAGTCCTCACCAATACTCAGGCCGTTTCCCCAGTGAGGCCGAATCCGTCTCCCAACCACACGCCCCCGTTTACCCTTGCTGCTGGCACTCTGCAGGTGCACGTATTAAACTCTCTTCGATCACCTGTAAGACGGTCCTCCACGTATTTTGAAGCTTGCTGGGAGTTTGGGGGCATTTGTTTAAGCTGTGTGAACACCATGGGTCAGGCTAGGACAATGTGCTGCAGGCGGGAGCCACAGGCTCCGTGCTTCCAGAAACCCTTTGTCAAATAGGAGAGACTGGCATAGAAGCAAAACGCAGTGCCGGTGACGCGCACCATTATAAACTGTAAAAGTATAGAGCAAAGAGTGGGCTGCGGGGGGCTTTGGTTGGGACAGCTCACGAGGCGGTAAAGCTCGAGAAGGACTTTGAAAATTGCATAGGTGCCCACCGCGTTGACTGTTGGTGGGGGAGGGGAGAGGGATAGACAGAATATTCCAGAGGGAGGGACTAGTATGGGCAAAGATGTGGAGGTACACAATAATCCGGTGGGCTTCTTGCGCGAGTGTAAAGGAGACGGGGAAGTGAACGATTAGGCAGGGCCAGTTCTGGAAGGTTTCACCTGCTGCACTGAGAAGCCTAGGCTTCCCTTCCAGCCCATCTCTCACAGGACCACGGATACGGCACCGCTAGCCACCCCGGTGGCCCTCCAGTCTATCAATTTCCTTTGGGAAATGTGACCCACGCAGAGGTCGCCCACAGCAGCCCGTGACCGAATCAGCACCTCTCTGGGTTTGTGCCCCACGCCCCAGCAACGGCCCTTCTGCACCCAAATTATTTCATTGGCCCTGCGCCTGTACGTGTTCAGCGTGAACCACCGCTCACCTAAGTCTTTCCCACTCCTGCTTGTAAAGTCTTTTTTTATCCTAAGGGCAAACTTGTGCCTTTTTCTAGTTAAAGCGCATCCTCTTAATCTCGCACTCCCTTTCCTCCTTGTCTGAACCGTTTTGGGTTCTGCTCCTGACATCTGGTGTCTTTCCAGCTTCTTGAGGTGATCTGTCAACTTAATATGCAAGACTTTCATGAGGACGGGGGCAGAGCTGAGGAAGGGGTGCCAGGACACCCACGGGTGGAGAGGGCAGAAAGGCACGATCTCTTTCCTCTCTAAGCGTACAGTCTAGCCGGGGAGAGAGAGAGAGCATGTCGAGTGGGGTCAAGCAAGTCCTAGGCTGGGAGTCCAGAAACTCAAGATTCTAATTCTCCTCTCCCGCTGAATGTGACCTTGGCAATGGCTCCCCGTCCCTGAGTTTTAGCTTTCTCCTTTGGAAAGAGGGGTGAGGCGTCTACTTTGTGATCCTGGAGGGCGTAGGGGTTCATTCAGCAAGTGTTTATTAAGTACACACTGACTGCCGCATGCCAGGCATCATGCCAGGTGCTGAGGGTACAGGGATGAATGTTCTAGTCTGGACCCTGGAGAACCTCTCCAGCGGAAGGAAGATAGAGCCTCTGAGAGAAGTTTGCACATGGTGTCGAAAGAGCACAGAGAAGCTCACGCCATGGTTTTGCATTTGGAAATAATCATAATCCAAGGTTTGCTGTGAGATGCGCCCACTGATAAAGTGTTGCCGGAATCTGCTAGTGGCGCCAGGACCCTCTTCCCCAGTCGTTTTGAACTTCCCAGGGCCCTAGAGTAATGGGTGCTTGTGGTAGGAAAATCTTGAGCTACTGTTTTTTTGGGTTTTTTAAGTTTTTTTTTTTTCATTTTGAGAAGGAGAGAGTGCAAGCGGAGAAGCGGCAAAGAGAGAGGGAGAGAGAGTCCTGAGCAATATCCATAGTGACAGCGCAGAGCCGGACGTGGGGCTCGATGGCACCAACATGAGATCGTGACCTGAGCCAAAATCAAGAGTCGGGTGCTTAACTGACTGAGCCACCCAGGTGCCCCTTGGGCGACTATTAATCAACCTGTTTAGCTCAGCAAGAACTGGGCAAGTTGCTCCCTGTCAAAGAGGGCCAGGGTCTCTCCCAGGACACTCTGGTCCAACTATATTAGCCCCTCTCATCAAGGTCTAGAAGGGTTTGGACACACCTTTCATTTCAACTTAGTTCCATCTCTTCCCCTGCCTACTCAGCTCTCTTCCAACACTGACAAAAGTCAGACAGAACGACCTGCTCTCCTCTGAAGCATGGGCCCAAAGCATACGTTACCCAGCATTGATTAGCCCTCAAGATACCATTCCACGTTCCTCACCGTCTTCCCCCTGAACTTACTGCGTTCGGGCCACCGTACCCTGAGTGTCACTGTGATGGCTCCAGTCCCCTGCCATCACCCCTGCCTTTCTGAGAACTCAGTCATCACACTGGCAGCAGGTCCACCGACCCCATCCTCTCAAAGACCTTCACCCCCACTTGCTTTTAGCATCAAATGTCCATCCCTTGAACCGAGTCAGAGGAATTCTCCAGCTCTAAAATGCCATTTTGTCATTATCTTTCCACCTACTAGGCCTGCCTCTGCCTTAGGACAACTCTAGACTCCCAACTACGCCCCCACTGCTCATGAGTTTCTTCTTGGCGTCTTTATCCACCTCACCCCATCCCCGTCTACACACAGGCATAGTGTGGGGTGGACAATAGCTTCAACTGCAGCTATGCTTTCCTCAGGGATCCCCTTTCACTTGCCCCTTGACCTTGTACTAAATCTGCCTTGCCGGTTCCTAACCAGGGATCTGGCCGTGGCTTCTCGCTCCGAGGCCGGCCAGCGCTTCTGGTGTCCAACCTGAGCCCGGTCTCAGGCAGCTTGGCAACCCTTTCCCGATTCCCCAAGCTGACCTTTTCCTTTCCCTGCTGCCGAGGCTCCAAACAAGATTCCAAGCTCCCCTTCCCCCTCCTCACCTACAGTGGTCAGCAGGGCAAAGTGGCAGCATCGGGCAAGAACTTCAGCCTTGAAGGAAGACAGGCTATCTCTACCATCTCTGAGTCATACAAACCTCTGCTTCGAAATGTACCTTGTCCTTCCCAAGGCTCTCGAACGTCAGCTCTCCCTGCCCTCCCCTGCCCAGCCTCCTTCCTCACCGCCCATGAGGATGACAAAAGGTTTGCTTTTCCCGGACGTATTTATCCTGTCTTTCCCTTCCCTCCGTGCCTTGGCATCTCAAAAGAGCTCGAAGGAAACCAGGCGCATTATCAAGCAGTAATGAGTTGCCACAATTGGGTTATAAAGTGCAAGCTCTGGCCTCCTGGAGCAGACACAGACCAACGGCCAGAGCTGCAGCGGGGTCAGAGCCAGGCCTGCCCCGCAGGAGTGGCCAGATGCCAGCCCCTGAGGGCTACAGTGGAGGTCCTGGGGGTCAGAGCCGGCTCCCTGGCCTGCGCCTGAGTGGCAGAAGATGTGACCCCAGCCGTGTGGAAGGGAGGAAATGAGGGAGAGGGCGGGGGGGCAGGGATCCCCGAGGGTCAGCAGGGTCATCGTGTAGTATCCCCTCCACCTCTCACTGGGAATACGCTACGCCTCCAGGCAGCCCATTTCATTTTCAGGAGGATTTTCCTCTTATCGAGTCCAATTCTGTTCTGCCCTCTGAGGCCACAGAGATGACGCTTAGCCTTGACTGACCATGGAGCACCTCTTCTCTTGATGAAACTTCGAGTTTCTTCAACGGCTCCTTGAAGGAAATGGCACCGAGGGCCCTACACGGGCCAGACGCTCCGTCCTGTGAACGTGTTCACTTTCCCAGTGTCCGCCTTAAGCTGCTGTGCCATGAACATCACGCTGCACACGTGAGCTCTTCTAGGCTCAGTGCAACTATCATCAACATCATTCTAGTCAGGATCTTATTTTGCTTTTTGGCGCCTGTGTGGACGCGGGCTGAAGTAGCCTTTCCCACAAGCCACGGCACAGGGATTGAGTTCAGAGGTCAGTGAGGCCTTCCTCGGGAAGCCACGCCAGCTTCCACTCCATGCTTCCGAGCCCCTTGGGCCTGCGGCCCCTCTCAGGGCAACTCATTAGTACCATCGTAAGTTGGTCGAACACGTGTCCAGTTTCTTCTTTCTGTTCTTCCCTCTTTTGATTCTACTCATTGCAAAGGTCTCAGCCCTGAGCTCAGCAAAGCCCCGGATTTTGGCTTCGCCTGCCCTCCCGTGAGGCCCTCTGCTGCAAGCTGTCCTTCCCGCCAGCCAATCTGCAGTGCCCTGGACGGCTTGTCTGGCCTTCCCTCCAGCCCCAACCCCCCGCCCCCCACCAAGCCCCTGACCCTGGAGGGGTGGAGATCCCAGGCTCTCCCTCTCTGGTGAGCTGGCCACGCTGGCTGCCACTGCAGGGACTAGAGATGTGGCCGCATCTGCGCCGGGGTAAGTGAACACCAATTAAAGGATTACTGGCTACGAGAAGCCACTCCTGATTCTGGTTTGATTGGAAGGGGAATTTGGGACTTGGGTAGAGCTGCCCCAGCTGGGTGCCCTCCCCAGTGCACCTACTCTCATTCCACATGGGCCCTGTCCAGAGGCCATCATGAGATGAGAGGGTGAGTCTGTGGTCAGGCACAGGGCACTCAGGCCCACCACACAAACTCCACACCCGCAGAGAGACTGGGAACCCCTCCCCACCCCCGCAGCCTAGGCCTCTCCGGGTCTTCTCGCAGCACAGGTCGGTAGGTCCTTCTCCTCCCCTTCAAGTCCTTCTCTAGGGACCCTCGCATGTCTCAGCCAGCGGCCCATTCCACAGCAGCTACATCTTCTCCGCCATTTGCAAGTGTTACTACCTCTCATAACAGTGGCTGTCAGGACTGCTCACCCACAGGGCGCCACTGATCATTTTTAAGATCATTTCCCAGCTTGCTGGCACCCACGGTGTTTCCCCGTAATGGACTGCTCCTCGCGTGCGAGCCCATCACCACCACCACCCTCGCCCGCCAGCAGAGTCAAGTGCCGTCTCCAGGCTCTAAACCCTCCAGCTGCCCAATGCTCCTCCCTGCCCTCCACAACCTTCTACCCTTTCCTTGCCATCTCCTCCCCCTTTCCCACCTCTGCTGCCTCCCCCCACCCCTCCCAACCCCATTTGGAAATCCTATTCAAAGCCCTCCTGCAAAGCCTCCATCGTAGGCAAAGAGCTTCTCAGGAAGCAAAAAACCTACCCTCCTCCTCAGATACAAAAAATATTCAGCCCTGTGTACGCACCATGGGTCCTAGGGAGAAATTCCAAGCAAACTGATCTAAGGACCAGAAAGCCCCAGAGGAAAATAGGAATTGTACACACAGCGTGCCATGGGCCATAGCTGGAAAAGGGAGGCTGAGAAACAGTGGAGGTGCCCAGTTCCATAAGCGAGTGCCCCATCGAGGAGCGGCTGAACCAGGCTTCACACATCAAAGGCATGATCAATTATGCCCATCTTCACAGAAAATAGAGGCAAAAGCTACACACACACACACACACACACACACACACACACACACACACACACAAATACCATGCCCACCTACGAAGTGATGGTACAGCTGGCCCTCTGTCACATGAGCTCTCACCAGGATGGGGGCTTTTCCCAGTTAGAACTGACTTAAGTGGCTTTATCATATCCTTATGCCCCATTTTCCATACAATCAATTATATAGATATTAACTTTCTTTTTTGGGGATCCATGCACTAAAAACTCAATTTCAATTTGCAATAATAAATACGAAAATAAGAGCATTTTGAAAGGTCAATGCAGGACACAATGAACTAGCTCAAGAATTCATCCGCACCCAGGTCCCTAATGAAAAGATACCTAAGTAACAGAAGGGTCAGAAGACGCTTTAGAATTATCATGTGAACACTTCAAACTTGGAAAGGTCTGACAAAAGCCAAAAGAAAGAGGTATTCAGAGAAGAGTCAGACTCTGTCTGAAAAGTTTAAGTCTGACGGAAATGATAATATAAATAAATGCAAACAGGTGATACTGCCTTGGGGGAGGGGGTGGAGAGGGATCAGTTCCATCCTGTGTGTGTGACTAAGGACCAAAAGCCAATAAATAAATAAAACAATTGAACAGGAGCAGAAATGCAATTAAGAATTCTTGCCTTTAGGGAGGTCTCCTCTCTTCTGACATAAACCTGTAAGAAACAACAGATAAAATCTGGCCAGGCTCAGGGTCTCCAGAGATTTAAGCAAACACACCCCCCTCCCCCATTTGACAGATGGGGTACTGAGGCCAAGAAAGATCAAACAACTCAGTTATAGAGCTTCTGGGTTCCAGTCACTGGCTTTCTTCTATCACATTGCCAGGGGGTTCAGTCAAGAAGAGCAGGGATAACCCTCTGAGGAAATAATCCTGCAGAAACAAAAGGCTGTATGTACGGAGGTGGGGGTGGGGGTGGGGGGGGCGCCTGGGTGGCTCAGTCGGTTAAGCATTGGCTCAGGTCATGATCTCGCAGTTCGTGGGTTCAAGCCCCGCGTCGGGCTCTGTGCTGACAGCTCAGAGCCTGGAGCTGCTTCAGATTCTGTGTCTCCCTCTCTCTCTGACCCTCCCCTGCTCACACTCACTCTCTCTCTCAGAAATAAATAAAACATTAAAAAAAAATTTTTTTTAATGTTAAACAGGAAATGGTTTAAGTAAATTATGTTGATTTGAAAATGATTGAAAATGAGGATTTAAGGGCTATGTAGAAACATGGAAAATACCCAGATACAACGTTAGGTAAAAAAAAGTACAGTACAGAATCAGAAGCAAGGTAGTGCTGCTCACACCTTAGTGAATCCTGGCTCCACCCGCAAAGAGCTCTGTGGCCTTAGGGAAATTACTCAACCATTCTGAACCTCCAAAGAATCCTAATATTTTGAGTTGTGAGCCTACATAAGAGAATGAATGGGAGAATAACGTCTGTCATATGGAAATATTCAATTTCCGGTTGTTATTAAAACATATTGTATTCAGCTATGAGCTGAACAAGGGTCCAGTTGGAAAAGCAGCTGAAAAGGACTGGAAACTGATAAGGCAGAAATAAAAACAAATGCAAAGGTTAAGATGGGATTATAAATACGCATATTTTTTATTTTCTCTAACAATGTGATGTCATTTTCTAATAAGAAAAAGGCATTTTCAAAAAAAAGAAAGAAAAGATAAAGGCATTTTAAATAGGGACCTCAAGAGAAACCCCTATTCTTGGGACCCGGCTCTTAGTTTGCACTTTCCACCAGAGGGGCCAGGGCTCCCAACTCCTGGTTCCTGAGGTCACCATGGCATCTGTTCTTGGAAAAGGTGGAGAGAGGCCTGAATCCCTTGGAAAACACAGCAGGGGGCGGGGTGGGGGCGGGGCGGTTGCTGGAAGGGTGAGGACACAGCACATCCTAGAATCCAGAACATTCTGTCTTGCTCAGAACAGACCCTGAGACAACTTTGCAGTGACCAGGTGAATGAGAGTCTTTTATTCCCGCCTGCATACGTGCGTGCACTCACTCACTCACTCACTTGAACACTCTTTGGACCGCTACTGATTTCAAGGAACTGTGTGAGGAGCATTCAAAGAATTAGACTGACCCGCTGCATGAACTTGAAACATTCTTCATCGGAAGTGAAAAAAAGCAAGCTTCAGAACACTGCATAGAACGCTACTGTTTGTATTAAAAATAGATATATAAATATACATATTTATAAACTTGTAAATGCATAGAATTGCTCAGAAGGGGTACACAGGATCTAGGGAACAGTGATTAGTTCTGGAGGTGGGCTGGGGACTGAAGGCTGGCCTCCGACAGGAAGCTTACTTTTCGCTGCATACTCACTCTTTTGGATGTCTTACCATGTATATGTAGTAATTTTTCAAAACAACAACAACAACAAAAAATTTAAAAACGAGTCAAAGAAAGTGCGCCCAGAGCGGAATATACAGTGGTGAACGGGACAGGCGGGGGGTTCCTCTGTCTCGGGGAAGGCAGAGTGTGTGCAGAACTCGCTAAGCCACGACTGTTAAGTTTTCAAAACCAGACTGTTTACATAAGTTAAGGGAACAGTTCTTTCTACACCAATTATAGTAATTCAGCACATCATTTTACAGAGATAAAGCAGGTGGAAAATAAATACGAGTCATTTGTCAGGCCTTAGAGTGTATTAGGTTGTCGTTTCTACAAGGGTGGGGATCTTATCTGTTTAACTTGATCAGTAGAGCCGTCACTCCGGCTAATGTGCAGATAAGTGCTTGTTACAGCAAGCGTTTTCTGATGATAACAAACGATATGATAGCACACCCATTAAAAACATCTGAAAAAAAGAAAAGATCAGAAGATATTGGACCCTGAGGGAACCATGTTTTCTGGGACGGTTCCCCCCCTCCCCCCCCACCGAAAAATAGTCTCCAAATGCAACGTAGGCCCGATGTGAATGAAAGGTCATGGAGACACTGCCTGGGCTGCAGAATGTCACACACACAAGTTTTGCACAGGGCTCTCCTTGGGGTGACTCGGAGCGGACTGACTCCAAAGAGAACGGGGCGCTCAGTGGGGCACTCCGACCACAGGGGAGGTAGGAAAGCAGGCATGTGGGTGGCTGCAAAGTGCCGACGAGCAGCCGGGGCACTGAGGTGGCATGGGAGTTGACACTGCGGCCTCGAGGACCCCACAGGCTTGACTCGGCACCAGCGCTTACAGGTGGCCCAGCAGGTTATCGGAGATCCCTGTGAGGACCCCGTGGAAACCACCAGAAAGTATTTAGCAAGATGCGGGGCACGCAAGCAGGGCCTGAAGGGCCCTCATGGTCACTGCTGCTACATGATGGATACATGTCCCGGGCAAGTCATCACTGACCGGCCGCATCCCAGCCTGAACGGCAGGTAAGGGGCGCCCCTCCCTCCATGCCCTAAAGGCAAGAACCGCTTATGTCCACGTAGTGTTTCACAAACTTAGAAAAGGTTCCACGCACCTCATCCCGTGAAAGCCTGTGAAGCAGGCTGGATGGGAATCACCAGGACTATCCAGGAGGGGGGTGGGCAGTGAAGTGAGGGGCTTTGCTGAGAGCTGATCAAGGGCAGACCCCAGGGTGTGGGCCAGGTTTCCTGTGAGGAGCTCAGTCTTTCCAGCCCACACCAGTCTCAGGAAAGAGCTGGATCTGGGTCAGGACGGGTGGTCGAGGCCGCAAGGTGGCCGTGCCCTCCCCCACTCTGCCCACCACTGTTTCCGAGCAGGCAGAGAGGCGACAATCCATCTCAAACCCTTCTCGGAGCCTCCTCCATGATCTGCACCTGTGAACGGACCACAGGGTGCAGGGCGGGCCCCTCGGTGGAACCGGGGAAGGGACAACAGCCGACATGGGGTGGCCTCAGGCTCTGCGGACGGCGGCCTCGGGCCCACCCTGCCTCACTGCCTGCCTGGGAAGCAGGGACAGCAGAGTCTCCTGGAAACTGAGGCACACTCTAGCGGTTCCCTGCACCATTCGCATTTCCGCTAAAACTCTAGCATTTGACAGAAAATGTACCTTTTTTCGATTGTGAGGCCAGGCGTGCTGATCTGACAACTCGCAAGGGCACCTGTGAGAGCTCAGCGGGCACTGCTCCCCTCTGCGGCCCAGGACGCGGCTGGGCCCAGACCCGCACCCCGGCCACGCAGTGCCGCAGCAGTGGCTGGGGTCAGAGCTCCGAGGGCACCTCCACAGGGCCCCGACTCTGCCAGCAGTGAAGACAGCCCAGCCGCCCATCTGACCCCAAATCTCCGCACCCGAGAGTTCCCTGAGGCAGCGGCGCAGCTCACCGGTACACAAGGTGGGCACAGAACGCCCCTGCGATCCTCGCCCGCCCCACGGCCGCCGGTTGGTAGGAAGGGCGGAGGTGCCCAGAACATTTCAACGGGCCCTAATGCCAAGGCTGCTGACCCCGGGAGACCTTGAGGGTGACCCCTGACCAGTAGGAAGACCCTCCCCTCACGCCCTTGCGAGGTTTCTAGAGGACCAAGTTCCGCGCCCCTGGTTTCCTAACCACAGCTCCAGAGTCCGGACAGGACTGCGCTGGGGCAGCAGGACTCCGCTCCCCCAGAGGCGGGACAGCCACAGGAGGGGGGAGGGGCTCTTCCGTGGAGCAGGGTGGGGCCAGGCTCACCTGAAGAGGAATACAAGAGCCCACCTGCACGGTAAGAAGATTTTTTATTTGAAATATCGTCTGAGCAACATGAGTGCAGCCAGGACGGGGAGGGGCCGGCCAGCCTGGAGCGGCAGCCTCTCTGACGGCACAGGAGCGGGGGGGACAAGGATTCCGACGCCCGTGTGCCCCCAAGCCCACTTGTCAGGAAAGGCGGGACAGCAGCAGACTGGGGGCGCATGGCTCCTCCTGGAGGGGTCTGTCTCCCGGTGCCTGCCTGCCTGGGCCGCGGCGCCTGCTCTCCCGGGGCCCAAACAGACGTGTGCCGCACAACCTTCTCCCACCCACGCAGACAGGAGGGGCTGGGGTGACACTTCTCCAGGACTGTTTTTTGGGAAAAGAATCCGAAGAAGACAGGAAGGGAGGGCAGGGTGACTGGGGGCTCCCCAGCAGGCCAGCCCGGGCGGAGGTCCCCAGGAGGGCCGCGCCGGCACCCTCACCCCGTCTCTGGCTCTGCGGGCACGAAGCAGAGCAGCCGCCTGCAGCCCTCGGGGGCTCCCAGGAGAGCCCTGGCTGAAGGCCGCAAGCGGGGACCCCCGGAAGAGCACGGCACCGAGGGGTCCCGAGCCGAGGTGACAGTGCTGGGGCCGGGCCACGTACGCGGCCTGGGCTTGGAAGGACACAGACAAGAGCTGGGGTACCAAGAAGCAGCACAAAGCCATAAATAACAGAAGCGAATTCAGAGCTGTCAGGGTCCTGGGTGCCGTACGCTGCGCGGGGCTGGGGGACACCCAGGCCCCCGCAGCTCAGGGCAGACACTGCCCCAGGGCACCCCGGGGCAGAGCCTTGTATTTCCCACCATCCCCGCGGCGGACAGGGGACGCCGGGGCACTCCTCCAGCCTCCAGTCACACCTGAGGGGACGGGGCGTGGCTGTCCTGGTCCTGAGGGGCCTGTGGTTGACTCTGAGGATCTTGGGCTCCGTCCTCCGCAGGAGCCGGGCCCAGTGACCTGGCCTCCGTGTCGCCCAACAAAGGCTCTCCGGCACATTCTTCCAGTCCGTTTTCCCTGGTCTCCATGGACACTTCCTCCCCGGAGCCCTCCGCTGCCTCCGCCGCCTCCACCGCCTCGGCTGCGGCCTCCTCCTCCTCCTCCTCCTCCTCCTCCTCCTGGTCTCTCACCTTGTGGACGATGAAGAGGTGGCGGCTGAGGGAGCCGGCAGAGGTGTAGCACAGGCCGCAGAGGAGGCACTGGGCCGTGGAGCTGTCCACCTGGTGCTGAGGTATGTGGCTCTGAAACTCGAGCCCCGAGTCCGTGGCGAAGCCGCACTTGGCGCATTGGAACAGCGCCTTGTGCCGTTTGGTGGAAGAGGCGGCCGTGCCATTGCTGGTGCTCGCAGCGTCCCCGGCTCCGCTGCCTGGTCTTTTCAGATGACTCACCTGGGCGGGGGGCGGGGGACACAGGGTGAGCAGAGGCCCGAGCCCTGCGCCAGAGCCGCACACCGGTAACAGTGCAGCCCCCGGACTCGCAGAGTCACCCCAACCCCCGCACCCGCCACCGCACCGGGGGCCGGGCTCACCGTGGCCCTGAACACGGGCCTGGATCCGGTTTCTCTCGGGTTTTCCTGGTGGCTGGTGCCGCGTCTAATGTAACGTACACACGTGACACCACATTCCAAAGACACGGGAAGGGCACAGTCCCTGCTCTCCAGAGGACGCCCTCCCACCTGGGCTCTGGGCTCCTCCAAGAGACAGCCTATGTGCGCACAGAGATAAAACTGCTGTCTCTGGGGCGCCTGGGTGGCTCAGTCGGCTAAGCACCAACTCTTGTTTCTGCTCAGGTCGTGACCTTGAGGTTCATGAGATCGAGCCCCGCGTCGATCTCTCCCTCTCTGTTCCTCCCCCCTGCTCACGTCCTCTCTCAGAACAAATTTAAAAAAATATTTTTTTAAAAGACCATTGTCTTCTATGAAATGATAGCACTACATGCACGCTCTTCTTCCCCCTGCTTTTTCTCGTGAACGAGATGTGCTGGCCACTGTCTGTGTGCGGGCGCACAGAGGCCTCCCGCCCCTCCTCACGCTGGCTTGCTGACCGGTGGACGCAGGGTGCCCGCGGGCGGACTTGGGTTGTGCTCCATCATTACCGCTGCGCACACCCCTGCAGGGACGGTCATGCACATACCTCCTCGTGCCCAAGGCTGAGGACACGGGGCGGGTAAATTCTCAGGACAGAATGCTGGATCAAAGGGCACATGCACTTGGAGAGGGGTGTGCATTTTAATCACAGACAGATGTCACCAGAATGTCAACTGACACCCCACCTGCTGTGTGTGGAAGGGCCTGCCGACCAACACCCTTCTCTGAGTAGCCAAGAAGGAATGCCCCGGAGTCCAGGCGGCTCTCAGAGCTCCCCCGACATGCCCGACCCTCTGAGGGGCAGCCCTCCCTACCACGGAGCAGGAAGCCTACGGTGAGGGGGAACCAAGCTGTTCTAGAAGTTCAGCAGAAATAACGGGAATAGGCCATGGAATGGGGGCAAGGTCATAGGATGAAGGCCCAGGCTAGCAGGTGCCTAGGCCTGGCCCCTCCCAAAACGAGTGTGTGTGTGTGTGCGCGCGCGTGCGCATGTGTGTAAGAGACACTCACTGCGTCCTCGCCTCACAGGCAGCCCTGCCCCTTTCCCCCGACCCAGGGCTGGTGGGGAGAAGCAGGACGGTGAGTGTGAACGCACTCCGGCGTCCACACAGCTGAGGAAGGCGTCCCAGTGGCAGGGGAACCACGGGAACCAAGGCTGGTGGGAGGTTTCACAGGTCTCTGTCCCTGTCCTTTACCCGCAGACGGTCCCCAGGTGGGTCACGCGTGCCTAGAGAATGGCCCACACTGAGGGAAGCGGTCGCTGGTGGTCGTTCCCGGAGCCCTTCTGCTGCCCCACAGCTCCAGGGGCTCACTGAGCAAGCGGCTCCAGGGCCAGGGCCCCCGCGCTCACCTGAGGGGACTGTCCGCCCGGAGGTCTGCCTTTGGACGTCTGGCTCAAATCAGGGTTTCTGATCCCGTGCATGAGGCTGATGTGGCTCTCCAGCAGGGAGGGCCGAGGAAAGCTGGGGCTGTCCTCCGTGCAGTACCTGTGGCCAGAGAGTCCGCGTGAGAGGACAGGCTACGGGCCCGCCTGGCTGCAGGGAAGAGAGAGTCCGCAGCAGAGAGCCGGCTGGGCGGCGCAGGGCTCCCCAGAGAAGGCCAGCTGGCGAGCCAGCTACGGCGGCAGACAACAGCAGGGCAGGACTCGTGCGCCGGCCCTGGGCCGCCATCTTACTCTCCACTCCCCGACGCCACTGCCCGGGGGCCCGAGTGCCAGCAGGGAAGAGGCCAGGCTACGTCCCAAAGCACAGACATGATGCGGAAGCCTCTCCGCCAGCCCGGGCACGGCGACACCGCCACCCCTCCTTCAGAGCGGCGGGCAGAGCCGCCCAGGGTCAGGGAGGTACGAAGGGGGAGGGCTCAAGAGCTGCCAGGCTCTAGAAGCTAGCCTAGCAGCCCTGCCTTCTGACTTAGCCACAGCATTTTCCCATTAGAAACTCGTGTATCTCTTGCCTCCGACTCCCGATCTCACAGCAGAGAAAAGCCATGGACGGTCTTTTTGAATTTCAGGCCTCTTGGCTGCTACCTCCCAGGACTCACCCACAAGTGTAGACCTTCTTCACGGTGTCATGGTTGTTGCGGATGTGTTTGCGCAGGCTGTTGGGGGTGTGGAAGGACTGCTCGCACTGCCGACACGGGTACCGCTTCAACGTCTACGGGAGAGGACGCATCAGAGCCGAACAACGCTTCTGCGTGTAAGTTTCCACCCGGGCGATGCAGGCAGAAGGGGGTGGGCCAAAGACCTCGGAATCTGCGGTGCCCACCCTGCCCGAAGCACCGGGAACCCTGAGGGATCAGCCACACAAGGGGGCCCTGAGCCCGCAGGACCCAAGTCCAGAGAGCCTGGCACCGCACTGTGACCACATGACGACACATACCCGACCGTGGCTCTTCTTCATGTGGGACACGTAGTTCTCCCGGTCAGGAACCCACTCCTGACACTCCTGGCAGGTCCAGCCGGTGCTCCTCAGCCGGGGCCTGGCCTCGGCCCTGCGGTGGGTCTCGGGCCTGCCCCAGCGGCCGGAGGGCAGGGAGCCGCCCCGGGCCGCCGCACTGGCGGCCGGGGGCTCGGTGGGAGCTCGAGAGCCAGGCTGGCTGGAGGCCGTGTCCGCTGAAGACTGGAGGCTGGACAGCTCATCCACGTTTCGGGGAACACCGTGGGTGCTCTGGGGATGGGGAGAGCGGTTACTGACTGGGCGAGGGGAAAGAGGCACAGAGTCAGACCCCGGCCTGAGGCACACGCCCCCCTGCCCGGCCCCCCTTCCCTGGGCCACCCACCTTGACATGCTGCATCAGCTCCGGCTTCTGCAGGAACAGCAGCGGGCACTCGGGGCACTTGAAGACGCCCACCTGGCTCTTGCTGGCATTCTGGTAAAAATGCTGCTGAATGTGTCTCTTCTTGTTGAAGACCATTTCACAGGAGCACTTATAAATGAGCCTGCCGAGACAAGCCCCGGGGCGTGAGGTGGCCAGGCTCTGTGGGCCCAACCTCCACCCCAACTCTGCTCCCTCTGAGCCAGGCTCCGCTTTCCAAAAGCACTACTCTCAGCCAATGGGGATACTCCCCTGCCTCAGGATGTCTTCAGTGACCTCCAGGCACCTCTGCTGCCAGCCCCGGCTCCTGGGCCCGTCCCAGCATGTCCCCCCGCAGCACCCAGACCCCCGAGCCCCACCCACGGGCCTGCTGACCCTGGAGCCGCACTCACTGGGAGGGTCTGTGAGGCTGGGTGGGGTGCTGAGAGGTGGTGTGGTCCGCGGTGCTGCTGGCTGTCTTGAAGGCCATGGGGCAGAATGCACATTTGTGGAAAACCTGGCAGTGTCGCTCCTGGATGTGGCTTTTCAGCAAGGCCAAGGTCAGGTGGACGACCCCACAGTGGATGCACCTGGATAATAGGAGTGGTGGGGGTGTGGGGGGAGGGGTGTGTCAGACCCAGAAGTAGTGCTGGAAAAGGAGGGATGGAGGGCAGGGACGGAGCCACTGCGGGGACTCTGGGTCCCCGTCCCCGGAGCACTGTCTTCCACCTGCCTCACCTGTGTCCTGAGAGCCTGCCTGCTGCCATCCAGGGCGCCCAAGCCCAAGGCTACGCCTGGTGGAGAAGGGGGAAGAAACACACCCCTCCTCTCACTGGCCAGAGAATATGCTTCTGCAAACCAAAAATCTGAGCCCAGCTGAGAGAAGCTGGCGAGAACGGAGAGGGAGAGGAATGGTTCCAAAATGACACAAACAGCATCCTTTGAAGTGCGACACGGCGGCAGGGGCCCAAGTGGGAATTTCGGGAGGACCCCACAGGAAGCCCGTGCCTTCCCACAGGCTGGCACTGAAGGTGCGGGGATGGCCGCTTAAAATAAAAAGCGCAGCTAGAAATGCAGTGCACATCACAGCGACAAGCACGGTCAAATGCGCGGCCCTCAAAGCCCAGGAAGGACCCCCCAGAGCAGCCCGGCCCAGGGGGGCTTCGGGGACAGTAGGAACGCTCTATACTGTCCTGGCCACGCAGCAATTTGGATGTGAATAAAATAAACTACGGTGGCCAGTCATGCTGGCCACATTTCAAGGGCTTGACAGCCAGACATAGCTGGTACCATTCTGGACCATGTGGCTCATGACTATCAGAGTGACAACTTGGTGGCAAGGTGGGTAACTTTTTACTTCTTCTCCCAGGTTGTACTTCCTGAGCTTTGTTTAGTGAATATGTCGCTTTTATAACGTATGAACAGTCTTAAGCCATTTTTTCTGAAACTGAGGCATTCTGAAACTTTCAACTTCAAAATCTCTTTCTCTCAACACTGTCTTTCCGTTTCTCGGTATCACAGGACTAAGTGACCTCTGCACCATCCTGCATCCATTCAAGTGCTAGACCCTCCTGCCTCGACACACACCCAGGTCTCCCCTCCGTGAGAAGACGCCTTCTGCTCCCAGCTGTTCCTCTCAAGGTAACTCCTATCTCCCTTGTGTTGCAGGATTACCTGACTCTGTAACCCTGACATCCCAGTAAGTGCCAGAAGAGAGGCTATTGCTTCACTGAAAAAAAGGACATGACCTCACTTAAAACTTTGACTCTCAAATATAACCCCTCAATTCACTACATTAGCCCGTTTTCACAGTCCATGTAAATCATCACAGAATCCTACCTAGTCTTTTATGTTTTTCTTCCTTTCGTGTGTGTTTGCGGGGTGGGAGGGAGATGGGACCCCCTTTGCAAGCTTAATCAGCTACGATAAGCAACCCAAAGAACCAGAAAGCTGTTTGCAATGATCTCTGAGGTGCACTCATTAGTAAATTTGTACATTCTTTAAATTAAGAGTTTCTAATGCAAACTACTTAATTATATGTTCTTTTTTCTCCTGCTAAACAAAAGAGTGACCAACTTCTAGCACATGAAGTGCTCCTATACCACAAGGCATCATAAGTAGAAAAAAAATCCACATATTTCCAAATTCATCCAAAGCAGCCAAGTACAGCTGACATGTGGAAAGAATCTTAAGTAACTGTATTTGTGCAGTTTGACCAAACTTCAGCAGGAGCAATATAAATATACTCTTCAAAAATGCAACTGAAAATCCATTCTATTTACCTCATAGACATTCTTCAAAGAAATCTCCATGAAAGTAAAAACATAAAGGTATAAAGGAACGCACACCAGCATCAGTGAAAGACTGAATCAAGTAGCATTTACGAATTGATGAAAAAGCACACAGAAGAGAAATCTGACCCCACAACACAACTCTTAACCAGTTTTTTAACAGAACATAGATAATTATAGAATCATATACTGTGAAATACGTAAAGTTTTAGAAAAAACAAAGAGTGGTAAAATACTTAATAGTTCTAATAATCACAAATAATAAGAAAATGACATGTCACTAAGAACAACCTAAATTTGCTCCTTTATGACATCATTGGTCGCTCTCCAAATTTTCAACAAAGAGTAGAATAATTTACACAATTCTAAAATACGTACATAATGTACATATGCATTTTACATAAAAAACATACATAAAGCACATACGAAAGACTTTGTACAAGACTTTGACAATGTCTTCAAGAAAAAGCAAAAATAATACAAAATAATAGTGTAAAACTCAATGAAATGGAATAGGTACATTTTGAGAATTTACTAAAAAATATAGTACCCACAGAATGGGAGAAAATATTTGCAAATCATGTATCTGACAAGGGACTTATACCCAGAATATGCAAAGAACTCTTGTAACTCAATAGTAAAACAATTAATAACCCAATTTAAAAATGTGAAAAAAGACTTTTCTCCAAAGAAGATATACAAACACCAAACAGAAAAGATGTTCAACACCGTGAGCCATTAGGAAAATGCAAATCAAAACCATAATGAGATACCACTTTATACCCACAGGGATGGCTATCAGAAGTCTGACAGTAACAAATGCTGGTGAGAATGTAGAGAAATCAAACATCTCCTACCCTGCTGGTAGGAATATAAAAATGGCACAACCATTTTTGAAAACAGCCTGGCAGTTCCTCAAAAAGTTAAACATAGATTTAGCAGTGGACGTAGCTATTCTACTCCTAGGTATATACCCAAAAGAACTGAAAATATGTGTCCATACAATAACTTACAAGTGAATGTTCATTAGTGGCATCATTCGGAATGGCCAAAAGGTGGAAACCCAAGTGCCTATCAACTGGTAAATGGATGAACAAGCTGAGGTATACACACATATACAATGGAACATCATCATTCAGCCATAAAAAAGAACAAAATGCTAATATATCACAGTATGGATGAATCTTGGCTAAGACTACATATTATATGATTCCATTTCTATGAAATGTCCAAAAGAAGCAAATATAGGAGGCAGAAAATAAATTAGTGTTAGTTAAGGGATGGGGGAATAGAAGGGTAATGAATATAGAGTTTCTTTTTGGATGATAAAAATGTTCTAAAATTGGTGGTGGTGATTGTACAGCTAGCTCTGTAAATATACCAAAAACCAGTGAATTGCTCCCTTTAAAATGGGTGAAGTATAGGGTATGTGAATTACATATAAATAAAGCTGATACAAAAAATATGTGTGAATAGCTGAAGATCTTAAGTGCAACGAATACTATCGTACACATCTGAGTTCAACCACGGATCACTGAAGATTTTACTGTCAAAACCATCAGTAGGCTGTCTGGCTGAATCACATTACATTTTTGTCTGACATTCCTTACAAAAAGGCTTGATAAACTGAATTGCCTTTGAGACACTATGTTTCTTTTTAGTCTTACAGAAGAAAGTAAAACAAAACATTGAATTAAAAGACCAAAAAAAAAAAAAAGCCATGAATCCATCTGTGCTATTGGAAATTCCTTGGACTTAAGATTCAAAGATAAAAACCTAAGTATTGCTTGCATTTTTATCGGGTTGGATTTGATCTTGGAGCAAGCAGCACACGCTTAAGTCAAAGTTGGAAAGGTATCTTCAAATGTTATACAACGCTGTAAAAACACACATTCAATGGTGTTTGGTTTAACAACGTGGCCTGGGGGTTGCCTGGCCTGCTCAGTCGGTGGAGCACACGACTCTTGATCCTGGGGTCGTGAGTTCGAGCCCCGCGCTGGGAGCAGAGATTACTTAGAAGGAAAAAGTGGGCCGAGATGCTGCCGATCGCTGCTCCTCTGCAGCGGGGGCGGGGGCTGTGCTGCGTAGCCCCCCTGTGCTTCAGCTTCTCCAGTCCCAGGACACGCACAAGAAACTAGTCTACATTTCAAAGTGCTTCCACCAAGACAGAAGACCAGGCGTCGCCCCTCGCCACCCTCAGCCCCGTCTACCAGCTTCCATGGAGCTCTAACGCTTACTCCCTAAAGCCTCCCAGATCCGCTGTCTCTCCTTGCCACGGCTGGGCCTTAGCCGAGTGCTCAGTGCCTCACCTGCACTATCACAGGGGCCTCTCGGGCAGCGGCCGGGCTCTGCCCTCTCTACCACACACACCAGCCCTCCAGCAGGGTCCTCCTGAAGCACAGCTCTGCCCAGACCCCTGCCCTGCTACAAGTCTATCCGCAGCCCCTCACTGTCCACTGGACAAAGTCTAAATGTCTGCCAAAGAATACAAGGTCTTGCCTGGGCCTGGCCCTTCCGACGCCCTGGTCTCTCTCCTCACCCCTGCCCCGGCTCATCTTGACCGCCCTCTACAGAAAGGCCCATCGTCCCTGTTACCTTCTGTGTGCCGGATACACAGACACACCCTCCCTTTTCTTTGGCCCCAAAACCTCTGAGTATCTCCACTCTCAAGCTTTCCTGACGGTTCCTCTCCTGGGGCACTTCCCGTTCTGAGTCAGTTACCTGGGCAGGTGTGCGACCCTATCAGACAGAAGCCCCTGCATCCTGAGTGTCCGGCACACCACTGAAGGCAATAAGTACTTGAATACAAAGTTACTAAATGAACTAAATCAATATTTTTTAACACCAAAGAGAAGAAAACATTAATAAATCTGTACTAAATTGGGGCGCCTGGGTGCTTCAGCTGGTTAAGTGTCAGACTCTTGATTTCAGCTCAAGTCATGATCTCACCTTTTGTGAGCCCCATACATCAAATCCCTGCTTGGGATTCTCTATCTCCCTCTCTCTTTTTGCCCCTCTCCTGCCCATGCTATGTTCTCTCTCTCTCTCTCTCAAAATAAATAAATAGGGGGTGCCTGGATGGCTCAGTCAAGCATCCCACTTTGGCTCAGGTCATGATCTCACAGTTTGTGGGTGTGAGCCCTGCCAGCAGGCTCTGTGCTGACAGCTCAGAGCCTGAAGCTGCTTCAGATTCTGTGTCTCCCTCTCTCTCTGCCCCTCCCCGACTCACACTCTCTCTCTCTCTCTCTCAAATAAAATAAAACATCGAACAATTTTTTTTAATTTGTACTAATTAACTTTCAGATGTGAAAGTTAAAAAGTGAAAGAAACATCAGAAGATGTAGAAATCCTCAAATGTAATAAATCAGTAAAGGGGGCCTGGTTGAGGCTGATGTAAAAGTTACAGACCAATGAGTTTGGGACGGAGCTTTTGTCCCCATTTTGATCTTTTTCTTGAAAATGACTCCTTGTCTACATTTATTTGACAAAGGGGGATATTCAGTTTAAAATAGAGTTTTCTTGGTTTTACTAGGAGACTGATCACTTTTCCCATTTTCAGGTTTTGCTGGTTTCTAACAAACCGACAAAAACGAATCAACATGAAGACATCAGAGCTCTTCGAGCCTGGCATCTCACAATCCCACTTGTTAACGGAAATTGAGACCATCTGAAAGTACTACAATTAGGAAATTTATTATCATGCTGGTGCTTTAAATTTAATATGCCAAACACAGTAACTTTACTGGCGAATCAACTTTATATACTTTTAAAAACCAAACTAGGGGCACCTGGGTGGCTCAGAATGTTAAGCATCTGATTTTAGCTCAGGTCATGATCTCAGGGTTCGTGAGTTCGAGCCCCACGTCGGGCTCTGTGCTGACAGCTCGGAGCCTGGATCCTGCTTCAGATTCTGTGTCTCCCTCTCTCTCTGCCCCTCCCCCACTCACATTCTCTCTCTCTCTCTCTCTCTCTCTCTCTCTCTCTCAAAAAAAATAAATAAAATAAAAGCCAAAAGAATCTCTCCAAACCTTCTCGTTTTAAAACTACTTTTTAATGTTTAATCCATGTTGCCTACCACATAAAAATGCCTGTCTTGATACCAACATGACTGTGTGACAGGACGGGAGCCCGAGCGCGCTCCGGCCGGGGACAGCACTGGCGCGGGGCAACACCCACCTGTAGCCCACCTTGCGGGCATAGTGCAAGCAATTCTCCTTCACGTGGGTCTGGAAGTAGGCCGAGCGGCAGAGGGCCCCGCACTCCGGGCAGCAGTAGGGAGACTTGTGCGCGTGGATCCGCTGGTGGGCACAGAAGCTGCACTGGTTGGGCAGCAGCATCTGGCACACCTGGCAAGTCTAGGAGAAAACACCGAGAAGGCAGCTCACGCAGGCGCCGCGCGCTCGCGGCTCTCCAACCACGGCGGCCTGGCTCTCCTGGACGCGGGTCAGAACAGCCCTTCCCCGGCCGTGCTCTCCTCCCACCCTCCTAGGAAGCTGGGGACCCGCAGGCCCCGTGACAGGTGTCCATCCTGACGCCCAGGCAAGCTTTGCCTCTCACCTTATCCATCAGGGACAGAACGGACGCTACGTGCCCCAAGCTCACTCTGCTTCTGGGACTGCGAGCGTTTCTCCTCGGGCGGAGCACAAGACCAGCTCTCCCCTTCCAGAGGCCAAAAGCACTTGGTGCAGTCTCAGCCCCACTGCGCTCCAGGCCGCCGGGGCTCCCCTCACCAGCAGAGGCAGTCCCTGCGTGACACCTCTAGCCCAGCGGCCCCCGGCCCCCAGCAGCCCCCCGGGCAGGCGGACTGAGTGGTGCTGCCAGTGAGCACTCCCTCAGCCCCGCGGGCCCCCTGGGGGCGTCCTGAGCCTCCGCTGACCACACACACCTGCAGCGAAGGGCAGAATGGCAATGGCTCCTTCGCCCCCAGGCCCAGGACAGAACCAGGGGGCGAAAAGCGCTGCAGCCGCCCCCTCTGGTGGGCACAGCCCAGGTGGAAGCAGCCGCGGGGGCCCTTCTGGGTCAAAAGGAAACCACCGCGCTCGCTCCAGGCTCCTCGCCGCGGGGGCCACTGACCTGGGCCCAGAGGAGTTGTTCAGAGGGACAAGTCGTTGGGGAACAGGAAAAGCAAAGTCCAGAATGTGCAGCCTCTAGAGGACATACAACCCAGTTTTTTCAACAAATAGATTTCAAGGGAAAAACAGAGAGAGAAAGGAAAGTTATAGATTAAAAGAAATTTGAGAGAAATTTTCAAATTGCAACGTAGAGCACTTATTTGAATCCTGGTTCAAGCAAGCCAACTATAAAAAGGCCTCTCCTAGAAATAAATAAATAAATAAATAAATAAATAAATAAATAAATAAATAAATAAGAAAAAAACATTTAAAAATTGAAAAACAGAAACTCAATAACCTAACAATGTATCAAGTTAGTGACATAAACTTATAGAAAAAAATAATTGTTCCCAACGACCTTTAAAACACAACACGGGGGCGCCTGGAGGGCTCAGTCCATTAAGCATCCCACTTTGGCTCAGGTCATGATCTTGGGGTTTGCGGTTCGGATCCCATGTCGGACTCTGTGCTGACACCTGGGAGCCTGGAGCCTGCTTCGGATTCTGTGTCTCCCTCTCTCTCTGCCCCTCCCTCTTCTCTCTCTCTACCTCTTAAAAACAAATAAATGTTTGGGGCGCCTGGGTGGCTTAGTCGGTTAAGCGTCTGACTTTTGCTTAGGTCATGATCTCG